>OY751537.1:8688618-9347462 GCA_963570955.1 Caenorhabditis afra
AGAGAGAGAGAGAGAGAGAGAGAGAGAGAGAGAGAGAGAGAGAGAGAGAGAGAGAGAAGAACGTGTTAGATGAATCATTTTCAGTGAAAGTGCCCCCGGAGAAGATTACCCAGTACGTGATAAAGAGAGGCGATTAGTTCTCTTCAGTTGTTACACACATCACATGCATACCGGTTTCATTAATACACTCACCTAATCGTCGTCGTTGTCGATTTCTTTGAAAAAGCAACCAACTGCCGAACTGTCAATATCAATCACTTCCCACCTCTCACACCCGCGAAGGTGGTTGTGTTCAATTGTATCTGTTCAGTTTAATTGATACATCAAGACTAACTTTCTCAGAAAACGAAGGGCGAGAAGGCAGCTGTCGGTCCATGGGGTTCAGTGTCAGCGAGGGTTTCGCACAGAAAAAACGAGGCAGCAGAGAAGGGAGATTGGAACAATGTGTCATGAGGAAGAGAGGAAGAAGATTGGTTTGAGTCTCGGGACTCGTGTTATGCGGCAATTGGTCGGAAGGCAGTTCTTGAAGTGCGCTGAAGTGTCCCCGCTATTCATACTGATACTGATCAGACAAATGATACGAATATGGGCACTGGGAACTGGAACAATAACAGGTGTCGACTTGTTTTTCTTGGGGCTTTTGTTTTGGTAATGAATAAAGGGAAGCCAATTTCCGAGAAGAATTCTTTTGTTTTGTTTGCTTTTTTCTGTTCTTGAACCCTAATTTCATTATTTCGCACAATTGGGTACAAAACTGGGAAGACGCGAGTTTGACGAGATAAAATCAACCGGAGATCAACTACGACGACACTAAACGGGAAAACTTCGTTATTCGCCACCAAGTGTCCCTATAGAGTCTAAAGAATGTGATTCTCTCGAGTTGTACTTGTCCCTACACTTGATACGTCATGGTTTATGGGTTCCAAAGAACCGGAATCCAAAAAGTGCCTTTTGTCAGGTGTCATGCGATGAATAGAGGTGTAGCCAGGACACACGTATAGTCGCGCGACGACTTATGCATTTCACGGTTCCTCGGCGGCCTCATCCAGGCTACACTTTCGAAACTAATGAAGAACATGCGAAAACTAGTGAAAGCCAAGCCGATTGAATCGATCCGTGATGACCCCGTTTTGCGCGAAGGAAACGGCGATTCTTCCTGTTTTCTCGCCTCTTTTGCCTCTTTCCTCTTATTTCCTCAGCTATTACTACCAAAATTTATGACTGTGCTTTGTGTTTTTAGTCGGATTACAAAATGTCTGAAAATGGTTCATCAGCTATAATATGGTCATAAACTCCTGAAGCAAAAGCGATCAGTCTCCACCTCCTTCTTGGTTTTTTTTATCAGAATTTCCGTTTTCCTCGATGTTTCGTATTTCCATTATCATTGGTGCACTTACCGGCATGTATAAAACCGTGTCACTGACAAGTCCTCATCGCCCTTTCGTCCAAATGTTTCATCTCCTCGTCATACTTCTTCCGCATTTTTCAGAGATAACGAGAAGAAAAATCAACTGCCGCTGCAACTTCGTGCAACCAAGCGATGAACAATAACGAGACCAGTGAGTTTCAAATGTTCTAGCTCGAGATTCCCGTCTCCAACATGCTTTCAGAAGTATTGGTGACCGGTGCGTCCGGATTCATCGGAACGCACTGCGTCGAAGTGCTTCTGAAGAACGGCTACCGAGTGCGTGGAACCGTGAGAGATTTGAAAAACAAAGCCAAGGCGAGTTTTGTTCGGGAGTTCTGTAACAGCTTACTTGATATGCAGGTTCAACCGGTGAGACGTTTGGACAAACGCGACCTTCTCGAGTTGGTCGAGGCCGATCTTCTTGATCCGACGTGTTGGAAGAAGTATGTGAAACAAGATTTCGTAACTCCGTCCTGCTCTTTTCTGCACTTGCAAGATGCACAATTTCAGAGCGGTCGCTGGATGTGATTACGTACTTCACGTGGCTTCCCCGTTCCCGATCGTATCAGACGAGCGATGCATCACTACAGCCGTAGAGGTGATAATGTTCTATTGCACTTCTGAGCCTTCTTTGGGTCTTCTTCCAGGGTACATTGAACGTTTTGAGAGCAATCGCCGAGGACGGAAACGTCCGTAAACTTGTACTCACCAGCAGTTGTGCGGCTGTGAATGGTCGGTGCTCTTTGTTTCAGTGCTCTTCGTTTTCACAACCAGACAGTTTCAGAGGGGTATAAGCAGGACAGAATGTTCGATGAGACTTCTTGGTCAAACCTTGAGAGCGACATGGTGGACTGTTACATCAAGAGTAAGACTCTTGCCGAGAAGTCTGCATGGGACTTCATCAAGAGTCTTCCGGAAGAGAAGAAGTAAAAAAGAAAAGAATGAGCAGTTCTGCCAACCACTGAATGCATTTCCAGATTCCCAATGACTGTGATCAATCCGACTCTCGTCTTCGGTCCCGCTTATATCACTGAGCAAGGGGCGAGCATCACTGTAAGTATCCCTTTCGGTCCCCCATGTCGAATTCGTGTGTGGGAATACATGTACGCGGCGATGGCATAATGGAATATCTGATCGTGTTATTTGTCAATTCTTCTATTTGTGAATCATTTCGGCAGCACTCTGCAGACGTTCGTTTTATTTGCTGGTCATCTGCGCGAAATTGATGTTGCATTTACATGAAAACCCGCGCGGTTTGCCGACAGAAGACGATGTTGAATTGTCAAAACGTTTATTTATTCCAGCTGATGCGAAAATTCATGAATGGCGAGATGCCAGCTGCCCCACCACTCAACATGGCCATCGTTGACGTGCGTGACGTTGCGCTCGCTCACTTTGAAGCCATGCGCCGTCCCGAATCAGATAACGAACGCATTCTGGTAACACGACAACACGAGACAAAGCTGGTGAAATGACTGATGAGTTTTAGGTCACCAATAGCCCGTCCATATGGTTCATTGAAATTGCCAAAATTTTGAGAGAGGAATTCAAAGGAAAAGGTTGATATATGACGGAGATTGGGTATCATGACAGACATATTTAAGGCTACTGGATTCCTCGTTTTACGGCCCCGTACCCTTTTGTCTGGCTCTATGCTCAGTTTGATCCGGAGACGAAAGCAAGCCTTCCGCGCCTCTGTCACGAAGTCAAGTTCGACAATTCCAAGGTTTTCAATGCTGTTTCGAACTGGTCCCTCAACGTTCTTATTTAGGTCCAACGCCTCCTCGGAATGACCATGCGTGATAGCAAAGATGCTCTTATCGATATGGCTCACTCTCTCATCGACTTAGGCATAATTGAGAGAAAATAAGACGAATGTCAACAAACATAAAAATACTCCTCACAATCATTTTTATCATTCCACAATACACTCATATTCGATTGTTTGCACCCATAATAACAAAAATAAGTGAAATAAAAAGGTTTGTCGTTGACATCTACAAAAGACGGGCTCTTTCGGGATCGCGCAAATTATTGAGTTGGCGTTTGTAGGAAAACGTTGTGAATCCGAGAATGATGGTGGAGAGGAGAAGAATCGACAGAAGCACTATCATAGAGCCTGAAAATCGAGACCCTTTGGTTTAGTTTTTGCTCTTTTTAGTATCAAACCTGTTATAGTGGATACTGGTTCAGAAGCTCGTTCAAATCCTTGACATTCGAATACCCAATCAGATTTGGGCTTCCGAGCGTTCTGCAATCAACTTTTGACCTATAATTTCTCTGGATTACCCATTACCGATGTAATGTTTTTCAACATCTCCCAAGAGCATTCCTTGCCCGCGCATTGTTCTGGAATAAGCTCAATCCGAGACTGATTGAATCCCATAGACAAGAAGAACTGAAAACATATCGCGATGAACCGTGTTTTTCATAAATGTTTCATCATACTTTCAACGAGAGCTCTCCGAGAACTTCATGCATTTCAATTGCGATGTGAGCACCAAAGTTCGGAATGTCATTCGGATGGTTGTTGAGCCGCAATGCTTCCCAAATGGTCACAAGGTTCGTATCGTGCTGAAAAGGCGACAATCGACTCTTTCAACAAACTTCCTCGTTATAAGTACCCCGCTGATAAAAATTCCTTTTGTCTTATTATTTCGAAGGTGTGTCTCAAAATACGACATTATGAGCTCAAGATGGTAATCTGCAACAGTGTAACTTCGCAACCGGTTTTTGGGTGTCCTGACTCACTTCCAATGGTCTCATTTTGCACTTTAACTATGGCGTCATGAATTGCAAAACTCATGTTCAGAATACGGTCTTCGTACCCAAACGCCCATTCTGGCAACGGAAACCGCTTATCTTTGAGAATGACGCGGATTTTCAGGGAGTCAATAGCATGGTTGTATTTGGTTGCTTCGAGGATTGGTTCATTGGCATGCTTCTTAACCAGTTCCAAGAGTCCCGGATCCAAATCGGCGACTTGCTCCAAAACTGACTTGTATTCGAAAGATTTGGAGAAAGTCTCGCCATAAACGGGACAATTGTCGACAGCGCCCAACGACACCTTTAACACAGATACCAATGAATTGTGTACATTGCATGCTTAAACAAACCCAATCGAGAGAAACGTCCGTCTCTTGGGCAATCGGCTGCCAGTCCAGTTTCGAACTCCACAGTTGATCTTTGTTTGGCGGAAAGAATCCAGCGAACATTGCTTGTGCCGAAGTGGACGTTCTGTTGTCTTTTCCAGTGTAGACGTGGAACTGAATGAAATATACAAATTTAGAGGACATGACTCTTCAATTGTCGTTACATCTGTTGGTATGTACTTGTCTCCGAAATGATCACCATATAACTGTTTCAGTCGTTTTCCCAACTCATATTCTTGAGCGATTCCATTCTGAAACAATCATTCAAAGTTATACCATTGAAATCGGGGCAACAAACATTTGTCAGCTCTCCAGGATAGGCAATATCCAAGTATTCGAAATTATTGGGATCTTCTCCTGGGAAATGCAGATAATGTGTTGGCAGCCGTTCACCATGACGAAACCACTGAAAACAAAAATAACTGAATCTGCAAATTCATTTTAATTAATAACTTACGAGTTGCACAAACTTCAATGTCCCGAAAGCGGTTTGAAACAAGCAGAGAAACAATATTAGACGCATTTCAAACTTGTTTTCGAATGAGAAAGTTTGAAATCGTCTACCAAACGGCTCTTATCACTGATCAGTGGTAATGCCTTTTCAATCGAAGCACTTTCAAAATCGATGGTTGCCCGTAGCGTACAAGGCACACAGTTTGCATGTATTTTGTGACCATAAACTGACAACTGCTCGTTTCAAACCAGTAGATAGCTACGACTAGAGAGATAAGACAACACGAATCAATAATGATTTGTGCTGCGAAAGAGTTGACTCTCATGTTTGTCAACAATTCCACAATGTCAGTTTTCAGTTAACTTTCAACAGTTCTAGGGACGAGAACTTTCATTTGCTTTTAAATGTTCCTGGTGTTTTCAATATGTTTTTGTTTTTTGTTTTATGGTAATTCATCAAACATCCATAAATCTGTCACGGGTTCATCTGATTTTTTCCCCAATATCTTTGTGTCATCAAAGGTTACATGTCAGACAGCGGAATTTGGGGCATCGAACAATACGGCACGTAGGTCAGCACTGCCGGAGACCGATAAGGAACGCGCGTTTCAGGAGTAGTACGATGGCGAAACCGTTGGCAAGAAGACGTCTTGGTCATCAATCAAACGTTTCTCTCTTCGTTCACCTCCCGAGAAAGTGTCACCTTCTCCACCATCGACTGTTGCATTCTATTGTTGAGTAAAATTGAAAGTCCCTCGGGTCGAGTCATTTCGGAACCCGAAACTCGAGGAAAGTGTAATGTCGATGGGGGCAAGTATGAACCCATTATTCATCGGGGGTCCGAGCTCGTTTTTTTACACTGCCGCCCAATAGCCTCGCGTATATCTGTTTACACCTATACGATCGCCTCCGTCGGTCCCTTCCACTCAATGAAAAGTGTTTTTTCACTCGGCTGCCGCCACAAAAAAGGGTGACGAACCGGATTAAGCGTCATGAACTTTGCAAAAAAAAAATTGTGGGGGCAATCTGAACAACCAACAAAATATGCGCATTCGGATTCGGACAGTGTCCGATTTGCATTCGTTTCGCGTCAACAGATTCTATTTGACAATAGTAGTTTTTTCGGCCTGCCATCCAACTTTGTACTCTGAAACTTCAAAGAACAGAAATACGAGCGAATTTTTGATGAACGCATTTATATGATTTTTTCAAACATTGGAAAAGGAAATTGTACATGACAAATGGCGCGAAGGCTGAGGTGGAGAAACTTATGATGAACTGAGGTGGAGTTTGAGGTAGATGGGTCATATTATTACTAGAATGATTGAGGGGTTGGTGGAGGTAGACATTATACAAGTATCGCCAGAGAGGTGTATGAGGTTGTGATGGCAGAACGCAAAATGAGGTACTTAAGGTGAGAAGAGACAAGTATTGTGGGTGCTTGGATACATGAAAACAGTTGATACTTCCTGAGATGGGGGGGGAGAGAAAAAGGTTTAGACGATGATAATAGAAATGATAGAGAGTCAAATCGGAGAATGTATGGCAAAGCTGGGAGTTTGTAGTGAGGTAGATGTGGAGTGGGGTGCGAGATAGTTGGGTGGATGAGACGTTGTGCAAGGAGAGCAGACACACATTCTGACATGGGCGTTGGTTGAAAGAGGTACATAAAAAGCAATGGGGTTAAAGGTGAAACTGGGGGAGACGGTGGTCACTGCGGCTAGTAGAATGACAGCTAGATAAATGAATCTTTGGCATATTCTAGTTCAAGACGGTTAGTCCGCGCTACAATCCCTGATTCCGTAGTGGAAACGAAAAACCGTAAGAATAAAGAACAACACGATTTGGTAATTGACAAGTTCGTATGATTGATTTGGATGGGGGGAGGTTTTGAGGTAGATTGGGGAGTACACGAAATGCTTGGTAGGGAGGAGGTAATCACGTTGAACTGTAAGACATCAAAAAGGAAAAAAAATGTTGCACATAATAAACATAATAATTAGAAGGAAAATAAAAACAATTGGAAAATAGAAAATAAATAAGAAATGAAAGACTGTTAGTGTTAAAGCTTTTGAGTGTGGGGGAGGAAATCAAAATGAAAGTGGAAAATTCCATATCCCGATTCAAGTTTGAGAGCGTACATAGTAACGAAACAAGTATTCTGGAGGGTACTACATGTACTGACAGCAGACAATTGCTTCTAGGTGTGACACGCTTTGAGAATACAAAACAGTGGAAAGAGATAAGGCGGTTTCGAATTGGGATTTTTCGTTTTGGCATTCAATTACAAGTATGGAAATATGCTTTGAGGTAGATTGGGAGTTGTGACATCAAAAACAGTAACAATTTTGAGATTTCATGGGAAAGAGGACGGTTGGGTTTGTCGTTGCAAGAAACTGGCCATCTATGAGAAACGCCCGAGCATTGATAAGTCAAGGGAAAGGAACGTAAAACCAGCTACGAGTGACTATGCCCAAAATGAGAGTAAGATAGGGAGGACAGTAACTAGACGAGGATAACTCTATGGGAAGAGGATAGTGTCGCACGGAACACTTATCGATGTGGCGCAAGGCAGCTGATGCTATGCAGTGTTACAGTAAGCTGGTCAGAAGAGCTGAATTGGCATCCGGGGCACTTGTATTGGGTCTCAAATGAAGAGAGATGAGGAGCCAAGTGGGCAGGGAACATGGGTTGAGTCTGAAAACGAGTCAATTCCAAACTGTTCTTATTTGGCTCGTTGCATACCGAAAGTTGTTGATTGCGAGATGCAAGCGACATGGCCATAGAAGCGGTGGCTTGTTGCAGGAACACTTGGAATAGAGAATCTGCCTGCGGGGCGAGCGGGATCGGAGCAGCAAGAACGATCGGATTCTGTGGGGGCGAGGCGGCCGAAATGGTGTCGGATGGTGAGTGTTGAGTCTCATCGGCACTCTCCTCGTCTTTCACCACCGCACTGTCATTGCTCATTGGGCTCGATCCCCTCAGACGCTGGCTGAACTGCTCCATCGTTAATGATTTGCACTTCTTCGTCTCTTCATCAGCTGATGATGCTGCAAATGAAAAAAGTTGTTGACAGTGAAAAGTGCATGTTTTGCCTACCCTGCGAGCTTCCGGTTGGAGATGAGGCAAGGTCGCTGCTGTGGTCCATTTCTTCTCCGCTGTGCTGACTCTCGGTGGTGTCGTCCTCAACTTTAATTTCGACCTCCATTCCATCGTCCTCCTCCTCATCATCCTCTTTCTCGATCTTCACATTAGCAAAGTGAGGAAGATTGAGAGTGTTGTAAAGAGAGGCAAGAGTAGTCGGCACAGTTGTTGAAGACAGGATATGAGACATGCTGTGCCTCATTTGCTCATCTTGCGACGAGCAGACAAAGTCACAAACTGTGCATTTGAATGGAGATGAGACTCCACTTCTCAAACCACTGATTCCCATAAGACCGTTATTGTTCAGCAGCATCTGGTTGGCAAAGTTTAGTCCCTGACCATTAACCATTGGATTGAAAGCAAATGGCTGAGCAATGGGCGTGCTTGGCTCGCTCGGCTCCGTTTTAATCTCCTGTTTGATTTGAGTTGGGCTTGATGGAATATTGGAGTCAGTTGTGGAGAGCGATGGGGAAATGTCTCCGCCGGTCATGTCCATGCCTTCCGGGACGCGCCTGTGGTTGTACTTCTTTAAGTGCAGCTGGAAAAGAGGTGAATGTTTGACTGTAACAAAACCGCTTTCTCGAAAGTTACCTTCAAACTATGGCAATACTTGGTGGCATAAGTGCAATCAACACATCTGAACTGGTAGTGGTTAGTGTGACTCTTCATGTGCGAGTTGAGCATCGACTTGTTGACACAGGAATAACCGCATTTCACACATTTGAAAGGCTTGCTTCCAATATGATTGCGGTAATGATACTCCTGAAACAACAGAATCCAGAACCGATCGAGAGCAAGCTGGACTTACCAAGTGATGTTTGTACTCAGTGACAAAGTTGCACTGTTGGCAGTTGAGCTGCTTCTCGACCGGAATGTGAGTTCTCGCATGACTCCACTGATCATTCTTCGTCGTGCTAATGTGCTGGCACTGCTTGCACTTGTGCTTCTTCACTTTTCCGTTGCTGCTTCGCCGTGGCTCGCTGTTTGTCGCTTTGTCCGGAGAGCCGGGCTCACCTTTGGCGACTTGAGAGACAGCCCCAAGAGCAGTTGCCAGGCTGATGCCATTCTCCGGTAACAAGTTGGTGTTCTCAGCGAATGCCTTGATCTGATCAAGAGCCGAAGAAGTGATGTTGTTTGCATTGAGAGAAGAGAGCAAGTTGGGAGTTGAGGAGATATCCAACTTCAGAGTAGTTGCAAGCGCCGGCGGCAAGTCAGTGGTTGAAATGGCAGCAATAGCACTGTTGGTGGAATCAAGAAGAGACGCCATGGTAGTGGAAAGGTTGAAAGTCTCGGAAACTGGGCTAGTGGCACTGCTATCCTTGGATGTTGCGGTCGATTTTGGAGAGGATGAGCTTCCACTTGCTTCCTTTGCCGGCTCCAGCTCAAGTCCAACTCGCAGCTGTTCTTCGATTGTGTGCGACTGTTGCATGTGTTTCTTCAGTCTTCCTTCCGTTCGGCTCGTGTAATCGCACATGCTGCACTGATGATCACCATGAGTGTTCATGTGGCTATTGAAATGGAACTTTGACGGGCAAGTGAATCCACAAATCGGGCACACCAGCTGGTTTTGTCCATTTTGTGCCGGTGGAATGTTTACTGGTCCGAGACCTGGTGGTCTGCAGAAGGACGCTGATGAAGAAAGTGACGAGTTGGGGGCAACGATGACAGTTGGCGCAGGTGGTTCTGACCCGTTGGAGGCAGATGCGGATTGTGCGACCTCCTTTGGCTCAATGTTCGAAAACGCGGAAGAGCCACTTCTCATGAACAAAGAAGTGATTGCCTCTGGTACTGTTCCCTTCCTCCTGTTTTCAGCTTCTGCTATAACCTCTTGAAAGCGATGTTGTGGTAAGGCTAGTATGTCTTCCAATGTTTGAAGTCTTTGGTTGCCGATCGGTAAAGGAGCAATTGCAATTGGAGCAGGAAGAGTTGGTACTGGAGCTGAAAAGTAGTGGTAAGGTCTTGCCACTTTGCATTGTGGATTACTTTTGACTTCAATAGTCTCCTCTACAGCTTCAGCTTTGATCGTCTCATCTTTTGCATCAACTTCCATCTCTTCAGTCTGCGTCATGATCTCCACATCAATCGGCTCATCAGCAGTACTGTCTGACTGTGCGCCATCAGTGTTCGGTGATTGGGATGCAGAAACATCGTACGAGTTGGTGTGTTCACTGGATTTTCTTCCGTCCTGAAGGAAGGCAATAAATATTTGATTAGAATGAATGCATTAGTCTTGACACGAACCTCCTTCGGGCTCGAATATCCAGCGTCGGGAAGAATTTTGTCCTCCATTCCTGGTTGTTTGGCAGAAATTATTGTCAGTGACGTATTGCCGAATGATGCTGCCAAATGCTGCGGAATCTCCGACGTAGAGTTGAAACATTTGTCCCAGTCTCCAAGGGTGTTGTTATTCGCTTTCCAGTCGTCGTTGGCAGGTGGCCAATCCGAACTGAAACACAAAAAATGCGGATTTTCAGAAGACTCGATTTCAGCTTACCCTATGCATGGAGGCTTTGAAACAAAGTTATCAAACTGAATGGGCATCTGTAACCTCCCAACACCCACTGGCACAACGTGAATCGCTCCCTCTGGAATCGTGGCAACTCCTTGCGAACTATCGAATTGCACCTGCAAAAAAAGCGGAATTAGAAAAACGAGAAATCAGTAGAGGCGGTTGAAAAAAGTGGAGAAACGAAGGGAGGCAATTAAGAGAGTATGCAGAAAAGGCGGAGAGAAAAAAGAGCTGCTGTTTGAAACAGGGAGAAAACATGTATTCAAATGTTTGACGTCTTATCTGGTCATGGGACGAGGTGTTGGGGGGTTACAAAAGAGTCCATGCAAACAAGAAGAAGAAGAAAAAACCACTTTGAGGGAGCTAAAAATGAAATGAGATAAAGGTTAAAATGAGGACACTCGATTGATTAAAAAACCTCGTGCTTTCGACGCCAACTCTAACAGACCCATTTTCATTCTCCCATTCTGCTCGGCGTTTCTTTTTTTCTCACCGAGCTTCATGGTTGAGAAATAGAGGGGCGGGGCTAAGCGAGTGTTCCAAAAATACGCAGAACTCGCACGAATAGCATCTACATTTCGCAATTTGGTTGGTGCACTTTGCCAAAAAAAAGTGAGTAGGAGAGGGCAAAAAAACAACATGCTTTTTTTTTCGAAAAACAGCTTCTCCTCAATGAGAGTCTCTTTTTTTCTTTTTCTCGCTATCCACTATCCAAAAACTCGAAAACAACACGATGTATGAACTTTAGGGGTTTGAAAGAAATAGTGAAAAAAGCAGTAGCAAAAAAAGGCGAGGAGCTGGACGGACGGACCTTCCTGCGACGCAGTCCTTTTTTCGTATGTCCTGTGCATGTTTTCCCGATGAATCTCTAATTTTTGGCGCAGTTTTTTTTTGGGTGGAAGATGTGGCTTTGTTCTAGCCTCAAAGTGCATAAGATGCATCGGAAGAGAAAAAGGAAGCCTACTGTACTATTCAGGAGGGTTTGGAACCGAAAACGGCTGAAGAAAAAAGAGTGAATGGGAGGAAGAAAGGACCACTAATCCTTTTTCAAAGACAAACGTCCTAGTGGTCAGAATTCGGAACTTTCCCTTCTCTTCCTGGAAGGCCTTCGGATGGGTCCCAAACAAATTGGGAGATTAGCGATTAAACGGGCGAGCCATTTTTTCTTCTTCTTTTTGTGCTTTCAAACCGAAAACCGGAAATACTGAGATTGAAGGCAAGATGGCGAAAACGAAAAGTTCTGGAGCCCGTTTGGGGCGCACATTTAATCTGGCAAAAAGTTGATTGCCTAGAGCCAAATAGCAACATTTCGAAGCAGCAAAAGCAGTTAGCTGCGTTTCATCTAGCCAATCATTTTCGAGAGCGTCAACGCACGCCGAGAAATGACTATTTCGAGGGAGCACATGTCGCCTCGTTTGGTGCTCAATTTGCGAATGGTTACCTGCTTGCGCCCATGTGTCGCCTTATGGTCGGGCTACTGACCACTTACAGTATGCTCGTCAAATGTTTTCTGGTTTTTGGTGAGGACCGTCGAAAAAGAGTCGGGTAGAGCAGGAATAGAATAAGAAGCAATAAACAACGGCCAGATGAGTTCTTTTTTGCAGCAAAAAACACATGCACCCTTTCATTCTGGTTTGTTCCATAGATAACCTGCCCTTTTGTTTTCAGTAGATGAGACTGGAGGAGAACTCGAATGAGACTGGGGGGTTTACGGTGGATTGTAGTGCTCCCCGTTTTCAGCTATTCCAGCCCGACTATCCTATTCAACATGATTGCTGAAAGGCGCGCTCTCCCGAAAAAACTAGAGTTCAAACAATTGAAACAGGGTCACCGAGGGGAGTTTTTTTCGGAGGGTGAGAAAGAAAGGCAGTGGTCGGCGGGAGGATGCGCCGAAACTAGTGCCTAGAGATAATTGATTCCCGATGAGAGGCAGACACCGAAATGGGGACGGTAAAAGTGCTTGCAGTTTTTTCACTTCTCTCTTCTCCCGCGGGGACACACCACACACCGGGATGTGTCTCGGGGACCTTCTCTCGCAGTCTCGCGCTCACGTCCGTCACACGTTGCATTGCAAAACTATCTCTTTTCTGCGACTCTTCATCCCCTCTACTTACCTACAGGCAAATAATATTGTGACCTTCGAGGCGCCACCCTTCCGAACTCTGATTGCAACCCTACGCTGCGGCGACGGCAGTGGCGGGAGGGAGCGCGTCTCTTCTGACCACCCCTATCGGGGCCGTATCATCTTCATCGTCGATGTCTCCGATGACGACCTCGGTGAGAAAAAAACCCCGCATGGTCGGAAAAGTTATAGGGCACACGAGACTTTATCAAGGATATATACGATAAGAGATGTTTTTCATAACTGATCGTCTCTTTTTGCAGTGGTCATCCGACACCGATTGTCGGGAAACTAGGTCTCTGCCTAGTACACGGAAGCGCGAGACAGACACGGATATCTGGGTCAATGAGTACGGTACGGCTACCCGTAACAGTATCATATCAATCTTATCAGTTGGTTGCAAAGCTATTAGTGAAAGAAAAAAAGAAGGGTCAAATGAAACCTATCCTTTCAATGAAGATCTTACGACGAGAAGATGACTTCTCTACTAACCTAGTTGAAAAAATGAGAGAGGCTGTCGCGAAGAGCATATGTCAAAAAGTCGGTCGTAGCGTATTTCTACGTGAAGCAGAGCACTGGTCACCCAACTACTGATTTCGAAATGTGGGTGGGGCTGATGGGGCCGCCGCTGTCGGAGCGGACGGAGGACGGGACCAACGGATATCGGGAGGATGAATGGGAGTGCCAGGCCGTGTAAAAAGACGTTCCGAAGACCAGGAGTGAAAAACTAACTGGACATCCATCAATGTCGTCGCAGACTGTTCAGGTGTCCTTTTAGCTCCAAATGCCCTTATCATATACCCACACTTTTTTTGGTGTGACGCAGTTGTTGCTCTGTCCCAATATAATCGAATGACTTCCTGTGAGGTCCTATTTCTCCCAGTTTGTCCTAAAACTGGTAGAACAAGATTGAGTTAGTTTTTTTTGTGTGTGTGTGCGAGATACGTGATGTGTGTGCGCCCTCGTTTTTTTCCTATCTCTTCTTTTTTCCTCCCTTTTTTCTTCTTTTTCGCTTCCTGCCGGGGTGTGGGGCGAGAGAGTGTGGATAATCGCGTTCCAACGATGAGTACACTGCTCGTTGTACTGCGACTGGTGGTAGCTCTTCTTTTTTCTTCTCCTTCTTCTTCTTCTTCTTCTTCCCTATCTCTTGTGACCACGTCGTTTCGCATCAAGAGCACAGAAAAAAGCAGCGGCGGCGAGCAGCAGCCAGAGAAAAAAGAAGAAGAAAAAAGAGAGAGGAAACAGAAAAAAGGGCTGACACTGAGGGATAAGCGTGAGGGGCCGAAGCACAGAAAGTTGCGAAACGACGGCAAAAAATAGCGCTGAGTCAGATGGAAAAAAGAGCAAGAAAAAAGGAAATAGGAAGCGGAGGGAGCCGGAAATTTAGTTTCCAACAGAACAGTTTCGCAAAAAAAGGATACTGATCTATTATGCATTTCTATTGACAAGTGGAAGGCCCGAAAGCTAGATGGAGCCCTTAGGCGAGGGATCTGTGTGAGAAAGGTTCGAAACCGGTGGTCTTCGCAGAAGGCGGTTCCGTCAAGAACAGATGATGAGATTAGAGACACTCTTCTCCAAAATTTGAATGAAATGTTCCGAATTGACTTTTGCGACGGCTTCGCATCGCAGTTGGCAACGCCAGATGTTTCTGCTGGTTTAAGGGTTTCCAAAAATTGAATTGAATGAAACCAGCCGTACGCCAGGCACCTCCTTCCCTTCACCCTAATGTATCATTCTGCGTGACCAATTGCGCACCAATGGGCGCCCAACAGCCCCGTCTTTTTTGCACCAATATGCAAATCAGCCGGAGACGGATATGAGAAATGGATACAAACCGAATGGACAGGCGGAAGAAAAGAAGACTAAGAATAAGAAGAGGAAGAATAAGAATAAGAAGAGTAGGAATTAGAATAAGAACAAGGAAGACGAAGAACAGACGGAATAAGGGTTTTTGAAATTCAGGATGGATGCGGAAAGCATAAAGAGAGGCGGAGTCCCGCTTCTTCTTCTCCTCCCGCATCGCAGATGATGATCGAGGTCCTAACGGTGCAGGTGGCGGTGGGTAGGAGCCGCTTGGTACCGCCGGAAAAACTGGGTTAATTGGTACAGATGGACGAAGGAGGAGGGGGGGGAAACGGAAAAATAAAAAGGAGGAGGACGAGAATGGCTAGATGTCGGAAGAACCAGGTGGTTCGAAATACACGGTGTTTTTGACAAAAGGATATCCTGTATGCACATACAAATAAGGAAGGCATTAAACTGGCATGGCCCTCGCAGGGTTTTACGAGTTGCTCAAACAATGGGTCATTGGATCGGACGCATCGAATGGTTCCTGACAGTCTTGGCACTTTGTCAGTTGTTTGAGGAAATAGAAGACGGAGAAAAAACGCGTCAGAAAAAGAAGAAGAAGAAGAAAAGGTGTCTGATTTTGAATGAGACAAATTAGGATGCGATAGAAAAAGGATAGGGGAAGTGTTGTGAAAAGATGAGAAGGGTGAGTATCGGTCACTTTCCAAAGAATGTTGAAAAAGAAAAGAAGAAGAAAAAAACGGCCAGCGGTCATTTTTATTATGCAGTAGTGTTCTGGGCCCCGCGGAAAGGGGGGGGGGGGTGGCGTTAAAGGAGGGGCGTGGCTTAGGGCGGACTGCCTCCTAAAAATCCGTTATTGTTAGTAGAAACATAGTGCATCGAGTAAACAATCGAGAGAACACATCAACGATATATACGCAAAACCATCACAGCGCGACCACCCGCGACGCGGAAAACGGGCGACGGACCACGAAAAGCAAGGAGACGCAGTGCCGAGAAGGACGTTCGCGGAGTGGCGAGAGTGAACGCGGAAGAGGACGCGGAAGGGAAGCGGTAGTGACCGCCGGCTGGCGGGTCGCGGAAGATGAAGATTGTTTTTCACGTGTGCCACCCGCGCGCGCAGTCGGGAACCTCTGTCAAGAGTGCAATGTTTCCGCAGGCTGTTCACTCCGCCTCCCTCTTTTATCATGTATTCTGACGGTCACTGCGAGGGTCAGCAAATAGAAAATACGATAAAAGTATGCAGAAGAAACCCTCTCCACTTCTTTCCGCGTCGCGTTCCGCGCAAAACATAGAAAAGAGTACAATAAAATAGGCGGGACTTTTCGGGCGGAACAAACTGAATGTTGACGCGGAAAACAGACGAATGCGCGCGGAATGCAAAAACTATACAGGAAGGGTTAGAAAAGGTTTGGAAGAGATAGATGCGAAAGGTTAGACGGGGGCGACGAACTTGGGGTGATGGAGGGCGAAGAAAGAGACCGTCTACAAGATAAGACGGTATGGGGGTGTCGGAGGGCATTATAGGAGGGTCAGTGTCCTTGGCAGGCTCTACTGATGCACACCTATCGTTTACATAAACCATCCGTCGGGGGGAAGATAGAAAGCAAATCTAAACCAAAAAAACGTAACTGAACCTGGAAGCTGGCACGAATCATCACACTATCTCTCTTTTTTGCACTCGCAAAAATAAACAACTGCTCGATAAACATTTTGGAACCGAAAAGCTCCTGGCGCGTCCGAAAGTCTGACGAATGGACGCCACTCGATTCATTCGAGTAGATAGTTGAAACAGAAGGACGAGAATCTTCTAGGACCAAAATCTGGGAAAAGCATCCTTGGGATGACATCTCACGCTCTCTGGCAGACTTTTTAGCCTAATTGAATCGTTTCGAGGCGCAGAGGACATGTGCTCTCCTGTTAGTCATGGATATTTCAGGATGCATCAGTGGAATGAAGGCGCCGAGATTTAATTAAAAACCTTCTGGCCGCTCAAGAAGTACTCTACGACGTCGCAATTCTTGGTAGCCTCTTTGGGTAGTAAAAGTTCTAACGCACTTCTTAAATTGAATCTATCCTCTGTGGGAAATTAATGTAGCTAACCCATCCCGGTTCAAAACCTAGAAGATTACTTTCACATGTTTGCTAAATGTTTTTTGTTTGCAACAAAAAGAGATCCCAGAAGATGGAGAAAAAAGTCACTTGTCCTCCGGCTTTCTTTCGCAACACATTCGTGTCTCTCTCCCTTTCTCTCTCTCACAGCCATTTATCACCTCGTTCGGTTCGGAACCAAGCACTTCCCCTCTAAACCTGTCATCCAGCCCTCGCCTCGGCGGGAACTACACGACCAATCAAAAAAATCTATGTTCTATAGGCGTGGCCACCTTACCAAGCTAACGGTGATGACTGAGATTGGAAAAATGTTTTTTGAGGGCGAAAGCGTGAAGTGTAAAGGTCTAAGGATTTACATTTTCTCACACTTAATGAGTAGATTAACAACTACGTATTGTCAAAAAGTGACATTAAAAAAACTGAAAGAAGCGATTGGAAAAGTTGGGAAAGAACAGCGTATTTTTGTATAAACTGTGAAAAAAACGTGAAAAAGGACTGCACCAAAGGGGATTAAGGCAGTTGTTCTGGTTGAAAAGAACTCCATGCCTGTTTTTTCCGACTTTTCGCCTCAAGACCACTTTCGTTTGTGACCGTGTCCGTCTGGGTGTCCTCAGTAATAGAAGAAATAAATTGGTGTCGCAGGTCAAAAATTGCGACAGATGATGGCGATCCGGGGGGTAGCGGCTACTGTGAAGTCTGTATGTAGGTCAACATGTTTAAAATGTTGCATGGTGTGAGTTTCACCCAAAACACTCTTCTTTCGTCCTCCACCCTCGTTTTCTCTCTTTCGCCCTCCCAAATTTCCATGTTCCTCTTTCCTCATGGTGTCCAAAAAGGGTCAGCTGAAGGCGAGGGAGGCTTTCTCCGCATGAGCTTCTTGCTTGGTTGCATTTGTGAATGGGGCGGTCCTGACTGACCAGCGCGCTGAAGGCCCCCCTCTTCGAAAATAAAAGAGGAACCCGAACGGCGAAAGATTCGTTTGCAACATTGCATTTCACAGAGACTTGGCACGACTCAATATGCAAATGAGTGTTTTATGCGACGTCGGCGGGCGGCACTGCGACGCCGCCACCACCACCGCAATATCCAGAATGTCTCTCGATTCGATGCGCTCTTCCTTGCACTTCGCGAACGAATTGAGGATGATGGTGGCGGCGGGAGACGGGGGGTAAGAGAGGAAAACGGCGGTGGGTCCCGGGCCTCTCTGTGTCTCACCCATTTTCCATTTTGCCTCCGTCCCGCTCCTCCTCTCCGAAAATGCAACACCACAACAACAACATTAAATCGCCTCGAGGAGAACCGAAACACCACCCCATCGCCCATCAGCCGTCCGTCGCAACCTTTTTGTCTTGGACCAGCGGCCATCCGTCTGTTCTTTCCGCTGTCAAATTCAGAATCGCAAAAGTGAGGGGAAAGCGAAGAAAAGGCGACCGATTAGGATGATGAGCTGCGACGAAATTATTAGATTCATTTAGCGGGGGGCCTCGTCAGCCAAATCAACTTCTTCGGCTCGCGGAGGAAAGGACACGCGTGGAATTGGAAAATGAGGGATGGAGGAAAGTTAAAATGAAAAAAGCCATGCGCTATAGCTAAAACAAAAACAAGCCAGATTTAGTTTTTGGGGATCAAGTTCCAAGTTTTCCGACAGCGAACAGAGCAAAGTCGTTTGAGAATGAAAAAAAAAGAATGAACATCAGTGATCGGAAACTAGGCCATCAGATATCTTCAATTGAAAAGATTAGATGTTTTCGGGAGTGCGTGCGGGCGCATCCGCAAAGAATGTCTGAACTAGATACGATACTTTTCTGCGTTTTCCGGTGCGAAACCCACGACCGCTTCTTCATCCCCTTCTTCGCCCGACGTCTCCATCCATACCCTTTTTTCGGGTGATGTGTTTGTTCGCCACTCGACGGACGATACGTGTGTTTCATTTCGCACACCGTGTCGAATTCGGAGTTTGATGAAGATTTATCTCCGTGGTTTTACTGGCTTCTCCCCTCTCCCTCCCATCCGCCACTCTCACATACCTCCTGTCGTCCGATCCGTCGCTTGTCACTCGCCGCTCCTGCTCCTTCGACCCACAACTGTTCAATGGAGCCGGTGATCGCCTGAAAGCGACCCGTGAGGCGGTGGTGGATCAAAAAGAACCAAAAAGTGAAAGAGAGAGAAAGAGAGAGAGAGATCGGAAATGAAGAAAAGCAGAAGCGATCGGGTGATAAACTGTTTTGTAGAGAAATGCGTGGAAAAAATGTTTACACCTTAGAAGGCAGCGAAGAAAAAATGAGACCGTAACGCAAAAAACTTGCGCAAAAAACTGAAATACAAAGATGATGAGATAGAGGTGAAATCTCCGATTCGTTTCCTTTTCGCGGCGCCTAAACCCAAACCTAAACGCAAATGCAAACCAAGAAACAGAATACCGTAGTAGGCATGCAACAGAATGCGTTGGTTTTCGAGTAGGTGGAGGAAAAAGGAGCAATTAGATTATGAGTAAGTGCCGAGATGAAAAGAAATGTTAATTATGAGCATCCGGCAGTGACCGCGAATCGGTGTTTCGCGTACAGGAAAACGTAGGAGGAATCTATTTCGAGAAAAATGAAACGGAAGATGGAGCCGAGAGACGAAGAGAAACCAATTAAAAAGGCTACGAAAATATGAGCAGAATGATCTTGTACCCCTTTCAAACATCCGAAAAATAAGTCATTTTTAAGCAGATGGCAATGTGAAATAGGCAAAAACGCGAGCGAAAAAAGGACCTCTAAAATGGGAAGCATGTGTGCATCGCGAGAAAAAAAAACTGGTTTGTCCTTTTCGGGATAAAAAAAATGCACTTGGAACCCGAAATTGTGGTCCGAAGGGCGGGCCCGCCGGAGACAAACACTTCTTTTCCACAACAATGAGATAATGAGAAATGGAAATTCGGAGGAGAGGATCACGACACTGGTAGGAGGGCCGCCAGAGGCGTTCGAAGATTGAGTGTCTTCTGTTTGACCGTTTGTTTCAAAGCCTATAAAGAGACATCGAAGGCCGTCACCCATCTGCGGAAAAGAGCTTGCGCCACCACACATTTTTCTCCGCCGCCCTCTCTCCGTCGTTATTTTGTACCCAAGGTCGGACATTTTGAACGGTTTTGCCCTTCAATTGCAATTTTTCATGCTGGCGCGAGCGGAGAGTCTCGTTTTTTCGCGGCCAACCGATTCAAATTGCGACGATGAGACGCGACGAATTCGGAAGAAGAAAAGACACGCGGGCCGCGGAGAAAAAATGAGGGCGACTAGTTTAGAAAGTTGGTTTTTTTATTGTTCGGCCTAAGTTGGGTTGGATCGCCATGTTCGTGGCCTTGACTATCACTTTCCATTTGGCTTCCCATCTCTTTTTCGAGTATTTTTTGTCTATTCAGAAGGTGTGGGTTAAAGGATGAAGAAGAAATGGAAGAAGAAGGAGAGAGTGTGGAGCTATTTGGTACCTTTCTGCTCACCATTGACACAATCCAAATTGTGTTAGGTCTACAAAAAAATGTTATCAGTAAGGAGTCCCGGACGAGAATGTGTGCACGACAAACGGACGACAGCGAGGCTCATATTCAATTGTATCTGGATGGCGTTCTTGACACTCGGTCAGAAAACGAGCCCTCCCGGGTTATCACTGGACGAGGGCGCATATTAAATGAGCCCTGTTCAAACAAGTTTAAGGAGGAGGAGGAAAAGAAACAATAAAGATGGCCTGCAGAGAGGAATGATTGCAAAAAGCAAAAAGAAACTGTCGGTGGGGACCGCCTCCATTGTGCACAATTCGCTCTCCATAGATGTCTTTCTGCTGCATTTCTGTCTCCATTATAAAGCAATCTGATAGTTCACCGGTTTATTTCACGAAAACTCAAATAAAAATTTAATAGCAGGCACAATTCGAATTTCCGTCGCGCTAAAAAACGTTGACTGTCATTGGTGGACAGTAACTGTGATGAAATAATAACTGAACTTTCGGCAGTGTCTCTTATCAGTCTAATGGGGCATCTTATCGAGTCAATTTTCACATAGATTTACATTTTTTCAAAAAAAAATGGACATAGGTTATATGCGAGAATATCATTCGTATACTCGCGAGAGGGACGAAAACAGATGGATCAAGCAGAAAATGCATCTTCTTTGCTTTCTCTATGTGCACTTTCTGAACACGTTTGAAACTTTTGTGCATACATGTTTGCAACTTTTGTGCATGTGAAAAACAAGAAACACTTTACTTTTGCGTATATTCTAAGCTCTTCGCCATATGGTGCCATGAATAGGAGCGATTAATTCGAAGACGTTAGAATCGGGTGCTGCTTGTTTCAGGAATAATGATGATGAAAATGGCAACATTTGAGACGAAGATGGACGTGGATCCGAGTGTGACGGTTTTCCATAAATCATCAAACAATCCATTTATACCATCACGAAGGTTTCTCTAATGACGGTCGGAAATCGAAATTCAAATCGGTTCCACTCGGTGGTGCCCTCTGACGTCTCACCCATATAAACGTCGGAGAAAAAAAAACGACTTCTTTCGTGCCCGCGAAACTTTCCGTTTTTTGCTGATAAAACAGGCGACGAAAATTCGAATTTCTTTTTGTTATCACAACCGAAAATTGAAAATAAAATGGAAGGCTCTAACAGTTTTTTCCTTCTCGTTTCCCTCAATATTCACTTCTCCTCGCATTCCTATCAATACTCTCCACTCAAACAGTTATTGACTCGTGATGCGGCAAAAGAAACCAAAATCCGGAAAAGTGCAAGGCAATAAAGTGTGCTAATGATGTCGAGTTGGAAATGTGCACTTGACTGCCAGGGAGATGGACGAAACACGAATAATCTGAAAATATTGCTGAGCATCTGAAAAAAAGCAAAGAGGAGAAATTCTTGTTATTTTTATTGATTATGCAATGATGTGTGCTCCCAAATACGTCAACATGTGATATGCTTTTAGTTGATTGTTTGTTAACATAATGTTTCCTGATTTCCGAACTTCATTCGAGTTTTATTCACTAATTCCGGCAATTATACAACGTCCATTTTCGCGTCGATCCAAGTGTACAGCTGATAAGAAGACGTTTCTTTCATTATACATTATGCATACATTAAACCGTTGTTTTCGACTGGCGCAAAACATTCTCTTTGTTGACTAGTGCAAAACAAGTGCGGAGAAGTGGTGTGGTCACTCGGCAAACCGCTGTCCGTGCCTGGTACCCCCCGTTTCTTGCGGCTGTCGCATGGTGGGTGGTCGGAACGCAGCAGGCGGAAAGCGACGCGGAAAGAACGCGGAGAGGGACGCGGAAAGCGAGGAAAACAGAGAGGCAGTGAGAGAGTGCGTCCGCAACGGAGAGCACTCCCGCATTCTCAACACAACACATACATACACAAAAATCAATCGGGCAGCCTTCCGCATACCCTCCGCGCGCTCGCCTCTTTCTTTCTTCTTTCCTCCCCCCTCATTCTTTTCCGAGAGATAAACCCGGTAAACAACCAGGCAGCGCGGCTGGCACTGGCTAGCTCCGCGGTGCGGCAGAGAAAACAGAGTGGTCAGCTGTGCGGGTGGAAATAGTGCGCGTCAGAGAAATGGTCACTCCACGGCCCTCATCAGTTATGACGGGAGGGCACGTTTGCCATAGGGCGTGCCCTCTCGCTTTTCTTTGCACTCTCGTCTGTTTTGCGAAACAGAACAACAACACTGCAAAAAGCGAACGGGTTTCGAGAATTGAATAAGCAACATTTTCGGGACCACCCAAGTTGAGGGACTTGCAAGCGGCAAGTAGAAACCATTTTGGGCTCAAACCCGGGTAATCTTGTATGCTCTTTCTAACTGGTATGATCCCAAGTGCTGAAAACAAAGTTTCAGACAATTTCAGCAACACTTACACAACTTAGTTGAAGATGATCTCTGGTGATATGAAAGGAAATGACTCGCAAAACTTCACACATAACATTTCATTGAGTAATAAATCACTCTGCAAGCGTGACAAAAATCTCATTACTTCTCATTTCCACTTCTCGCCATCACCGTTTTCATCTTCTTCGATGCATTTTTTAGTCATACACTCACGCACACACGTACAGCCCACACATTTCCAAGATCATTTGACGGTTCAAACAAAGACCAGAGCGTCAATAAGACGGCCATTACGACGCCACAACAGTTCATCTTCTCAAGGACTCGTCAGACCGCCCGACACTGTTTCAATTTTCAAAAAGGACACAGTGACCCATCAATTACTTGCAAATTTCCGAAAAATTCGATGCGCGCGCGCGGTCTTAAGACCGTGTTTGAAACCGTATCATGAAGGGATCCACCTCGATGTTATCTTCGGTACTGAGGAAAAAGAGATATTTGTTTTTCACCAGAATTGGGAAGAATTCCTGGATGTACACTTATCTCCATTATCAAGGTCACATGTCTTTCTGGAAACGTTCCGACAAACAATATCTTCATTTTTCGGCGAACAATAATAATAATAATGAACTGTTGCGAAAAGACGCGATGCGGAAAGAAAGTGACTCGATAATTGACTTGTTCGGAAAGGGGGGACTTTCGAAATCGCATTTTCTTGAGGATTCACCCATCTGCGTGACTAATTGCAATGACCTATTTGAAGTAAATGATTGTTTGCTCCTTCCAAGTGTGTTTCCTCGCAAAATTAAACCCATTTTCGGAAGGGGGAAGTGAACGAGGGGAAAGCCGATTGCCGCCGTGCCAGGCGAAAATGGAGCAGCTGCACGCGCTCCGAACCGAACCACATCTGCGCGCAGGTTTTTTAATGCCGAAAATGGTTTGAAACTAATGGATTATCTGTTCAAATGTCACTCACTGTTGATCCCCCTCTCCCACTTTCATTTCGGAGACCCGCTTTTTAAAAAGAAAAGCGGCCCGAGGGATATTGTTCGAATCGAGGTTGGCTATTCGTCATATTGTAGGGAAACTTGTTTTGAACTACCCAACAATCGGATTTTCTTCCGATTTTCATTTCCCATTCACCGGAACTATTAATTTCCTGTTTTGAACGGGACCACATCATGAGTAAATGAGTTGCATGCAGTCTATCACCGTATCTTCGGAGTGCCAAAGTTTCAGACAATGGAAACTTTCGCCACACGAGATCTGGTGATTGAGAGCTTCAACAGGGTGCTGGAATAAGTAGCGAGAGGTGGCAGTTATGAGCTCTGGCTCTCGGCGCAGCCATATTTATATACGACGACGGATTTCGTATCAGCTGATGGCTTCTTATCGCACTACAAAAGCTGGAATCTGCTGTCGGATTAGAAGAGCTTTTAGCTACGGATATATTCACGTGAGACATGTACAGTGGAGCCAGCAGTAGCACAAAATATTAGTGGTTGATTTGAGAAGGTAACAGAAGTCACTAGTGAGCGTCTGAATGAGAAGGGAATGCTACAAATTGCCGCTGAAAAATATGTTATCAATGTGGACAATTGTCGTTTGTTTTGCAATTAGTCGTCGAACTCAAATGACAAGCAGATGTTTCACACAATTCCCAAACCACTTTCACTTCAGAGTCAGATATCAACACATACATTTCCAATTTTAGCATTTCTCTTTCCTATTCCCAATTTTCATTTCCATTACATTTTTGTGTTCTCTGATCCAACTTTACGGAGTTTAACGTGAAAACATTTTGTTACAATGTTTATTAGTGGATCAAGTTGTATTCGTTGCTTTCCGCAGCGAAATTTCACATTAAAACGCGAACGAGTTGGCGTTGGCAGCAGTCGAAACGGCAGTTGGTGCATTCAGTTTCGAGATGAAGAACGAGAGAGAAGAAGCGTGTTATGAAAGAAGCACAACTGACGTTCCACTAGAGAGAGAGAGAGAGACCCATCGAAACGACGGAAGGCAATCACATCAACTAGTTGAAATGTTTGAAACGATTGTAAACTGGGAAGTGATCCATTGGTAAAAGTATAAACACTTACGTTATTGTGGAACTCCAATACAAAACAAGTTTATACTCAGAGATACTGACTATTGAATGTATTGAATAATGCTAGTAAGACATATCACCATGGAAACATCTTAAAATTTGAAATCAGTCAAGCATATGGCTAATGAGTCACATGGGCAGAGATTAGACAACGAATTGGGGTTTCTACATAGATGCCAAGTCTCCTGGCTAATCCGACGCACTTCTTCAATTTATCTTCCATTTTTCTTTCAATAGGAGTCCGAGCTACGAGATATTTCATCAGCTGTATTTGTATTCCAAATTGGCACTGTTTCAGTAATCCCATCTAATGATTCAAGACTAACGGTTGTTTTAGTATTGAATAAATTGGATCGGATCACAGAAAATGATGCCTTAATTGTTATTCTATTCATCTGACACAACATAATTTTGGTACAGGTGGGGTTCGTCGTTTTCAAGGATAGTAGTCCTCTTCTCATATTGGATTGAGATGAATGCGTTTTGTGCCGTTTTACAACTCGGCTCCTTCCCAGCACTCCAATTTCCGGACGCAATACATCTGCCACTTTTTATGTGCGTCGGACGGTCGCTGGAGGAGATTGGTGTGGCGCGGAGTGCTCGAGCTTTCCCGTCATTATTCACCGCGGACTTGCTCCGTCGCTCACTCCACGTCTCCGAGATTCGCCGTATTCTGCAGCACTTTACTTTTCCATTCGGACTCCTATATTCGGATTTCCAAGTCCTAAGCTTGGTTCTGTATTCCTTATTTGTGACCGGAGCAGACGATAATGTCATGGTTACAAATAGCGAATATAGGAACCTAGTGATGAGACTAAAATGGTGCATTTGCAGAAGATAATTAATCTCCTAAAAGTCGGAAGAAATGTTGGTATAGTGACTGAATAAGGAAGGGCACGGTGCTTCGATTAAACTGAAATAGTGAATCATCAAATCCCGCCAGTTGACAGTTTCAGTGTACTTCTAATATTATTAAGGAAGTTTATGTTTTTTAGAGGAACTCAGCCACCACGGTGATTTTCGTTGGTCCCCTCAGGACGAATAACGAAATCGTCCAAATGCTGGAGATTTCCCACCCCAAAAAAGCCATCTGCCTAAGCTGAGCGGCCATTGAAATTGGCGTCTCCGAGTCATAAATCTCACGGCAATTGGGCACTGTCGTTGAGAAAATGGAGCCAGGCGGCACCACGAACGCTTTCGTTTCGATTCAGTGGTTTTTGAACCCGCCCACTCCGCCAGCTGGTCCACTATACGAAACGAAACAGACGTAGCCAGTATTCCGAACGAACAGCCAGCAAATGCCCTGTTTCACCGTTTTTGGTATGTCATACAAGTTGATATCACATACCGACAATCGGAGAAGCAGGGCAATGGCTGAACAGTTTGCTAACTATTATTCGCTGTCTTATTCCTAGCAAACGCGTCGAACTCCTTTTACGTTCACTACGTTATAATATAGCTCATCTTGCGTATATTACACGTTAGCGGGCGTAAAAGGAGTTTCTGGCACCAGTTTTCAAAATGTTGGGAATGGTCCTAGAAAGAGCAACGGTAAATATATTTAAATCTCTTGAGAGAAATCTTCCAGTGAACAGGGATCGAAGATTTTTTTGTTTCAAACCACCAAGTTCTTTCAGTTCCAGATGTTTCGAATGTAAACCAAGTTTCAGGGAAATCCAACTTCACGGGAAAAGAATCGAAGATACCAACGACGTTTTATTTTCATACTAGCCTCGCTGCGCTCGGCTCCTGACCCTCCGGGTGCATCACTTTGGCTGTAGCGAAAAACCCCGTGTCTCTACGATCATTTTGAGCCAAGTTACGTCTTTTTAGGTGCTGGGACGCCGGTGTTGTGGCGGACCCACGGGTGCGCCACTTTAGTTGTATCTGTGAAAACCCCAGCTTGCTACAATCATTTTGAGCCAAATTACAGTTCTGTATCTGCGGGGAGACTGGTGTTGTGGCGGACCACGGGTGCATCACTTTGAGAAATGTTCAAAAAAAAAAGTTTTTGCACCCAGTGGGGCACGAACCCGCGACGTCCAGATTAGCGAGCCAAACGCGCTACCGGCTGCGCCGCTTACCTCAAACTTGGGTAATTGAACCGGGCTGGCGGGCGCGCCGCGGGGTGTAGTTCAAAGGTGCGGCCGACACCTCCGCTGGCCCGCGATGGCCACCGCCCCACCACACACACACACCGAGGCGGCCGCCGTTTCAAGCCAAATGGCACAAATCGACTATAACTTGGTTCTCATTTTGATCGTACAAAAATTCTGATGACACCAACGGAATGGGGCAACGATTTTACCTACTTGGCGGTCGAATCAGAAACATTCCGTCAAAAATCAGCCAGTTATTCGGCGTCAAAAAACGCAAAAAGCGTTACGCGCCGGCGCGTACGCGTTACAGTGGGACACAAAATGAAATCCATTTGAGTCGCGCATACTTTCCGGATTTTATGGAGGAGGCTGACTAGCCTCGCTTCGCTCGGCTCCTGACCCTCCGGGTGCATCACTTTGGCTGTAGCGAAAAACCCCGTGTCTCTACGATCATTTTGAGCCAAGTTACATCATTTTAGGTGCTGGGACGCCGGTGTTGTGGCGGACCCACGGGTGCGCCACTTTAGTTGTATCTGTGAAAACCCCAGCTCGCTACGATCATTTTGAGCCAAATTACAGTTCTGTATCTGCGGGGAGACTGGTGTTGTGGCGGACCACGGGTGCATCACTTTGAGAAACGTTCAAAAACATAAAAAAAAAGTTTTTGCACCCAGTGGGGTACGAACCCGCTACGTTCAGATTAGAAAGCCAAACGCGCTACCGGCTGCGCCGCTTACCTCAAACTTGGGTAATTGAACCGGGCTGGCGGGCGCGCCGCGGGGTGTAGTTCAAAGGTGCGGCCGACACCTCCGCTGGCCCGCGATGGCCACCGCCCCACCACACACACACACCGAGGCGGCCGCCGTTTCAAGCCAAATGGCACAAATCGGCTATAACTCGGTTCATTTTAATCGTACAAAAATTCTGATGACACCAACGGAATGGGGCAACGATTTTACCTACTTGGCGATCAAATCAGAAACATTCCGTCAAACATCGACCAGTTATTAAAGGTCAAAAAACGCAAAAAGCGTTACGCGCCGGTAATCACGCGTACGGTGTGACACAAAATGAAATCCATTTGAGTCGCGCGCACTTTCTCGATTTTAGGGAGGAGGCTGACTAGCCTCGCTGCGCTCGGCTCCTGACCCTCCGGGTGCATCACTTTGGCTGTAGCGAAAAACCCCGTGTCTCTACGATCATTTTGAGCCAAGTTACGTCTTTTTAGGTGCTGGGACGCCGGTGTTGTGGCGGACCCACGGGTGCGCCACTTTAGTTGTATCTGTGAAAACCCCAGCTCGCTACGATCATTTTGAGCCAAATTACAGTTCTGTATCTGCGGGGAGACTGGTGTTGTGGCGGACCACGGGTGCATCACTTTGAGAAATGTTCAAAAAAAAAAGTTTTTGTACCCAGTGGGGCACGAACCCGCGACGTCCAGATTAGAAAGCCAAACGCGCTACCGGCTGCGCCGCTTACCTCAAACTTGGGTAATTGAACCGGGCTGGCGGGCGCGCCGCGGGGTGTAGTTCAAAGGTGCGGCCGACACCTCCGCTGGCCCGCGATGGCCACCGCCCCACCACACACACACACCGAGGCGGCCGCCGTTTCAAGCCAAATGGCACAAATCGGCTATAACTCGGTTCATTTTAATCGTACAAAAATTCTGATGACACCAACGGAATGGGGCAACGATTTTACCTACTTGGCGATCAAATCAGAAACATTCCGTCAAACATCGACCAGTTATTAAAGGTCAAAAAACGCAAAAAGCGTTACGCGCCGGTAATCACGCGTACGGTGTGACACAAAATGAAATCCATTTGAGTCGCGCATACTTTCCGGATTTTATGGAGGAGGCTGATTTATGACCCTCGATCTTCACCACCTGTTGCCTTACACTTTTCCCTAACTCTTCTCTTTTGAAAAAAAGAGGAAGCTTAGTGACGTCCGAGCACTTCAGTTCCGACTAGTAAAGCACACAAACAATATAACTTATCAACGCGAGGATCAACAGAAAAATAGCGGAACATTGGCAAAGAGAGGTCACATTTCCTCGTCTTTGATGTTTTTTTCCCATCTCCTTTCTTCCTTCTCTCACTTTTTCTGATGAGCTCACAATGCATTCTTGGAGCAAGTGAAAAAAGAAGAAAAATGTGTAGGAAAACGGAGAGATAGGATGTGTCGAAGAGCCGGAGAATTCGAAAAAAAATCACGTTTTCCTATGTTGTTTTCGCCGCTCTATCTTCTTTCTCCTTTGATTCATGCGCTCATTTTATCTTTCTTTTTGAGTTATCACCGATTCTCAGTGAGAAATGAGCAACAATCACAAAAGCATCCTTTCGATCACCCAAGTTCGTCCTCATCTGTTTTTGTCTGGATACGGATGCATAACTCCTTCACTGGTTTGACTGATTTTTTACTATTCTTAGTATCTCAAATACTTTTTTTGACAGTTGAAACAATACAACATCGCTCATGCTGTCGATTGCACCAATTTGAAAACCAAACCGATTTCGGGTTTGGAGAAGATGGAGGTGAACTCAACCATCGTTTTCTTGCCAGAATTTGTCGAGTTTTAGGTTCCAGTGGATGACAATATTCTATCCAAAATCTCGAAATACTTTGAGGATGTTGTGAAGTTTGTGGAGGGAAACAAGCAGCAGGTTCGCTATTCCACACGATCTGTTTTTTGTGAATCTGTCAGTTGCAGGGCAAGAACACTGTCATTTACTGTGCAGCTGGCGTCAGTCGCAGTGCCACTTTGGCAATTGTCTATCTAATGGTCACTGAGAAGCTGACCTTGGAAGCGGCCTACCACGAAGTGAACAGAGTCAGTTCAAACACACTGGGAAATAAATGAACCCCTCCTGCCATTCAGGTCCGTCCGATCATCTCTCCCAACATTGGATTCTGGCGTCAAATGATCGATTATGAGAAAGAACTGAAGGAGGGCAATTCCAGCGTCCAATTGATCAGTGGCAGAATGGCGAGACCTGTTCCAAGTGTATATCTGAGAAGAGAAGTGTACTGATTCTTTCGGAAATCTCATCGAATGTTGATGTAATTCTGTACTCTCAAGCGTTTCATAACTTTGTATCTTTGTCTGAAAACGTTTTGGTATCAAATAATAAAACAAACCTATCCAAATTCATATGAGATAACTGTCTCCTGGTCCAATTACTAATACTAACAGATTTCAGTGAAGAAAGTATTAGCAAGTAGACCAAGTGACCGTCAATCATATCTTTCTTATAGAATAGGAAGACAAAAGTAGAGTAGAATGTCGGTGGAAACTTGCCCGACCGGCCAGTTTTATACTGCTCCCGACGTTCCAAAACGGGCGGAGTCTCGAGTGTGTTGGGGAGACGTCGTGCGCCTCTACTTCTCTCATTTTCCGAGACATACGCTTCTCTGCCCAAAAAGTGGTGTCCTTGTAGATGACCTGAGATAGAAAAAGAAGAAGACGCGAACTGGTGTACGTTCGAGAGACCTTGAAACAGCACGCTTGATTGATGTCCGAAGGAAGAAAGAAGAAATTTCGAATTCCAGCGGGGGCGCAGAATGACGATAAGTATCGATGCAGGACGCATTCGCCAAGTCACACTGCAGCTATCAAAACGTATTGCGGTCAAGGGCATGAAGATCGGAAACAGGACAAATTCTGTGAACTAACGACAAATCTGCGCTAACCCATCTACAGTGTCAGACAACGGAAGGCACGCCGTTTCCCTTTACACAGATTATAACGGTATAGATACTGTGTAAGGAAGGAGGTACGAAGGCATTTCGATTCATCAGTTTCGTGTGGAATGGCGTCATAACAGGAGAGGGAAGCTTCATTTATCAATTATTCAGAAGAGAATTCATCATCTACCACTTTTCAAAATTATATTTACACTATGACTATTGGACTTTGGGTATGTCTTAAACGGAATGTCCATCGGAATAGGACAACAACTAAACGCAAATCAGAGTGTCGTGAAAAGAGTAGTTCATGCCTTTGCTACGTTGATGCGTCTGACTGAGTAAGCCAACATATGAATTATTCAACCATGCGGGTAATCAGGTTGGCAGGTCGACATCAATTCGGCTTTTCGCATGGAACGCCGTCTGCCAGAGCACTTGTCTTGTTTTGGTGTGACCGCTTGCGTTTCTCCACAGCTTCTGCTTCTTCCTCGCTCTTTTCCAAATTAAATGAGGAGTTGGGAGGGGAGAAGAGTGCGAATGTTCTGTCGGCTGAGGGCTCAGTCTCCGTCTTCTCACATCCTTTCCTCATTCACTTCGCGAGGGAAAGAAGAAAGAGAAGAAAGAGAGGATTCTCTGGCTTCTTTTGAGCTCCTTCTATGCCCATTTCTTCAATCACCCTCTCCTCACACACCACACGCGCCACACCCCTCACAGCCTTTTCTTCTCCTATTTTGTACTACCAATTGCACAATTTTCAACACTTGTTCGTCTCAAGTCTTCTCCAATTGTCCTTTTTCAAAAACTGGTTGTTTTTTGGTTACTCGAGAGTATAAATATACCAAGCTTACTAAGAACTATTCCTAATAAATTTACAAAAAACGATGGGCCGAACCGGGGATTGAACCCGGGACCTCTCGCACCCAAAGCGAGAATCATACCACTAGACCATTCGGCCGCGAGAACACCGCTCAGCCTTCCCGGTGTCATTCTGCCTCTCTTGCTTTCTTTTTCGTCCAATCGCTCAGTTTCTGAACGCTATCTGCGTTATGCTGTCGACAGCCATACATCCAGAGTGCAGAGAGGAACGAGACGCCTGGCGGCAAGTGAGTAGAATGACACTGGCGACGGGAATAGCGGTTTTCGTGGCCGAATGGTCTAGTGGTATGATTCTCGCTTTGGGTGCGAGAGGTCCCGGGTTCAATCCCCGGTTCGGCCCATTCTTTTTGCAAAGTTTATGCGCACTCGGCACGCAGTGAACTGAAGTCTGTGAAGAGTTCATTAGCATGCAGAAGCTGTTTTCTTTGAGAAGATTGGAAGAAGAAAAAAAGAAGAAAAGTGTCTGGGAAAGTGAAACGAGGATTTTGTGAAGTTTTCACAGAGCACTTGGTTTCCTGTTATTTCGCTACACGCTTAGTTGAAAACTTCCATTTAGAGGGATTTGGTAAGCCGGAAATTTGACATCTATCCGTTTTCCAATCACATCTGACTGCGCTTTTCCGCTCCATTATCGATAACTCGATTTGTATCAACTTTTTTTTTGCTTCCAACCGCTTCCAACCAAATTGAATTCCCCTCAATATTCTTTCCTCGGTTGTCCAGAAAAAAGAGAATGCCTTTCTTAGATTATGCCTCTCTCACTTCGCCTCAAAACGTCATAACATATGCGCGAGGGAGGTGTCCAAACGTAACAATTTTGGTCCACTCAACACTTTCATTGTCGTTTTCGTTGGCTTCAAGGTGTTTTGCACACACACACACACACACATCCTTCCCTTCAACACGAGCACTGGGGACCCTCCACCTCACGCGCGCACATGTGCACATGGGCACACACACACACACAGAGACATACGGGGCCGGACACAAAAGCGTGTTTTTTTCGTTTGCCGTCGTCGTTTCACAAATGAGGATGACAAACCCCAGGCAGACCTCATCATATCTTTCAGTGTGTAATAAGGCACCCGTCGCAGAGGGGCTGTCGTACTTTGACTGAGCACCCCCAGTGCTTCACAATTTATTCATGTAAACGCTACAAAGATAGTAGTTTTGGAGTACTTTTCTTCGCTTTCCACGGAAAAGTGAAGGAAGAAGTCTCGACGACACGCCGAATAGCAAATTTCCACTTCCTATTTGTCCGGATGTTTCATAATTGGAAGCGAAATGAAAATAAGAAAGACGAGGACGACGGAGAAGTAATCCGAGCCCTGTTTTTGATATTCTCCCTCTCTTCTTCTTCTACGTTCCGGATATTGACACGTTCTCCGCCGAAACGAGCACTAATCTGACATCGAGATTACACGGATTCGTGTAGAGGTTTGGAGGAAAGCTGTCTCATACATTTCTTGCTGCACACCTAATGAGCACAATTCCAATCTTGCCCATGGCAAAAAGCGACAGAACTCTCTACAGCTAATAAATCAAATTTCTCTGATTCTCCTTCTTCTCCCCGTTTTTTCTATTCACTTCCGAAAGTTTTCGTCAACAGCAAACCAAATGCAAGGTCCCTTCACTTTCCATTTATAAACACATTAGGTCGGCTTTTCCCCCCATCCGCTTCCAAACGTTTCTTTGTCCTGCTCCGCCACTACCAAAACCCAATTAATTCGCTGTGGCTTTCTCTGCTTCTAAACGTTTTTTTTTTTCGTCAACTTTCTTGTTCCGTTTCTCGGCCACTCATCCATCCGTCTTTCTTTCTTTCATCTCTTTCAGTGGCCCACTCGGGGGAATTGCACTTACGTATTACCATGTAATATGATCTCATTTCGCTTGCCTGCTTTTATTTTCCAGTCGACTCGGTCGTTTTGCCGGCCGGTTTTATTGTCACCTCCACCTTCCCGATTCTGGTATAATTCACTCGATTGGTTTCTATTGTGCACCCTCTCTCCAATGCTCGATGCCTTTCCATTTTTCTTTCGCGAAATTGGCATTTTCCGTCAAGATTTACGACTTTCAAACTATAATGGCTCACTCGCTCAGAATTCGACGAATGATGCATAATACAGCAACTTGATGGGTGCCGTTATTTCTCAGCTCGGATTCAACCAGCCGTTCCTACTCGCGCTTGCCATGTGAGTTCTTTTTCCACGAATTGTTGAAACTGTGAGAGGTGGTGGGTGTTCTCGGTCTCAGCAGAATCTAAACCTGTAATTAGGTGTGTTTCTTGCGTGCTATATGCTAAGTGGATGTGACCAAGGGAAAGCAAGTTGAAGCGTAAATTATTCAAAAGACGAAGACGCTGTTACTTGCCATTAACAGGAACCAAACCACTTTTCTCGGGAGCTACGCGTAGAGTAGACATGCCACCCTTTGTTTCATTCTTTAGAACGTACTGAGCCAGCTTTTGAAAATACGAAGTTCCATTGTTCGGAGAAGGGGACAAGCAAACTAGCCGCTTGCTTTCAAACGACTTAAAACTTTCAGAATAGTCATTCTGCTCGGTCTGACGGTTCTCGCAGTCGGCCATGATAACAACAATGAAATAATCTGTGATTACGTTCCAATTGTGAGTTTAATCTTCTCGGGGAAATCCGACGGATTTGTTCTTTGTTTCAGCCTCAAATTCGGATACTTCCCACCTCTGCTCCACCTCCTCCCGCGCCTCCTCCACGAAAAAACATGTGACGAAATGTGTCCTTCTCTCTTTCTCTTCCAATCCTTTTCCAATTCAACGTAATTCGAGTAAAATGAAATTTATTTATCGACCAACTACAGAAGCATTCCTTTCGGTGGGTTTTGTCGGTGGGAGGGATCAGTCGTGGAAAGACGTCAGAATAATATGTGACCTACGGGAAAATAAGGAACATTGGGTGTTCAGTTCAGGAAAGGGAAGGAAGGCATCAGTTATTATTCTCTTCATTTTTTCTTGCGTGGCGCTACATATTGGTTAAAAATTGGAACGGGGACGGTTAGATAGTGAGGAAGCGAGAAGCAAAGCGATTCAAATTCAAAGTCCAAGTAGGACTGTTACTTGGGGAACTCTACGATTGTGTGCGAGTACGTCGACGGGTTGAACACCATCTCCAGTTGGTCGCTCTCCACTCGACGGCCGTAGTAGCGGTTTTTAAGAATCTGAACATCAAAATTAATGCAACATCATGAAACCTTTGCTTACGTAGAGGAACTTTCTGAACTTGGAGCGGTCACGATCGTCTCGTTTTCTCTGGATAGCGATGACGTTGTCGGCTTCCTGAGTCACTCTGGCTGACCCTCCGAAGTGTTGCACGTCGATTTCTGTGTCTCCGTCGGTCTTTCGTGGATGAACAACCAGAGTGATGTGAATCTGGTTCTGAGTGGCCAGCTGCCGCATATATCCGACGAAGCGGTCCTGAAGAAAGCATTGGTTAGCATGAAGACAGGAAGAAGTAGGAACCTGAAGGTGGAATCGGTCAAGTCCGCTCGACTTTTCGTCAGCCATCATTCCCTGGTTGATAAGGAACTGGAGATTGTCGATGACAACGTGTTGGATTCCACTGTTCTCCACATGGATCCGAATAGCCTGTGAACACAGTCTCAGAAAATGTTACTAACTACTCTTCGGTTACTCTAGCAATCTCATTGATCGACTTCTCCATGAACTCCTCTGAATCAAGCATCGTCAGAGACGAGCTCGATCTCTCGAATCGGTCGAGCCACGAGTTAATCGAGTTGCTGTACTCGACACGATGCAATGGGAGTCTGAGGTTCTTTGGTATTGGCGGAAAAAGCGAATGTGCTCCGGAAGTGTGGCGAACAATCAGCCGTGCACACGAGCTGTCGAGCATGCCAGCCAACCTTCCTTCGATACCCCGGCACATACCCATTTCCGGATCTCCGTCTCCATCGGCGAACAAACTACCGTGCAAAACACTCTCAAACAGACAACTGCCTCGCGCACAACGAAACCGATAAAAGCATTTTTACGACTTTTTCGTCTGATGGATTATTAATTGCTCACCCGTTGAGAAATGGAATGGAACGAGTGTGAGTGAGTGAACGTGCTGTCTCATGGCACCAGGTGCAAAAGTGAGTAACGACTAGGTCAATGACACGACTACCGCTATCCTACAGCTAAATGTCTTACTTGATGCCGTTTTTATACGAATTTGTGCGCGCGAGGCTTCGAAGATGTGAAGGACTGCAGACAAAAACAAATGTTAGTAAAATCGCAAGGCAAGGGAACAAGAGAGGGAGCACAAGACACACTGGAGAACATACCCCGCAAATTGGACAAGCATCCAGTGAAGGATTTTCTTCTCGGGCATCTCGAAGCTACAGAATAAAGTACGGATCTGAAATTGCACGTCTGAAGTGTCTAAAAACGGTTTCATTTGTGATACCCCCTGAGTGAATAGATCCAGCGAGTACTCGCAGAGGAAAGTTGTCTTTCCGTTTCCAGTTCCTCCAGTGAGCACGGTCATTTCTCCTGGACGAAGACCTCCCAGGTACTTGTTGAGCACGGCAAATCGTTTCCACTACAAAATTACAACATAAAGACACCGTCTCATCATCACAATAGTATTACTTGTCCAAACCCGACGATTCGATTGGTCGAGTTGAGAAGGTCGGAACGGATGCCTTCACGCATGTCCAAGTCCGTCATAGAGCGGAAACCGCGCTCTCTCATACGAACGACCTGCATGCCAGAGTTCGGTTGATCGTTGTGTCCTAGACTTCTCACCGAGTTGGAAAGAGAGTTACGGATGAGACGGTGGTCTCCGTTGCGGACCAACTCGATGGGACGCTCCTCGTTCTTGACCAAGAGACACTTGAGAGTGTTCAGAGCACTTCCCCAGTCCTTTGCGTAGCTTAGATGTTGGACCGGGAACCACAAGTAGATCTTGTCGAACTCCTCCAAATACGGCAACACCAATGGATCCAAGATTTCGCCATGCGGGAGAGCGAATACGAGAGCCTTCGTGGCTTCATAGATGGCCAACGCATCCCGCTCGTTGGTGGTAATGACGACACTGCGATCCGAAAGAGTCGCCATATGGAGGCCGAATACTCCGCTGAACTTCTGGCGAACACTAAAACTCAAACTGTTTTTGAAAAACATGTCAGTGGCTTACGAAGTCTCATCCGGAAGCGGATAGTTCTCCTTCTCCATTCGATCGCCCACTTTGCGGATCAACTTCAATCCCATCGGGATACGAAGACGCGAAGTCATTCCACGGTAGCGCGGGAACAGAATGGCCGGCTGACCATAGGTATCGGTATGGACACGAACGTTGAAGCGAGACAATGTCTCAAACGAGATATTCTCGATTCCGAGCATCCCTTGCAGTTGCTTGAAGATGGTGAAATCATGACCGCTCAGGTCAGTGATGTCGAGACTATTGTCCCAGTAGCGCTAGAACCAGAAACGTGAGAACCAGACACATTGCGAAACAAACCTTGATATCCGCATCCGGTGGAGCACTCATCGTCTCCGAAGCGTCCAGTCTCGGCGAAGGGGCGTCGGAACTGAACACGTTTCTTTATGATACACTCTCAAAGATGAAAAGAGGAACAGAGTGAGTGAAAAGCCATGCTCCATAACGAATACAATCACAATAGTGAACCTGAAATCAAAGTCGGCTATCTGGTTCATCGATTCAGAAGCAGTCACGGCTCTGCTTGTTCGTGGCGGTTTCCGTTGTCTTCGTCGCCGTCCGGTGAAATACTCGTCGTCACTGTGATCAAACGGAGCTTCGTCGGGACTTGGCAGTATAGTATAGTCGTCCATATCAATCCATGATACAGCTTTAGAATTTAACGGCGGCAAAAACCCGCTACTGGAGGAGGAGGGCGCTTGATGAAACTGGTTGTCTAGAATTCGACGCGATATTATGAAAGGTAGGCCGAGTGGAAGAAGGGTCCGAGCACAAACTGGCAGAAGTCGCGTCGGTTCCCCCTCAGTGTTTACAACAACGTCAATGGAACCAAAACAGAAAACTTCCAAGGGGGAAGCAGCACGTACCCCGCAAATAATAATTGTCCCCCCCCCCCCCCCCTCACCGGGAAAAAATGCCATTGTGCCCGTCCTTCGGCCCCTATTCTTTATGATATTCGACAATTGCTTGAAGCTTATTTGGCCCCTGGCTGCCTCCTAAAATTGCTCGCCGACTTCAGCAAAATTTTCCAGAAGTCTGCGCAAAATATAAATAAACATCAGCATTCGACGAGGCGTTCGAAAGTGTTTTCGGAATTCTCTCTCGACTTTCTTTTTTCATGTCGGTACCGCGAATGCCAGTGCTAACAACATACCAAATTGGTTGAAATGGCTGTCGTCGTCAGAACTGGAGAATACGTAGGACTTCTTGGATATCCTAGAGACCGGTCGAGATTTTGAGCGATGCATGGCGTGTCGAGACGTCAGCTCCTTCTTTGCGAAACGCAAATCAGAAGGGCGACTCGAATCGGAATCAGAATCAAAGTTCGGAATGATGCAAGTGCAAGTGAAATTGACCTCGAACTAATAGGGTAGTTCTGAGCAGCGGCGCGAGAGAAAAAAAGGTTGGCGGGGGCACAAAGCCGTACACCTCACTTTTTAGAGCAATAATCCTATGGTTGAGTGAAGGTTTGGTGAGGCAAAAATGCTCTTAAATAGAAAGCTATCTTCGACTTTTTTGTGTGCCTCTCCTTCTCTCTACCTCCTCGTTCAGGCTCCTTTTTATGTTGGCTGCGTTAAAGGCTTCCTGGATTTTTGGTTGGCTCACTAAAACGGCCAAGTGCTTTCATTGTCTTTTCTCTCTTCTATATCGTTCGATATTACGAAACTGGAGAAGAAAACCGGAAATCGAGAACTCGCACATACATACTGTCACCCAGCGAATGCTAGAAAATTACAATAATGTTAACCATAAGGAGTAAATTATGCAACAATTCGATGAGAAAAAAAACTGTAGTAGGAAATGAGATTTGTTTCAAAAAAAGTTATAGTTTCAAACATATGAAACTGAGATTTATCACAATCTAAAACAAACGAGAACTGAAAGTAAACTCAGAAAAGAAAAAAGAGAAAACGGAATCCGAAGACTACTTACTATTAGCCAAACAAAAAGACAGCTTCAGCCTCCGGAAGTCACTTATGTGCATGTTTCTTAGAAGCTAGAACTCACTCGTCGCGGAACTTTCCGACTTTCGCCGCCTTCTTCCGGTTATCGATCTTGTCCATTAGGTTCAGGTAGCTCACACGGTCGTACAGATCAGAATCAAGCTGCAAGACGCAACATGATACAATGATGTGATTCAGAAAACCAACCTCGTCCTCCATGGTTTTCAGTAGCAGCTTGCTGAATGTTCTTGGCAAGTTTCCTGGAATGTTGCAGTCTTATTAAAGTTTTAAAAGAATAGTGGAGAGATAAGATGGTATAGGCCTCATGACTGAGTAATACTGCTCTCAGAATGAGGAGGTTGAGAAAAAAACAAAAAGTATTCTGTGCCCAGTTGTCAGGAAGACTGCGACATGACAAAATGTCGGTCAGGACGGAATGATGTGGTTGTGGGTGGGGTCGGAGGAGAGGGATAAGAATAGGAAGCTCAATTACTCGTATCGCCGACAGATACACCTGTGGCACGGAAGGAAATGTACAATCGTTTGAGTGGGGCGGGCAGACGGAGCTATGATTGCACGGCCCTAACAACTATTCTACTCCTTCCATCCCATAATGTATATCCATCAAACCAAAGTATACATTCCCCTCCTCCTCCTCCTCCTTTTCCTCCTCCCCATCATCGTTCTATTATTTTTCCCGTTGGATTGGCACGAATTGGTTTGGTTACGACTACCATAGACATACCTTTTCTTCTTCTAATAGTGTGCATCACAACGGAGAGAAGGGGGGACACGGAGCAGCAAATCTGCACTTTAGACATTCCTGGAGGCCTCCATCAATTGTTCTCAAGCGTACTTCCTAGTCTACTGTTTCTTTTTAACGCTTCACAGGGCACAGCGGCAAGGAGAAACATTTACGAAAAATTGTCTGCGATCGTTGTACTCGGTGGCGGAAAAAAGGTGGCAGAAGTGAAAGAAATGCTCCGGATCAAACTACGATGGTTAAAGAATCTTTGTTTATTACACCCGTAGAAAAGAAACGGAAGAAGTCGGAGGGCAGTTAGAAAGTGTTATACACCGATTCCTAGAAGATGTACGCATTGTTTCAGTCCAGTGGCCTCTTCTTCATCCGTATCATCTGAGCCACTGTCCAAGTTTTCGTAGTAGTCGTCGTCACCCGTCGACGTCTTCTTGGATGTCGACTCAGTCTTTTTCTTCTTGCTCTCATCAACTTGGTCATAATAGTCGGTGGATCTACGGAAACGTTTGATTGAGTTCAAATCCTGTAAAAACATGTGTTGCTTGGAAGATGTTACAAAGAGGGTTAATCACCTTCAAAAAGTTGAACTTGTCGGTCGAGAAGAAGATTCCGTTATCCAGATGTGGTACTTGAATTGGATGAAGAATCATAGAGGGGACCGACTTGAAAGCGAGTGGCGGAGCAGTTGGAATAGTTGGTGGGTTGAAGAACGGCATTGGGGTCCAGCTAGAAATCAGATCATTTCTGATTTCCAGTGGTTGCAGAGACTCTGAAAATACGACATACTTGGATGCAAAGTTCATGCAATGCTCAACAAACTTGTTTCCGGATTACTGCTCCAAGTTTTTGAACCGTGTGCAGTTTGGATTGTAATCGCTGGCGCCGATGCGTGACTATCGTAATCTGCCCACCGCTTCTGAAAAGAAAAAGTCAAAATTAAACAAGCTGAGAGGTTTTTTACCATATTGTCATCATCTTGTGCGGTTGTAGGGTCGTCCAACATTGGTTTTATCGGTTGTGGTGAATCATTAAGTATTGGTTCATCCTCAACTAACATTGGAGTTGTGGAAGGGGGCTCCGTAGATGGGGGAGCACCTCCTTTTGGCTCATTTGGTTTCTCAATAGATGTCATGAATCTGAAACACAAGAGAACTCATTTTTCTCCTTGAGGTCTTTTTTACTTGTCAATAAGCTGGAAACCCTTTGAAAATAGTTTGCATTGAGCGTCATCCATTCCCTGTTCTTTGCAAACCGCTTGGACTGCGTCCGTGTTACTGAAACAATGTCGGTCAGAATGATCGATGAACGAGCGGTCAACCTGCTGATTGTCTTGCGCAGTTTTGCGTCACCGAGAATTTGAGCGGCCAGTTGGATGTTTCCGAATGTCGGATCTTTCTTGAAGTTTTCCGCCGAACAAGAAATGAACCGACATATGCTGAAACGAAATGTGTACCAGATGTTCTAACTTAAACAAGACTCACTTGCTGCTACCCTTGCACAATGGAACGTCATCTAGTGCTGTTCGTGAATGCGAACCAAGAATCGAAGAATCTCGCATGTCGTCTTGTGTTGGCGCATCCTTTAATTTCTCAAATTATCAACAACTCATTTCTAACTAATCTTACGGGCTTTCTCAACATTTCTTCATTTCGAATCGGTTTTGACGTGTCAAAGATTGGTCTGACTAAATTCAGAGCACCAGATATAATGTCATCGATGGTTACTGAAAACGTATTTTTGATTGTGATATAAATTTACAGTCACCCACTTTGTCTCTTATCTCTACTTGCTACTGCGGATGCGGCGAAAAACAGTAGGACTAGTAGTATTCTCATCTGGAAAAAAGCACTACAATTTGATCGGAATTGGAACATGAGACGACGGAAAAGAACGAGGTTAAGAAAAAGATCACAGTGACCGAGTTTTGCGGACAACGGTGATAAGGAAGATAGTGAGGAAGAGAGCGATACACAGCATGCGGTGATGAATCCGCGTTGGGTCATAGACAAACAGAAGCGGAAACTGGATTACGTGATAGCAAGTGACATGTTCTGATGAACTTGGAAGTCACAAAAGGTCGCTGCTGCTTTTTGAATAACAATAACGAAGGTGAACGTTCTGAGCGGATGAGAGAGGGGGAGTCTTCCTAAAAACCGGTCAACGGGACGAGATTTGCCTGCGTCTCGTGGATTCCGTTGCTTCCTTTTCAACAAGCGCATGAGAAATCCGACAATATTTCGCGTGCGCTGGTTGATCGATCGACCAAATTACTCCGGTTATAGTAGGACACTCGCATCGCCGGATTGGTGATGCAATTCACGGATCAGATCTCGTCGTCGCAATGCAACCGTATTTCATCTAATTGGTGTCACCCGTTTTTTTCTCTCTGGTTAATGGCGGGAGTGCAGAAAAGCGGAAAAAATGCGTCGAGATGACAATGCAAAAAGTACTACTAGACAGCTGGTTTCGCATGCAAAATACGTTTGCATAAACGGTTTGTAGGGCGGGTAAACACAATAACACATACAAACATATGAATTCTTTTGAAAAATCATGTTTTGTGACTGTGTTTCAAAAGCCGAATCAAGAATATTCATAGAAGCCATAACCAAGTGTAAATGAAGGGAATAAAATAAAGGGGGACGGTTTTGAAAGAGGAATCGATGAAACTTCTTCTTCTTTTCTTCTTCATTCACAGTGTCTGCGAGTACACTTTCCATGTTCGATTGGAACCACAGTTGTTACACAGAACAAGACGACAGCCGCCGACGACGCACGGAACCGAATTGGGAATGGATTGAAGATTCCGGCCTCAAAGTGGTTCGGATACTGCAATTCGAAAACGGATATTCCAACTAGTCCTTCAACATTTGCTAGCACCTGCACGTTTTTGAATAAGGACTCTTCCAGACTACAGCCACTGTCATCGATAATCGGGTATGGTTGAAATCCTGGCTCATCGGAACTCAATGTACAATTGACCACCTGGAGACAGTTTCCGACAATCGGCTTGCATTTGATTTTGTAGTATATTTCGTCATCCAGAGATGCCCCTTCAAAAAAATAAATCTACGAAATAAAAGGTTCATTTGGAATACCGGAAACTCTCTGCCCGTTTGGTCCCTTCTTATGAATGGAAAAATCGCAAGTGATGCTGTTTTCCACTGTTTTCGACAACAAGTTCGGCTTCTGTTTGGATTTATAGACAGATGCGACGGGCGCTAGAAAAGTGAGAAGAAATATGAATACGAGAAGATGTTTGGGCATTGGGAAGCAGCCTGCGGAATCGACGCCTCGTTCTAGAGATATCCCCGACCCATTTGAAGTAGGTCATTGCGTTCTGAACGATGTGTTCCCTTGACAGATTTATAACTTCTTCCATGACACGACCACCGGACACTCATCTTGATTCGATCCTTCTTCTTTCATCTACGAAAACGTTTTATTCACCAAAACGGAATGAAAAGAGAAAAAGTTGTGAAAGTCAGGGCACAGTACCAAACAAGTCGGAAAAATTGATTTTTACTCGTCACAAACTTATTCTTGGAACAAAGTCTATATGCCTGCATTCTGCAATGCCAATGCATTGGGGTTGTTGGCAAAAAAATGATACAATTCACAGGATAGAAAGTGAAAGTATATGATACAATATGAAAATATAAGTTACTAGACAACTGAATTAATTTCCCTTTTTCGTCGACATCTTCATCATATCGCTGACCATGTCGTCAAGACTCGCCGAAGACGATGACGAACCGATGCCGTTCTTGGGAGCGTCTACTTTGGTCAAATTCTTGTTTTCCGCTTGACGTGTTGGTTGTAAAACTGAAAAGAGGGATACGGTTTGGGTGGAGAGAGATTTATTTTGGATCATTTATCTTTTCTGATTAATCACGATACTACGCGAAGCGTGATTCACGATCGAAAGTTGTTTCAAACCGACTGTGATAAAGTGGAAAACATACCAGATTGTGAGGAAGCAGATGGGGGACTTGTGTGTCGGAGCATCAGATCGTCGAAATCAAACAGATCCTTCGATGACTGAGAACGCACCTCTGTCTTATGCTCCACTGCAAATTGAAATCATAAGAACAGTTTTCCAAGTGCCATCTTACCTGTTCCGGGCCATGATTGAAGAGAAAGGAGGTCTTCATTGTGCTTTGCCGCCAAATTGTGGGATGCTGCCTCAGCAAATGGATCGAAGACATCTTTCTTGACCGGAGCAGTCTTGGGAGCTTGCGTGAAGTTGCCCCAGTCATCAGAAATCGCCGTACTCTCACAGTTGTCTGTCGGCCACGAGGCTTCGAAAGGAACGACATTAGTAGGTGGAACAACAGGTTGCGATTGAACAGGTCGACAAACTGAAGGGCTCGCAGGCACAGCTGCTGGCGGCGGGTTGGTTTCATGGGGTTGTCGAGCACGTTGAACCTTCGGTTGTGGTTTTGGTGAAGCAGCAGGTTGTGGTGCATCAAAACCCCAACCCATTTTGTTAGTCTGCTGCACAACGGTGTTTTTGATCGAGTTCAGATTGGAGAACAGTTTGTCTTGCATGCTGAAGAATCCTTTAGCAGCCTGCGATTCGACGCCTTGTTCAGCCTGGGGCGGACAAACATTCATCATTTCCAAAATATCGGCGAAATCCGTTTTTGTGGAAAGCCTTGGGTTCTTCTGCATCGCAAGCTTCAGATACTCGTCAATCTTCACAGCTGTTATCCGTTCTTCTGGATTTGGTGTCAAACATTTACCTGAAACAAGTTATTTTGGGGCATTTAGGTGTTTTCAAACTGACCGATAAGGTCAGCAAAAGCGGACAATTGATTCTGTTGGACTGGAGGTGGCTTTTTGTATTTTCCATTGATGATCGCCAACGGGGATCCATCGAAGGGATGCTCGCCGAAGCAAACAAAGTAAATGAGACATCCCATCGCCCAGTTGTCTTGTTGCATGCCGACTGGCCAGTTCGAGTACGCGTCGCACAATTCCGGTGATCTTGTGATTGGCGTTGTGTACCTGTTCATCTGAAGAAAACTCAAATTATGCTTCTTTTGAAGCTCAACTGTGCAACCTCTTCCTGTGCCGCAATTCTTTCATTATGACTCAATGACGCCATATCGACCGATTTCGTAGTTGCACTTCCGAAATCGCAAAGCTTCAGCTTCGCTGAAAATAGTGACGTCCGTTGATAATTCAATCGGAAATGAGAAAACCAACCATTTCCGTTGATAAGCAGGTTCTCTGCTTTGATGTCTCTATGTGTGACTCCGTTTAAGTGCAGATACACTAATGCTTGCGTCGTGAAGTATATTATACGGACGACAAAGTCCACAGCAACCTCTTTGTATTTGAGAAGTACATCCGCAATCGAAACTGAATGGGAGAAGAGTTTGGATGAAAACGTGACGAAAAGGAGCTCACATCTGCAGTACTCCATTGAAATTTTGTACTCTTTGACTGAACGATTGGAGCCTCGACTCTCGGACGACGCGTCAAACAACTGGATGATGTTTTCGTGGTGAAGCTGGAAAAGGAAACGGTAATGACTGATGAAACACACTCGATCCGTTCTTTCTTACCTTCCTCATCATCTCGATTTCGTTATCGATGTCTTTAGTCGCAGCGGCATCGTGACTCAGTAAGATTTTGACGGCAACTTGTTTTCCTTTGCTGTTCGTGGCCAGAAAAACGGTGCCGAATCCTCCTTTTGCAATGACGTTCTCCACTCTGTAGTTGTTTCCATTGATGCTGAACGACTGTCCTCGATCATAGAGCTCGTTTTGCTCTGTTATGCCAGCACCTCGGCCGACCGATTGAATCACACCAAGAGCGCGAGCAAATGCCATGCTGAAACATTGCTAAGATAAGTTTCTCAACACGAAAATATTGATTGTTCACCGGCGGAACGGCATTGCGGAATAAAAGTATTGTGGAAGGAAGAGGAGGATGAAAGCGTCGACGAAAGCACGGAAAGGACGACAATAAAATATAGAAGAGGGGAAGCGGGGAGACGGGTGGATCTGATGGGAAAGCGAAATGGGGGCCGGCCGAGAAGAGGTGGAGCCGTGCGGAGTGAGCATGTCGGCTGAGATGGGCACGAGAAAAATTAGCATGTGCGGGCTGAGGGACAGAGTGTGTTCGAGACATTTGTTGTGATTCGTAACGTGTCTGTGAACCCAGCTGCACAATCTTTTTGACTTGACTGGGGACCAGATCCTTCTTCGACAATGTTCTCGAAGAAATTCGAACACTCTATGATCACACATCAGGCGCGTTTGACTTCCAACAACTACTTTGTGTAACACGGAACTCGGAAAGAAACAAAGGCATTTGAACCTGGCAATAGAGAAGAGAATGTGAAGTTTAAAGTCGTCGCTTCGTTTCGCACGATAAGAAGTGCGCTCCTCTCTTTCTTCCCTTCTTCAAGGTGTTTGTTCCTAGTAGTCGTCTCAGCAAGCGCAGAAACGCGATACTAATGAGGAGAGCTCTCACTGCGCGCTCCGGAAGATACATTTCTTCTTTCTCCTGGATATGTAGTCGTTTCTCGCCGAGTTGCGTGCAAGTGTCTTCTTTGAGATGAGCTCTCACCACGACCAGTGCCACTGGTTTCAAATGGAGCCAATTGTGAGACACGCGCGCATGATTGACGTCTTAATTGTAGCTTATAAGAAGGTTCTTTCTCAAACTCAATCGTATATGCCTGCTCGACCAGCATGTTTCGCAGCTCCGAAGCGATGGAATCGGGAATGAGACGGAGAGGAAAAAGAGCCGTAAATCAAGATTGCGATTTTCCATCTGCCGTTGAATTAATTCGGTTTTGATTCTGAGAGAGAAACCTCTGATTTGTTTTAGAAGTGAATTAAACCGACTTACCTACGGTCTTTTCGTACCAAGCAACATAAAGTACTTCGATTGACAAGTTTACCGGGAGAATGATCCAATTACGGGAGAAATCGATAAACAAGTGGCAAATGTTGCGAATAAACGAGTCTAATTTAGTAGTGACAAGAAACGCGCAGATGCGGCGTTGCTGGCGCATTTCTCGATGCGACGTCATGTAACAACGTGGAACCAGTCGCAGCTCTCATAAAATATTACGATTTGCCCGTTTTCTTCCATTTTCCTTCACTCTCTCGTTCAGTCGTTCCGATTTCCTTCCACGGTGGAGCTTTCTTCTCGCTTTCACCGATTTTTCGTTGCATTTTCAGGTGAAAAACCCCAATATCAGCTCCCGGCTACAAATTTCTCCTTTCTTCGTGCGTCTAGTAGGTGATGGCGTGTAAGCAAAAAACGACGGCCGCCTCTCCAACTGGCAGTTCCTCCTTGCCAGAGACCACCACATCAGCTCGCGTGCGGCTGCGACGCGGCTTCCTCTCCAGTCTCCGCGCTTTTCGTGCCTTTCATCTCGCTTCGCGCCCCATTCGCTTTAGTCCTCTTCGTTTCGTCGCTCATGCTTTCCCTTCCGCCCGTCCGGATGCAGCAACCCGTTTTGGAAGTCACTTGTCTAAACGCCTTCCCCGTCCATATACATTCAGCACCATTTTTTTCCAAACGTAGTGAACCTTTCGGGAGAAGAGAAACCGGTTCGGCTCGACGCAATGTTTACTCGGGGTTGAGTAGTCTATTATGAGGTTAAAAAACAAAACCAGGAAGACTGTGGGACACGTTTGCTTGTCACTTTTCCCTCTTCTCTTTGCAATCGACGTCTCCTGGTTGCTTTTGTGTGTCTGTGTGTGCGGTGCTGTAATGTCATTCTCTGCGCGCCTTGTTGTAGTCTCGACATGTACAATCGCATTGAACACAAGAAAAAAACCGAAATTCTGCGATGCACTTGCATAATCTATAGTATTGTTTAATCAAATTCCAAACGTTCAAATATTCGCTGCGCATGTGCTGGTGGCGGCTCTCAGTTTATAAACAAAAAGTCGTGACCGTTGTCTGCATAGTGTTGACATTGCGCAGCTTTGACGGTTTCCACTCTCTACCCCGCTGAATGTTTTCGAAATTGCAGGCGGATTGTTTCTATTTTTGAGCTCTCTCCCACATTGCCGCACGTCAGTGGCGCGTTGTGGCTCATTTCGAATTCAGAAACCGAAACAACAGGACGGGAAAATTTGCGTTGGCGCTGCCTTCGCTCCTTTTTCGACTAACAAAGCCTGTGAGAGAGAAGGGAGCCATACATGTATGCTTCCCCCCTTTTCATTCTCGTTTGCTGGCGTGCTTGCCATTTGCATCCGAAAAGGCACGTCATTCGATATCTGTCCCATTCCACCCACTCATTTATTCGTTCTTTTGTGAAGAATACTAGTAGTTCTTCTATCTATTCTTTATCTCAATCTCAACTGCCCCCAGAGATGAAGAAAGATAAGATGCAGATATCAGGCAATTATTATCCGTCTCTCGTCGCTCCATCCATCCTCCTACTGCCCGCGCTCCTCGCGATCCAACAGAAACAATTGTGTGTGTGTGTGTGTGTATGTGTCTGATGTGTACGTGTGGTATGCGCTTCTCGGAGAGAATATCGATCCACTGACCTCTCTCTCTCGCAAGACATTGACGTGAGGACGGAGGCCAAACGATGTCTCATCCGACGCAGAGTGCACACGCCACGTGTTCAGTTTCTCGGGCTTTCTCTCTCATTTCTCGACGCAATTCGACGAGCGGCATCATGTCACTTACTTGATTCATTCTCTCCTCCGCCCATCTCGCGTTTCCATCGATTGTTATCAAACTTTTCCCGTCTTATAGCCGTCTCACACCACACATTTTTGCAGCCTGCACCTGGAAATGAACCAGTTTCGAGCTCCGGGTCAGCAGAACGAGCTTCTCACGAAGGCCGAGGACTTTGCGGAAGAGGTACATTTATAAAAGTCGATAAATCAATACAACTGTCCATTTTTCAGATCTTCCGCAAGACCCGGACCTACCTGCCTCATATCGGCCGTCTCTGTCTTGTCTCGACCTTCCTCGAGGATGGCATCCGCATGTACTTCCAATGGGACGACCAGAAGCAGTTCATGCAAGAGTCGTGGTCGTGTGGATGGTTCCTGGCCACCCTGTTCGTCATCTACAACTTTTTCGGACAATTTGTGCCGGTCGCCATGATCATGCTCCGCAAGAAGGTGCTCGTCGCGTGCTGCATTCTCGCCAGCATCGTCGTTCTCCAAACTGTCGCGTATCACATTCTCTGGGATTTGAAGTTCTTGGCTAGGTACGTGAGGACTATGACCATTTCCAGCATAAGTCCTTTGCTTCAGAAATATCGCCGTTGGCGGAGGACTGCTCCTTCTGTTGGCTGAAACTCAGGAAGAGAAGGCCTCGCTGTTTGCCGGAGTTCCGACGATGGGTGACTCGAACAAACCAAAGTCGTACATGCTGTTCGCTGGACGTGTCCTCCTCCTCTTCATGTTTGCTTCCCTCATCCACTTCGAGATCAACTTCTTCCAAATCATGGAAATCGTCATCGGAGGAGCCCTGATGGTCTGCGTCTTGCTCGGATACCAAACCAAGCTCACTGCCTTCCTTCTCGTCTTCTGGCTCTTCGCTCTCAACATGTGGCTCAACGCTTGGTACACACTATCCTCGTGTTCTTTCGAATTCCTAAAATATTTGCTTTCAGGTGGAACATCCCGGCCGACCGCTTCTACAGAGACTTCATGAAGTACGACTTCTTCCAAACCATGTCCGTCATCGGAGGTCTCCTTCTCGTCATCACCTACGGTCCTGGAGGCGTTTCCGTCGACGACTACAAGAAGAGATGGTAGAAACGCAACTAGTCATGGCAACCTTCCCCTCTGCATTTTCCCGTCAAAAACGCATTGAATTCTGGATTGTTTTAACTTATGACCTCCTATACCCACAACCAAAATTTCTATGGCACCTTTCCCTCTTTCCTATCAAATAAACAGAATTCTACGTATTTCCCTCGGTTTCCTTCCTCTCTCTCTCCCTCTTCTTGTCGTAAAATTGAGTTCATATCTATTGTGGTTTCTTGATTTTTCATCACCTATGGGTTGTTTTCAAATAAAACTCTCCATGAATTCAATTCCCTTCACGCTTCCAGTCTGTCTCTGTCCTTTTCCTGGTAGATCACCTCTTTTCCAAATAAAGTTTGTTTTATCGGCTATTTTCGGTGCCTTCTTTTCTTGACAATTCTTCTTATCGCACAATAGTGTTTTGTGTTTTAACATCACGCGCGAAAGATGGGACAACAATTTTATTATAACAAAAAGAAATGTCTTCTGAAAACGAAGAAAAAAAAATGAATTGGTTCAGTTACCCGAAAAATCTACAAGAAATTCGACTAAACCAAATAATCGATTTTAAGAACCCATCATTTCAAAGGCATATTAGAGAATAAAATTTGAAAAGAAACAAAACCGTAAAACAGAACCAGCAACGAATCCTTGAGATTAGGTACGTTGCGAAAAAAAAAGAACAGGAGTGGCTACTTGTCAGTAGTAGGTACTGAGAAGTCAAAGAACAAAACGAGAAGTTATGAGTGCTCCGTGGCGTAAGTCGTGCGTTTCGAAGTCTGGCGTGGTGTGATGAGGGGCTTTCCGTTTTGGTCCAAGAGCCCCTCGAGTACTAAGCCCGCGTTGTCAGAATCGGCGCCGTCCTCGGAAAAACGACATTCAGCAATGATTTTGTCGACGACGTTGTCGGGATCAAATCTGAAGACACTTCGAATGTAAAACTCGGTTCTCTGTAGAAATGTTCAATACCGTGAATGCTGTATTTTTTGTGCGGAACGATCCTGACTGAACCTTCGCAGTTGGCAGGATTGATGGGGACCTTGATGCACGCCTCTTCGTTCCTGGACCACTTCGTCCATGGCCGAGTTGCTGACTGCTGAGGAACTTTCCGGAGGGTCGATGATGGATTGTTTGGGGTGGGAAGTGCCTTCTTCTGAATCCGTTTCGTCATCGAGAGCTCGGAAGCCTTCCGGATCGATGGCGCCGTCTTCTCGTGGCCCAAATGTAGAGAGGCGTGGTCTGATAATTGAATTCATGTTTTGGGACCAAAAAAACAACCATTTCTTACACTCGGAAAAAGGGATCCGCACTTTGGTGTGCCATAGCAATCTTAATACACACTTTTGAGTTGTCCAGCCTTTGTGTGCTCGTGTAGCCGCTCAGAAGGTACGTCCTCGAGATACCTACAAAACAAATCCTGATCCACAATCCCGTTCGAAAGTGAAGTGTCAATGTACCTTCAATACCGGACGCGGCAAACTCCGAAAGGTTGATATCAACGTAGCCAAGTTTGTAGAATGACTTGCCGCCTTTCTGCTCCTTCCTGATCGACACCCGGCACAAACACCGCTCCAGAGTTCCCGAATTCTGATCGCATGGAATTCGACAACAAAAAACGAAGCGGGTGTTGAAAGACGCGCCGTGATTTTTTACCTGCAAATCGACCGGTTTGTTTTCCAATTTGTTTTCACCCGACGCCAACTGTTACACTCACTTCAACTCTTTCTGTCGCTTCTTCGAAAGAACCACCGTCGAGGAGCCGCATCTTGCCGAACACAATTGCGTTGACTAGTGGTACATCGGATAAATGACATACCTGAAACAGCGAATTCGCGATTTTCAGAAAAACGAAACGAGACAATGACTTACTTGAAGATCGACTGAAAACTTGACTGTTTTCCTCTTGATAAATGCCATTTTATTCCAAAGCCATGGCACGAAGACGAGCTTTGCTGTAAAACACATGTCTCTTCCGCTTTTAATAACCGCGAAATGAAAACGTTATCAAACTACATTTTGCCGCACACATGCACACAAAGTCAATAAATTCTTCGTTTGGTTAACTTCTCTGATAAAGAAATTCGAAATTTAGTTCGCCATCAAATCGGACAACAAAAAGGAATTTGAAAAGCGCGGCTGATTTTATGAGGGGAAAAAAAAACAAAACGGCCGATTAGTTGTGCACGAGAGATGCGTCAGCAGGCGGCCTGGTGTGTCGTTGGTGAGTGGCCAACGGGGAGAGAGACAGCGTTTGGGACGGGAGGAAGAACAACGACAATGCGTTGTAGTCGTAGTTGGAAGGCCGCGCAGCAGATGGCGTTGCGAAAGCGCGCAGAGGGAGAGAGAGAAAGTGGAGGCACAGAGAGAGGTTGTGTTTGTGTGTGTGTGTGTATGTGTCGTCCGGGAGATCCTCTTCTTGTCCCTGAAGGCGTTTGCCACTTCACTTCCCTCACCGAGCTGGCCTAATTATGACGGCATGGAAATGCGCGCAGAAGAAGGGGGCCCACTAATGAATTATGCATATCCTGCTCTTCTTTCCCCCCTATTATTATCTATTCGCAACGTTGCGCGATCTCTGACTTTGCCGACTTTGCCGAGTGGGAACATACCTGAGCAGTTCAAGTGTACCATGTTCGGTCCAACAAATTGGGACAGACACCGTAACGATAGGCCTGGGAGCGCTATCCTACTGAACACGGCGAAACAAAAAGGGGGAGTACAATTATTGTGCCAGCCAAGGAAATGAAAAAGACTCGCTTGTACAAGAAGACGTACATGCATGCAAATTGATGTTTGTCTTTATCGTTTTTTTCCCCGAGTGTTTTTTCCCCTGTTAGTCAGTAGGACCCTCTACGAATTAGCTACATTTCCGCTTCAGAAAAGGAAACAGAATGTATGTTCTGTTCCACTCGCTTAATTACATAATATGTTAACAAACCTGGAAATTTGCTGCCTTCGAGTATCGGAAGAAGCATTTTCGAAAGGAAAATCGAATATCAAGGTGGATGATAAGCGAGAAATCGGAGGAATAATGGAATCGAGCATAGGCTCCACCGTAATTCCACCTGTTTTTTTTCCAATTATTCTGAGGCTACAAGACACGAAAGTCAGGCAGCTGAAACGATGATTCCAGGAAAAGGAAGAGGAAAAATGAACTGGGGGCGTTTGTAACGATATGCGACAATTTGCAATTCTAATTTTCAAAAAAAAAAGTGTTCTGAACACATTTCCAGGATGCAAAAACCAACTCACAACTAAAATGAAAGTATGTGGAAGAACTAACCGGCTTTGTGGGTGCTGAATCGCGACGACATTGATATTTTCAGACGTTCCAGCAAGACAACATCGTAAACAGCCTCCACGTCCTTTGTTCTCGAAAAAATAAACGATATTGATATGTTACTATATGTTTCTTCGTTACGAAAGGGAACGTATGAATGTATTGGGAATGGGAGGATGGGAGAGCTTTGGGAAAGGGGATAAGACTCGCGAATGGAGAAGGAAATGAACGAATGGGCGAGGTAGGTGTGGACCTGAATTGCAAAATAGGTGTACCTTTTCACCTTTCCCTATTGATCTGTTGCCATTCTCTGGAGAACCGCAGTAGGAGAGAAGATGTGAGAAAGAGAAGAAAAGGAAATTATGGAACTGGCATGACATGGTTTGACACGTCAACTCGATGGAAGTGTAAAAAAGAACAAAACTTTAGGATCCGAAGGTGCCGGACTTGGGCAAATATTTGTGAAGTGGCGGCTCTGGCCTCGAGAAGCAAGAGGCAGAGTTGCACTGCAGGAATCAATGAGGAAGACAGGTAAAAAGCAAATAAGCGTGGGTAGAAAGGTGGCTCTGCTCATGCCTTTCCGCAAAAAAAAGCGTTGAAGAGCTAGACTCGATGGTCAGTAAATACGAAGGGCAAAACAGGCAAAGTCGGGCTCGTGCCGAGACAAAAAATGTGGTCTTTTTGAATGGGAAAGAAAAAAGGAAGAAGAGAAGAAGAAGACGAAGATGTTGTCACCTTCGTTTGCCAATATATGGCATTGGCCTTTGGAGGCGTGCGCCACGACGTATTGGCAATTCTGAATGTCCAATTTGGAATTCATTCAAATGATGAAATAGAGGCTTCTAATGGAAAACGCGAATGATGTATGGCTCTTTTAGATGAAGTCCTATAATGTTCACAAAATACATTTGACTTCCGAATGTCCTTTTAGTTCATCCAGATTTCAAACGAATGTCCTCATGTTTTTCGTTTCCTTCGGACTATGGTTCAAAAAGAAAAACTATTCTAGATTTATATTTTACGTTTATTTTGAGTCCCTAGAGAGTTGCACCGAAACAAGGAAGTGTTTTTTAAGCATTTTGCGGACGATTTCAGTGACGTTCGCATTTACTGAGATTCAATTATGAGTTGTTTTTTTTCTTTCTTCCGTTCTGCATTGGGCTCAAAGACGAAGACTACTTCATGAGAAGCAATTGGAAGCAAACAAACGAGCAGCAAAGAGGCGGCAGAAGAAAAAACGACGAGAAGCACAATTTCATTCACATCCTTCTTCGCAGCTCCTTTCCATCCATCATAACCTTTCGGGAGTGATGTCATGGATGAGTGGCGATTGAAGAGAATTGAAGAGGCAAAAAAAGAAGAAAAGTCAATGTATGTACATAAAAGACTCGAAGTTCGGAGGCCAGCGTTCTCTCAAATCGTTCACAAATCTCCTAAATTATGATCGGGCCCTGGAGGAAGCGGAGAAAGAGACGCGCGGTTTATTTGATAACGGAGTATCCGGGGCAGGTGCAAATATGATAACAGCTCTGAGTGCCCGTCGGATAGTCGCTCGTCGCAATAACGGTGCCACAGCTGATGCAGCACAGTTGAACAAAGAAACAGTGTGTATGTGTGTCTGTTTTTGTTTTTCGCAAAAACGACACGAGAGAAACTGTTTTCAAAACTGAAGAGAGATGTTATTTGCAAAGTCGTTCGGAACATTGAAAGTTTCTCTCGTGACGGGTAGAAAAAAGACGTTCTGCGAGTTTTATCGTTCAACGCGGTCTCATCGGCAATCAGTGAACACATTAGTTAGTGGTTTGTACTTTGAAATTGGAGAACGGAAAACGAGAAAGTGAATTGAAACCGAGTAGGTCGTCGTTTCGGTGTGTAATCCTTTGTGGGAGTATGTGTTATGGTAATCCGATTTGACACTGTCCTGGGACTGAAACAGTCACTGGCTTATACCCTTATAACACCTCCAGTTCCATTTCCATGATCTCGTTCTCGTCCCTGACCTTTCCCAATGGTCACACACCAAAAACTACGTCGAAACGAAGCGAGGGGATGAACGGAGAAGTGCACAATGAGTGCACGGGACACACAAATGCGAATGTCAATTACTTCTATAGCCGTCAGAAGCAGGACTGCGACTCGTGCGCTCTTTTCATCCGTCCTTCTTTTTTCTCCGTTTCCAAGGCAAAAGCGCCTCTAAAATTGTGCGCCGATCGAGAGGGCCCCAATGCGCGCGGGCATCCCGTCCTTCTTCTTCTTCTTCTTTTTCACGGCGTATACTTTCCGTTGCCAGGCAAAGTGGTCCAAAACAATATTTCGGGAGGAGAGGAAAGGAGAGAGCAAGCTGCGCATGTATATATTTTTTCTCCGCTCGCAGTCGCCTTCTTCTTCTTCTTTTCGCCTGCTCTTTGAGACTTTTCTCGCGTTCAGCCGCATAGAAACCACTTTCAAATCTCTGTTTTTGGTATACATACTTCAGATCTCATCAAATTTCCGTCACACCTGTTAGTGTCTACATCCAAACACTCTCAAAAATGCCGAACGGCTATAAAAACCAACCGATATCTGGTGAGATATAGAAACTCATTCCGCATGCAGTCTTCAGTCAACTAACCTTTGAACAACTCCAGGTTTCACTGGATATATTCCGGGCGCGAAATGGCAGGTCGGCAGTCGGTACGTGCCAGGATCACGTGAAAACAGTGGCTTCTCGACGGGCAACACTCCGGTGTCTGGTGAGAAATTCAAGTTTATTTACACACGGAAATCAAGTAGGAGAGTAGAAGTATGAAAAATATAAAGAACCGGTGTCAGGTTTCAGATTGGTTTTCTTATTTGAAAAAAAATGAAAAGAAATGCATCCAACGACACCAAAAAAAAACGGGTGTTTCCGATTCGGAGGTAGTTTCTTTCTGACTCAAATCATAAGGTTTGAAGTGAAAAATAAGAGAGTACAAAGTGCAATGGGCAAACAAAAACAAAAAACAGAATAAGAAGAGTCGAGTTTCCAGGCGGTCACGTTCAACACCAGATTCAGGCACCAACCACATTGAATCAGAACTTTTCATCCGGAAACGTGAGGCGCCAGTAGCGTTTCCACATGTGAAAACGGGAACCCGCTTTGCAGAGATCAACGGGAGAAGCACAAATGAAAAACTTTTCGGAAATGTCGAACGACGAGCTCCACGAGCGACTGATGAAGATGCAGATGGATATGCAGCAGCTCCAAATGGCCATGCAGAATCAGAATACGGGAGGCAAGAGAATGAAATGGAGAGAAAGAAGGAGAAATGTATATAATTTTGTAGGCGGCGATGTTGGATCGGAGCGTACAGCGGGAAATTATGCAATGCGAGAGGAGCCCAACGGGCGAATGGTAATGCGGACTTCTTATAGTGATAATCTTTTGGATATAGAGATCATTCGGGCGGGGGGGGGTGGCTTTGACACATTTCCAAGTTTGTGTTCAGGATAGAAGAAGCGAGTTCGAGGCAAGACAACAAGGACAAGAGCAGTCGCTGAAACAACGGAGTAAGAGTATGCCAAGAAGTGAGTTGGGGCGGAAGTTGACAAGTCGACAAAGCGGGAGGCTGAAGAGTTCTTTGGGAAATCCTAATGACATGTTTTTTGTGTCTTGCACTTCTCCCCCCTTTTAGTGGGGTTCTTAGCTGAGGATGCACACGAAAAGATAGAGAGAGAGAGAGAAAGTGAAAGAATGTGTGAAATCAGTGTTACTCTTTGTGTTTTGTGTAGGGATCGAAAACAATCCGTTCGACGGGATAGAAAGCGGCTGGTGGAGCAAGGGAGAGGTGAAGAGGAATCAGGTTTGTTCTGGAACAAAAGCATGCTATGCGCTTTCCTCATACATTTCAAGGAGCGCCGCGAAATTGCGAACGGCGGACAAATGGTGAGCGGCGGAAATTGGAGCCAACGACCGCCGAGCCAGAGCCGCCAAAGAGTTTCGAGAAAACTCGGGGCGCTAGAGGTCGGGGCGCTCGTCATTCCAATTTTAATGTGGAACTTGAGTATTGCAGAGAGATGAAATGGAGGACATCCCAGCTGCTGGATACAGCGGGCACATACAAGGTAAACAGAAACTTTAACCAAAATGAATCGATGACGAATGCTGCTGAGAACTAGTAGTGAGGATTTTGGAGTTGTTGGAAACTGCACACTTAGCAGTATACCCGTTCCCACGGTTTCAAATTCTCGAGAACAATACTACGCGGGCGGAGCTAATTACACATTTTGCAGGGCTCCGTCAATTAGGGGTCGGAAAACCGTTCAATGTGGCGGCAAAGCAGGCGAAGAAAGAGTACATTGAACGTCGAAGAACGTACAGCGGAAGTCGAGGTGATCGAATTTAAAATGTTTGAAAAGGGGACCAAGTCGAAAAATATAGAATAAAAAGAAAACGAGGGAAGAGTAACTGAAAAACACCTGCGCGAGGTGGATAGATTGCAAATTGTCTGCAAGGGAGAGCGAGACGTTCGAGAGAAGAACACAATCACGTCACAACAAAAAAGGGAGCGCGCGCGCAGAAAAAAAAATAAGAGGGAGGAACATGGGGTCATAACCCAAAAAATAAGAGAAAGAAGATGTGAAGGAGGGGTGGGCGGCGAAGGAAATAGTTTGGCTGAATGAAAAACGAAAGATGACAGTCGTTCTTTTCCTCTCTCGTCAGTCGCCGGAAAATTGCTGCTGAAACATATGTGAGCGCGGCAAAAGGAGTGCGAGGAGGTTTGTGTGTTTTGAAAGAGACGAAGAGTGCGGGAAAGAACAGTCTCGTTTCTTTGTGCAGTAGCAGCAGCAGCCGCAGCCTCCGGGATGACGGGATCCGTTTCGAAACGTAAATATGACCACTTTTTCATTATGCGTGAGTTGTGAAGTTTACTGACGGATATAAGTGGGAAGTAGATGACGAATCGAGAAAGAGAGAGGACGCTGGAGCGGTGCCGTTTCAAGTGGCCGTGAATGCAAAGTCGCGTATTTTTATTCTCACTGACCACCTACTCATTATACCTCCCTTCGTTTTCCTGTTTTTATCTTCCGGGCAAAACCAGAAAACAACTTTAGATGCGCTCAACGGACGTGGTCGTGGCACGCAGTTCAGCGAGGAAGTGCTCTCCGCCAACGCAGTTAAGCTGCCCGACAATCGCTTCTGATCCCTTAAACTGCTTGTGAGATCACATACGCACGCTACTACAACTACCGTGTCATCGTTTCTCGCCGTCATCGGAGCTCTCGCTCTTTGCTTTTTCTCCTTCTACGCCCTATTTTCCAATTCAAAGCCCCCATAAACAGCACCCCATACACCCACTCCGTTTTCGTTCATCCAAAACCTCTCTCTCTCCTCTTGAAATCAGATCTCTAGCTGACGCTCCTCTTCTTCAATTCCCCTTTTCCTCTTTCTTCTCTCTCTCCAATTCAACATTTTCTCTCCGTCCCATTTTTCCAATTAAACTCCCCTCCCCCCTCCTCTTCTCATTCCGTCATTTCTAGTGATTTTTCGATTTCGAACAAATACTTTATTTTAACTGGGATTTCTTTTGGTCTTTTCAAATAAACAGTTGATAATCACCACTTTTGTGATATTTGTAAGACGTGGTCGATGACGTTCATATTTTTCAGTGTTTGTTTGTCATAGGTAAATAACAGAGAAGATTTCCCATTTTCCTTCTTTTTTCTGCTTCGTTTTCTTATTATAATTGAGGTTCCCAAAATAGATGCTCAGAGAGCAACTAGATTTTTACATCGCTCGTCTCAGATGAGAGGTGGAGCGTGAAACGCCTCCCTATGTTTCTCTTTTTCGCGCAAAGCGGCCTTGCCCCCCTATTAGGAGAGCCAGTGCATGGAGTCTCATGGAGTCTCATGCTATGAGAATAAAGAGAAGGGGGTGCTCACTCATTACCAAGCGACCAACCACACCTTGTCTCGTCATTAGCCCTCATCGGAATTCTTCGCTCACCTAATGAATACTTTATTACCCTTCCTCACACCCCTTCTTGTTCTGCTACCTCCTCCCACACGGTAGCCGTTTTCTCTCCGTCTCGCCTTCCTACGCACTCCTTCTCCTCGGGAGGCGAACACTCCGAACAGACGAACGCTCTTCTTCTTCTTCTTCTTCTCGTACTCTCCCACTATGTCTGTCTCTCCCGTCCCGTCCCTCCCTCTATCCTCTTCTTCTTCTTCTTCTTCTTATTCCCTCCGCCACCCATCCATTTATTATTGTAATCACTGGTTTCCACTGCCATCTTCCTCTTGTCATCGGTCTTCGTTCGTTCAGTTCACCAAAACTTTCTCCTCCGCCTTCCGAATCGTTTTGGCATTCGTTCTCTCGTTTTTTGAGACACCTAATTGAATTGGTCTCCAAACGGCAAACAACACAGGATTGGCTCGCTTCGCCACTCCGCGTTTCCCCTTTTACTCTTTTTTTTCCATTCGAAGAGAATCATCGCCAATGCTTGATAAGAGGAATAGAGAATCAGTTTTCTTTTCAAAATCGTTTTTACTTTGTTCCCACGACGGGCAATAGAAAACTATTGGCGCACCAACTGGTCCGTGCTTTGGTCTCTGTCTCTCTCCTCTTCCTCCCTCTCTCTCTCTCTCTCTCTCGAAAAATACGAAGTGAGCTCTCTTGCGTATATATGTGTGCGTGGTTGTGACTTGCCATCCTTCCTTGTTGTTTGCAACCGCAGCGATCAATGGTCCGGGGAAGTAAACTCTCAAGTAGCGAAGGTCGTTTTTACACGATTAGACGTCGTTGAGGCAACTGCGCTCTATCGCACTAGTTTATGGTGCGCTCTCACACCTATCGGAATGCGATGTTTACATCACTGCACGCGCCCGGTTCTCTTCCCTTCCCTCTCTCTTCTTCTTCCCGTCGGTTTTCCCTCCCTCACTGTTCGTTCGATTTCGATGAGTTTTGACCGCGTTTCCTGCCTCTCCCTCTTCATCTCTCTCTCTCTCTCGTCCATTCCCTTCTCGTCCGATTGCTTTTTTTCGGACGCTGACCATGCTGTTCTACTTTTCATCTGGCGCTTCGTTGAAAAGAGACCAAAAAGAGACCACATCTTGAGTTTTTTATTAAATTTCACCATTTATGAATACCCAAGGCCATTGAAGCCTTCTGTGAGACGCTCTAGACAAAAGGAAGCGTTTTTCATTAATATAGAATTGCATTCTCTTTTCGCTTTCCCTTTTCCATACAACCATGTATAATCTGGTTCTTCGAAGAATGATCTCCATTACGCTTTTTGCTATGTTCACAATCCGGATTGTTATGGAGAAATGTTCAAATACTAATCCAGTAAATCTTTCCACCCTATTAGGAATTGTTCCTTTTTCCATCACCATTTCTCTTCCAAAAATCCGCAATAAATTGAGCCTACTTTCTCTCTATCCCTCTTTCTCTCCCTCTGCGTTTTTCTTTTCTCTCTTCTTTTATTGCCTATTCTGTTTGCTTTCGCAGTTCTCCTTTCTTGCCCCGTTTTGCTCGACTCTTTCACTTCTTCAGCTCGAGAAGAAACATTCTTCTATGATTTTCAATCTCCCTCTCTTCTTTTTTCATGCCTACTTCCTCCATCCGCCACATTCTAATCCTGCTTTTTGAGGTGCAACTTATTCACCCAACAATGACAAGTCGGAAGAGGACAAAAAGGAAAAATAGTGACGAGGATTTCGATTTTGAAGATGACGGCCAGGACAGCGATGACGTAAACAAATGGGCCTGTCAATCGTGCACATTCATGAACCGGGCGGCCGCTTACAGCTGTTCCGTATGCGGCACTAGGTACGTTTCTTCTCTCTTCGTTTCATCTGATTTGCATAGTTAGGTCGCCGCGTTTCGAGGCCATCCCGGGTGAAGGAAAGTCGTAAATCCACAGATCGCGAAGGTCTGCCGCTTAAGAGATTGTCTCCAACGCGCGTTTCCGACAGTACATATAGTTTTTGGTCGTTTTCCCTTTTCATTCAGCATAACACGCCTTGATTACTTCCTTGTTTACTGGAATACATTATGTTCCGAATTCCAACTTTGACAATTCACAAAATCTTGCCTAATAACCTTTTCGTTTTCATTTAGAAGGAACTCAGTCCACCAGGTGAAATTTATCATATGCCATGCAATTGGCCATGTTTTATTAACGCGCGAGGGTGTGGACGGAAACGTTCGTTTCGTTTTCCATTTCCCGGATCAATAGTGACCATCACGGTGGTGGCTAGAGTGTATGAACTGCAGTGAATACCGCGACTGAGCTCGGCTAAGCAAACAATTGGGCTTGCGCACGAATGACATCTAAACGAACGAGGCGGCATTGAAGAACGTTTGAGCGCAGACTAGAGAGACAGACAGCTTTCAGGAAGTGGAACTTGTTTTTCAGAAAAGGGACCTCTACCCGTCGGTCTCGTGTGAACGACAATGTTGTCGAGATGCAGAAAACAATTACCAACATGGTGCAGAAACAGGTTGAGAAAGCGAAATCAATGTAGGTTGCCCACCGATTTCGATCTCCGATGCTATCTGAATCCGATGTTTAGGAAGCGACGGGAGCGATCGATGTTGACGTCATCGGCCCCTCGAGAACAGAGCAACGGACCCGCCATCGAGATCAAACAAGAACCTCCATCGTTTGAAGACGTGGATATGGAAAAGCCTGCCGCTTCGACATCAACACCTGTTCCACCGTGTAACACTGATGATTCGAACGTATCTGTTTCAAAGACGACAGTTGGCTCTGTCGCGGCGTCATCCTCTTCTCCCGTGAAAACTGCTCCGCCTGCTCTTTTAAACGGAGTGAGCCTCTCAACCGAAATCAAACGAGGGAAGTCTGACTCGCCGATCATTGACGTGGAAGAGACGAGTTCGATGGACACAGTAACCACATACAGCAAGGTGCAAATCAAAATGGAGCTGGAAGAGAATCCGAAACGCACGCCACCACAATTACAACCACCTTCGAATACACTCAACGCCACACCGAACTTTCCTCAAATTCATCAACTGGGTGCAAACATCAATTCAGTACTTTCAAGTGTCCCGCCAGTTCAAGTACCAATCAGTGTTCCTTCAACTTCCATCACAACGAAATTTGACGAAGAATCCATTCTAAAGCATTTGCCCGACAGAGTTGTGAAAAAGATTAACCAGTCTCTGAAAGCGGACTACGAATTAGTGCGAGCTCACAAAAGAATGACAGGGATCGATCCGATAGTTGCGGAGGCTGAAACTGTGTTATTACCGCAAGACTGGGACAGACAAAAAGTGATGAAAGGTCTTTTCTCGTCACTGAATGGAGGTTCAAATGTCTACGTGAGCCCGGCCACTTCAAGACAGTCGTCTGAAACCGATTCATCATCTTCCGATGCCAACAGAAGGTTTGTTTCTTTTGCTCTTCAGAAAGCTCTAAGATCATTGACATTTATCATCTTTTCGAGAATTGTGAGGTTTCTTTCTGTCTTATCTAAAAACATTTTCTTCCAGCTTCGAAGCGCCCTCGAATGACGTGTCTGGTCATCTGTCCAAAAGCTGTCAAATACCAGATTACATGATTCACAGGTGAGATGCTCACTGAGCGGAAATGAATGTCAAATGAACACGTTTTTCTTCTTCTTCAGGGACTCTTCGCAAAAAATATTCATCGTGGCAAATGGGTATCCTGCTTTTTTCGAAGAGTTCACCCGACGGATATAAACTCAAGGAATCATTCACGTCTGACTGATTCCGGAAAACTGCTCTGCTTTCTAGTCAAACTAGTAATTTATTCAAGACCACCATCTCGGTAGATGACGTCTTTCCCGTTCTATCAATAGTCTTGTTACCCATCTCATTTCGTAGCATTTTTTGCGACTGTACCACTTGCTATGTTCAAAATGCTCTCTAAACCAGCTAGTACCCCTGTCCTCGACTATCTGTGCCTTTCATCGTTCATCCAACTTCCTTCGTATTCTTTCCGGTCTTTTCCCTTCTGTCATTTTCGAGACAAGAGACTGTTCTTCATTACCATGTTCTCCCCCATCCTTTCTTCTCTCCCAACACCATTTTTTTCATTTTGAATTGCATAGTTTTCTCGATGTACCCAATCGGATCCAGATCTCATTTCCAGCCACTGCGGCTGGATCCTTGTAAAAACTTTCAAATTGTATTGGCTGAATGCTGGTCATTTGTAATGTAAAAGTTATGTAAAAAGTAATTAGGGGTTATTTTTAATCACTGTCGTTTATTGTTTAATAAAATATGACATTGAAGCTTGGAAAAAAAAACGATTGACGACATCACTGGAAAAAAGGGACGGGAACCGAAAGCGGAAGCGAATTTCGGGCGAATGCACAATGGACACGCGTGATAAACTTTTACGGCGACCACCACAGAATCCCGACGTCTTTTCGGAATTAAAAGTGAAGTGGGAGCAGAAAAACGGCAGAAACCGGACGAGAAGTAAAGATCTCCCGTTTCCTTTATTCATATCTATTCACACGTGCAATTCTCTTCTCGTGCAACCCAGCGCGGGCGGATTTCTTGTTGTTTCCGCGAGAGAGTAACCACAAGTTGCGCTTTCTTCTTCTTCTTCTTCCCTTGAAATTAACCTCATTCTTGATGTCAAACCACTGAAATGAGCCAGAAGCCAAATCTCGTGTTTCTCTGGAATATTCATCTCCCCGGTTTTTCTGTCTTTCCACATATGTTATTCAAGTTGAAAGTGATGGAATACTCATTGAAATTCTCCTGGTCCCCCAAATAACTATTCATCTCATTTTTCGTTCTCTTAACGTCCCACTTGATCGACTGTCGAACAACTTTTCTTTTTCATCATTTTCCAGCTAGTCTCAGGAAAAAAGATAACATGCCACTTCAGCATCTGAAATCTCCCGTTCTCTTTATCAAACCGATAGTTTTCGATTCATAAGACATGTACATATTGAAGTGTTCCCGTTTCCTCCTCAAACCACCCTCTCTTTATTTTTTTTTCCGTTCTCTGTTTGAGAACCGTCTCATTTTATGTGTTTTGGCTCGATTGATCTCTCAACGGGACTTCACTAATTGCAGACAGAGAAAAGTCTGATTAGCCAAAATCATTTTGTGCATTGTCGTAATTCTTTTTTCATTCCGAAATAGCAACATTTCTGAAACTCAAACTTGCTACAAAGATCATTCGGTTCTTTCCGTAAAAATTGCCCGCCCGCCAGAAAAACATGAATAATAGAATGGCGGGACGATTGCACTTACGCTCCCTACTCCGAAATTTTGTTCCAGTCGACACATAGATGAAATCGTGTCGAATCGGATCAAATATTCATGAACTTGAGTTGACTCGTCAAACAAATTACGCGGTTTTTTTTCCATAGACCTCTATCGAATTCAGAATAGAATACAGAAAAATTCGTAGAATCGTTAGGAAAAATGTGATTTTTGCTTGTTTTTTCTGCCCATTTCATTTCCGTTCGAATGTACACGTCATTGTACTCGTTTCCGCGTATTTCGTTGTTGTGATTTCCTGTTTGCCCTCTTGTTCCGAATTAAAACGAAAAAGAGACGAGCGCGTCAATGGACGTGCAGAGAAGCGACGAGTTTGAGCTATCGCCTTCTGAATCTGATGTAAGGTAGACGTGTCGGATCGCAAGAATAAGAAAGAAGAAGAAGAAGAAGAAGCACTTGCTTCGTCCCCCGAATCGGAAACGGCGCGCCAAACGGAGCTGCTAACGCGATTAGCGCCGTGCCTTGCACCAATCTCCTGATGGTTTCTCTCTCGTTTGGCCATTGCCCCATTCGGCACATCCAATGTTTGATCTGCTGTTTGTGGTCCCTTGACCAGTTCCGAGATTTATCAACGCGTGTTTTATTTTAGAAACAGCTTCTTACCCGGATGTTATTCACTTCTTCTCCTTCTTTTCTCTGTTTTCGTTTTCTCATCAGATCCTAATGTCTGGCGCAATATTGCGGTTTTGATGACGTCCAATGACAAAGAGCAACACGTCTGGTTTTGTCGCCAGAAACGTTTTCCAACGTATCCGCAATAATTAGCAACATTGAATCTTCTTGAAAGGTTTCACTTTCTCGTCCCGATCAGTCTTCGCTTCCTTTCGGTTTCCCTTCCTATTCTCTTTTTTCTCGGTATCGCTTAACAATAATGAGCCACATTTGGAGAAATGTGAGTCAGAAATGAGGACGCTAGTTGGCTGCATTAGGGTGAGTAAGTGGGAAGGGAAAAATTGTGATCATCCGTTTCCCCGATTGATTTCCTGTTTTCGTTTTTTTTTCTCTCTGATTTTTATAATTAATAAAACGTCTAGATAACAGTTAGAAACAACACCTCGTTACCTGTAAACATTTTCAATGTTTTGGAAAATTTAGAAAAAAAATACTTCCTGCTCAATTTTTTTCAAATATTTTTCGCGTCTGAATGAAATAAATAACATTTTGGTATGTGGGTCATATTTTTTCGAGTCATCCGCGCATTTTTTCGCTTTCGACTTTTTTTTCGAATTTCAGTTTTTGTGATTTCCTATAACTTTCCACCTTTTCCCTTTCCTGCTGCTAATGTTCTATGAAGGGATTCTAAATATTTTGTGATGTGTCTTTTTTTGAAAAAATATTCAAATGTGTGCTAGGTTTGTGTTTTGATTAAGACAACTGACCTCGATATGGTAGGATTTCTTCGAGCGATTTTCAGAAATTCGTGCTCAGAGAATAAAAGAATCCCTCCATTTTCTTTGCTTTAGATGACCATACAAAATGAAAACAATATTTATCTGTGGGAAGCAAGTTCACACAAATTTGATGTAATGAGACGTGACGAAGACACTCTGAGAATGCATCTATATTCGATTTCTGACACTTTTTCATGCGAAGCCCTACTTGCCCTCAAAACGTTTCCACATATGTTTTCTTCTTCTCCTCTTCTTCTTTTTCGCTTCTCTTTGCCAAGTGATCGTATTTCTCATTCCCTTCTTTCGATTCCACACCGAATTGTTTCCTTGTTGTAAGTTCCAGCTTCTCACCGGAAACTGCATTTCCGCACCAGCATCATAACTCTCGGAAAACATTAGAGAGAGAAAGACGTACACAGATTCCTTCCGTTTTTCGATCCCTCCTCCTCCTCTTTTTTTCCATCACGTCAAACCGTTTTAATTGAATTCCGCGTGCACCCGGCATCTCGATTGTGTGTCCATACAACGTCGTCCGAAATCTCACTGTTTACCTTCCCCCCGCATTCATTTCGAATTCCACCACTGCACTCCTTCTTTTCTCTATTCGTTTCGGCAGCCAGCAGGAAAGTTATAATCAACAATTCTAATATGGATGTAACTAAGATTAGGATGGGAGAAGAACGAAAAGATGCAGATGGATAGGATAGTGAGCACGAAATGGTCCAGCAAGTAAACACATTCGTCTTGGTCATGGAGAACACACCATTGTTCGGTCCGGTCTGCATCCGATCAGAATTTTGTTTTCAAACAGATGAGAAAGAAAAATAGAAAGAAACGCGGAAAACAGTCGTTCCAAGTCAGAACCAGCCCTGAAGGATAAGTGATCTTCGAAACTTGCGGGATTTGTCTTTGCTTTGGTGCTTGCTCACCACCATCTCTGATTTTCATCGGAAATTCCCACACTTGCCGGAAAAAACTGTGGAACCTCAAGCCCTCTTTTCATTTTTTGTTTGGAAGCAATGGCTATTTTCTGCGTAACCCGACCGTTGATCCAGCCATTGCTGATCCGAATAATTAGGAAACTGCCAGCTAATCCAACATTACTCATACACCCATCAGAATTCTTCACCTCACACCTTCTTCTTTTCTCTTACTCTTTCTCCTATCATAGAAAACCAAAAAGAACAAAACATTGTTAAAGTAAACGAAGCGAAGTAAAACGCATCAGTGTCTGATCATCTAACTTTTTGCGCTTCTCCTTTTTCCAACTGCCGAGCGCTTTGAACTTTGTTTCCGTCTTCAAAAGTTTGTATCGAACAAAAGTGAGCAACTGTAGAAATTGTATTATTCTCATGGTTTTTAAAACGAAAAATGGCACTTTTTCGTTTCTTTTTAGGCTGTTTTCGACACATGGTTTTTGTGAACGCAGGATATCATATTCCATTCCTTCTTCCTCGTTTGGGAGCTCCCCAAACAAGACGCATCAGACCATCCGAGGCCTCCATCAAACCGCTAGTCAAGCGGAAATCAGGCTCTTATCAGATTTCCACTCGGAGATGCTCGTTCGTGAATCAAGCACATTCCGAGAATAAGGAGAGTCACAAGACTCATTTATTCGGAGCACAAGTTACGTGCATTCTGTAGGTTCCCCGTTTCCGAAGTGCTCCTCTTCCATTTGACGAGCTTCCGTTGAAACTGGTGTGACGTGATTGCGGATGAGTGCCAAAAGAGAGCCAGCACACTCGGAAAGCACATTTGGAGGCCATTGAAACTCCATCCATTTGGCCTCGCAAATGTATTTTGTCGAACGCCGCGGCCTCAACTTTCTCCATCTTTCCTCTTCCTTTCTTCCTTCCTCAACTCGTTTTTTTTTTCTCTCGATGGACTTATCCCGTATCTGTCGCACCAAACTCGCTCTCTTTTTTTTATTAGTTTGTCGTCTTTCGAAAATGCGCTTTTCTCCTTTTCTCCCCGAAGAGTGCTAACTCAATCCACCATCTTTTCACAATTGTATTTAAGAAGAGGACGAACTCGGAAAACTTTAATTTGATTTTATTGTGGCGAAACATCTTCTTTTTCGACTCATTCTCTCCTTCTCGCTCTGTTATGTTACGCACACCCCATCATCATCTAGAATTGATGAATCTTCCCTTTTCATCCGTGTTTCTTGTTTTTTGAGACTGCAAAAACATGGCTCTTCTCAATTTTCATTCAGAGAATGAACCGAAAAGCGCGACCGTTAAATGAAGTCAATTTTGCGGCTGACTCACAGGACTGTGAGCTGCGTTTGAGCTGAACTTTAACTTTTTTCTCCGAAATAGAAGCAGTAGAAGCAGGTGGATTTCCAGTTTATAAACGTGCTCTACAGCGAGTCAGTTGAGAGCCTTGAAAACGAAAGGAAGTTCCCGACTAGATAGAACCGGAAAACCAAAAGAAAATGCGATGGATGTAATCTTCGAGCCCTTCTGTCTTGACTCACATCATCTATCGCCGGCGGCTAATTGAAAACCCCTTCGAACCGATTTCTCACGCTTCAATCTGGCTTGATGTTGTTGTGATGAGGGTGTACCCCTCGCCTCAAGTCACCGCCTAGTCCAGCGTGCCCTCATTGAATATTTCAAAAGTTCAACCGCCTCCCCCTCGTCTTCTCTTTTGTGTTTTACTTCTCGCCTCTCTCGCCTCACTCTCGGCTCTAATGAATTTTGACATCTGCGATGAGTCAAGATGCGAGGTGTCAGAGGTCATGCACTACTACGAGGGCACCTCTTCGGCCGGTCCTCCAAATCCTGCTTTCTGTCATTCTCACCACTTGAAATGCTTAGGCTAAGCACTTTTCGTGAATTTTTCACCACCGCGTGAGCGTATCTCATCCGTGCCCCCGAAAACAAGAATTGAAGGTGTTCCTGACATGTGCTCGTTCTGACTTCATTTTGCTGAATTTGACTTTATCACCACGAAAAAGTCATGTTCATTTTTGAAGCGTGACGGAGCGTAGCTATATTTGATATGCAGTGGGCGAGTTGTGCAGTGAAAAAAAATACGATTTCACTCTTTTGGTGCTCTGAGTGTCACACTCGTTTCCTTCTCTAATTCGTGTTTGAGATAAATCCGAGATCACGTGAGGTAGTCTTTGGTCTAAAATCTGAAAAAAGAGAGGAAGCGCTGGAGACTATGACACAAATCTCCCCCCAACCCACCTTTTCTATCCAATTCTGGCTTCATTCCCATTCTAAATTTATCCACTGTTTTATATCCTTCCGTCAATCTCACCCATGCACATCAACACGTAACCCGTCACGAATTGTTCGAACTCCCACTCACAAAGTACCTCATACCAATGATAGTTTTATTGTCGAAATATTGTGTCAAACCGATAAAGTTTCGCCAGTCTTCTCTTCTTTTTTCCTTTCTTTTCTTCTCGTGGACACACACTTTTTCGTCGAAGAAAGACTTGCCTTCCAATTTCGACGACTCATTCCTATATTCCCCGGGAGAATTGCGGCGAAAAAGGTGTGAGCATCTAGGCCAACTCTCAATGGTGCTTTTCATCATTCTCGCGCAGGCAGCCCGTCAGTCCGGAGAGCCTCACTTTTTGTCGGCATACGTAATAAACGAATTCGGTTCCTGTAGTTCGTGGTGCAAGTCGCCTGGGGATTCATAAACCTTCCGGCTTCCGATTCACCCTCCTTTGTCCACTTTTGTTTCTCAGCTCCCAGAGCAAGAATAACTCATTGGTGCCCCTCTTGATATCTGAAGGCTTCCACGAAAACGTTATTCATCTCCCCCGCAGAGGTTTCCCATGATAAATAGTTTCTGTTTTCTATTAATAAAACTGCTTCCTTTTAGTTGCCATTTCTTTTTTCCTCTTCTTGTGACTGTAGTTTGCTCGGCTGAAATTCTATGCAGACCTTTTCCAGTTTCCTTTTTTTCCTCCACCTCTTCATTTGGATGCAAAACGTTACAAAACCGAAAGAAAGAAGGTTATTTCGCTGTTATTCCATTCGCTGTCTGTCTGAAAGAAAGGCGAATTTCACCATTACAATGACAAGTAGCAAATGATGAAAACAGTGCTGCCAACCAAGCCGCGGTAGGAAATGCGAAAATAATTCGCATTCTGCAAGATAGACAACTGGTAGCTGAAAAACTGAAAACAGAAAAATTTGGGGTGGAGAGAGATGAAATGAATTGAGCGTCATCACTTTGTCTCCTTTTGTGCTCCGTCGACGGCTGTAAAAAAACAGATGACGGAAAATGGAAGTACTTCTCAGAAAGTGTCTGGAATTGAATCTTCCCATACATTTCGGTCCGATCCAAAAAAATACAATTTCGGAGAACGGAAATTTCCGAAATTGGCTCTTAGAATTGGCGAAAAGGGACCGACTTTAAGTGATTTAATGACTTCTCTATCCGGTTTGCGGGGAAGAGAAAAGAAAAAAAAGCAGCTTTACCAACTCCTCCCAACGATGTGCACTAATAGCCTTTTGGCAGAACCTTTTGGTTGCCTCACATTCAGTGTATAGCTCTTGGTCCACTTTTTGTCTGATAAAAACGATGATTTGTGAAAAAAGATTGGAGAAAACAAAAAAACGCCTCCACTCAAACATCGTCTCTCCATCGGGAAACGAGAAGAGAAGACAATCTTCTCTCATCTCTCCGGCTATCCAATGATATTCATGATATATACCTCGACCACTGAATCAGAATCCGGGCGCTCGAGACGCGCTTGATTAATTGACCACAATCAATCGTGCTGCTCCTCTTCGAGCTGCCTCCACACTCTTTATTTCAAAAACAATGTTGCCGCCCGCGTTTTTCGCGAGTTCGATCACTTATCTATGCACCAACTGTCTGTCCGCCGCTCCTCGCTAAACTTTCATCTTTTCTCTTGAATTATGCACAAACTGCCAGTGTTTCGAATTTCGCTAGACTGATGACTCAGTCATATATAGATTCGAAGTTGGCCCTAATGAGGCTACCCGCTTATCCGTCTGTATTCCCTCGATGAATGTGACACATCTTGTTGACGACCGTCTTGCCCTCGCTTTGTAGTTTTTTAGGCGATATAACTACATTCTTATCGGAGAGCCGACGCCATTTGTCACATTCCTTTCCTCCTCATAGCGAGGATTACCACTCATCCGTCTTCAACCTAATAGCAATTGTTCCTCTTCCTGACTTATTCGAACATGCAAGACGAATATCGGATAGGCCAGGACCCATTCAAGAAAGATCATTGATTTGTTTGCTTTCACTTTTCCCATGACTTTTCCTGACGTAGGATGTGTTTCATTTCAAGAATGGATTGTTCTCTGAGTTGCATAGAATTCACGTTTTCGCCGCTTCAGCATTAATTAGAAATCAAAAAATCAACTTTAGTTTTTGTTGTAGCAGTATTTCAAAATGACTATGGGACTCTTGATTGACCCAAATCGGGGGAAACGTGAGTCCTGATTCAATCCTTGAGATCCACAACTCGCACGAAACCAATGTGTTTCTGAATGCGGAAGTTTCGCGATCCCAGCCTTAATGCACATTGAATATTTGCTACATCCTTGTCTTACTCATTTCATCTCTGTCTTTATCAGATTTAAAACTTCTTACGACAAAAAACAAATTTATGTGTGCCGACAGCTTTGTCCATATTTTCCTAGTAAGTAAGAAAAGCGCCTTTTCGAAATGATACACCTGCTTAGAACAGGAAAAAAATCACACTGAGCCCGTCGCAAGCGCGGAAAACCCCCTCCTCTTCCGATGTTTTCTGATCTTCAAATTCAATTCGGTGGACCTTCTTTTTCACTCCGCGGCTCCAGGAAAAAAAAGTCATTTCTGTGTGTTGCCTAATTTATGCAAAACTGAGGGTTTCTCTAATCCTTTCCTTCCAATTTCGCTTTTCTCACCCGAAATTCGTACGCCCATTCGCCCATTCATCTACCGTAATCTGGCTGTCTAAATCGGCTTTTTCAATTTCCGCTCCGCACATTTACCCGGCCGGATGAGAAGAATCGCAATCCCCAAAAGCTAGAAAAGAAAGACGTTTCCCTTTGCCCCCTTCTAAATTAACCTCGTTAGAGAAGAAGAGCAAAGGATAGGAGGAAAAAAAACGAGAGTTTTGTGCTGCTCGGCGAGCTTCAGAGCATGGTCATAATTATTCTGCAGGCGGAGGGTACACAGTCAGTGCTCTCCACATTGCGTTTAATTTCTTGTGGCCAACCCGTCATCACAAACTTGCGTCTTTCTCCTTCCTTCGTCATCTTTTATTGCTCTTATCCATGCTTCTTGGTCGCACGAGTCACCGACAAATTCATTTCTGCACTTCCTCCCGTTTGCCGTCATCTCACATTCTTTCCTCCTTTCGAACTTGGAATTCCAGTTATTATCCGGCCTCATGGCTCCATTTAGTGATCCATTCTTGCGGCTGTTTTTATATTCGTCTTCTCACTTTTCTTTTTGAATATCTTCCCAACTTCTCACTTTGTTTTGCTTTCTTTCACTATTTTCCCATGCGATCAAAACTCAGAGGTGCTCCATTCCATTTGGTTGCTTTTCAAATTACGGGCAATAAATTACTAACTCTCGTGATAGCATTGTTTTGGCACTGCCCACATGTTGTTCACCTTGAACTTGCAGCTAGCGGGTGGTGGGAGCACCAGACAAACGGGGGGTCCATTCGGAGAGGCACATAATTTGTACCCAATGAGCTCGTTTACGACTCCTGAATTCCCATCGAAAAAATATTTTCCGTTCGCCTTTTTTTCTTTTTCTTTCTCTTTTTTGTTTACATTTGTAGCTTAGCATTGGAAGCACATAAGGTAATATTCCAATGGAAAATTGCTAGAGGAAGAGACGAATTCAGTAGTTTTCCGTTCAGAAGTTGCCTTCAAATTGGCAAAGTCTTTCAGATGGGTTTTTTAAGCTTTTCATGTGTTCAGAGATCCTCTAAAACAGAAAAAAATGGAAAATCCGCCCACACGTGTTTTTATCGTTCATTCACGACCATCTTCGGTTGACTCAGAGAGGGAAATTCCTCGTTTATCATCATCATCATTGCTGAGCCAATCGTCGAGTGCACTTAGCTGTGTTTTGCGCACTCGGCGCATTACGAACCCATTCATTAACGCATTCTCTCTTATCACTAATCATATGCCTCGCTCTAACCCTCTCTACTCATTTTTACTCGTTTCCCCCGCACATTTCAGTCATTTTTATCCCACGTTTCCCATTTCACTTCCACTTCAATGTTTTCAGTGTGTCATGTGCTTCTGATCCAGCTCTTCGTGCCACGTGGGATGTCTGCTCAAAACGAGACAATAAGCGACGCTGTTCAGCAGGAAACGCAACGCGTTGAGCTCAGCTTCAGTTACACTGTAAGAAGATGAGCTCGTCGAATCTGTCTGATTTTCCGTTCTTTGCAGCTCGAGTTATGGATGTATGGCATAGCATTCTGCGTGGGTGTCCCGGCGTTCATTTTCACAGTTTTCCGACTTGCTCGGTTAGTTCGGGATGCATTTTCAGATTTTTTTAGGTGCACGTTTTCAGCTCGCGATCTGCACGACAACATCTTGTACTCGCTGCTCGCCTCTTCTCCTACAAGATTAGTCTGTCTGTCGCCGATTGTATCGTTCTCTTCATCTATGCGCCGACGCAATTCGTCTGGATTCACTCGTACTGGTGGTTCGGAGGGGACATCGGATGCCGGCTCTTCAAGTTCATCTCGACTTTCGGCTTTCATCTGACAGCTAATATGCAAGTGCTCGTCGCGGCTGATCGACTCTTGATCACTGCGAAAATGAACAGAGTCACGCGGAATGTAAGCGTGTCGATTGGAAAACTATGTTCAGCTCTCTGATTTGTAGATCAAAAAACGGCAGTATAACACCAGACTTTCCTTGGCAGCCGCGTGGATTTTGGCGCTTATCTGTGCTGGGCCACAACTGATCCTCTTCCGACAGAAAACCACTCCAATGGGATATCCACAGTGTATTTCCATCTGGACAGAGCACCGTGTCGACTATTACGACCGTCTGGCTCTTGTCGAGCAGTGGGAATATGTGCAGTCGGAGCTCGCAAGAAAGTCCAGCGCGTTCTTTTACGATAATGGAACATTGAAGGTTGGTGGGTGTGTGTGCGTGGGAAAGGGCTTCTAGCCAATTTCACTCTTCACTGGAGCGTGTCTCGTTTTGTGTGGAAATGCCATTAATTATGTCAGGGAAATGGGAGAGGCAAGAAAAAGAGCGCCGTGGTGCCGTGGCATTTTTTCTTTCTGTTCCACAAAAAAGGAAATGAAATGAGATGAAATGGAAGGAAATTCGGTTAGAATGAGGGAAAGGAAATGAGAAAAGCCCGCAAAGTTCGACTTGAGCCGTTGACTAATGGAAACAATCGAATGAAACGAGGGCACAACTTTTCACTTCCAGATTCCCGAAGAGCTCTTTCCGTTGGAGCCCGGCTTCAGTAGGGAAGATCTTGACTCCAACAATCGCAATTGGCTCTATTTGGAGAGGGTACGCACGTGTTTTCAAAAGGAGAAAAGTGTGGGAACTTGTCACTTTTCAGCTCTATAACGTCCTCCATCTCGCAACAATTTGCGTTATACCCTATTCTTTGGAGTTGATCTGTTACACACTCATCTTGTACATTCTGAAAGGAGCAACAAAAGGAAGATTCGTCAGCATCTCTGACGTCATCAAAGACTTGTATGCCCTTTGAATGACCATATTCCGAGACAACATTGAACGCTTTCAGTTTCTGTTGCTGCACAAAGCTCAGAAGTCACGAGTCTCCGATTGAGTCCAATGTGACACAGGAGTCCGATAATCTTATGGTTCGGGTGCCATCAAGAACAAAACGGTTGCAGAACATTGCTCCGGAAGGTAAAAGCTGTGAGTGTTTGGTTCTTTTTTGTTTCATCAGTTCAACCCGTCAATGATTCTCGAAACACGCTCAAAATAACGTTATTATAGGCGACATGGAGCGAAGGCGGGCTGCGTCAGTGGATGTGCCAATGAGGATGAAAAACTCATCAAGCTTGACGGTTCGAATCGACGAAAATGGAGCAGCAACTGGTGCGAGCGGGTCCATTCTTTACCAACATCCAAGCGAATTGGTGTTTTCAGCCGCCACAAGAGCCGAAATACAGCAAGAGCCAGAAGAGCCGCAGAAGCCGACGGGATTTTTCCAGCGAGTGTGGAACTTCCTTTTGGACTTGTTCCATAACGGATCTGAAGGTTCTGTGTCTTTTAACGGAAAAAGAACAGAGCTGCGATTACCGAAACTAACAAAGGGAGAAGGTAGAAACTAGACAAATTATGAAGCGCATGTCAAAAGAGAACTGCCGCTGCTTTCGCAACCTACATGCATGGATGTTTCCGTTCCCTCTCGATAAGTGTCAGAACTTTTCCCAAACAGCTTTGTTCCATATCCGAGCCTCGATTTGCCGTGTAACATGTGTGTCAATCTGAACTTTGTTTACAGTGCGAAGACAAAGCGCTCCGGCTAGTGCTCGGTCCAATACAATGTGGGTCGTCACTGTGGACACAGCTCGAAGAAATGCTCGGTGGAAGGTATCACGCCCCGTGTTATGATCATTCGAACCTGTGTGGTTTATAGGCCTTCATTATGCTCTCGCTCAACTTGTTCTTCTGGGCTCCATACTGCATTCTTGCAATCACGTCGTCCGTCATTATTTCGCAATACCTGACCAACTTCCAATTTGTCAACGCGCTTGTTACCTTTAATGCCGTTTCAAATATTATCCTGTAGTCAGACGAATATACCTGCACAAACACCCAACACACAAAGACACTCTCTTCCAGTTCTCTTGTCATTTCTCTCTCTCTCTCTAGTCAAAGTGCAGTGTCAGTTTTCCAGAATCTTGCCAAAAACAACGCTCATTCCATCTATCCGCACCCGGCCTTCCGCTATGCTTCTCCATTAGTACCACCTAGCTCCCTGTTGCTTTTACGTGTATTTTACAACTCCTTTCGTCTCAATTCCCCCCATATTTTGACTCTCCGATAAGCTTTTTCTCTTCTGTTTTGTCTTGAACTGTAGCTTTAGAGTGCGCACAGTTGTCCACGAGTCACTGGGAGGCTCTTCTACAAGTAGTCTTACCCCTCCCCCCAGTTTCTGTCCTGTATTTGAAATCCGGTCCCGGATCCAAACGACTATCCAGTCAAGTGAACCGACACTCCAACTTCCGGTACTTCCATCTTTTTTCTATGATGATCGATTTTGTGTAGAAATAAATGAAAACGCAAAATGGAGACACGATGAGAAATGGGTTCTTCTTCCCTCATCTCATTGCCCGGTGTTGAATGTAATGTAATGTGTGTTGCAGCAAAAAAAGGCAAAAAAAGAAGAGTGAGGAGAAAAGAAGAAGAAGTAGAAGAAGGAGAAAAAGCGACGAGAAACGAGGGTTAATGGAGAGCGAAAAAAAATGCATAGTTCATCGTTATTTTCATGCATAAATTGGCCTCTTTTTGATGAGCCGGAAATTACAATTTGAACGAAACTCTCCCGTTTTTCCCTTCAAATTCGCCTATTTGACGTGTATTCCTTCTTCTTCTTTAAGTTTCATGCTCTGTTGCAAAGCGCTGTTGACTGATATATGTACATTTCACAGGTGAATTTTCTGTGTTCAATCTCGCTTGAAGAAACAGAAACGGCAAAATCAGTTTCACGGCAAGTTTGAGATACTTTCTCCAGCACATCATACTCATTTGAAGTTTGATTGTGTTTTTCTCATTTTCCTTATTTTCACGAGTGTTGAACGTTTTAGTTTGTGGCCAGTTTGAAACATCTCGATCAAAATTTTTAAAGGTATAATTTCTCTTGCTCAGTGTGTCTATTTTTGTCAGCTTCTCAACTCTAACACTTGTCATCCTAGTTTTTCTCTGCTTTTCAAATCCCTATTCACATCATTTTGGAACCTATGGTGGCGCGGGAAAGACAAAGGTATTCTGTAGTCTTGGCAGTAATTCTGAATACCAAATGGATATTGTTTCCTGGAATGAGCTTCTGAAGTGCCTCCAGATTGTGCGCTTACGAGCACATTCAACTTTTTATGGGGAACTCGGTACGAATGCACATGCCGAGCATTTTTACTCGATCACGATCATGGCACAACGGCACATGTTGTCACTTCTTCCATTTCGTTTTCTGTCGTGCGTGTGTGATGCGTAGGCGAAGTGTCGTCTGATTTTTTTCTCGATTGAACAGAACTACGCCTTCTACACATATTCCTCTCTTTCACGCCTACACGAAATTCAGCAGGCGAATGCGATTCGAGTTGACGTCGGGCGGAAATCAGGTAGCCGAGCATCTGATGTCATTTCAGTCGTCGTTTGTGTCCACGTGAATGAGTAGTTTCGAGGTGACAGTTGCATGAGCACTTCCCTGCCTCATTGCTCACATTTCCCTCGCGTTCCTCATGACATTTCTGCATTCGCCATCTCGATATTATCGACCTGAGTGCACCGCTCCGCTTCAGATGTTCTCAAAGCTTGGCGGATCTTTTCTTTCTTTTGTTACAAAGGTAGTAAAGTTTTAGGGCTGAAGTAAACCTCAAACGAGCTCGACTCAAGAACCGCCCATGTTTTTATGCGGTAGAGACTATTCCCTCAGCCCACAACGCTTATTGTGTCGGCTGTTTTCTCTAGAAATGAAAAACACGCGCTATTGGCGTATTGACGCGCTAGATCTCAAAACTTTAAGAAGAATCAAGTTCGAATTCCCTAGGGAATTGAAAAAATTGAAAATAGTTGTGTTGGTTTCTGGTTCAAAATGGACCTGCGAACACACAATTTTCGAATTTTGTTTACTGTTGAACAGTGTTTTTTGGGCAGTACACATATTCAAACATGTCTAATCAAAATGTCGTGCGTTCTGTTAGGTCTCTCGTTTGAACCAGAAATTCAATGTTCATCTAACTGACCACTAGCGCAGTAGGGAGACCAAACTCTAAGATCACTTCCTTCCCCACACGAAACTTTCCCATTGTGGCGAAATTCTGAGAAAACGCCTAGGTTGCGGCGGTTATTCTGACACATTTCGTGTCACGCTACTAGAAAATCGGAGCAGAGCGTGGGTAAGCAGGTGGAACCGAGTGTCCTTCGTCTTCCACCTGCTTTTCGTAGAAAATGGCTGATTCACACGGCGGCTCTTTTCTTTCTGCTATTTTCATCAATTACTCTTTTCTTTTCTTTTCGCCCTGCGCGTTTCTCGAACTGCTCAACTATGTGACGTTGGAAAGATTTAGGTTTTCTCTATCAAGGCAGAGATTCATGAATATTTCATGAACAGTCTGTGCATCTCGCAAAACGCTACAAAGCATGTGTCCTCCGTCTCAATCTGTCATATGATCGAAAATGTGGGAAAACACACGACATTTCTATAACAATGAAATGTGATCGATTTCTAATCGATCAGACTGAAAAAGCCTCTAGAGAAATGCTTATTTTTCCGGTATACGGAAAAGAGGGCGGAGCTTGATGGGCGGATTTCTGTGAATACCGGTTCATCCCATGGGATGGTTCCCATTTATTCGTATCAATAACAACCCGCCCCTCATTTCAATCAGAAGTTTGTTTTGGAGGCAGCGGAAGACCTTGCTCGGTCAAGGCCTACATTGAAGGAACCGGACCGCATTATCACCGACAAGCTGAAACCGTCTGGACAACTGAGAGAAAAGTGAGAAAAACCAAAATTAGTTTTCGATGAAGGATGAGTAGAAAAAAGATATTACATAGTCGTCAGAAGCAGGGTCGTTTTGCAACAGAAATATTTGAATAGTCGACAACTTCTTCTCTGTTGAAGAAATGCTAGTAGTGTCAACTTGCACGAGCCGTTGTCCATCTTTTTTTCCTCTCTCAAAACGCGTCTCATTATACTAATTCGACTGCTTGTGGGTGTTTAAGACGTCTTGTCGGGTCTAGACACATTATTCATCCCATAACCTTGAGCCCATGTTCCTCATAACCATCGAAGACAATCGTTCGTTTCAATGTAGGATCTTTATTGATCCATTTCATCTTTTGTCATTCATTTCAAAATTTAACCTTCAGCGGTTGAAAATCTTGCATTTTTTGTGGAATCAGTCACCGACATTGCGGTAGGCTTCTTCCAGAGGATGTCGCGTGACGCGAAACTTCCCGTTTGAGTAAAGACGCAAACACATTGTGTTTTTCCTTCATAATCCTTTCTTGTAATTAGTTCAAGCAAAACGTAGTGTGAAAATGAAAACGAAACGTTGGAAGAAGAAGACGGCGACGGCTCGCGAGAATTAGGATTGCTTCTTTTCCGTGTCGAAGAAGCAACAAACACTTTCACCCAGCTAGGCGGCACAGGTTTCTCTTGGGGCGGAAAGGGTAAAGAGAGGATACTGTTTCCAAGTGCCTGTTAGAGAATACAAACCGAATATCGAAAAACTACTGGCTAACAAAGAGTGGTAAATGGGTTCACATCACAAGTTGAGACTTGTTTTAAACGGTCTTCAGATAGGAAACTTGAGAATACGCATCATATGGAATGCACTTAATGGTATGCAAATACGCACCTCACCCTCCCCCCATAGCCAATCCGCCACATTCCCTTCTGAAATCCACGCGCACTGTTGAAACATGATACTTTTTCTTCTTCCACCCAAAAACTTTGCCAATCCCCGCACTTTGTTCTTGTCGAATGTCTCAGACATTCTCATGCTCATTTCTTCCATTTCCTTCTTTTCCTTCTTCTACTTCTTTCTTTCTTTTCTCTTTCTTCTTCTTCTTCTTCTTCTTCTTCTTCTTCTCCTTCTCCTCGTTCTTCTTCTTCTGGTGTTGCGCGCTTGAAATGAAATGTACTTTCTACGCGACGCAAATACGCGTGATTGTTCTCACTGTTATTCGATTGTCTCATAATTGACCGCTCAACAATATTTGGCACGTCTCCAGTCGCTTTCTTTCCATTCTCACTTCTTTTTCGTTGTGATTCATCGTATTTTGGCTCTACAGATTTTTTTACCGGCTCTATTTGTCTCGATCTCTCACTTTTTCGTTCTGCCTCTCTAATTTTTTTCTTTTCAGAAAACTTGGCTTGTTTTTGTGTCCCCCCCCCCCTCCCTCTCTACTCACTCGGTTCAGTTCTACCTCTCTACCCTTCTGAATCACCGCTGATCTTGTTGTACCAGCCGAAACAGGTAGGCGTAGAAAACAGGTAGAAAATTCAAAGTTTACTGTTTTTCGAGATATTCCTAGTGGAAACGTCGATTGCTGAAATCAATCATTGTCGTGTTCGGAACAGATTTGGAATTTGGAAAACAGGTTTGGTTGTGCAGCGAGAACACAGAATTGCAATCGGAGCTGCTCGAACACAGGTAAGTCCCTCGTCTAGCCAAGTTGAGATGGTGTGCTGTCATCCAATCCGGATATCGAAACAGACAAAGGAGGAAATTGGATGAAGTGGCCGTAACGTAGAAGATGGGGAGGAGGAGGCGGAAAATGGAGATGTTCCTGTAACTCGAGATTTGTTTCTCAAAGTTACCATACGTCGTGGTCTACGATTTCATCTGAACAACAGATGCTAAATTAAGACCTTAGTTTAGAATTTCGAATCATCCGGCGACGTGTCGAGTATGGTGTGTCCTAGTTTGTTGAATGTTGCTTCCGTGTTTTGGTCATCATTTGCGCGGCCGGCGATAGGGCTCCGAAATCTGTAATTCCGCGCAATGTGATCCATTGCGAGATCGAAATCCGAGAAGAGAGGGAGGTATTGCGATTGCTTTGCTAAAAGACTGATGAAGTGAGCGTGTTTTGTTTTCAGCAATTCTAATTATAGCAGCATTTTTTGAAGCAAAGACAGCAGCGTCGCATTTTTTTTCCTGGAAATACATTTCTGAATAATGCAAAAACCAGCAGGCTCACAGACTCTTTTTCCAGTTTCTGTCTCTCTCTATCTTTATATTTTCTCTCTATTTTTTCTTTTTTTCTCTCGCCTTTTTCTGTTTTCCCTCTTTTTTTCTTCTCGGTCCCTTTTCTCTCCTTTTTTCCAGTTCAGAATGCAACTCTGCGGGTCCAGGCCCCGCACTCGTTTCAAAGCCCACGCCCCCTTCTCTTCCAATTTTCCGTCAAAACGCATTTTTCTGCCACAGGGTCCGCCCCTCACGAAAAATTTGCAATATCCCTCTAACCTCTTTTACCCTTTGCTCCTCCCCTCGAAAGCACCGGACATCATGAGTCACACACATGTACACACATGTACACACACGCATGCACATCCTTGTTGTTGCCCCCTGTCGAGTCGAGTTGCAAGGTCCCATTTAATTCTGCGCAGCGATATACGAGATTCGAGTTTTCCATCATTCACCAGTTAAGGTCATGCTATCGCTTCATGTTTGCTTTGATGAATCACTCACGCCGAACCAAAATGTAAACTAGATTGGAGCGGCTCTCGGCTATTCCTTCTTTCCACATTCTCATCTACCTTTCCAGTCGTTCATTTTTCTTTGGTATTCTATCGTATAGTTCTATTCAGCTCATTTGCTTGTGCCTTTCGTGTAATTCTATGCCCACATCTTGAAGCGTTGAGCAAGAAAATGTCTGAGTATGTTGCATGCGCGCGTATGTGGATCATTAAGCCTACGACAATCAAATAGTGAGTCCTGAAGAGGAGAGGGAGGGACACTTGTTGTCGACGCGTACTCTGTGTAGCGTCTGGCGACGACGACATGTGCAGCAATGCTTTTATCTATCGACCTGTGCTTGTCGAAGACGAGCAACACTAGTGGATATTGGCCTACTGCTTGCAACTGCCTCCGTGCCTCGGGGCGCTTCTACATAAGCATGACAGAAGAGAGTTGCGACAACGGCCGACGGAGACGAGGGCCGATGAAGGCAGCAGCAGCTAGTCCCTCTCTCGGCGCGCTCTTCTTCTGTTGCGAACTCTCGCATACTGCTTTCCGCCAACGGCCGCGCGCCCCGCGTCTCCGCCTCCTTTTCGCTTACTCGCAGCCAGTAGCCCCTCCGTAACCGTCTGCTCGTCTCTTAGTTGTCGCGCTCCCCATTTTCGCATTTCGCGCAACCCGTGTCGCGCCCCTGCTGCCGCTCACACAAATCGTTTTTCGGAAAACGCGCGCGCGCGCGCGAGCCTCTGTCCTCCCTCTCTTCTAGCCACCCGGCCGTCTATCTATTGCCGCGCACATGCCACTCTCGCATGCGTGGTAGCCTTCCTCCTCCTCCTCCTCCTCCTCCTCTTCTTCTTTTCCTCGTTTTCCTCCCACGGCACTCACTGCCATTGAGCATTTCATTCGCGCACTCAACCATCCATGCGTGAGTTCGGCTGTGAGTTATGCTTCATGAGTTGTGCGCGGAGACGTGAGCGAGCAGGGGGTGAGCGACGCGATAACTATTACCACTTTTTTGCATCAACGACTACTATTACTACGACTCATGCGCGGCGGCTATTATTTGCATTTTGTCTCGAAACATGTTTTTCTCTGTGTCATGTATGTTATGACGGACCGCCGCGCGCGCGAAATAATGTACATCCTTGGGCAGCGCCTGTCGAGAACCTCATGACCATCAATCTCATGGAGCGTACTATTAAAACAGGAAATGGGAAAGTGAACAAAAATGATACATTTGCAGCACTGTCGGCCATTAATAAATGTCGACCCCGTGCTCCGGAAACGAGCCAAACACAACGCCGACGAATACCTCACCTAATAATGAGACGTCAAACTCGAGTTCGTCAGCGAATGCCAACATCGCACCTGGCGAAACGAATTCATCGAGAGAGTTGAAGGTAAGCCGCAAAGTGTGAAACAAAACGAGGAATGAATGAGAACAACGAAAAGTGGTGAAATGGAATAGACGGGAAAAAAACGGGCGAAGAAGTGAGAGCAAAAAGGAAAGAATGACCGAGTGAAGTGGAGAAGGGCTGGCGGCCCTAATGATTCTTCTCTTTTTTTTGGCCGCTTCTACAAACCACAAATCTTATTGAAATGCGCACTTGACATGTCTTCCGTTGTCTCCACCCATTTTCGGGAAAGACCGTGTTAATGGGTTTTTCAATGAGCCTCTTTCAAACTACTAAACTTGAATTTGAAATCGATATCGTATATAGCAATATGGGTATCAGCAGATTCAGAATATTCTGATTAGTTGTTTTCTAGTTTATTTCATTAAATATTATTGCAAAAAGTTGGTATGTTTGTAATCTTCGATTTGTCATTGTAGTTTAACGCAGTAATTGATAATCAGTGGAAACCATTGATATGTTATCATTGATTACGTTTCTAGTTTAACAGAAATACCAAGCCACATCCCTTTTTCCCTTGGAAGCTTCGGTTAATATTGCCCACCCATGCTGCATATAACGCAGAAATTGTGTTTCTTCTTCGCCCCTCGACAACTTTCATTCAACACAAGCGCTTAGTCCTCGGAAAAAAGACGTTGGGAGAGAGGAGGGCATTATGTGATCAAAATAAGAAACGACGAGTAATGGTGGAAAATGTAAAATTCTCTCTCCTTTTCTCTCTCTCTCTCTCTTTTTCTTCTTCTTCTTTTTTCCGAACGATGATACATTTTATGTACATGAGTAGATTTCGTCCAAAAGTGCTTCACATTAATGGGACTTTTAAGACTCCCTCGTTGAATGTCGAGTCTGTTGGATCCTGAAACAGATCATATCTTGAATTCGGAAGGGAAGCCAAGGAAGTATTGAAAACACATGTGCTAATCTAATCCATGATTTCATTCCCTCATTGTTCAGCCCACTGAACAGAAAATATGGTTTGGTTGAGCTATTGGTTGACATTTCGCAACTCAGTTCCATGAAAAAAAGATTATTGAATGGGAGAACAAAAGATATGGGGGATTTGCTATTGTGTCTGTTGCACATGTTTATGACAATGTAAATCCGTTTGAAACGTGTCAGAGAAGCCTTCCGTCCCAGTTGCTTCTCCATCCTCCTCTAGGTCCCGCGTGTTAATATTGTTATACGCCCTTGAGCAGCACAAAACCAACTATGCATAGCCGGCTATCTTTATTGATTCAAAAAAAGAGGCCCTCTTTTTCTCTCTCCCTTCTTTCTCTTCAGTCGCTCCGCATCGGATCATTTGTTTTTCCAGTGGATGTCGTTGAAGGGCGGGGCTGAGGGCTGAGGGGCCGACGAAGACGACGACGACGACCGCCGAGCGCAGCCGGGACGGGTAGAAGAGAAAGAGAATTGAATGGGTGGAGAAGTTAAGAGCGCGCAGAGAAGGACTCGACTAACAAATCATCTGGAATTTGTCCGTTTTGCAGTAAATGTGGCAGGGGGAAAAGAAGAAGGGGGGAGAGAAGGGAGATGGAATGTGAGTCGTTTTTGTGGCCTACGGAAAGTCAGGGTGCTTAGAGGGCTTATGGTTCTGAAAAATAACACGACTGAGGGAGCAAGGCATCAACAATGATACATGACAAACTCTGAAGCACACACGGGGAATTTGCAAACCTGAAATAATTTGCAATTCAATTTCAGATTTTCAAAAAAGTCATCCGCGACCCTATACTACGATCCCCTTTTCAAGAATTCTTGGAACAACAATTCTGTGCCGAGAATCTCAATTTTTATTTAGCAGTTGAACAATTCAAAGAAATTCATGATTTCCAGGTACTTCCGCTCTGACTTTGTTATCAATAACAAGACTTGTTTTCCAGGAGAGGTCTTCGTTTGGTAGACGAATATTTGACCGATATTTTGCAATGAATAGTACTGAACCAGTAAATATTGACAACTCAACTAGCAAAAGGATACGAGAGACCGTTGACAGTGGGACATTTCCACTTGACACTTATGACGTGGCACAGTATCAGGTTGGGTTTCAGATTGGCTGGTATCAGTTTCGTATAGTTTTTTTTTTCAGATTCTTCACTTGTTGAAGTATGATTGTTGGCCACGTTTCCTGCGGTCTACTAATAACACGCAGCCTTCGTTTACGGATGAAGAGCTAGCAGCGGATGACGAAGAAAAAAATGGGCACAGCCAACCAACTTGTGCGTTTCACTTTTAAACAGAAAAAAAAGAGGGGACCAGTAGAGAAACGAGGGTGCACGGGGGACGGAATGTTGAGAGATACGTCGCAATGAATGCTTATTTTTTCAGCCCTCAGTAATACAAACGAATTTGAAGCAGCTGCGCAACAATCGCAGCCTGCTCCAAATGCGCCAGTCGCGACGAAGGAAAAACGTAAGTCGATTCTTTGGCACGGTTTGGATCGGTTTTCCCGCCGCTTGCGACGCGGAGATAGCAACACGCCCACTAATTGTGACGACGATGCCGACGCCAGCGCGTCCGGCTCGGCGGTCGGTGGAAGAGGTGTTGTCGGGTCAGCCGGATCAAAACGACGATATATCTTCGCAGCATCGAAGCAATACAGTATGCCGGCGGAAATGACGGCGCCGGTGAAGAAGAACTCGTTGTCGCCTACACATCTACGTCGGCGATGTCGTCCTGTGGAGCCGAAGCATTGTCAACTAATGATCGGAGATCAGTTCAATACGGAAACGGTCACTCTAGACGACCCGGTTGGTTTCGGTTCCGCATGTCAACTGTACTTTCCTCATTGTCGTTTATTCTTTCCTCTCCATCTTTCGCGTCGTCTCTTTCTTCTTCCCAGCTTCCAGTTGCTCCGAAAAGAGCAAACATTTTGTGTGAGCAGCCGTCATGACATGAACTTCTGGCAAAGTCATTCATGTGTGAAATGCTTCATCATCTGTTCATCTATTCCGTCCAGCTCGCGCGCAGGTGCTCGAACATTGAGATAGGGAAAGAGAAAGAGCGCACGAGCAAGAGCTTTTACTCTTGACGTTGGGGCGGGGGGAATAGGAGAGGTCTAATCCGGACTTCTTAGTGCAATGCTATGTTTCCGATCTTTGGTTCGCAGACATTGCTAATCCGAGATGAAACATGGATTCGCTTAGATATTCTGGAAACAAAGGGACTTTAGTCATCAATGCACTTTTAGAAGGATGGCCACGTCCACACGGTATTCAGTCATCCGATGACACACGCGCAAATTGCAAGCGGCTCCTTTTCCAAGTATCTTGTGTCCAATCATTAGCTCGTGGGCAAGGCGTCGAGTTAAGGGTCCCAATTAGCGGAAAGGGACTGCATCCTAGAAGCCTTCTACTTCTTCTTCGTCGTCGTCTTCTTCTCTCTCTCTCTCATCTTTTCCTTCTTCTTCTTCTCCTCCTCCTCAATAAAACATTTCCGGCCAGGACATTGCGCATGCCTCTCGCCTCGCTTCGGCAACTTCATTGAGAATTTATGATGTTGCTCCGAGGGTGGCACACTACTTCGCGCCTCCCGAAAAGAAGAGTGAGAAAAGGGGAATAAGAAGAAGAAGAAGAAGTAAACGTAGAGGAAAGGGATAAAAGCATTTAATATTTGAATAAACATACATTGATTTATCCTAACCCATGATAAATAAATCAATCAATACATGTGATAGGTAAATATTGTGGGAAGAGGCGAGTTATCTGTAAGAGGCCCATTCGTCTTCAATCTCTCATTTCCTGCCCCGGCGTTGACTCAATCACGTATTCACAACGACAACGGATACGTTTCCAAGTTCATTAATGTGTGCGGATGTGTACACCCGCATCACGTCCTCCTCGTACCCCGGGCAGCGTTATTTGTGCGAAGAAGGAAGACCCAAAACTTTTACGACGCCTCCGGGGAGTTAAGGGTTACTAGTGGTGGAATTTAATTAAGGGAGATTGAATGCAGCTCGAAACGAGAATCTGATTGGAAAGAATCAAAAGCCATCCATAGAAATGTGCATCTAGAAAATCATCTTCGAAACGATCATAATATCATTCCCTGCTTCTTCCTGCGGACATCGCTTTTCTCAAACGTGTTGACAGCCACATAAAAGAAGTTTAATTAAAGAGAAAGGAAGGGCGGAATGAAAGAAGAAAGCCTGGTGGTAGGGTGAAGAAGACGTTTTAAGTTTTTTCCTCTCTCTCTTCTTCCTAGGCCTATTTTAATTAAACTCATCTTCGTCTTCCTCTCTCCCCTCATCACTTCCAACAAATGGGAAAAGCTGCGGTGAGGACCCTCCGCTTCCTCGTGAATTCTCTCTATTTTCCACATTCATCAACCCACTTCTCGCCACCTTTGCGAAACTGAATTCGGAAAGCTTGATGCTTTCTCTTTCGGTTTGCTTTGTTGGTGATAATGAATGGAATGAAAAATGACGCAAGGATGGAAGGTTGCCTCGAAAGGCAAAAATGGAAAGATGAATACTAGAGTGATGGACAAGTGATAGTGAAATGGGTTGAGGTTTGGAGAGCTTTGTATGGCCTTGCGAACGATATTCGGAAAAAAACTGAGCGGTAACCAAACAAACGGAAAAATGATGAAGCCAAATTGAAGCATGTTGTAACACCGTTGAAGTTTTTGGGACTTATAAACGTTATTTACTGTTATCTCTCTGCATCTACTTCTCCTTTGGCTGTCATCTTCAATGCTTTCAGTGATATATAATTTTTCACAGACAATGTCGGTTCGTCGATGGACTCAAGAAATGGCGGACACACAAGGGCTCGATCGGATGCATGTGGAGGTGGTTGACGCGGAAACCGGCAGTACAATAGATCCCGCTAGACAAGCCATCGATGCTCTTCAATCCCGTGCTTTACGCATCGTTCCCGTCGTCTCGTTCATCATCGAGTTTTTGCCGGCCAACTACTCATTCAAGAATCCAGCTTCCACACCTACAAAGTGAGTTTAGGGCGATAATACTACTTGTCACAAACCAATGAACTCATATAAATCTAAAAAAAGACTCGTTTCCAGCTGTAACAAGGTGTCACTCTGAACGGTAACCAAACTTCAATAGCCCTCCCGAAACCAATTTTGCTTCCAAAACTTCATTCCTCTCCTTTTTCACTTTGAGCATGCCCGACTAAACCTTGTTAGCTCATCGTTTCCCGGAATCGATAATAACTCTGCTCCACATTTCCATCCAAATAGAGCCATTTCCGGCTTAGATTCCCAATTTCTTGCCCACATCCCGTATCTTCCAGATTGGTTTGCATTCGAGCTCGCCATTCACTCTCGACCGGAGTTGTTATACGACCGCTTCTCAGCAAATACGCCTATGACCCGCTAGTCACCAAAATCGTTCTCAACGGATCTCTGGAGCAAGTGAAACGATCGTGTGCGGTTGGAGCGGTCTCTCAGAAGTGTCTCACTATTATGTCTGACGCACAATACAATGGTATGAATGACGAATTCGGCTTGTTTTTCATAATAACTCGGCCACAATTTTGTAGATCGAGTGGCTGCTGGTAAAGTGTGCACACCGCCTAGAGATCCAATTCTATCTCAACAACCGAGCACCATCTACGAGCAGAACAACTTTCAATTCCATCAAAGCGGTGACATCTCCTACTGCGAAATCCCGACAGAGTCTGAACGCAACAAGCACGCCCATCACGGTGACGCACAGAACACTGCGCATCAACAAAAGGTTAGTGAGCTGGAACGACATGATGATCATCAGAGCAGCGAAAAGTGAATCATGAAAAGGAGAAGAAGCAGAAGAAGAAGAGTGGAGATGAGAAACACTGATGATGAGAAAAATGCGCTGGAGGGGAAGAGATAGAGTGAGGGGCTAGCTTTTCACCAAATACTCTTTTCTCTCGGACAGTGAAAGAAACAACGTTTTGTAGGAAATAAACATCAAGAAATGGTAGCTTTTACAGGAATACACCCTGAGCATCTTCAATAAGTTTGTCAGGAAGGCATCGCATGCTGTTTCGAAGAGTGACCCAAATCCATCGTCAACCAGTCAAGACACACCAAGAATGGTACTTGGTAGCCCACTTGTGTTTCAGTCGTCCGATTGTTCCAGGCCTCTGGAGTCTACTCACCATCGCCAGCAGTCGGCCCCGTTCCACGCGGAAACAACATCGCCGGATCATCAAATCAGGTGAATACCACATAACTTTGATCATTTTCAAGAATATGAGTTCCGCTGATGTCCTCATCACCGTTTGACTCTCTGGTGTCTCACTACGTTAGTCCGGCCAGCTTTTCGCTCTATTGAATTTTCGATGTGACACGGCGCTGTTTTATTATGCATACATATGCTTTTTGCTTGATACATTTTTCCCATGTCTACCCGTGGAGCCGTGTCACACTGAGGGGAACATGTCCGTGACCTTTCAAAATGTAAAAGAAAACGCGTTTTGAGTGAGGATGATCAAGTGGTTTTGTTCCGCTCGACGGTAGATGAATAGAGAATGACGGCTAGTGTGTTCTTTTCAGAAAAACGAGAGAAAAATGGTGAAGAGTGAGCCGGAAAGACTGAAGCCCCGGACAGATGACGTTCCAACAACATCTTCTTTCTCCTCGACGACGCCGTTGTCCAGTGCCACGAAGCCGAACGGCGGAGGAGTCGCGACAACAACAAAAACGAGTAGCGACACGCAGGAAGCGGCAGGTATTCGGCATCCGGCAATTTTTTCCACAAAAGTCGAGCCCGCTGCTGAAGGAGCAGAACCGACGGCGGCGTCGTCGTCTTCTTCTCAGCCGAAGACGTCAGCACCAATTATGTCTCCGCCGGCAGCTTCTGCGCCTACTGCTCCAGCTTCTCAGCCTGTCGTCTCTCCACCAGCCCCTCCGGTTCTTTCCTCGATTAGATCTTCATCAGCTTCTACGACATCGACAACACCGTCTCAAGTAGCCGCTGCTGGAAGCGCCGGGGGTGGTGGAAATCCGCGAGAATCTTCGTGGCAAACCGCCGCGTATGTATAGATGATGTTGTTATTGAATTACATGCCGGTGTCTTCTTGATTCTTTCCTCTTCATTCCTCTATCATTTTACATTTCATATTTATTTTTTCCCTCTTTGGATTGTGACCGGAGTTAAGTTTTTCTCATTCCATTACCTCAGTTATACATTTTCTTCGATTATTTCTCTAGCGTTTTCCCCTTTCTTTCTTCTTCCTACCAGTGTCTATGAAATGGTTTTTGCCCTCAATAATGACAGACTCAGCAAACGATTCGATTTTTCTCCCTCTCTCAAGGAATAAATATCCGATATGCAAAAATAACTTATTATGTACTTCTGTTCTTCTAGTGTCAATAAATCTTACATACATGTCTTAGTGATTCGTGAAACCGAACGACAGAAAGCATGCCATTGGGGAGGGGGACGAACAAAAAACGATGAATTCGTATAGCTGACTGCGTTCGCGAGACGTTGTTTATATTCAAGGCGAAATGAAAGAGAATGATATTATCAACAAATTTCGTGCCCATGGTCAAGCATAAATTGTTTGGGGGGAACAATCAAAACGTTCAAACTTTTCTCTCCCATTTTCCCGGAACTGACATTCTGCCTGCCAAAAACACAGATGCGCTTGTCGGTTCTCTATCTTTTAGCAACTTTATTACTTGTCCTCGCCGATGAGAATGTGACTGGTGAGTGAATCCCCATAACAGCTGCACCATGTACATTCCAATTAAGAGAGCCCTGTTCCGGAAGCAGCGGGCTCCTCCAAGGACATATTAACACTGCTGCTCATGGGCGACACCCAATTTCATTTTATGTGCGAAGAAGATAATGTGCAGTGTAAACTCGCTTCAAAAAGACCTCGGGCTCTTTTCTATCTTGATGATGTTTGTGTGCTTCCTCGTCGCCCGCTGAGCCTTCGTTTTCAGAGACTCGAGTTCCTGCCGGGTGTTGAAGTGAACGAAACACTGCGTCAAGGCAAAGATTCGTGCATCAAAATCGAAAGCAGATTTGCGAATCGTGTACAAAGACAAGCCCTTGACGCGCTTATTGGAAGCATGGATTATAAGCCAGCTGCTCTCATCATTAATGGAGATTTAACGGATTTCGGACATCTTCACCAGTTACACGAATTCCGAGTGAATCTAATTCCGAGCGGGAAACGCGAAAACACTCAGGGTTTCAGCAATATTGGTATAACAATTTCTCGATTCCTTTCCTGTTGGGACTGGGAAACCATGATTATCAGAACAACATCAACGACTGCGCTCTCAACTTTTGTGCCCATACAATGCTGTCTTGGTCTCACAAGCCATACATCACATTTATAAAAATGGTTTTCAGGTACACGGATTATGTGAAGAACCGTTCTCTGATAGCTGATATTGAGAGAAAACCGGTTAATCTGGATGTGGAATTCACTGGAAGTCTCGCTTACACTGAAAGGGTCTGCTCTTCATCGGGTACTCAGTCTTTATTTTGATCATTTGAACTTGTGCAAATCCTGGCATTTGCAGGGAAGCGATGCGCTTTCGTGATTCAGCTGAACAATGCCATTGACTACAGTGTAGCGTTCTCATCGCTTTTCGTAAAATGGAATTTGTCATCGCCGATGAAATACGTCTACAATGAGTTGAACCTTCTCGGGGTGAGAGAACGCGACGACTCATCATCACCCTTTTCACCTTTAGAATACATCTCTTCCAATTCTTTTGAATATGCACAAGTGCGAGAGCATGCATATTCATAAGGTCAAAATGATATTATCTCGTTGGTTGACAAATGTGAAGCCTTCTTTCGAATCGAATCAGAAAGTGCCCCGAGTTGGAGTGTTTTATGCACACATGCACCAGAGACATGAAGCACATGTGCATTGTATCGAAGGGTACAAAGTACCTTTTGTGTATGTCGGTAGCGTGCCAAACAATCGGTAAAGAGACGAACATTCCGAGAATCAGACATGGAAGTGATGTTTTCAGATTCACAAAGTTTGATTTCAACGGAACCACCGCAACTATAACTGGATACAAATCGAAAGACAATCTTTATCACGCTGGAAACTTGCTGGAGAAGCTGGAATCAGTGGAGCTCTGGGGACCGTGCGAACACAGCGAACACGTCATTTTTGCCGACCATACCACAAAGAAACGCTGGACGCATCTAAGATACATGCGCAACCAGCTTCTGAAGACGATGAATTAAAATTCCCCCTATCATGTCATTTTATGAAGCAATAGAAATCAACACTAGTTGTTTTTTGAACCATGAAAAGACGAGAAGAAGAAACAGTTTCTGCCTTTCCCTCTTCATCATCATCTCAGAATAAAAATCTTGATTTCAAAAAAAAAGTTTTGTATTCTCAACAGTTTCATTGAAACTATGAGCAAGGAAAAGTGTTATCCGACATCTGAACAGTTATTCGATGGTACCAGTTTGATTGACCTTATTGAACAGGACGTGGAGTGAGAATGAGTCCAATTTTCCCGTTCGGCCAGACAGTTCCCGTATCTCGAACTCGCATTTCAATCTGCAAAAAAAAAAGAAAACGGAGTGTGCTTTGGTTTCAATTCCTGCTCCAATTCTCTGCAAACGCATCGTGTTTGTGTACCGTTTCTCCATGCCTATCAATTAGCGGAACCGGCGTGTTGACGTGATACTTCTGCAGTAGCCGGAACGCCGTTGTTTTCAATTCGAGAAGCGCGAACCGCATCCCAACACACTGTCTGGGCCCAACGCCAAATGGCATGAACGCGCGCCGTTGTTGTTCGGTTAGATTCTCGAATCTGAGACGAAGAAAAATGGAGTTACTGATAACAATGCACCACAAATCAAACCTCGTCGGACGAAAACAGCCCACATCGTCTCCCCAGATCTCTTTATTACGATGAGCTTCCCAAGGGTTCACCATCACTTGATAGCCTTTTTCGAAGAAATACTCGCCGATTTGGATTGGCTCCGTACATTGCCTTGTTTGCAGACTTTAACGAAATAATTATGAAACTAAAATGAACGTCGGAATGAGCTCAACTCACGGGGATGCGTGTGGGAACAGACGGAGCGTTTCGAAAATGCAGTTTTGTAGGAACGGCAGATCACAGATTGTGTCGAAATCGGCGTGCTTCGTTTTCAGGTTGATTTCATTTCGATACAATTCTCCTTGGATATCCGGATTATGGGCCAACAAATAGAATAATAGTGTCAAGGTGTTGGCGGTAGTGTCGAAACCAGCGACAGCCAAAAACTTGCATTGCGCCTCGATTTCCTAAAAAAGAACCAAACACGTGTTACCTTCCAAACCACAACACTGACATGTGACTCGAAATCTTACAGTTCTTTATTAACTTTTCACCAATCAAAAGTCTACCGTTGTTCTATTTTTAGTTTCTCACTACAAACCACAACATGTAGTCTGTAGCACAAGGACACAATGTGTCTTGTGTCTTTCGGTCGAAATAAATCAAAACTCACACCTCAATCATGATGCTTTTCTCCACTTTCACTTTCTTCATATCGATCTGGCCTTCGGATTGTTCGATGGGAATCTGTTCCACCATATGATCATAGTAGAATCCGAGAAGGCTATAGTTGTCGGCGAAGTGAACCTTTTTCTCCTTCGGCCTCTCCTTCCTCTCCGCTCCCTCTTTTCTTCGTGCAATAATGAACAGTCCGATGAGATGCCTCAGATACTCGATGAACTGGGCTCTTGGACGACCTCGCCAGAAAGGACCGAAGAAACCACAGCTGCTTATTTTTTTGATTTCAGGAACAATATCTGAAAGTTATATTGCTGACCGGATGAGGTTTCATTCGCCTACATGTCACTTTCATTGCAATAGAATTCTGATAATCTGAAAATCTTCCGAAAGCGTTATGGAACAGTTTGAGAAGACAGTTCAATTTATGATCCTCCTCTTTGTGTCCATAAGCGCATCTCGTCAAGATGTAAGACGTATGGTTTTGAAATAAACTGAATCAGACTGTTTTCTGAAAACAAACGCCGATCACAACAAACCTGTGAGCATTCTTGACGACAACTTTGCGTTGTTGAGAGAGACTTTCCACGTGATATAAAAATTCAGAAACACAGTTTTCGATTGTTGGAAACAACTGATAAGGGTGATTCATTTGAATGCTGACTGATGTTAAGGAACCCACCAATTTCAGTTTCACAGTCGAAAGTCCATAACTGGTGATAGTGCGAAGACGTTTCCACCGTTCGCCTCGAGCATCAAACATATGAACACACTCTGTAGTGACCGGATCTGGAGCCCATACCTCCGGCTGAAGTTTCGAGAGAACTGAACATTGTCACTGCTGGAAACTGAAACTCACTATTCTGGAATGGAAGCAATCAAAGTGATCAGTGCTGATTGCATGAATTAGGTCGATTTCACTAGTGATAACTACGGGAGTGAGGCCACGAAGCACAGAGTACGTCTTCGCGCCCACTTCACTACATCTCTTCGTGAAATGCACATGTGCCATTGAGTTATCCAGCCAAAAAGTTCCTCGAATACCGAGAAAGTCGAATTGGGGTCGCAAACCATTTCTCCATAATGAAAAATAAGCACCTAGTCTCCTGAAAGTTGAATATCCAGTTCATTTTCAAATGTGAATAAATCTTACTTGAAAATGAAGAATGAAAAGAATATGATTGGAAATAGAAAAGGAATGATCATCATTGAACGGTTTGAAAACGTCTCGAATGGTTTTCACAAACAACTCTGGCAAAAGTCACGGCATCAATAGGAGAAAAAGAAATTATAATTGATAAGATGATAGCGCGATCATTTCGGTACGAGGCTGATTGATAACAGTTTGAGTGAACCGAGAGGTGGAGAAAGTTGGACGGCGGCGAAACGGGAAAAAGAGAGATCGGTGAGAACGAAGAGACGACGGCGAAAAGTTTCGAGAAATGAAACAGAGTGGCGGATGAATGGAGAGACGAGATGAAGAACACAACAGATAAGGTTAATCGACGCAGAGAAGCATCAAAACCGGATATTGCGAAATAAGTGGGATGCGCGAGTGGAAGAACTTGGAGGAGAGGGATGCGCCTTCAGAATCAAAATATCATCGTTGCACTGATGAAACATTTATCACATTGGTCCGGCTAAACAAACAATTGGACTGCTTTTATCGAGTATTCATGGGACACAAATGCAAAACATTGTGAGGGGTGATGTCGTGGGGAGGAATGACGTGATGAGGTTGAGAACCGACGAGCTGACTGATAAGAACTGATTGATGTTGTTGGTGGCTTGACGGATGGTCCCTGAAAGAGTTGGGTTGAGAAGGAGCGGGAAATGACGAAAAGTCATATTATTTTATGGACTGCGGAGGAAAATAACCCCATGAATACGCATAATTGCCATTGCAGGTCTAAAAAGGTTTCTCTTTCTTTTCTTCCATCGTTGAGAGGGCCAATGATTTGTCGGGAAGCAATTGCATCAATACATCCTGCTATTATCCACCTCCAATGGCTCCCGTTTTCCACTTTCTTCTATATTGTGCCGCCCCGCACATACCCGTAACCCACGGCTCTGAACCAAAATCAAACCACGAAAAGTTCTGACAATGCGGCTCATACGCACTTGACAGATGAGCGTTTTGCGGCTCGAGAATTATTCTCGAGAGCATCATTGAATTCGAATGAGATTTCACATTTCACCTAGGGAGACACGCACGGCCTTCTCGAGCACTTTTGCCGCCTAATAGCCTCGGTTTGGTGTGAAACGTCTTCCCCTTATTCTTTTTCCCAAAATTCGCCGAAAGTTCAGTCAAAATCAAACCGTCAAGGCTTGAAAGCAGAAAAACAACAAAAATGCCGCTTTTTTTTGGAGATTCTCAACGAAAATATGAGAAATATCAGTTGACTAGACACATTTCGTCACTTTTTCCCACCTCCGCTTTCTTTCCGGAAGAAGTGCGCAGTCTTGGATGACTAAACAAAAACTTCAACCTGTCTCAGAAACGGCGTTATTATGGCACATATGAAACGAGGTGCCAAACCGAGGATTGTATTTCATGGAGCGGCAAAAAGACAGAGAAGAAATAAGAAGCGAAAAGTGTGTTAAGCATTATTCTTCTTGAATCATTCATCATTCTGGTTTCCGTTGTTACTCATTCCGCCCGTTGGTTTCTTTCTCTTCACTGTTAGAAAATTGTCTTCCGGTAGTGCGAATCTATCGAGGCCCACCTCTCGCCCACTCTTTCTTTTCCAGAAAATTCCTCGCCGCTTTCCCTCGTTTCATTCCGTTTTCGGTTTCAAGATAAATTTAGAAACGGCTCTCGTTGCGGCTCTTCAATCTCGTCGTCGTCGTCGTCGTCGTCGCGGATGGCGGCATTGAAGACAAAAATGCGAAATGAGCTGTCATTACCAGTGTTCACCCTTTTCCCCGCAAAGAGAGAGAGAGGAAGAGCCTCCCTCCTTTTTTTCCTCCATTTCATCCGTCCCTTTCTATTCTCCTTCATTTTCCAATCAATTCTCTTCCCGCCGGTTCCTTTCGCCCAACTATAGTCAGACCGGGGGTGACATTCAACTGTGTGACTCTGCAGCTCTCTCTCTCTCTCTCTCCTCAGCCAATAATTCGCATAAATAATACCAAATCAATTTCTTCAAACCGTGGGAAACCTCCGGCGGCCCACTGATTCTCGCCACTCACTCTCTCAGTTACTTTATCTTTTCACTTCTCACTCTCAGCACTTTTCAGGTGGTAGCCGCAGAACTTGGGGAGAAAAAGGAGATATGTCGTATCTCCTGGATCTTATCAGTTCCTACCGGAACAATAGGAAAATTCTACTTCTTATTGTGTATATCGCTCTATTCCTCGACAATATGCTACTTACAACAGTCGGTATGGTCCTCATTACTAATAAATCAGTGCCACTTCTCCTTTTTTAGTGCCTATTATTCCTGAGTACTTACTACGCATGGAACATCCCAACGAGAGTGATATTTTGTTCAGCAGCGACACTCTGAAACGAACAAAGCGTCAGGTAACAAAATCATTCGACAGATTCATTCCAACCAAAAATTTTTTAGTGGGAAGATGACGATAGTTGGGATGTGCCTCTTAAACTTGGAAATAATGCTGATATTGACTGGGAAGAGAACCCCATCGGTCCAAACGGCAGGTCGGAGAGCCGTCGTAAGGAATCGCGTGTGAAAAGTCAGAAGAGCCGAAACCGCGATTACGATGACCGGTATTATGAAAAGATGCGTGTTAGCCTAGAGAAATGTTGTTTGTTTCTAGAAAGAAGTACATGTCTCCAGCGGCTCCGAAAGCGTCGAATAGAGACCGACAAGAAATGTCTCCGAGACCTAAAATGGATGAAGCTGAAAGACACAAGTTGTTGGCTTCTGAAAATGTGCACGTTGGATTGATGTTCGGATCGAAGGCGTTGGTACAGCTTCTTGTAAACCCCTGGATCGGCCCTCTCACTAATAAGTATCTTGGAAGGCTCGAATCTTTGAAAATATTTGATCTTCAGAATTGGTTACACTCTTCCTATGTTCGGCGGTTTTATAATAATGTTCTCTTCAACAATCCTTTTTGCCTTCGGAGACTCGTATTTCTCACTCTGGCTCGCCCGTGCTCTGCAAGGTGTCGGTTCTGCATGCACGAGCACATCAGGTACGAAAAACAAAAAAGATTCGATCAGGATGAGATTCGAACTCACGCGGGGAAACCCCAATGGATTAGCAGTCCATCGCCTTAACCACTCGGCCACCTGATCAGTGTGCATTCACAAGCGCGCGGCTGTTGGTATACTAGCTTCTCTCGTGCCTTTCTCGTCTCTCTTGCTTTTTCGCCTGCACGCTCTAGGGACACGAGAACACGCGGCCCACAGATGTCGACACGAGTTTCCCGTTTTCAGGAATGGGAATGTTGGCGCAAGCGTACCCGGACGACTTGGAGAGAGGAAGTGCGATGGGAATAGCACTGGGAGGACTGGCTCTCGGAGTTCTGGTCGGCCCTCCATACGGAGGACTACTGTACCAATGGAGTGGAAAAGAACTGCCGTTCGTGCTTTTGGCTCTCCTCGCGTTGTTCGACGGAAGTGAGATTCAAAACATAGTTTTACATTAGTATATATGTGTTTTAGCTCTCCAATTTATGGTCTTACAACCGAAAGTTGATCGCGGTGAGCCGGAAGGATCGACCATCAAGCAGCTCGCTAAGGATCCATACATCATCGTCGCTGCTGGTGAGTTTGAAGGAAAAAATAGGAAAAAAAGTGCGCGTGCACATTGCATGCATGTGACACGTTTAGTTAGGAAACGTGAAAGACGATGATATTGACATGTGGATGATTGACTTCTTCCAGGCGCCATCACTATTGGAAATCTGGGAATCGCAATGTTGGAACCATCATTACCGCTTTGGATGATGGAATCTTGGGGTGCGAGCTCATTGGAACGCGGTGCGGCTTTCCTGCCCGCTTCGATATCGTATCTGGTTGGAACTAACATTTTCGGACCGCTCGCGCATCGTATCGGCAGATGGCTTTCTTCGTTCATCGGTCTTGTCATTATTGGATTCAGTCTTCTCTCGATTCCGTCTGCAACTTCTGTAACTGGACTCATTATCCCTCACGCGCTTCTTGGATTCAGTATTGGTTTGTGACATTTCTGAGGTTACACGCGTCACCGCTTGACACGAGATTTATCTAGGTATGATTGATGCATCGATGTTCCCGCTCATGGGATACCTGGTTGATATCCGTCACGTCGGCGTTTACGGATCGATCTATGCCATCGCCGACGCGGCATTCTGTTTTGCATTTGCCCTTGGACCCTTCTTCTCCGGCCCGCTTGTCAAGAGTCTCGGATTCCCGACGTAATCTGAGAATCTCTCTTGAGAAAGAAGATAACGGTTTGTGTTTCAGCATGATGTACATCATCGCGATCATCAGCTTCTTGTACGCACCACTTATGTTCCTCCTCAAGAACCCACCTGTCCTCATCGATCAGACTGCTCAGAGCCAACCGATGGAGCATCGTGCGAACGGAGATTCGAGAGTCACAAACGAGAACTACGAGAGAATCGAGGGAATGAACATTGCCGGACAGATTCAACAGAATAACATGTACTCGGCCACAAGTGCATTCTAACCGTGACCGTATATTCCTAATTCTCGCTCGTACATTACATGACTTGCACTTTCCATGTTATATTTCTCATGCAACTCCCCCAATACTTCTGTCTCCTCATAGTGTTTAGTCAGTATTTTGTACCCTTCTCCAGTTTTTCCACATTTTGGACTGTCAAGTCGTTTGTAATCTTTCTCGCTGACTAGTTTAATAAACGCTTTATTTTGTGAATTTGGTGAAAACATTGACAGTCATATATCTCGCTCTTCACTCTTTTCATATGACACCCATCTCTTTTCGCACAGCCTATAATTACGGATTTTGCCGATATCGCGAGATGTAGGAGCTAGATAAACCCATCTCTTGCATCTGCATCACTCTGATAGATATGCAAGTGGTCACAAGTGTTCGAATCAAGCCACCTAAATAAATATGAGGCAGATGTGCGGAGATGAAGGAGAAAAAAATTGGAGGGTAAGGATGAGGAGACAAGAATAGCATGTTTGAGGTCACTCGATTATCGAAAGTGGGTATCGGAATGGAGTAAGTGCTACCTTCTTCTTACAGTTGGCTGCACATTCAATGGGTGCATCAAATTGTGACACCTGGAACGTACAAATCTGGCTGTCATCATTCATTCCCACCTTACTATTCCAGCGTATGCGTCATTTAATTTGTTTCATTCGATTTTCTCACGCTTTCTTCTCCGTTCTTTTTTTCTCACCAATCTTCTTTCTAAAGCTTTCGAATTTTCTCACAGACAAGTTTTTCTAAAGAAAATCCTGAAATTTGAATTTGAGAATCGGAAATTTCAAATGAGAAGAATGAAAATGAGTTTCGAGTGTCCCAGGGGTTGAGAAAAGAAAAAGAACGGAAGGTAGATGACACCAATACAAGAGGCACTTGAGTGACTGCTTCTTCCGAATGGGGTGAAGATTTTCTCGATTCATTGTTGTTTTTTCCAGAATCGTGGAGAAGCAGGCAGGTCCCCGGAGACATTGTCCGCCCGTGTATCTGCTTCTTCCCCTCTCATTCTTTTTCGATGAATCGGCGTTTCCAGTGAAAGAGGCCAGCTTGCAGCTTTGATTTTATCTTGATCGGGTTCCCCCCCCCCCCCAGTCTTCTTTCCCTTTTCCCTCCCTCCATTTTCCATCGTTACCGACACAACGACGTCATCGTTTTTCTGTGAAAGTTTTTGCTTTCCTCCCTTCCATTTGTTGTATATAGCCGCGCACTGTGCTCTATAATCGAATTATAAGTTTCATGCGGTTTATTTCGAGAATCTGATGAGTCAGATGAAGAAGATAAAGAAGCAACCAAAAAAAATGTATCAAGTTTCCGAATCGTCTTCCCGCCGTCCCTGCTTCTTCGTCTTCTTCGGTCTTCTTCTCCGCCTTCTTCTTCTTCCTTTCATCTCGTTTCTGGTGACCAACGTCCCGAATCGCATCGTCTTTCATTTCGCAGCCATTTTCAAACAGTTTCTTTTGAAAATCAACAGGCATTGAAAGGAGGCAGCGGCGCCGGGCAAAGCGAAGAAGAGTGAAATGACGGATGAGGATAGTGCGCGGCGAGGAGAAAAAGGCGATCGAATATATACATAAAGAACCATTTTCGCCAATTTTCCGCTCGCTTTAATCCTTTTCGGCCCCGAAACACTGATTGATATGTGTTTGTGTATGTTCAGTTCACTCACGTATGTATGTACATGTGTGTTTTCTCGCGCCGCGGACCGAGACGCCGTCGCTCTCAATACCGTTAGCTTTTCGCTGGTTTTACTTTCGGAACCATAGCTAAAGAGAATACTTGTTTTCATTTCGTTCTCGAACGTTTAATTACGAATCAAAATCTGAATCTTACTTCTCTTCAATACACACGGCATACGACGGAATCTAATCATTCTCGCTTCTTGTTCTCGTTCATTCGTCGTTTTTGACGGGATCCACCCAATGCAAGTTCGACCAAGGACAGTGTTGATGAGTCACTAAGTGACTAAGTATTCCGACAAAGTCAGTTTATAGGTCACCGCAGCTTGTACACCACTCTCTGCCCGGTTTCTTTCTTGTCCTTGAGTCATTCTGGATTATCAGGCGCCCGCATCGCACGTCTTCACGCACATGTGTCATTTGTCGTCGTGAACAATGTCAGAGGTCTCGTAACTTATTATTATTACTGGCCTCCGCTCTCTGACGCCTTGTTATCAAGTCCAAATATCATCCTCCGGTCGGTCTTTCTTTTTCGTTTACGATCCCATTACCTAGTGTCGAAACTACTCATCACTGTCGTCCTTCCATCTTTAGTTTTGAAATTCCGCTCGGTTTTTTGGCATCTCAAGGTTGAGCGCCCTTCTTTGCGCAGACCGATCCGAGAAAACGTTTGCCAGAGTTCTCCGACCCGCCGCTCATTTCTCTTCTTCACCTTCTTCATCTTCACCAATGTCTTTCACACCAAATCAACTTACCTCATCGCTCTTGATGGCCTTCACGCATCCTTCTTCTATCTCAGTCGACAGTGCCCTTTCTTGGATTTGAAATTAGCCGCCCATCGTCACTGCCGTCGAAAACGGTGTTCTCAGTGGTCCTAACGCATAAACAACCTCTCTCCGGGGTCCACCTAAACAATGGTGTTCGTGGCGGCGTCAAGTGCTTGTTTAAGGCTGCTGTCAAACACGAATGCCAAGAACAATGGCTTTCGTTTAATTTGAATAGGTATGTCGGGAGGGAGGCAATGGTATGAGGTAGGTAAGACGGGTGGCCCGAAGATATTGGCACAGTGTGTCCAGATTGTTTGCGTTCGTTCGAAGCCTGACGACTTCAAGCTTCTGTATACTGTCTCTTCTTCTGTTTCACCCATTCTATTCCGCCGCTTCAACCAGCTACTTGTTCGTTAATTGGAACACGGTTTCCAATTAACTTGACCAGCTTAGCCGTTCCCTCCCCTCTGAACGTCTGTCTGAAACCTGACACTGCTTCTCTAATCAACGCGTCACCCTCCATCTCGCTTTTTGTATTTCGGTTAACGACGGTCGTGGAAGACAGTAAGTGAGTCAGTCAGTGTCGTGTATCAGCTGCATCATAGGCCAGTCAAATGGGCAGCATTTGCATGTTCCGATTGACGGCCCCGACAGTTGCTAGAATGCGTTGCATTTATTCGCAATCCACCCCCATTTTATTGGCTTGATTGTCCAGTCAAATGCCTTTTTTGACCCAGTCTCCCTTTCGCTCGTTCTCTCTCGGTCACATCCCACCCGCATTCTCGCCCCCTTATCCGTACCGCCTAGTCGGTCACTTCATAATTCTCAGTCCCTTTGGACCCCGAACCGATAAAGAATCGGTCCATATTGACCAACTCTCTACAGATATTGCCAAAACATATGTACTACACTTGACGTGTTCGAGTACCATTCATCCGGAATGCGCGACTCTTGTTCGGTGGTAAACTCTTACGTGGTCGGGCCTTTGAGTGCCTCCAACGAATCCCGACATAATTAATTTTGAACTGCGCTCGACCCCTCACTCTTCACGAATAGAATCTATTGGAGCACTAATTGAAGACCTCGAGGCGATAAATGTTGTATGTCCTGTGCTCCCCGGTGCCAACACAAATGCGCACCATTTCCGCTCAGGTAGCTTCTAATTAGGGGTCTCGGCTTTCCGGACCTCTATCCAAAAGCTCTCAACCCTTTTGATGACACCTCCGGTGTTTGTGTACGCAGGCCACAATCCTGTTTGCACACGCCTTTTCTGATGATGTTCCATTAGAAAAACGGCAGACCCAGTGTTTGATGGTTAGTTACACAACACCTAGCAGGTGCCATCAAGAAGCCCTCAGGAAAGGACACTCGTGCCGTATTGTCAGCCGTTTAGAAGAGGTGGAGAGGGGGCACAAACAGACACAGGAAGAAGGTCGTGCGTGCGCATGCTCACAATGAGGTGACTTATGCAAATTAGCTAAATTTCATCGTCTTAAGGACCAGCGGGAAGTTCCGGTAGTGATTGGTCCGTGTTCAGTCCACTCGGAACAATTGAACACATGTTTAGCAACATGTCCTTTCGTGAAGACAACTTACCCACCATCATTTCCATGTTTGCTTGCCTCGACGAGGTCACCATCTTCTTACAACTGATACATACATCCATTTCATTCGCACTACCATTTCCTCTTACTCATCATGCATAGCCAAAGCTCATCGTTGGGTCAATCCGATTTACCGCTGTTCGAAGCCGCCTTTTTATGACCGACGCCACATGTCGTCGGCCATAAACAGGAGTATCAAGTTCCAAGAGCGGACTAAGTCCATCTCGGCTTTGTCAGCTGGTTGCATCCTCTCGACGGCTTTTCTAATCCTCTTGTTCTTCACACAACAGTTTGCTGGCCGCCTAGACGTGTCAACAGTAAGGGTACCATATGCACCCTCCTCCGCCGCTTCATCGTCGCACTGTCCTCCGTTTCCCCGCCTCCTCCCCCTCTTGGCTCGTTTGGCTCAGTACATCTGTGTTAGCATCTGTCTCCTGCATTATGATTATTATTGCATCGTTCATTAACATAGACTTGAACGACCGAGGCACCAACAGAGTACCGTTTTTCTCCAGGGACTGTTCCTTTTGTTTTCATCTCTCGGAATAATATAATTTCTGGTGCGACGAGGTCCATTTACCTACCGTTCCCGCGGTCACACATCTGTTACTTCTTTCTTAGTTTGGGAGAGGACAACTTGGTTCGCACGCTTCCCGAATTCCCTCATTCGCCGTCACTTTCTAATCCCGAATCTTGTCATTTTTCACTTGAATCCTTCCATCTCGAGTTTCAGTTTTAATCCGATTAAGAAGCTTGACGCCTTTCAATTGACCACCCATCCCCCCGTTTCTCCGTTTTCCATTTTCGAATTTGCGCGAAGATGTCAGTTATCCGATGATGGATCAATCCTTCGTCTTCGAATGTAATTGTTGTGCAATCTGCCGTTGTAAATATTGTGCATCGCGGTTGGCCATCTTGGTTCTCAAGTCTTGCCAACCGACTGTCATCTTGTGGTGGTACGAGATGCACTCGAGATAGACATCTCGATGCGGGAAATTTGGTGATGAATTGAATGCTCCGCCTCCTCCTTCTCCCCTTTCTTCCCGTTCCATCCTCTTTCATCAAAAATTATGCATTCAATTGTCCTCTACTTGCGCTTTCTTCAACTACATAGGCACACAAATCTCTTTCGAAATTCGCTTTAGCCTTCCATTCTTCTTCTCTCATTGATTGTCACAAACACCAAAGTAATTACTGTTTCGTCAACCAATCATCCGGCGCTAAGTCGGATTGGCTAGTTTTAGACGATTCGCAACTTGACGTCAAAGAAAAACGTCATGTTGAATAGAAAATTGTTTGGGATTGCATAAGAGACGACAGCTGCGATTCAGTGCAGGGCTAACTTTGGTGCGAGTTTTGAAATAGCGTCGAGACATTGAGAGTCTAAGATCACCCGCCATTTCCCTCAAAACGCGTGTTTTTCGCTCTCCTTCTCTCAAAACACCTGTCGATCGTGCTTATTTCCCGTTTATAAGGCTTCGTTTTCATTCTCTTTCGCAATATGCATATGCTTTAAGAACCGCCAAATGACATCTTCGGTGGTGTGGACAGCCCTTTTCCTCTTCTCGGCGACAGCGTTCGCTTATGAAATCAACTCGTACAATTCGGACCTGGGCGTCTTCGTGGGAGACCTCTCGAGCCCTGAATCCGATATTGCCGGTCAAGTGTTCATTGTGAACGCCACCACCCTCCAGATATTCAATCTCACATTCACCCCTGCTCAACAAGATCTCTACTTCTGGCTCGATGTCAAAGAGACGCCCACTCGCGAAGGAATCAAGGCTCACACCCATGAGTACGGTATCACCCCTCTCGGACCTTTTGCCGACGGACAAGAACGAGTTGTTGTTCACGTGGCTGAAAAACACAGACTCGATGAGTTCAAGTCATTCTCGATCTACTCGTTCAAGACTGATGTAAGTTTATACTTAAAGATTGCGAAATATTCCACCTGATTGTTTTCAGAAGAGTTTTGGATCTGTGGTTTTTCCGGAAAACATGAAAATCCCGAAATCAGTCGGACTCTCAGCCGAGTTTGCCGGAAAACGATACAAGTTGAGGTCTGGCCCTCTTTACGTCATCGACCGGAGAACGATCAAAGTATACGGATTCACTTTTGAAGGAAACAAGGCTCCCAGTGAGCAATTTACATCTCATACCCATGTAAACAGTTCCTGTTACAGAGACATACTTCTACGCTGGACGCGGCTCCGCTGTTTCCTACACATCCGGTGTAAAAGTGGCGATTCGCGGGAAGGACGAGAATGAGTAAGAAAGGCAGAGTTGTTGTCACTTTTCTATCGCAATGTTGCAATTCATGTGGACGGGCGGGAGAGCCTGACCTCGCACTCGACCACACACACAGTCTTACCTATTAGTAATCGATAGACGCAGACCTCTAGACTACTTTTTGTCGCGCTCAGCACGCTCTTTTCTTTACTCTCTTTTTGCATCTGATGATCGAAAAATCGCCCCACCCGATAATGCTTCCGACCAACCTATAACCAATAGTGTTCTATGTTCTTATTCTGTTCGTCATGTTGACCGGTAAAAAAACCCGCATCCATAGAAGAGCTATTTCTTTTTTCTGTTCTACCTACCTACTAGCGCTATTGTGAGTAACCAGACCCTCTGCTTTTCCCGTTCTATTTCATATTGTCGTATTGTTTCAGAATCAGTGAAATTAGTGAAAACTACCGCGGAGGAAAAGACATCATTCTCGAATTGCCGGAAAACTACGACATTTTCCATATCGACTGGATCTCAGTTTACTGCTACAAATATCGGGTCAACTTTGGATCTGTCCTCGTTCCGACCGATGACACACTTGCTAACCTTCCCCCATATGTGCCGGCAATCAAGAGAGTGAGTGACACGCTAGAGTTTTTTCATCCAGTAAGCGTTACGTTTGCAGAGTGTTGCGGATAACGGAAAACCAGCTGTGCGCGGTGTTCTGAAGGGACACTCGGAGAGAAGAAACTTCACTTTCCAACTGGGAGAAACCGAACACATTAAAAATCATGATGTGAGTCCGGATTTGACTGGAGTATCGATGATCGATTTGTTTTCAGGGATTCCCATCTCTTCGCTTCCCGAACTACGTTTGGCACGTGAACAGTATCATGACTCCGGATCTCTATCTGATGAGAAATGTGACCTACACCTTCAACGTCGAGGGAGGACGTGAAAAAATGATTCCAAAGTTCTTCAATCCCTTGTACATCGGAGATGACGAGAACGGAGGATACAGTGAGCTCTCCTCGACCGAAGCCGAGCGAGTCAAGATATATTCTGTCGGACCTATCGAGTCGAACGTTGGTCCACTCTGCATTTGGATGCAAAACAAAGGTATCACGTTAACGCGAGAAACTGGTTCTCTCATGGTTTCCGGTTCAGATAAGTCATCGGAAGATCCGGACATGTATTTGGACTGTGATGAATGGCCCGAAGACGTTCGCTCTTTTGCTTTCACGCCAAACGAGACGACGCCATCTGTTCTTTATTATAACGTATGTTCACTCGACCCAAGACGAATCGACCGACAATTAGCTAATTTCAGAGCGGAAACAACTTTAACATGGGCGGTCGCATCTTCATCGTTGATGAACTGCCAGAAGAGGTGAAGGACAGTGTGGAAGTGCCGTACAATCGCGAGAAGTGGCACACACTTGCGCTGAGCCGACAGAGAACCGACAAAGTGAACAGTGGCCGAACTGCGCTGGCGGCCCTCTTCCTCATGATTCTCACAATTGCCCTTCTTTGAAATGTGTCACGCTCACACTTGTATCACACTATTTTGTCTTTTCAGATAGATCTCTCCCCATTCTTTCTTATTCTTCCATTTTGCATTGTAAAACCTTTTCGGGATTCACTATTGCTTTTGTTTCCATTAAGCTAACCGTTGGGCATTTGCCATAGCTCAACATGTTCCAGTAGGTAAATGTGGATATTCCGGATAAAATCTTTAATTTATTTCAACTCAACTTATAATATATTCAAACAGTGACTTAGTAAAATCGTTTTTCAGTTTATTCAGGTAATCGAAAAAAAATCGGACACTCGGCTGAAACAAACATTTTTAGACCGGCTAATTTAACGCTTTGGAGACATGGTCGGAAAAAATACAAACGAACGTACATGTGTACATAAAATTAAGCTCACAATACACAAAAAAACATTGATAAGAATGTGTGGAGAGTGAGTGACGTTTAAAGGCGGAACCCCTCCGCAAGAACCTCCTGAAGAGCGGTGTTGGTGTACTCCGCAACTGAAACGATTCGATGAGTCACAAGTGATACAGCAGACGATTGATTACTCACTCTGTTCCTCCTGCATAGTAGAGGAAACCGACTCGTGAAGCTTGTTGAAGTCTTTGATCAGACTCTCCATCAACTTCTGGGCCTGGTGCTTCTGAAAATAGATTCCACATGTTTCAGCGCCAAACTGAAACTGTACCTCGAACAGGGGCGAAGAGAAACGGAATTCGACGTCGAAGACCTTCTCGACGAGAGCATTCGAGTAGTAGCGAAAGTAGTTCTTGACGAAGAGCAAGATAGGAGGCAGACGCTTCTCACTCGGAGGGCCACCAATCTTCTCCTGAAAAAACGCCACGTCACACGCTAATTTTCGGTTTCGAAATACCGAGAAGACTTTGACGGACTCGCCAAACTTCTTGATCTCACTGAGAAGCTTCTGAAATTGTGATATGTCATGGAATATTTTGAAGTGAACACACCGTGTTATCTTCCTGGACTGAGCTGGCAGAAGTCATTTTTGAGAGCGGAGAGGAAAAATCCTGAGAAAAGCAAACGGTTTATCGTAGACAGACAAATGAAAAGACGCTAAAATTTGGCGCATTTCGAAAAAGAAAAGGGCAACTTGAGGAAAAGTGACATATGTATGACGAATTCACATGACTCTATGCCAGAAGCGCGAGAGTCGACTGTATGTGTGAAAAAGCTCTTGTTTCGCAAGATTCAGCACGTCTGTCGTAGAAAAAAACACAGTTCAGTCATGTGATCGAAATAGTTTTTGGCTCTCAAAATCGTGGTAGATGGGCGAAAGTTTCTGTTTCCAAGACACATGCAATCACCCCCGCACCCAGGCGAAACAATTTCAGCTATTCGCCTCGTGTTTCAGTGATCTCTTTCTTTCTCGAGGAAAGTGGGGGGAGATCGAAGCATGAGTAACGGCGAAAATTGGGGGAAATGAGAATGAGGGGCCTGGTCAGCGGTGTTCGCGTTGTGTCAGGCAAAAATGAAAAGTTTCAACAAAGATCCTACAGTGAAAAGAATAAGGAAAAATTCACGAACTTCTGCTGATTCATGAACAAGATAACTGAAATGTTCGATGAAACTTGTCAATTCTAGAACTTTGTATCTCTTGGGTTGTTCAAAAATCGGTTTGCGGAGGGATCCAAATCGAATCGCAGAAATTTGCAGCTTACCATTAAAAGTACTTTGTCCAAGTAATCTTCAAAGCGGAATTGAAAACCTGAAGATGCCATCCGTGGAATGGTGGTCTGGTGACGGAACGACGTCATGGAGGCGTTGAGGAGGCAAACGAGCAGCAGAATTTATGGAGAAAGGCGAGAAGGGAGCGGTGTGTTGCTGGAAAGACGTGATGGACCAGCCGCCAATTATCGCGTTTTGCCAGCTAGTGTGACAAACCTAGTAGAAGTTCATTCCCAGTGTTTTTCGACGGCTGCGCTAAAGAAGGTGCCCGACAAAAGGATATCTCGTTTCGGGAACATATTTTAGAGATTAAGTGCATGATTCGGAGTTTCTGCACGTGGAGCAGTAAAGATCGATCTAACGATATGAGTAAATCTCAATAATTTGATAACTATTTTATTCCCAAGTTTGTTCAGTGCATTTTTGTTGTCTCGCAGTTGTCCAAACCGTTTCAGTAACCCGAATGGAGGTCAAGCTGTTGAGTGTAATGGGCAAGGTCTCTTCCCTCTCTTTTAGCACGCCTGAAGAACACAGCATCCGAACGACCTTGCAGTTTGCTTCCGTGGCTTTGTTTGTCGTTCACCTAAAACAGACGAACAACAACTGCCACGCCACAATTTTGACAGTTTAGGTGAATGGAGATCCTTCATTTACCCATATCTCTCATATAGCAAAATCTTTTATATCAAAACTATGTTTGAATAAGTGCCGCTCAGTTGCAAAATGAACAAGCGGCCGCATTCCCTGTTGTTACACTTGTACTCCCGCATCTTCTCGCTTTCACTCGACTCCCGCCTCGTCCTTCACTGTCTTATCATTTCTTCATTCTCTTATCTCATCCATCTTCGCCCCTTCTGCTTCTCCCTTTCAGTGGGCACAACTCTAACGCTGTATCATTTCACTTGCATTAATCAACCTCCTCCCGACTTTCCCACTCACGTTCATCAAATTGTGAGCGCTTTCTCTATTACAACAAGGCTTGGCCGAGGTATGAATTTTCTATTATCGCTGTTCCTAGGCTTAGTATTGATGGCAGCTGAAGTTATTTTTCGGTGAAAAACAAGTGGATGATATATTTTGCATCGTTCGGGATGGCAAGAAAACCATTGTTGTTAGTAAACCGAACCGACTACACAATGGCCCACACAGGAAAGATTCGGAGATTACAAAGATTCCTCTCACAAAGTGGCGTTTTGACCTCCAACCAGGAGAGGAAAGTGTCATTTATTATCTGAGCGGGACTGGGTGGTCTCTTCACTGTGTGATCAATCAAGTAAGGTGTCTCCTGGTGTTCGCCCAAAACCCTCCCCCCCCCCCTTCGTATATCAGTCAGCGACGAAATTATTCAGAAACTGCCTTTACACATTCTCCAAATTGTCCCTGCTCAAATTGTAGTTGTGAGGAGAAGCGAAGGGCGTTGTGAATTGGTAGTGTCGCTTTCACGAGGTCACCTTCTGTTCCCTAACACACAGCCGCTCTTCCCGATGTATGCAGCTGCAGCTGCAACCAACGCCCTTCTCATTTCCTCCGCTTAGACAATTTACTCCAGCCATCTCTCGCACGCACCGTCCAGCAGCAGAGTTTCCCTTCTCTTCTCTCTCATTCACACTCACAGATACATCCCGCGCGCTCTCGACATAACTCGTCTCCATAATTACTCGGTGGAAGCTCAGCCGATAAGCCGACTACTCTTTTCCTCACGCTGAAGCAAGAAGAAGGTGAGTCCCGTATCCATGGAGTTAATATTAGTACCACGCCTTTCTAATACTTCTCGTCCAATACTGCTATGGATTAAACTCAGGGCAATACCCAATTTTCTCGTCTAAGCATATGACCTGCCTTTATTAGTTTCCATTTAGACCAATGTTACTAAAGCTCAATCAGGGTGTTTGCTTGCGCCTCGGTGACCCGTTGGCACGATGCCAGCTGTCTGTGGGGGTCGCGACGCGGTTCGACGAGCGGTGCGGCGCAGCTAACGGCGAGTGACCAACGGCAAACACTTTTCCGCTTTCTCCCTATCGAAGGAAACAGTTCACTTCGTCTCGGCCACGTTTCGCTTCTCGCTTCTTGCCGCGATACGTATTATAAAGCAAACACCGTCTTGCATCATTTGCATAATCAGCAGAGAGTAGACGCCATCTCTCCTACGTTTTGTTTCTTACGTTAAGAAGTAACAACTTTCCGCGAACGGAGTAGTTTACACAAAACGTTCCTTTGACATGAAGCCCCTCACTGAGTGGACCGCGCAAGTGTAGAGAGTCATATATTCCGACGGTCAGTGGTCCACGCAAGCCTTGTTCTGCGTCTCATTCATCCCAATTGTCCTTCTCTCCCTTCTGTCGCACCTCGATTATCCTTCGTCCGAGTGGAGGGCCCCTCTCGCGAGAAGCCCATAGTGGACAGCCCGTCGCTTCTCATGGTCTCTTCCTGCCATCCTCTCTCGCTATCTCCTCGATTCTATTGCTCCCCTTTCCTTTCTCTCACCCCCTCCTTATTTCTCTTGCTCCCTTCCCCCTATCTATCGACACCTCCTTATTTCTCTCGCTCCCTCCTCTTTTCTATTGCTCTCTTCTCCTTTCTATCGCTCCCTCTTCCTTTCGCTCACTCTCTTGCTTTTGCTGACTGAAGGCAAATCGGTAGAGAGGGGGGAGATGCGACGGCGGGAGCGCGAGGCATTATGCGGTTTGGAGAGACGAAATGTTTATGCAAAGACGAAACGTGGGCCACTCCGGAGCGCTAGACGTCCGTTTCGCAGCCCCTCCTCCGAATGGTCACTCGGTCATTCGCTTGTTCGTGCCTATTACTGCTGCCTTCTCTCTCAACCTTCCTGCATCTCCTCTTCTCAAAGCAAAAACCTTCAACAGATATTGAAACGTAAGTTATGACACCTTCCATCTTCATTAGGTGCACTGCAGCAAAACTGATAAATCCTTAGTCGACATGTTTCTAACGGCAAACATTTCATTAGGAGGTATCAATATGGCTTCATTTGTGTAGCCCATTCATAGAAGGATTAGCTAAAACCGCGCGGTGAAGCGCCAAAAGAGCGCCCGGGGGCAGTTTCCGATGGAGCAGATAGTGGAAAACGAGCTTCTGTGTCGGGAAATGATAAAGTATCTTGAAAGGAGCCAGATGATCGGCTTCTTTGTTAAAAACTTACCTGACAATTGATGTCCGTTTGACTCTAGCTTAGTAAAATGCTGACAAAATCCTTCCAAATTCCGTTCCGTTCCGAAGTTCTGTTTCGAAGTCTTGCTGTACTCTCTTTTTTCCGTTGATGGTGAGTCCGTGTCTCTTGCTTGCACCTCATGTCGCTTCTGAATATCCTGTGGATCCTTTCCAACGAACGCAACGTCGTCTGCAAACTCCAACCGGCGTAGTGCTGCCTCGTCGATCTTGACACCTCCTCCTTGCCATTGTGCGTTGCACTCGTCGGGAATGAGTTGAAGGGCGACACTGAAGAGAGTTGGCAAGGCGCTTTCCTCCTGACGCACACCGCTTCAAAGATTGACCACCACGGTTTCGGGGTGAACCGGTATTTGAGCCGTTCCGTCCGCCATTATTGCTCCGTACGTAGAGATTTGGCTCTCCGAGATTCCCGCGTGTTTGATCATGATGACCGTTCCATGGCTGATTTTGTCGAACTCTGTGGAGAAGTCGACAAAGATGCAAATCATGGCAAGTTGGTATTCGCTCGCCTTCTCGAAGGGGCGGCTGATGAGGTCCACACATCCTCTCCCTCTCTCTCTCTCTCTACGGAATCCGCACTGTGATTTTTTTGGTTGGGACCGCTCCTTTGGCGACTACTGAAGAGCTTCGTGACAAAGTCGACCTTGATTTCTCCTCCATTTCTGAACGGAAGACCTCCGGTCGTGTCCAGTTCGGGAGCGCCTACTGTCTTCAACACCCTGAGCTCGTATCTGAACTCGTTATTCATAATGAGCGGGGTATCTCGGAGCCGCTCGAGAAACTGACAAGATGCAATGTGGCCGAGTAGAATTCAAAGAAGTTTTGCCGGGCGAGCTTGCTGATCTTTATTCGGTTGGCCGTGAGCGTGCGCGTCGTTCCAGTACTTGTAGAGGTATTTCTCGGTCGCCAGCTCGCTTCAATTTCTTGACAGATCTGCGCTTTTGGCATTTATCAAGCAAAAGTGACTTCTTCTCGGTCAGGTTATCCTTGCTGGCTTGGTTTCTGCGGACGCTGAATCTACGCGGCTTTGTTTGCGTTGGGGTGTCCCTCTGATGCTGTTCGAATGAGGATGGTGAACTCGTCGTAGGTGTCCAAAGTGACAAGAGTGGGAGCGTCCTTGACCTTCTCTTCGAACTCTGTATTCCACGTTCCGATTGGTAACATTTGTTTTCGACTCCATAATACATATTGCCTTTACCTTCCAAATGTTCACAATACCAAAAATGTACTGTTTGAAAAATCAGAAAAATAAACCAAGTAGTGGACGTACTGAATGTCTGATATTTGCTCTCAGAGAACGTTAGTGGGTGACGGAACGATTGAATTTTATAGGCGGTACAGAAATGGATCTTCTAAGAATTAACTCTCTTCTTTGTTCTCTATTTCCATTTTCTGCACTTTCTTTTTCTCTTTCTTATTTGCAAATTTAGTGATATTCGTTCAGTCCGTGCAAATTTTCAGATGGTTAACACTCGCCGAGCTACGTTTCTGCAAAACGACGTTCCTGCGAAAAGAGTTGGTATATGAATATAGTTCTGATAAGATCAAATGTTTTTAGACACGATCAGCAACAACCATCGTTCCAGTTGTTCAATCAGAGGTAATTGTCACTTATATTCTAGGCAAACTCTATTAATTGTACACAGCTTGACACATCCTCTGTTTTTCATGACTCCAGAGTTAAACTTTCCCTTTTGCAGCCTCGTTCCCAAGGATCTTCCGGCTCTCGCTCGGCTACCGCAAATGCTCTCGTTCGTCTACCGCAAAACATACCGCCTTCCCTTCCGACAATCACTCCACCGCTTCCTACGGTTCAGGTGACTGGGAAAGGAAAAAAAATCGCATGCAAAACAAGCGTTGCCCATCTGATCAGCGAGATTCTGATTACTAAACACCAAATCGAATTGCGCCTTTCTTTGAGTAGTCGTGTAGAAAACGTCTGGAAGTGCTGAAAACAAGACTTCATTCCTTCAGATAAACATTCTTCTCGAAGAGATGTTGCACGAAACATGCATCTGATGTTATCATCAATTGCTTCTACCATTGATTTCAATGAGTTTCTAAGAGAAAAAAGTGCTTCTTTAGTTACCGTAGAAACGATTACCTTAAAACCTGTATTTGACCGACACTTCTATTTGAACGGCACCTCAAAACCCCGAAATCGTAAGGCTCCCCTCTGTAGATTTTCGAAATTTCATTCTCAAATTGTAAAGTCGAAAATTAGACCGGCATGCCGTTCTTATACAGGTTTTGCGGTAATTGAAAATTTGCTCTGGTGCAGGTCAGTCGTGTGGCCTAGACGGATACCGACTCTGCCATCTCATGGTTTTTCAAACATTTATTGAAATTTTGAGCTTTTTCAAAACTTTTCACGACGAAAGTAATACGTGTTTGTTTTAAATCGACTACGTGGCCTAGCGAAGTGAAATCGAGATCCACGTTGGTCTCACAATAAAGAGATATATTACGAGCGGCGGAATCTGAACATTTTGAAAATCGGTCGCTCGAAAATCGACAGTTTCTTGCTGCCGGACTCACGCGGTTGTCAGTTTGCATTTATTATCGTTTTTTTGTATCATTTTTTTCTCAAAAAATGATCAAAAACATCACGTTTTATCATATTATCATATTATACTATAATATATCATATTATATCATCATATTATAAGAGCAATTAAAGGTATTAGAATTTTAAAAATCCAGAATAATGTCCAGAACACCGGTAATTGTTTCGTTTATCTAATTTCTGTTTTTCGATGTCATTTTCTCTCTCCATTTCGGCTGATTTTCTTCCCCATAAATGATTTTGCTATCGGCTCAGTCAGCAATGAGTTGAAAACTTCTGATCAAAGACAAACCGAGCCGCGGCTACCACTAAGCATGATGTTGGAGATGGTGCTCGGCTCGAAAGTATCGAAAAATGTCGGTGGAGAATTTCGTAAAAGGTGGACGTCCATTCAATAGTTTTCAAGAAACTACTTACCACTTTGAGGTTTCCTGCAAAATGGAAAACCAAAAAACTCTTGAGAACGTCGAATCGAAACGGAGTTGGTGACCTGGCCGATTAGCCCGAAACATTCTCCACCACCTGCGAAATTTTGCAAAAGTTCATGGTTTCCGAGCACAGGCATCATGCACAGTGGAAACAACCGATCAGTTTGTTTTCGATCGAGAGTTCCAAACTCTTTGCTGATTGAACTGAAAGTTGAACAAATCGAATATGTTGAAAAAAACAGTAGGAACGAACACATACCACTTCGAGGCAGTCACGAAAGCCAAGATAGGGGCGAGGGGCTCATCTCGATTATTGATTGATTTAGATAGGGGTCCGGCAGATCGCGCTGTCGCGACACAAGGTTCGTGACTCACTGATTAGTAGGAGCGAAAAACAAAATCGATAGCCGAAAATCAAAAAAGTAAAAAATTTACTGGTGTTCTGGAAAATTCTACAAAATGTGACTCAGATTTCACGTTAATCGATAAAATTTGATGTTTTATTATTTTTTTGGATATAAAACGCGAGAAAAACAATAAATGCACTGCATTTAAAAATCGTGGAAACCGAGTAAAAACGCAAAATTTATTTAAACTCCAATAGAGAATATTTGCATTCAATTGTTTTTACAGTAGTTAAAAATTTGAGAAATTGTTTTGGTTGGAAATTGAAAACTGTGACTTGTTTGGTAATGATTGTGTTAATTCAGAAGAAAGTGAAAATCGGAAATGTGGAGTACAAGCTGAAAGAAGAATTTTGGACAAACGAAATGATTTGGGATGAAGCGCGAGAAGTACGTTTCAAAAAATGAATGTTAATCGAAAGACAGCAATTCTCACCGGCAAATTTCAGAATTACAAGAAAAACCGAGCGGTTATCAAACAAGTTTCAAGTGAGATAATCGCATCAATTGTAATATATTTTTTTCTTTTCAGTGGAGGAAATCAAAAAGATTTCGAGAGAATGCTTTGAAAAAATCAACGCAGACCTTCTTAGACTTACAATGGAAAACAAGAGAATGTCAAAAAGAACTGCAAAGAAACATATCGAAAACTTGAGGAATGCGGGACCAACAGCAGTTCAATTGGACAAGTGAGCCAGCTTTCCCCCTCTGCCAACTTTGACCTTCTCTGTCAGGATACGCTCCATCATTGCAACTGGCCCCGACATGGCTCTGCTTTCTCCACAGAGGCGACGATACAAGCTCATGTCCAAGTGGTGAGACTGTTGATAATTGCGAAAAACGTGTCACGAATTTCTTGCAGCGGACAATATCCCATGTACATGCATGAGGATGAACTCGATGCTCCGATCAATGAGAGCTCCAACTTCATACTGACAGAAAAAAACATACCGGAAATCAACAATGCCGAGGCCAAACTGCGCGCTCGGGAGCTCTCCACGCTGGAGATCGATTCGGAGGTGAGAATGTGTTCAATCATCGCGCACGAAACTAACTTTTCTCAGTTTTGCTGCTCATGCACTGGCCAGTGTGATCCGAACACGTGCGAGTGTCAAGCGACGGAGAAAGTTTTCCGAATGCCCTTCCAGGTTTGATTATCAGCCTGTTTCAGTGTCAGCTAATCTTTCGAACCAACAGAATGACTACCTCTTCCGACGTCGATACAGGTGTAACGACGGGTCAGTTGACAATCGGAAATAACAGGAAAAACGTGATGGTTTCAGGTGTGCTTGCGAAGGAAAGTGCGGAATTCAAGATCCGGAAGGTGGAATTGAAGTTGTGTTTCACCATCAGAAGGAAAAAGGGTTTGCGACGAGGGCAACAGTGTTTCACTCAAAAGGTGAGCATTTTTTCTTTGGGAAAATAATTTCTTAGCACTTATATTTAGGATCGACAGTTGCGGAGATGACCGGCCACATACAGGACAATCTCGAAAAGTTCGAGGATTACGCAATGGATTTCTTCAATGGTGCAAGAAAGTCTCGGGACGATCCGATGCCAGAGGATTGTCGGTTCTTCAATCAATTGATGGAGAGTACGGAAGAAACGAGGATCCCCGGCAGAGGAACAAAGAACTTCAAGAAAGCATTGGAGAAGTATCGACAATTCAAAGCGGGCTGGTCCCGGGAGTATAACGAAAAAATAGAAGTGAGTTTCTTCATCAAATAATTTTACGACTGCTCTCTCAAGGTTCTGTTCAAAAAGGATTGGAGCGTCAACCCGACGACTATCGGGAACCATGGCCGGTTCTTGGCCTCGTCCTGTTTCGCGAATACGAGGTCAACGATGTAAGTCTGAAAACAAATTTTTCCTGGAGTTCAATCTTGCGTTAAGAGTTTATTCGAAAGGGTTGAGCCCGCTAAACGCCCGGATCTTTTTCACGGCACTTATGCCAATATTTCCAAATATGGAGATCAATTTTTTTTATTCAACCGAATACGTGGAGAACGGGCTGGCAACCACGTGTTGTTGCGGCACACTGGCCTGTATAACAGCTCAAAAAATTTGGCCATTTGTAACGGAAGCGCATGTGGGTCTTTAAAAATGCAAAAAAAAGCCAAAATTGTGAAGTTTCAGATTGTTGAATTTTACTCCGATCTGTATGAAAAAGCCTGGAATCAGTACAAAGAAGAAGTCGTTGACAAGGTGTAGAGTTGAGCTCCACCAGAAGTTTCATTTTCGATCGGATTACGGCTATGGTGTTTTTGATTTCCAAAATCTGACTTTTTCGAAAACTTGTTCGAAAAGAGAAAATTTTGACAAAAAAAGCTGTGAAGACATGCCGATGCAACGATGCCATTGATGACAGTAAGTCTTTCATTCCACACGATCGCTGTACACGGTTTTGAATAGAGCGCTTCCTGGGGTTGATCCACTAAAACACGGAGCTTATTTTTTTTCAATTTAGTGATTGAAAACAATGATCTCATTCTTCGGGAACCGTTCTTCCAAATTGCTCTGTTTTTAAAAAACTTTTTTAAAAAGTATTTCTAGTCTTTCATCAATTGTTTTTCCCTTCATCGAGCTGAATTCAGCCTCTTAACTTTTTTTAGCGTCAGTTTGTCTATGTTTGATCTTGTTGTTTTTTTTTAAATTAACTCTGAATCTATTTTTTATCACCTCAAATTTTTTAGTCATTCCTCTATGTATTTATGTATGTATATATGTATTACCTCATTCCGTTTCTTTTCATCCCCACTTCCGGTTTCTTCATTAAGAATGTGATGTTTTCACAATAAAATGTGTTTTTTTTTACTCCTTTCCGATTCACTTATTTGTTCCTTTTGTTGAGCTAAAACTCATCAAACTTATTATCTTCTGTCTTTTTTGTTTGCAATTTATTAAACTCCTGTTCAGATGGCACCGAAAAAGCCGCCCGTTCGGAAAACTAAACGCAGCACCCGTATAAAAAATGGTGAGTCAAACGAGCCCAAATACTGATAACTTTCGAAACATTTTCAGGTCTGAGTATGAAAAGAACTAGTCTGCTCCGTTGCAAGATACCAAGCCCGGCAGTGAGCCAAGTTGACCGAGAGAAAGAAGGTAGGTTTGCTGTTCAAGTCTCAGTTTCTAGGAAAATACTGTCGCGAAGGCAACCTGTTCGTAAAATACTCTTTAATGCAGATAGAAAAAACCGGAGAGAGCTGGATGAGAAGTTGATCGGTCGTAAGGTATTTTGGTTTTTTGCATTCAACATCATCTGACGACATTCTATTTTGAGATGTATGAAGAACACATCGAGGAGTATGAGATGAAGTGTGACCTGGAGCATCTTGCTGATCACGATGAAAAAAACTGGCCTCGGTCGGCGTTTTATTATAGAATCAGTAAGAACGTTCTTGGCCAAGACTTGCATATGGACGCTCTCAAAGCGATCAGAATCGGACAGCAGCGCGATCATCGAGTGAGGAGCTGGTTTACGGTTTTGAGAGTTGACGAGCATTTTTATTCAGATTTGCTGCAAATGCAAAGCTCGCGGAACAAAGTGCGAGGAGGACAAAAAATGCGAATGCCGACTGATGGGCGAAAGACTGAAGGAGATGAAATTTGGAACTGCCCTGGTTAGTTTACATCATGAGGTCTATTTCGATTCGATCGAACATTTCAGGAAACCGACCAGGTTCTCGAGCCTAAGGACGGCGACGAATTCCATAAAACGACGTTTGTAGCTTGTGGCGTCGAGTATGTTTGAAGACGTTGCTTCCAGAACATGAATGTTGCTTCTTTCAGATGTTTGTGCCGAGGAGAGTGTGGCCTGAACATCTTCAAGGGACTCGACGACCTTGAAGTTGTGGTCAGGAGAAGAGACGAAAAAAAAGGCTTCGGTCTCTACGCATTCGACGATCTGGAAGAAGGTATTTCTCATTGGGTAAAAAAACAACTAATTGGTGAAATTTCAGGTCAGGCAGTTCGGGCTTTCGTCGGAGAATTCTGCGGCCCGAAAACGGCGAATACAGGAGATGCTGCAAGATGGTCGCTCACTTCGAACCACAAAGAAGGAAGCGGCGACAACAATCACCTGTTGGAGACGCTATATAAGGCGTCGGGCCTGAATAAGCCGGCCTACAAGAAGGCTTTAGCGGCAAGTGATGTCTTCCAGTTACTCATCGTTAAAACATAACTTCCAGAAAGCGTACGACTCTCACGTTTTGATCAATCCGTTGTTGAAGGGAAACTCGAGCCGCTTCATAAATCATTCGTGCGACCCAAACCTGAGCATGTGGAGGTAATTTCGTTCGTGTCGATTGTTGTCTCAACCCGACGTCTACAGAGTTATTCGCAACGGAATAAATCCAACTGACGTGACGGTTCTATTCTTCGCAAACAAGGATATCCCAATGGGGACCGAGCTCACATTTGACTACGGAGACGATTATAAGAAGGAGCATTTCAAGTCGGGATGCTTTTGTGACCCATGCATGATCGAGAGACGAGAGAAAAAAGCTTTGAAGAAAGCTTTGAAGGAAGCATCGAAGAAAGCGTCGCAGAACGCTCCGAAGACGTCGTCTGTGAACAACGCCTCAGTTGTTCCACGCGTCAAGCCTGCAATGAAGGCAACAAGCAACAAAATCAAGGGCAATTCGAAATAGGAGAATTTCTGTCGTTGTTTTCGAATGTTCGAATTGTGGCCTCCGTCATTTATTTTTACTGTAACCGTATCTCTGTCGTGTTTTTTTGATTACAAATTGTTCAACTACCGTATTTTCTGTATTAGTACGGCCGGCCGCTCTTTTTCCCACCTTCCCCACACACTTCTAAAAGAGAAGACCGTTCTAATACAGAGAGTACGGTATTTCATACCTCAAACCATTTCTCGCTTTCTCAAATGTCCTTCACACAATATATCAACTGCCTATTCAGAACCACAACGATACGAAATGAAGTTTTGTTCTTAAAAATCAAAATTAGACGTTTTATTTCAAAATTGCTGCACATGTTTTGATATATTCGCAATTTTTGTCCTTTCAATCACCTTCCCATTGGAGGCCAAAAAAGTACAAAGAGAAAACAAGGCCAAATAGGCACCGCCCATTTTTCCTTCAAGGCTATTTACGTTAAATCGAAGACAACGAGCTCAAGGATCGCATCTACTTAGTTGAAACTATGAAATTTTCGCGGAAAAATGGGCGGTGCCTATCTGGCCGTGTCGTGATTTTTGACCTCCGGTGGCAAGATTATTAAACGGACAATAAGTAAATGTTTTATTGTATTTTTAATAGTGGGATATCGAATTTCTTTTGCAATAATTCCAAATAAAGCAAATTACCGTTATGCATTGGTTTTTTTTTTTAAATTCAATTCAAAAGTTAAAGAACTTTATCGTTTATCTGTTATATTATTAGTGTTTCATGGTATCATAAAGTCAATTCAGAGATTTCAGATGACGAACAATCAAGATTTGAATCTGCTGAAAAACATAACAAGACAGTCGGAAAGGATTAAGATGGTGAGTGAACCATATCCAAATTGACTCGCATTCCATTTCTACTTTTTAGAAAGCAGCCGATGAAAAGAACTCTGGCATCTCATCTGGTGAAGAGACAAATGCACGGAAAAAAGAGATAGGTGTGCAGTTTTTTTTTTTGAGTTCGTCGTTCAAATAAGTTATTTTTCAGCTGAAAAGAGAAAAAAGGAGCAACTCGAGAGCATAAGATCCAAGGTAAACGTGTGTATTTTCAGTTCCATTACCTTTTTTTTTAGTTCCCACTTATCAAAGGATCAGCTGTCGAAATAATCACGAACGAGCCGCTACCGGAAACAGCAAAGTTTGTCCCTATCGACGGCAACATCATTGGCGATGGACTGCCGGCGGCCGTGCTGAACGCGATAGAGGAAGGGTTGAAGAACAAGGTGAGTTGTGAACAACCTTAAAACAATGCCAACGTTTCTCCAGATTTGTTGTTCGTGCACAAATCTCGAGTGCGGCAAAAATGAAAATTGTGAATGCAGGAAAGTGGGAAAGAGGTTGACATCGATGGAATACGGAGGAATCATGGTGAGTTTTTCTGTCGTTCACATTAATAATGTTTTTTTAATAGAAAAAGAAACAAAAAATTTACATAGCCGACATGTTTTCGAAGAAGATGCTCTACGCTTGCGGCAAAGAGTGAGTGAAAGTTTTCCTTTCTTTGTTCCTATTTTCGAAAATAAATGCCTCAGCTGTCCCTGCCAAGGAAAATGTGAAATCGGGGGATTCAACAATTCTGAGCTCCCCAAACTTGTCGTGAAGAAACGAGGAGCCAAAGGATTTTGCCTTTTCGCAAAGGAAAAGATCAAGAAAGGTAAGATATGTTTTCAGACAAGCGAAAAGTGTCAAATTTCCTTCTTCTAGGGCAAGTTATCGTTCCCTTCTATGGGAAATTGGTTGGGACCCGAGGTATGAACAGTGCGAATTGGCTGTATTCTGTGCAATCATCTGGCAGTGAATATCAACCGTTACTCATTGACCATCTTTGGTTTGCTTCGGATCTGACCGATAAGAAGTACCAACGAAAACACAAGGTTAGTAGCAGCTTCTAAAAGTAATTCTTTTTTTCTTTTTTTTTTTCAAACCGACTGTACTTACACATAGTGATCTTTTCAGCAAGGATTCGAAAATAATGTCTTCCTTGCTGTCTTGAAAGAAGGGACAGCTGCTCGGTTCGCTGCCCACAGTTGCAGCCCGAATGCTGGCATTCGCAGGTAATTCGAGCTACAATCTGATCATCGAGAAACTCGATTTTTTAGATTGATGCGGAATGGCATTGGCCCTGCAAATATCACACAAGTCTTATATGCTAAAAAAGTGATTGAAGCAGGGTCAGAAATTACTTTCGACTACGGGCCTGCATACCTGGACAACAATTTCATTGGACATTGCTTGTGCGGTGCAAAAAATTGCCGAAAAAAGGGCACCGCACAAGTGGCCCAAAGCACAGTCCAGGCACCTCCCGCTGCGGTTCTTCGAAATTCGAACCAAAGACCGTTGCGTCGGTCTCCCCGCTTTTAAGCAGATCATTTCGCTTGACGTTATCATATTCTTCCTCCTTCCCTTTTCCAGCTTAACACAGCTCCGTTTGTTCCGACAATGTTCTTCAGCCTCTCTCCTCCTTCTTTCCCTTCCCTCTTTCCTCCCTTTTTTCCCTTCTATTTGTACCGCTCTGCCATCGCTAGGTTCGCGACCCGTATTTTTTCTGCTCCTACGTTTTAAATCGATCTGACATTGATAGTGTCTCGTTCTTTTTTTTTGAGCTCTTTCTAACGTTTATTCTCCAGTCTTGAAAATCCGCGTTCGCAAATGCTGGTTCTTCACACCGTCTCCGAATCCCTTGCCATAATTGGCTACTCACTCACTAGTCGCTGTTCTAAATTTTCCATCGTATCTAAATAAACATTACTGTCACAATTTTTTCCAAGTAAGAGAAGCACCGCATCAGAGACTCCACTATCCTTCACATTCGACATTTCCGGCGCTAATGCAAATTTCCTATCGTAATTCTTGTTGTCTTGTTGTTTTTTGTCTGCTCAATATAACAGAGATATCAGATTTATCGAACCGAAATCGTTTTCATGCAATTGATTATTATGTTGAACAAACGTGTGTCATTAATGACTAGCCTAAGATTGGAAAGAAGGGTCTGGTGCCAGGTGGAAACGCAATGCGAAAGAAAGGGAAAGGACAGGGGGGGGGGCCTATTATGAAAAGGAAGGGAGAGATAGAAGAGTAACCTTGATATGGGGGGAAACGACGAGTACAACTGAAAGCTGATCGAATATGTTGAAAACCAAGAAAAGTTTTGAGATTCTTTGAGTTGGAAGCTTTCAGGGGAGGTGAGAAGTAGGGACAGGTAAGGAAGAGATTTTATGCGGACATTAAAGAGAGAGAGAGAGAGAGAGAGAGAGAGAGAGAGAGAGAGAGAGAGAGAGAGAGAGAGAGAGAGAGAGAGAGAGCATTGGTCCACCGGCAGGCAGAGTCTTTCTCTGCTTCAGTGAGATACGGTAGGAATACATGATGAACCAGATGAGTAAATTTGGGGAAGGGGGCGCGGACTGGGTAAAGCTGTATGGAGAAAACGACACAAAGAGAATGTTTCTTCAGTGTGTGGGACGGGAAATGCGAAATGGATAGGCGGAATAAAGGAAGAGGGCAAAGTTAGAGATTCAAGTGAAATGACACGCTTATTGAAGTTATTCTGCTGTTTGAAGAAGATGCGAGTGATGATGGTGTTGGGTGAGGTCCGTCAGAATACTCATGTGTGATGGAATGTCGACCTGAAGGAAGGGGACGTTCATTTGATTCCGGTCGAGGAAATGACTCACCGATGGTACTGGGAATCCGGTGTCGTCACCCCAGAGCATCTCCTTCTTCGTCTTCATGATGGTCTTGTACTCATTCACTCGGACCTTCTTGCCGTCGATGACGCACGTTCTCTTAGGGCGTGGTCGGTACCGGTAATCCGGATGCTGTTCCATGTGCAGCTTGCTCAGCCGAGACTGCTCTTCGTAGTACGGCTGCTTCTCGGAGTTGCTCATTCCCTTCCAGCGAGATCCTGAAAACATTTTGGTTAGCGTTGTTTTGAGTGCAAGAAAAGCTACCAAGAATTTTGGAAATGTTGCTGTTATGCATGTCAGGATAAGCCTTGAGGATTTTGCGTCTCTCGTCACGAGCCCACACCATGAATGCATTCATTGGTCGTTTGATATGGTTTGGTGACTTGGCCTGAGGACGAGGAGTCGTCACTTCACTATTCACCGACGCGTTTCCAGGAGTGCTCTTTCCACTGGAATCCGGCGAACCATTGTTGTAAAGCTGCCCTGTAAACAGAAACTGTGTTATCAGTTTGCAAAGAAATTTTATCACTTACCATCGACTACGATGTTTCCGTTGAAAGAGTACGGTAACCGGAAGTTTGCCACCGAAGATGCTGTCACTTCAGTTGGAGATGGAGTATCCTTCGAAAGGTTTAGCGGGGTCTCCACTTTCTCGACAGATGCGACCGCAGGTGGCGGAATGGTTCCAGCTGCTGCTGCTGCTGCAAGCTTCGCACTCAGACTCTTTTGCAACATGCTTATGTTGGCAACAAGAGGGTTTGGCAAATGCCCGTTGACAGCTCCATTCAGAAGAGGACTGTTCAAAACAGCATCATAGTTTATGTTTCCTGGAAACAACAGTAATTGGTTTTTGGGAAGTTCACTTTGTATTATTGCATACCATTGAAAAGAAGTGGGATGGAACTTGTAGCTTTCAACATGTTTGCGAGCATCATACTCTGTTGCTGTTGTTGTTGATGTTGTATAAGCTCATGTTGACGGAGAAGCACTTCGGAATCAAAGTTGCCTGCGTGCAGCATCTGAACCAAGAAGCGCATGATGAAAAGGTAAGAATGGCAAGAAGAATGACGGGCGATCGTTAACGTTTGACAGTGGGTCAAAGGGGGCGGGTCTTCGATTGTTACACATCAAGTGGACACTCAAAAAACGTGAGACTTGAAAGAAGCGCGGCGAAGTATTGTTCAAAGCGCTAACTGCAAGCGAATTGTCAAACTGAAGAATGTCGTGCAGATGCAAAAATCGAGAATAGCAATAGTGGGATTGCCCACGGCGAGACTTTTTGGGCGGTGAGATAAAAGTGAACACGCAATCGGCAAGGTAGGCGCTTGAGTTACGTAATTTGGCACCCCCTTGACAATGTTTACTTATCAGTGAACATGTTATTCCTATAGGAGGCAGGAAGGAACGATGGGTAAGTACGAGCACATCGGATGAGGTTGGCTTACCGGACTCATATCGTCAGTATCCTCTTTCAAATCGTCTTTTGTAGGACTTTCGTCACTTGTTAGCCGCTCTTTTATTGACTTAAGCTGTAAGCGCAATGCCATTAGTTAAGGTGCCATGCGGTGCCATTGCTATACCTGTCTAATGACGTCTGATAAGAGGTCTTGTTTCCCGTCTTGCGAGTCCACTGAGTTAATCACTTCTCTGAAACAAACCGCGTGCGTTTTGTAATTAGAGATGCCTCTTTCTGACCTCAAATGATTGCCGTCAATTAGGACCGAGCAGCCGTGTTCGGTTTGTGCCAGGATATCCGGGAAATCGGAGACGCCGGTTGTTGCTGACGTGCTGAAAATCAGGCAAACATGTTTGTCAAGTGTGAATAGGAAAGGGACGGTAGCGTTGCAACACCCCTTTGCCTGCACCGCTCTTTATCAATGAATGGCAACAAAAAAGGGCACGCGCGACAAGAATAGGCGCGTTATCAGTACATTAGATGTCACTCTTTTGGCGCTTTTGGAGTATTTCCCAAACCTCAAACTCATCTCTTCCTCTTTCTCTTACTTCTGACTCAAAATTGCTTTGAAGGTACAGAGAGTAGATGAAAACGGACAACAATGATAATTCGAGGGTTGTCATAATGGATTTCAAGCTTTGTATGTTGTTTTGTACCACTGAACCACTGATAGCTTGACATACATTCTCCGGTTACCCAAACAAAGAACATGGAGCACGCGGCTATTAGTCACCAGAAATGTTCTTCTCAGAAAGTGCTATTATCAGTGGGAGTAACGCGCAGGAAATGCGATTATTTGCCGCCTTCTTCGTGTTTCGCAAGACGAATCCCGTGGGCGGCTTGTGTATTCTACAGTGATCCCTCGGAAGAAAGGGTCCCTCACTCATCAGTCATCTCCTTTTACTCGTCACTCACTGGACCCGCTTCTCTTTTATCCTTTATTGGGACGAGCGAGATGCTGACCCCCCTTCTCTTCTGTTATTGCAATTTCAGCTGTCACCAAATCATTCTATTCTACTTTTCTGAATTGACAGTGAGGCAATGTCAAGCTGCCAAATAGAATTGAAATTAGTTGAAAAGAAGAGAGCTTCTAAAAACGGATGGAAGGTTTTTGTGTGTAGGATAAAAGAAGCGTGACGAGTAGATACGTCGAAAGACGGAAAGTAAAACTTTTTTTTCCTCAACTCTTTCCGTTAGCATTGGAGAGTGGGTGGGGGCTCTCAGGTCGGAATATTGGAATGGCGGCGAAACAGAGAGCCACCAGGACAAAGGGATGGAAAAAGGCAGTAAATCAAGCACTGTATTCAACGACGGCCCGAACAATGGATGCACCGCACAACAAAAGAGCCTCCCTAAAGTTTTACCCCTGACACACATTGCGCTGCAACCCGTACATCTATAAAACCTTAGTAAGGAAGGGAAAAAGTCAACAGTGACTAATTTCAATATGGTTGAACGACTGGTGTCCATCACTCAGGCCGTGCGAGAAAAAGTGAATGAAGTGGAATTTTGACTGTTTTCAAACAGATACGAGAAAAACAACAAACAGTGATTGTGATAATAGGAAGAATGGGAGGAAGAAGAAGAAGAGGAACATTTTGATGTTTTCATTTGTTCACTTTGTACAAATATGGGTCTTCCTTTAACCGGAAGAATGACGCCGCAACTTCAAAAAGACGAACGTGTGTTTTGCCACTTTCCCACTCGATAAAACACGCGTCACGTTTGCTAATGCTAATACAGTTCTAAGGGTTTTGAAACTCACCCGAAATTGCAGATCACGGGGTACGTGTAAACGAGCACAGTCATTGTTTGCCAATAGGTAAAGTAAGCGGTAAAATTCAAAATTCAACACTATTCTCTGGCTATCAGTATGACCTCAACTCTCTCTCTCTCTCTCTAATCGGGAACAATGAAAACGTCTCTTTGGCGTTTACATGGTCATTTTGGCAACATTATCGTTCGCCGATAAGAGAGCAATTTTTGTCTTTGTCACTGTCACTCACCTTGTATGATCGGAAATTGTGCTGGAGCTTGACTTGATCGAGGCGTCGTGTGGAGAACAAGCCGGATTCGGGGTGTCGTCCATCTGAAAACGAGGCGACATAAATACTGGAATTTGAGACAAAAGGCGGGGAGAGAGGCGTCTTCGAGAAGAGGGGTGTCTGCCTCCTTCCGAAGAATTGGATACAGCTCGGGGCGGGCGACCACAAGAAGAAGGAGCTGTATCTTCTTCTTCGTCTTGGCTAATTGTGCGACGGATATGTAGAAGAATGCGAGGCGCCGTTTCTTTTATTCTATTCTCTCAATTCTTGTTATTATTATTTATTGTGACAATCAAATTCAGTACTCCTCATTCCACAACTCTATTTGCCTCAAAAGAAGACAAGGCATCAGAGTGTGAGGGGGGTCGTATAGAAAGTGTACTCGCTGAGAATGATGACCCTCGAGTTCATAGCTGCCTTAGTGCAAAACGCCTAATCTGAAATGGAGGGCTTGAAAGTTGTCGTCCTACTATTCACTACTATCCAATTCATCACCTTCTCATTATCATACATTATAACAATTCTATTTGTGAATTTAATGATGGATGGCTGGCTAACTGGAAAGAGAAAGAGAATTGAGGTGGAAGAAAGGTGGAAGCAGAGCAAACGATTGAGCCAAGATTACAAGAAGAAGGTGAAACTCGATAGGTGAACGTGGAGTGGGAGGGCGGGATCGAATCAAACTGAACACACGATGAATCGGAAAATTGGGAAGGAGGGGCGGGGAAGGGGCACAATGAATTGAGAAGAAGTGAAGCGGACCGACGTACAGAGCACCGAGCTTCACTGGCCCAGTTGTTTGGCCACGCCCCCCACGAAGCGACCACTCCCTGAAGGAAGCTTTTGTCCCGTATGTCTTCCTTTTACCTCCGTCGATTAGCCAGCGATAGACATAATGGGATTATGCAGAGCATAAAAAGGGGGAGGCGCTTTTGGGTTACGGTAGAGGGAGCAGCACGATGATTGACTCCCGACTGGAAGAGGAGACTGAGAGAAAACATACAGAACGGCGGATAACAATTGATAATGGAAGAAATACATTTCGATGGGGGAAAACAGTGAGAATTCTGGAAACGCGCCTGATCTTCTTTTTCTTTCAAGCTTCCGACCTTCCAAACCGGTTATTACGCAACGTGCGGTAAACGGAGCCCTAATTATAGTCTTTGTACAAGCTCTCGCGCTTTTGGGTGTGTGCTGTGCTCTTGCCCTTGGATAATGGGATGTGATTTCTAATTAGAGCGTTCTCAAATGTTTTCCGGCTTTGTCTTCGGAATACTAAAGGAGAGTGCGGTAATTGCGTGAAACTTACAGAAATATCAGCAATCAAGATGGTCGGCGCTTGAGTTTGGATCATCATTTTGTCTTCGTTTTCTTCTTGACTCTTCTCGATCTCGCGAACTTGTCTCTTCTCGTTTTCAGATAGCTTCGTCGGGTTTGCTTTTCTTCTGCGGCTCATGCTGGAAACAAAACGAGTGTGGGTAAATCTCAACACAAAATAGAAAAATGTTTGTGCAACAAGGAGGAGGAGAAGAAGGGAGTAGGAGTATGAGAAAACGGATAGATTATAACTCTAAATTAGATGCGCACAATGCAAATGTACGTCGAAACATGAGCGTTAATGAGGGGTCGTGGCCCCCTGAGAAAGCTCTTCCCCCCACTCTCGGGATCACGGATTCCGAGTGGTGAGAAGAGTCCCCCTGTTTGTAGGTGGGAGGAGACATGCCTGCTGCTCTAAATCCCGAGAGCACCTGGATGCCATCACCGGAAATGGGTCCATCAGGCCGTCAGGAAATGTTATGCTTTATAATCACTTTTGTGTGTTATTCACATCGTCTCTTATTATTATCGAAGACGTCCCAAAACGGAAATTTGTCATTTCTAAGAGCCTGCCGCTAAAATCGGATGATTGTACATGTTCTGGGAACACATTAATTTAAGGGATAGTCAATCTGGGAGAAAGGAAGAGGGGACTGACCACCTGTGATTTGGCATGCAACTCATCGCTTCCGTAATTCATCTCGAGTCATTAGTCATGAGCAGGAAGGAAGCATGCAACCCTCCTCATTCACACAGATGTTACTATCACAAATTCAAATAATTATTATGAGATGGCACAATTATGACAGGAGTCATCGAAATCAAAAATGCGCTTGTGGCACGAGTGACCATCTTGTCTCCAAACATCCATTAGCTACCGTATACCTGTTGGGGTGGGGGTCCCGGATGTCTCAATATGCTTTTATTCATGAGGTTTGCACACGCAAACGAGTGCTTTGAAATATAGCATGAGAATAAGAACTCAATGATATTCTATTGCGTTTTGTGGATTCTAGAAGTGATAATATGAATTAGTTATCAAGACCATAGCTTACTTACTCAAACAAGTTGTGATGAGGTCTGAATTGCGAAACGTGCTGTCGTCCCCCTTTTAGAAAACAATGTCGGATTGTCTTGAGGAAACGGACATCTGGTGCGACAATTGTGCGGCAAATTGCGCTATCTAACAACACCTGGAGCCACTCATTCTGTTTTGCCGTACGAGGGAAATGTTTGCGTTGACCTTTTTCTTAATATTCTCAAAGGGCGCCACCTAATACGGCTCAGACCGATCCGATTTTCACGCGCGGATTTTCGATTCGTGACACCTGTACTCCTATCGCCATCATTCTCATGATAGTGGTCACAGGAAATAGAGGGCCCCCATACACAACACAATGGCCACAAAGCGTTTTTCGTTGTCTACAAAGAAAACCAATCTATGACTAATCGATTCGCAACAATACCGCCCGACCACGCACCTAATTTGTGTCTCCCTTTCTTCTCGAAAAGCTGGGAAAGTGGTTTTTTTGTGGGAAAACGATCGTCTCTGTATTGGTGGATGGTGCTCTTTTGTGTGATGGGACGAGTTCTCAGTGCGTTCCGTTTCAATGTCGTGGCAATGAATATTGTGACTTTGAAATCACAAATAATATGACCACTGCGAATTACACCCCGAATATCATATCGGATATCGGATTTCGATGGTAACCTCTGTGCACACCTATATCACACAGCCTGTTGTTGTATTCGGCGATACGAGAGTTGAGAATAAAAGACGATGGCAAGGGATGGGGTTGAGCCGATTATTGTGTAGGATCTACCGGAAGAAGCGGCTAAGAGTCTCTTCTCGCAAATACGGAGTGCCTCGCAAGGTAACAGAAATGCGTCTTTGTTCAGATTACTGATCGGATCTCCCCTTCCCCGAAATACCTCGGATCAGTGACGTGGCATGAAATACAAAGGTGTCGAATGAAAGTGTAGTATAGATGATGAGAGGAACGATGTGACAAGTGGCTCCTCCGTCTCTTTGAGGTCACTTTTTCACAAAAAAAATTTTTCGCAACACTTTGTTCGAGATGCCGAGGGGAGGGAGGAGAAGAAGAAGAACAAGCGGCATCCTCCGCTTCCACGAAAATGCAACAATTGACAAACATATCAACTGCCATTGTTCCCAAGTTCCACACACTCATCACGCATTTCGAAGAAGAGAAAAAACGAGAGATATCACTACTACCACCTTTCTCGATGCATTCTTGAAAGAGCTCAGCTCGGTCAAACCTCGTCTTCACGTTCACATATCTGTCACACAGCGGACTTACCATCAGCTCCGTAGACAATAGATTGGAGAAGTAACAAGTAGTGGGTCACTCAACAGAAGAACAGCAGACTCATGGCTTTGTTCCCGCCAGCAAGTGTATCCGGTGCTCGATGACAACTGACCTGAGGCAAGAGGAAGAAGAACTCGAAACAACACTGCTCTCTCTCTCACTTTCACTCGCGCTGTCACACTTTTGAGAAAAAGAAACTTCAGTGATATATAATGGATCGACGTGTTGTACTTTTTAGTGTTTTGCCGTTTTCTCGCTGGCTATCCGTAACATTCGCAATACTTGCTCTTTTTCGGGCCATTGTAAAAGAAGAGTTGAGGAGAAGAACCGATGATTCCATTTTCCTTTATACCGAATTCAATGGAGTATTCAAAAGAAATAATTGACATATCTCTCTGATGCAAACAGAAGCGCTTCCCGACTCATTCATCATCCGGTCTTCCAATTATCTCTTACAGTCTGTCAGTTGTGCATGAATATTTGATAAGGGGTAAAGTATGGCCATAGAAAGGATGGCACAAAAGATGGGAGGAAAGAAGAAAACAATTATTATTGGAAATGGACAGAAAGACGTAAGATGATAAACTCGGAGGAGTTAGATAGGATATTAAAGGGATCATGAGCGGTGAGGGGTGCGATTTGGCCTACTATTATTATGATCAACAACGGAAAGGCGGAGCTCAAGACGACGGACAAAGTAGTTTTTTTTTTCATGAAATCTGGACAGACAGAAAAGAACACGGCAAAGTTTGTCGTCAATGACAGATGTGCCAAAGTTGTCGTCACTTGTTTTCAGCCTTTCAGCCATTCAGGCAACAAGACAGTCTGGTGGGAAAGAGCAATTGTTGCCAGAGGGCACACAAGAACAGGAATGAGAACTAGTTGTCATTTCACTCACCACTATAGAGCCATTCGCGAGTTCTTGGTTACTGATCCAGCAGTAGTTGAATTCGTTTTCCTTCTTCTTCCTGGAATAGTGGCATGTGAGAAAGGGTATAGAAACTGGGAAACTATCAAACGAGCGATTATTCAAGTTCAGTTCAGTCAATTATTCAACGAGTTCTCACGCATTGAATGAATTGTGGATTATGCGCAGAACAAAGATACTGCAAGGATATCAGAAATTCTTTTTGTCGGAGTGGAGGATGGTCTCACAAGTGAGTTACCCTCTAGTGCGACGGAGGGGCGAGTTCAAGTGAATAGAAGAAGCAGGAAGACTGAGTAAAATGAGGAAATGGTCGACAGAGGCAACAAAAAGCATTTGCAGGAACGGTAGGCAAACAGAAGGCAAAGTGGTGACTAGTTCAAGAAGAGAAAGGAAAGAAGGGCGAAGCTTAAAATGTCGAATTTTGTAAGAGAGAAAGGAGGGCGAAAACTAATTGGTTCGTTTGAGAGGTAACCCCCCTTCAAATGACCTCTTCCCGCCCCACTGTCTATCAAAGAGCCACCGTCTAGAACAGCAGTCCAGAACTTTGAACTTGGCGAGAAAGAAACAAGGACTGGTCCTTCGTGTCTAGAGGCGAGTGGAGTGGACGTGGAAAAGGGGAACTGGTATCAACCGAGTGTTTCAGAGGTGGCCCACCCCATGTTCCATCACAATAGGAAAGAGTGACCACCTGAAAACAAAACTGACCACGCAATTTGTTTGTCTTCTGAATCGTCCTCTCACAATAAGTTACACAGTGTGCCTCAGCGAGGAAGTGTCGCCCTTCCGCGCTTCTTCAGAACTAGATGTGTTGACCGATGGCGAAGTTGTGAAGAATTGAAAATGGTAATAGGTCGAGAACCACTTGCAACAATTCCATAATGTTTCTTTTAGTTGACACAATGGACTACTCAACCTCGTTTTGAGGCAACGGGAATCCGAAATGTGTTTAAGATGGACTAAGAGGACAGTTTCGATCGGAAAAGAAGAGGAAAACGAGAGAAGAGGTCGAGCGCAAGAGGAGAATCACAATAGAGTTCACGGAAATGAAGTTGAAGTGGTGTTGTAGGCGGGAGGTGGTGGCTACCTATCTGGGCGGTAGGGAGCTGTTTTGACTGAAAGTGCGATTTCAAGATTTGATCTACAGCCACACCCCAGGTAGGCATTGTACGTCGGCATATCCGCAAAAATCCATGGCTTGTTCATTGCCTCCCACCGGTTAATCCATTCGTTTCCCTGAGGAAGGCCGGCCTTCTTTTTTTTCCTTCATTTGGCTTTTCCTTCTCAAATTTGCCGCCCATTGTACCCGTGTTACGCAAAAGCGGATGACCATTGCGGCAAATGCATACAAACACAGGAGGTAGTGTCAAAATAATTTGCGATTTGCCTTTTTGCCTCCTCCCCCCTCACTTCCATCGTCTTTATTATTGACACTCGAAACCTGTTTGATTTGATTTGCCACTGGTCACTACCGTACGGGATGGCATATAACTGTATGCAAAGATGAAGATTAGCCGCGGCTGGAATGGAGATGAGAGGGGAGACAAATGAAATGAATGGAAGGTGGACTGGGTACCGACGGGCGCCAGATTGGGTGATGGTACCCGCTTCCACTCAAAAAATGCGAGAGGAACTCGCTTTTCTTCCTGGACGGCATGCTGATGGCGCAATCCGATCGGAAGCAGCCAATACCGCCCGAATTGAATAAAGGAGATGCCGCCGCTTTATCTCATCGTGCCAATAATTCAAATGGGGAAAAAAGCAATGAATGGCAGAAATCTACAAGGGCAAAATAACGATTCAGAAATCCTCTCTTGTTCGGAGGAACTTATCTGATTCCGTTTTTTTGCACGGTTGAGAAGTTTGAGACACTCGATTTTTAGATTGCTGGGTCTACAGGTTTTGGTCGAAATATAGACGTTGGCCGAATGAAGAGTGCGAGAATAGGGTGGCTTTTTAAAGTTTACAACATGGGGCACGACAGGGAGCGGCGGAAATTCTCGAATTCTTCCCTTTTCTCAAAAGTTCGGAGGGCAGGGAAATACCAATAGAAGTAAGCACAACAATGCCTTCCTCCTCGGAAATGAACATACAGTATAGTATTAGGTAACAGTGGAAAGGTGGCGAAAGCAAATCGAAAAAGAGTCAAAGAATGTGAAGCAAAGGAGTACAATGAACCCGTTGAGACCGGAAGCGAAATGTTTGGGAAGACTGAGATTGAGATCGCATTAGGACAGCATTCGTAGAGGTCCTTGTCAACGTCTTCTAATGTTCACTGAATGTATCACTTTCCCATCGGACGCGTGCCCAAAAACTCATTGTGTTCACGGTCATCCCTTGTCGCATCTAACAGTTGTGTTACGAGTACAAAAATCGTCGCAAGACGAATTTTGAGACGAGGGATGAGAATGAAGACAATGCCCGACCTTGTGGTCAAATGGCTACCATAACGTCCTTTGTGTCTCGCCGGCGGCACCTCCTCCACTATGTTAGTCAAGGGCTTCGAAACAGAGAGAAGGAACCCGTTTACTTGTCCATTTTTTATGTGAGAGAGAGGACATTAGAAACAAATTCCTTTCCACTTAAGTTGGCGGCCGCTGCATGATTATTTTGAAGGCGGGAGGGGAGGAGAGGCTATTGTTGTGGTTGCAGAAGTGATAATGTCACGTTGCGATCAATGTCACTGAAGACAATTCTGCAGTGCGTGACCTCTCAGTTTTTATTTTCGAGGGACTGAAAAAGACCACTAGCTTCATCGGAAAGCGCGCCATTCCTCGAAATTGGGTTTAATTTTCGAAAAAAAAGGACTCGATAATAAAGGTTTTATGAGCCCGACTAGATTTCCTCCAACTTTATTCCACCACCCCTTCTGGATGAGGTCTTTCGCGAGCTCCGCACGCCACCAGTAACAATACGGCCGGGGGCTCACAAACTTAATTGCATTCAGCTCGACACCCTGAGCCCTATACAGAACAGCTCCTATGATGCTCATAAATGAAGGCTCGCTATCGGATAGACAAACGGCTTCGCGTCTTTTCTTGCTAGCCGGCCACTGTGTAAACAATGCCATTTACACCGGGATTTCTGTGCGGAGCACGAAAAGTTTGGGTGTCTGGGAAGAGTGAAAGGTGGGATTGGTGTGAGTGGAAATTGGTATTGGCGAGGATGTCCCTGTAATACACTTGAGATCCAGTTTGTTGCCGATGGCAATGAAAGCGAACTATTTCTATTACGCAACTACCCGTTTCACAAAGTGAGGCAATGAAATCTACGGCCGATGGTCAATGGGTGGCCACTGGAAGAAGATTTGAATAAAAAACGAATTAGATATCGAAAGTTTTGTGTGTGTATATATGCGTATGTGTTGTTGCTTCTTTTTATTCGTCCTACTTGCCAATTCGAGGCAACATCTCTCTACACAAAAGGAGGATGAACATCGTTGAATGGCCGAACACGATGACCAAAGTGGCCCACCCGATGGCGATGCTATTAATGAGATGAACGTGAAGTTGCATACATCTGATACGGTAGACATCCCAGAGAAAAAGATGAGAAATGCAAAGGGACGGATGCGAACAGCTCAGGAAGAGGGGAGCGAGTTAAAGTGGATTAGGAAATCTGACATGTATGCAAATTGAAGTCGAATAAGTACTTGTCTTCTTTCATTTGTCAATGTTACCTACCTACTCTTTGTTGAACAGATGACACACGGAAAATTACCGAGATGGCTTCAGGTGGTCTTGACGAGCGCCCGGAAATGCGAGGGATTCGCGAGGCGTGGGACCACCAAACTAAAGAATGTTGGGGGGAGAATATGAAAGGCGGGTGCTCATCTTCATTTGTTCATTCTTTCCCTCGCACAACAAACGCGGGACCCTACCTCGGGTTCACCCTAAGGCAATCTGTGTTGCCCACTAAACCAGCAAATGCCTTTATTGCTAATATCGCATTCAATATATCTTCTCAACTCAATTCGCAGATTCTTCAAGTCTGCCCCCCTCCAGATGAAAGAAGCGTCTGCCTAATATATGCATTTCGGGAAAAGAATGAAGAAGTGGGACTTGCACGATTTGAAATTGAGTGAGTTGGAACAAAAACGTGACCTTTTGAATGGCGAGGAACTCTCGGCAGCACAAGTGATTTCGAAGAATGCGTAATTTGGATTAACTGGACAATTAGCTGTTGCAATCTTGGCCACAAAGAGTTGTCCTCGACAAATGGCCACGGCGGAGTTTTCGCCGATGTGGATTTCCGCTTTTGTGTGCAGGATGTGCAAGACTAGAAATGTTCTGAACGAATGTCAAGATCAGAGATTCAAAGTGGGGGCAATGTTGGTTTTAGGTTGGAAAATGAGTCGAATACAGATTGTTAGCCCGAAAAAATTATTTGGGAAAGTTGACAGATCGTGATAGATGGATAATTCTGCCTGACGACATGCGCAGGCTTGGACAAGAAACTTTTGATTTGATTACTGCCAGAGCCTATTCAATTGTTTCCGTCGGGTACCTGGCCACTCTCAAATAATCAAATCCAGCCAAGAATTGGAAACCACTGGGTGCCAGGCTGACTTTCGTCGTTGGATAACCTATTTTTGTGGATTGATCTTCACAAGGCACACGAACATGGGAATGGGGGGGAAGGGGGGGGGGGGGGGGGGATGAGAAAAGTGAACAGAAATGCATAACGGACATAAAAGGAGGGATGGGATTCGCTTACATAGACGGGTAGGTTCAAAGTGGCTTTGTTTTGTTGTCTTCAGAGCTTCGAGTGCACAATTACCCATTGTAATTGAGTGGGAATGAGATGTTGGAGCATCTGTAGTAGGAAGCTTGACGGCGCATAAACGAACATTCAACGCATTTCCAATAACTTGTGATGACACCTCCCACCACTTATCCATAATAGAAGAATTGTTCTCGAGATTTGCTTCCTTTCGCCATCTCTTCTGACACCCTCTCTTTTCGAATTCGGATCTCCGGCTGAGCAATTTTGTTAACATCAAAACATCAGAATGAAGGAAACGATGAAAGATACAATGAAAAGTTGAATTCGTGCTGAGAAATTCGAAAACAGTCCTGTTTACATACTATGTATGACAAATGTCCCAGCAATGGACCGTATGCGTGTGTGAATCATCCGTCCTTCTGTGAAATGACACATGAAGCGTTTAGAGGCCAAGTTCCTGACAACCATTTCGTGCTTTGTTCCCATCAATGTCTCTCTCTCTCTGATAACCTAAATGCTTTCTGGTGCCTTTTGGCACCGCAAGTCATGGAATGTCGAACAGCTGTCAATCGGTTGCAGTGTGACCTCGGGGCGCGTTGTTTGTGTCTAGAAACCCGCGCCGACTCGCAACATTCTTGTTTGCACTTTATTTTTTTTTGGCGTCTATCGGCAATTGCAAAGGAGAGACAGCCGAGGGCAGACACAGGAAGCGATCAACGTTCGGGCAATCGGTTGCAATGGTCTCGTCGTCTCAGTCTCGCTTAAGCTTGCGTGGGAAGAAGATGAGACTTCTAGATAGCTACCGCTGCCGAGGATCTGGTCCGGGAACAGTGTAATGTTTTTGAAACTCTTAGTCGGAGGCTGCTGATGCAACATTGCCTGGTTTCGCAGCACATGTCAATTAGCTTTCTCATTTCCAACAGACTGAAAACATTGCACTCTACAGGTTTGCAGGTGGAATTTCGATTGACTTTCGATTTCATAGAGGCTATCAGTCAGTTGATGTCATCAAATTCTCGAGACTTCAGACTCTTCAGACAGACAGAAACCGTTTTTGCAGGCTGTCGTTTGCTTGCACTTTCGTTCCGGGTCTCGACTGTAGCCTTCAATCCGCCTACAGTCGTCAATGGTCACATTTTTCCTCTGCCCCTCTTCCGATTTTCAATTTCCAGTGGAGGCTGCCACAGACACGTCTATTTCTGTGTTCTGGAGACTAAACATCGACCTTCTCGATTCTTGCACCGCCCATTTCCTGCTCGTCTCGGTCTCTTCTAGAGAGGCAATAGTTCACGTGATTTCTCTGATTTTCGTGCCGTTCTCGATAAAAGTGCAACGTTTTTTTTTCCTGCTGCCCGCATCTCTCCTCGTCTCTTCCCTTCTCTCTTCTCGTCAACAACACAACATATCAGCGCAGCACTCTTGAACGACAGGCGCTCTCGGTCAAAAAAACGTTGCACTTTTAGATGCAAAAGGCGGAGAATAGAACTCGTATATAAACAGCCATGGAGGACAGGAAAATTCAGTCTGCAAACTCTAAACTTGCCATCTCCTTCTCAGTACATCATGTCTGTCAACAGTATGTCTCGTAAATCAAACGTGAGTCTAGTTTTAGAGACAGTAACAAAACAAATTGTTTGAAGATTCTACTGATGAACGTTCTCAAGAACCATGTACCAAAGTTCCGCAAGCATCCCGTACCGCAGAATTCGGATGTTCGAACCATGGATCAGATTTACAGCACTTTTTACAAGTATTCCAAGTAGGCGTTCAGTAGCAGAAAGATCATAACTATAATAACCTGTAGGAAACTTGTTGGCGCGAAGTACGACCCGGAAGTGACTCTGGAGGCTCGCCGCCCGGTTCAATCGGAGCTCAAAGTCATCATTCCTCTCTCAACGGATTCCAAGGAACGTCTTCGAATGGCTGGAGCTGACGGATACGTTCGTGTTGGACGCATCCTCGAAGCAGTTGACATCGTGGCGCCCTGCTGCTGTTACATGCTCAACAGAGATGATCTCTCGGTTGACACTTTCGATACTGGAACTCTTCCGAGAATGTTCGTGACTGCTCGCTTCCACCAAACTGCTCTCAACCTCGGACACAACATCAATCCGTACAGGGATATCATTCTGAAAGGAAAGGTGACGTGGACTGGAGAGACTAAGGCAGAAGCAACAGTTAGTGTTGTCCAGAACAACATCGAGTTTATGACTGCCAGACTTTTGTTTGTAAGTGACTAGGGTGTGAAATTTGTTTAAACAATCCGCTTTCAGGCTTCTTTGGACGGAAATGACACCTCGAAGAAGCTTCCAATCAACCAACTGAAGCTCATAAACGGAATGGAGAGATACATCCACGAGAAACGCAATGGTGTCAACACCAACAAGCCAAACCGCGTGGACACAGAAACACTTCAGCTGCAGGCTCCAAAGGTATGGCTCCTTACGAGTGGTTCTTACCCATACCAAATATTGAATTTCCAGGAAGGAGGTGTCAGCATGACATCAACTCTGGTGACCACAGAGATGACATGCCAACCAGAACACGAAAACCCTTATGGATCAGTGTTCGGAGGATTCCTCATCCGTCAAGGTTTAGAGACGGCAGAGCTCTGTGCCCAACGGTTTGCTAAACCGAAGGCTCTCACATACACTCGCGCCCTGAAAGTCACTTCCATTGATGATGCAGAGTTCTTGAAAGTGATCGAGATCGGAAGCACTCTCCGATTCAGCGCCTACGTGTGCAATGTCAGCGGCAATCAACAATTCCAGGTGACGCCCGTTCCCTTATCAAATCATCTGACCAAACTAAATTCACAGGTGTGCTCTCAAGTGGAGGTCTACAACGAGTCGGCGCATGAGTTCGAGATCTGTGACCGTTTCCTGTTCACGTTCGAGACAGAGGAAGACTGCAACCTGCCGCAAGTGTTCCCGCAGAACATGCAGGAATGTGTGGCTCAGTGGAAGGTCAAGAACGTTGGAAAGACCGAAGAATGAGAAGATGATCCATTTAATTACATTGCTGTTTACATTTTCTTTAGTTTCAGTCTCACTGAAAGAATGATTCAAGAAGTGCAACTTCTCATTATATTTGTCAACGAATACTTTCCGAATAATACAGCTTTGTACTAGCCTCGCTTCGCTCGGCTCCTGACCCTCCGGGTGCATCACTTTGGCTGTAGCGAAAAACCCCGTGTCTCTACGATCATTTTGAGCCAAGTTACGATTTTTTAGCTTCTCGGAGACAGGTGTTGTGGCGGACCCACGGGTGCGCCACTTTAGTTGTATCTGTGAAAACCCCAGTTCGCTACGATCATTTTGAGCCAAGTAACAGTTCAGTAGCTGCGGGGAGACAGGTGTTGTGGCGGACCACGGGTGCATCACTTTGAGAAATGTTCAAAAAAGTAAAAAAAAGTTTTTGCACCCAGTGGGGACCGAACCCGCGACGGTCAGATGAGAGCCTAACGCGCTACCACTGCGCCGCTTACCTCAAACTTGGGTAATTGAACCGGGCTGAGCGCGCGGCGCGCGATGTCGTCTCCGGAAGCGACCGACATCTCACGGGTTTGCGGCCGGCCGCACACACCGCCGCCTCAAGCCAAATTACACAAATCGTCTATAACTCGGTTCATTTTGATCGTACAAAAATTCTGATGACACCAACGGAATGGGGCAACGATTTTACCTACTTGGCGATCGAATTAGAAACATTCTGTCAAAAATCAGCCAGTTATTCGGCGTCAAAAAACGCAAAAAGCGTTACGCATAACGCGTACGGTGGGACAAAAAACCAAATCCATTTGAGTCGCGCATACTTTCCCGATTTTATGGAGGAGGCTGACTAGCCTCGCTGCGCTCGGCTCCTGACCTGCGGTGCAAATCACAAAAAACCCCGTGTCTCTACGATCATTTTGAGCCAAGTTACGATTTTTTAGCTTCTCGGAGACAGGTGTTGTGGCGGACCCACGGGTGCGCCACTTTTGTTGTATCTGTGAAAACCCCAGTTCGCTACGATCATTTTGAGCCAAGTAACAGTTCAGTAGCTGCGGGGAGACAGGTGTTGTGGCGGACCACGGGTGCATCACTTTGAGAAATGTTCAAAAAAGTAAAAAAAAGTTTTTGCACCCAGTGGGGACCGAACCCGCGACGGTCAGATGAGAGCCTAACGCGCTACCACTGCGCCGCTTACCTCAAACTTGGGTAATTGAACCGGGCTGAGCGCGCGGCGCGCGATGTCGTCTCCGGAAGCGACCGACATCTCACGGGTTTGCGGCCGGCCGCACACACCGCCGCCTCAAGCCAAATTACACAAATCGGCTATAACTCGGTTCATTTTGATCGTACAAAAATTCTGATGACACCAACGGAATGGGGCAACGATTTTACCTACTTGGCGATCGAATCAGAAACTTTCCGTCAAACATCGGCCAGTTATTCGGCGTCAAAAAACGCAAAAAGCGTTACGCAAGCCGCATAACGCGCCAATTATCACGCGTACGGTGTGACAAAAAACCAAATCCATTTGAGTCGCGCGCACTTTCTCGATTTTATGGAGGAGGCTGACATAATTCATAAATGCACCCGATGCTCCCTACCGCGACTTGACAAGGAAGTCCGAAAAAAAGTTTCAGTCAGAAGGAAAAAAGAGAGGGAGAGAAAGATATCAAATTTCAGCGGATAGGGAAGTCACGATTTCAGATAAGAAGAGTGAACTTTTGCAGGAAGTCCATGTCCGGTCCAATCCCACGCAGTAGAACCGCAGCAAACCACTTGGCTTTCGACTTCCATCTTTTTACTCCTTTCTTCTCGTTTAATCGGTTTTTTTTTTTCATTCTTGCGAAGAAATTCAGTAGTCAATCTATCAGGGTACCTAATTAGTTTTCCTGATGCTCCGTGACGTGACTAAGCAAGAAATGCGTTCGAATTTTAAATGAAGGTTCATTAGTGAGGAAGACGAAACGAATAGAACAATTGTCAAGGCTAGCAGAAGGAAATTGAAGATCCGTTACAAATACACGTATATCAGTTATTTGTTTCAAATTTGAAGAGTGCAGCACTTGGCGGATCCGCCCGATTTGATAAACTCGCTCATGTCGACGAATCTGAAATCAGTTCAACTTTTGAAATGCCTCAGTGCGGAGCGGTGTACCTAACGGTAAATCCGAGTTTAACGAGCTTGTTAGCGATTTCGTCATTTCCCTGATGCATGATCACGTTCTGACCGACGACGACAGCATTGCATGCAAAGTTGCGAGCTTCTTTTTGCGACACCTACAATTAAAGAAGTCACCAATGTTCGTGTCTACACTATGTAATCAGTTCACTTACCTCAATCAAATCTGTCTCGTTTCGCATGTTGTGACGGGTAATATGATCGAATGCATACGGATAGTAGATGGCCACTTCTTCGTTGAGCGGACAGAAAGCAGTGTCGATGTGGTAGAATCTGGAATCAATTTTCGCATTCTCTCATCTTTCTTTTTTTTTCACTTCATATTCTCTTTTTTCTCTGAATGTTTTGTTTTCTTTTTCGGTTCATTTCCTTCCCCACAAAAAGCACGAGCCTTTCTTTGAAGATTCATAAACAAACCTCGGATCGACGAGCCGACATCCAATCACTTTCCAGTTCGTGCCGTCGTCGAGTTTATTTGCAACATCGCGAAGTGCTCTTACGTCGGTTCGGGTTCCCACGCCCATGAACAGAGTGCGCGATTGATCGCCGCCCCAGAGAGCATCGCCCGCGCCTGTAACTCGATTTTCCTCTTACTCGAGTATCACAAGACTATTCAATTTGACGTTGTTTTTTTTCTTGGTAAAAGTTTGGTCTTTGGGAATCTTAAAGCTAGCAGGTGATACTGAAAGTTTCCCTCATTATTCCATCATTTTTCTCACGCTTTAAGGCATCTGCAGAAAACATGTTTTTGTTTCCTTTGCAAAACAAGTCCAAAGAGATGAGAATCCCGGAATCCCATGACTTAGGGCTACTACCCACGGATTCTGATGACGTGTGTGGCATTTGTACTTATCCTCATGACTCGTGCAAATGCTCTTCAACAGTGTCTCCATTTCTCTCCTCTCATAGCCTGGTGCACCAATAGCTCTTGAAACAATATCTACACTCTAAAAGGAATGCACAATCGAAATCTAGACTCGAAATTCTAGCCTAGAACGCTTGCTCATCTGACTTTTCTTGATCAGCTGTAGCCCGAGCTCTGGTTTCTAATTCATGATTCACCGGGTCACAAGTGGAATCGCTAATAACTGCTGCTTAGCTTATATGATCCGAATAGGAAATTGGCAAGATATGGGGGCGCGCCTTTCTGAATAGCGTAACTTGATCTTGAATCCGCATGGGTCCCACACACTTGTGGCGGCAAGGTCACTCCGACTCTATTCTTAGTCGTGCTCTCACCTTCCGATGGAATATCTTGATCTCCGACGCATTCATATCCATTGTTCGTAAACCACTGCTCGTAGAAATATCTGCGAAAGAAGGAAAGATGACGTTCGACTTTGAAGGGTAAGTTCTGGCTCACCTCTCGCCCTGTCTTTCCGGATGTGCGAAGCTGGCCAAGTACGCCTTGTTTCCCTTGATAATGGCGGCGTTGGCAGCAAACACAATATCAGGAAGGCTTTCCGCTCCCTGAAATGAGACCATTACGTCTGCTAAATGAGATTTCTAAGAAGCGCAGCTGAATTCTTTTTCACACGTCTGTCTCTTCTTGCTATGTTCTCACTGACCGTTGATTCCATGACCTCGACTTTAGCTCCGCTGTTTTCAATTGTATGTTTGAGTTGGTCCCATTGCTTCAAAGCCTTGTCCCGGTTGACTCCTCTTTTCATGTCCATCCACGGATTGATCGAGTACTTCAACTCGAAATGAGTTGGACGAACCATCAGAATCCGCTTGACGTGGTGCTCGAGAGTACGGACGAGAGTTGAAGACGCCATTCTACAATTGAAAAATATGGATAGATTAGAACCACGTTTACGGGAAATATTAGAATAGGATAGGCTTGAAACCAACGAAACAATCGCAGAAATTGAGACGCGGATCTGTATTTATACCATGCGATAGTTGATCTGATGACGTAATCAGCACGTCGGACTACTTCGACTTTTCCCTCCCACCCCCCTTCAGGGAACTGTAATTTACGACGTCAGATCGCAGGATCAGATGGTTGTATAGATGGGTGCGTGCGGGTGCAGAGTTCGTTTTCTTCCTCTAGCCGATTTATGATGTTAGTGGTTTGTGTGGCGGGCGATCTGGGTACATCAGTTAAGAGATGCGACTGATAACGGATCAACTTCTGCTGTTCTCTTTTATACTGGGTGCAGACTGTCTGTTTTGAGACTGGAATTGTGGTTCATAGAATGAAAAGGGGCGGGCTTGCGACATCATAAACAACATCCTAAATATAGGCTTTTTATCTTTCGCTACTGTCGCAATGTATTGTTGAATTGAAGAAGCTGAATGTACTTGAATCAACAATAAGAACGATTCTTGTTATTACTACTTGACAAGCTGCTTTTTCAGTTGTTTCTTTACGCTGAAGTCGTAGAACTTGGTTTTGCGAACAATAGTCACTGATGCATTCTCACATCATTGTGTTATTGATTCCATTCGCAGAAACACTTCCAAAACCCATTTCGTTCTGTGAACCAACATCATTCTGGACTCGGATCATAGGATAGACAGCGGCGGTCAACACATGCGTTTGACTAACGTCCGATTCATCATGGGCAGCGCGTGCTACTCCATCTTTTCACGTGAACGATCGTTTTGATACGGGTGTCTTGATAGCCAAAACTTGTTTCGGCGTGGGCACAGCGTAGGAGGATTTCGGAGGGTCAGATAGATGCTTCAGCAAAATACAACAAGAAAGGACTGAATATAGGGAGTGTCGGGCGAAATGTGTTTCACTTGGTTCTAAAATATGCATGAAGCGGGAAACTTCGGAAAAAATCTATCAAGTTCACAAATATGTTTTTAGATTACTTCTCTGATAACTGCAATTTCAAGCTTCAGCCACATTTTTCAGACCGATTATGGCTTCAAACGCCACTCTTCCGGCTTGGTTTGACCCAATTGAGACAGTCATCAGCTACCTGTTCATGGCGGCTTCATTCGTCACAATTCTCCTTTACTGGATCGAGATAGTTGTGCTAGTCACGTTGCGAAACTCGGCGTATAAAGGTACATCCACGAGTATATTTGATGAAACGTTCTAAACAATGCTTTTTAGGAATGTTCTATCAAATATTCACTGTAGGCATACTAGTGGACGTGATTAGTTTAGTAAACAACTACTTCGGCTGTGTTTTTCCTGCCAAAGGGTGAGCCAAAATACCAGGGATCGTGTTGAACGGAACCTCTTCTCAGGTGGTTCTGGGAGTTCTACCTATCGATGGGAACGCTTGTCGGCAAAATGTACCTCATGATCGCTTGGACTGCACGTGGGATTCAAGGATGTACCGTGGTCGCCCTCGCACTCAACCGAGCCACGGCTGTTTGTCTTCCTATCAAACACAAACAAGTGCGTGGGACCATGAACTCTATGAACTTGAACTTCTGATTGCAGATTTGGAACAACAAGTACATTTCGCTGATCCACGTCTTCCAACTCGGAATCGGGCTTTGCATTGGGTCTAGTCTGGTGACGCAGAGCTTCTATTGGAAGTTCGAACGAGCTGGGTTGGTTTTCCACTTCTACCAAGCCCAGTCAGTTAAGCATCTGCAGGTTTTACGTTCAATTCTATAACAAGGACTTCCGTAGACGCTTCTTTATGGCCGCATATGTGATCGAAACGGTGTTTGTCGCATTGATAATGATAATCAATCTGACAATGGTGATAGCATTCAAGACTAAATATCGAATGGTGTGTGTGTATACCCAAAGAGAGAAAGAGATGTATAAAACGGAAATTATTGTAGAGAATGACAGCGCAATCTCATGTGAACCAAAAAGTGATGAATGAAAAACAAAGGCAAGAGTACAATTTGTCGATCGTCGCCGGACTGACGTGTGTGGCTGAAATCGTATACTATCTGTACGTGATATACGTGTTTGGCATCAACACCAGTGTTCCCACAAGAGTCAGTCGCTTTTTCAGTCTTTAAAACTATAATTTTGTGTCAGGTGTTCTATCTCTTGTACGATGTCATCAACGACATTTACTGTGGACTCTCCGGCTGGTTATTATTGATATACTCGCGGTCTATGAGAGCGCATGTGACGAAAATGATCCGGTATTTTTGACATGTCCCGTCGAATGATGGGGACCGCGAATAACAATTTTCAGATGTCCAATGTTTGGATTCCGACGAATGAGGATAATGGTTCCAGTTGAGCAGCAGTTCTCTTCGGCTACTAATTTGGAAAACAAAAACACATCGAATCGACGCGTTCCCACATGTGGCACCCCTTGCTAATCCTTTTCTTCCGATTCGTTTTCTTCCCTTTCTCTCTGTATATAATGAATTTCTGGCAAAGAGCGAGTGGGCTAAAGCGAAGCAGAAAACCAATTTATTTTGTCCATCCTCCGCGACCAGCTGCGCTTCTTTGCGTTCCACATAGCTGCTATTACACAACAAATGTGGGGGCCGTCGGAGGGTCTCTTCTTAGGCAAGGTCGGTCGTTTCGTCTGCTCGTCTCTCATCGGCCACACAATGCCTTCTCCTCTTCCTACGAATATCGACCGCCGGGGGAGGCCAACGGACGGGCCGACGGACACGAGCAGGCACCCAAACACGCGCACGCACGCGCTCGCTCGCGACGCGTATCGCAAAAAAAGCGGGGCTGTTGGTTCGGATACACACGCCATTTGCTTCCTTGCATTCTATCGATTTTGGTTCGCACTTCTCTTTTTACGATTATCGCCGCCTTTCAAGTCAAATTCAATTTTTACAGTAACTTGGTGCGACAAAATGCCAAAACTAAAAATGAAACATGGAATTAAGATGAAGAGAAAGGACAAGGAGAGAGGATCAGGTAGAGGTGAGAAACCACCGAAACGTGAGAAGAGCGCCCAGGAGAGAGCTGAAAAGAAGTCAAGACGATCGAAGAAGAAGAAGGCGGCGGAGGAGGAGATCACCATGACGGAGCAAGAGATGAACGCTCTGGCTCGTGACCTAGTAATGACCATTTTTCGTTTATTAGGTTAGTTCGCTTTTTTCAGCTTGGTGACATCGAGGGTGAACTGAAAATTCAAAGGCAAGCACAGAGAGATATAGCTGAGTTCCACAAACGAGTCGGGAAAACGTACGCATCTGATATGACATCAAAAGAACAGGTTTGTTGTATTTCAGTTTTCTTCGATGAATCTTGTTTCAGAAAGAAGCATCTGCTCTGTATAGCCGTCTTGGACCAAGTGTGAATGAAAGCGGTAACTCTCTGCTCAAGTAGGGATTCCCTCCAACGACTCAGAATACAAGAGATCCTCCTTTTCAGCATGCTCAACAAACTTAAAGGCTTTAGAGAGTGTGAGAGTGACAGATCGTTCGCACGTGGAGAAACAAACGCCATCAGACTCATGGAATACAGACACGACACTCTTCCACATGTAGACATCAAGGACAACTTTGAGCCTTATGGAGCTGGAGCCCTCGCATGGCCCGAAAACAAACGTTTAGAAGAGAAGGACGAAGTTGTTGCGTATGTCGAGAGTACTAACACATGGATGGTAGCCGAGGTGAGTGGACTGCTTTCTTTCTGTGCTTCACCTTATTTTGCGTTTCCCAGGTTGCCGCTCAAGTGTCAAATCATAGATATGAGTGTACCGACATCGATGATCGCGACCGCAAGAAAACCGTGTTCGCTCGTAAACAGCTCATTCCGCTTCCAAAATATACAGTTGACTACGCTCATTGGCCATTCATGGCAATGAAATCGAACGCGTATGTGCTTGCTCTCTATCCCGGAACTACTTGTTTTTACGAAGGTACATACAAGACAAAATGCCAGCTGCAATTCATCTTTTTTAAGCACGCGTGATTGAGCCGCCAAAAAATGAGAGGAAAAATTACCTGATTCAATTTGTTGATCGTTCGAACGAAAACAAACTCGGAACGTTTGCGGAAGTGTCGGAACGATACATTGTGCCGTACCGCAAGAACCCGAAAATTTACATCCGTCCAGAGAAACGTGCTGCTCTTGCAATCGAAGCAGGAGCAGAAGAATCAGTGTTACCGATTGAAGATATCCAGAAAGAAGTCAAAAAGAAAGGGCGGAAGAAGAAGGAAGTCATGGCTGTCGAAGTATTGAAGATCGAAGAAGTTGAGGAGGATAAGTGAGCGGATACATAGTCTGACATTTTCGTCACAAACTCATTCTTACAGGGATGTGCCAGGTCCTGCTCCAAAAGCGCGACCGTTATATTACGAATCGCCTGATGAAGACGAGATCAGAAAGAGAAAGAAGAAGATTGGAAAGAAAGGAACTAAAGCAGTGAAGCCTAAGAAAATTAAGATTCTCCGAGCTCGTGTTCCCGAGCACAAGAAGAAACGATCTACACGCCAATTTGGAAAACGCAGAGTCAAGAGAAAGAAGCCGGTGCCGGCAGTCACGAATGTTTCTGACCAAGTTCCAAATGTCATTTCGCCCACAGTCGATGTTGCGGAGGAAGATTATCGTGACGAATCTCTGAATAGATCACGCGATGAAGAGTTCGGCACTCCAGAAGCTGACATTCCGAATGCTGCTCTCGAATCTGAAGACGATAATGCAGAGCACATGGAAGATGAAGTTGAAGACGAAGAAGAGCAGGAAGACGAGGAAGATGAGACCAGCAGCAGCGAGGACAGTGATGATGATGACGTGCAAATGAAGAGAGACGAAAAGCCGCACGATCCGCAAGAAGGGTGCTCTTCGAGTTACCAGGCCTATCAGGCCATTGAGAGCAGTGAATCAGAGGGCGAGAGCAGCGAATCAGAGTCGACCAACTCTTCGTCTAGCTCAGACAGCGATTCGGCCGACGAGAGCGACCATGCCAATCCAGGAGAGGAGCAGGAAGATGAAATTGAATTCTAATGCTTCAACCAAAGGCGGATAACGCCTCGCAGAAAGTCATCTCACTTCAATTCTTACACGCTTGAAATAACGTAATCAAAGTATCGCTTCCAATTTTTGAAAGATTTTTATTGCCCGTTAGTTTCGCTTTGAACACATCTAACCATCAAACAAATTATATTCATTATCGATTTTCGAAATGCTACTTAGCTGTCCAGTTGAATACTACTTTATTGAAAGATTTTTGAGAATCAGTTATTTAAAAAAGTATCAATAAAAAAGAACAATTAAAGTTAAAAAATTTTGAAAAAAAAGACAAAGATCATTGATTTCATTTGATTTACTTATCATGGGTTAGGATAGGGAGGATGTAAGGATGAAGAAAGAGAAAGAGAAAGAAAGAAAGAGAGAAAGAGAGAGAAGAAGAAAAATCAGGCAGGGGTAGGGAGAGCGATGGGCTAGAAGATGGAGATGGAGCGGAAGATGTGATCGATAAACTGGGGGGTCATCGAAGGGAGTCCGAGGATTGATAGCCGTTCCTGAAACGAGTTGAAAGAGGTATTTGAGCGCTGGAGAAGTATTTTGGAGAAAAGACGAAGAGGACTCACTGTTTTACTGTAAGCGTGACTCGTAATCGTCAACTAATGCCAGCGTGTTCAGAACTACATTTGAAATGTTGGCCACGGTTCTTGCACTGAGAGGAATGTTTGGACCCCGCGCGTAGTCGTACAGCGCATCTTGTATACGATTGCGTTGTGAACGCAGTGAGGGATCTCCATGAGCCTCGATTGCAGATCGCAGTGCAGTCAACAATTCAACACGAATGTCAGCCCGATCGAGGCCTGGATGATATTGAGGACTGGGAGGCGAATATTGCCGGACTCTGTGGGATTCTTCTGAGTTTCCTCGTGACTCGCCCAGTTCATCGCCATTTTCCTCTGGTTGGTACTGTGGACTGGGAGGCGAATATTGCCGGACATTGGAGCCTCTGTGGGATTCTTCTGAGTTTCCTCGTGACTCGCCCAGTTCATCGCCATTTTCCTCTGGTTGGTACTGTGGACTGGGAGGCGAATATTGCCGGACATTGGAGCCTCTGTGGGATTCTTCCGAATTTCCTCGCGACTCGTCCAGTTCATCCCCATTTTCTCTTGGTTGGTACTGTGGACTGGGAGGCGAATATTCCCGGGCATTGACGCCTCGTTGCGGCTCTTCTGAGTTTCCTCGCGACTCGTCCAGTTCATCACCACTCCCATCCGAGTCGTTTGCGAGATTGGCAACACGCGGTTGGTTCGCTCGCGGACGGCTCAAGCCGATTGGTCTTCTTCTGCGCACTGTTCTTCCACGACGAACAGCGGAGGGGAATCGTTGCACGAGCTTTCGTTTTTCTTCGTCCGTGAGATGACGAACTTGCCCAATTTTAGGAAGAAGTATATGATTCCAGCTGAACATGATGCATTATTGTATCTCATATTTTAATTGTTTCAAAATTACCGATGGACAATCGATTGAGGAGAGCGGCCCGATCTGCGAGCGTAATTGGTGGCGATTCGAAGCAAAGGGAGATCGTCTTCGATGTGCGCAAGCATCTCTTGGTAGACATTTTTGTCTTCCGACGAAGACCATTTCGGGGCCATTTCACCGGAGTTTTCGGAGATCCTGAATGAAAATTCCTATTTGCTGTACGATACTCCGCTAAAGTTAGGGTAGACGCCAGGTAGAAAAAAGAACAATTTTCGGGAAAGTGCGATCAAATATCCTTTTTTATGCCTCGAAGTTCGAATTACGCTCGAAAATATGATTTTCAATGAAAAATTATTTTTTTTAGTCGTTAAATTAATATTTAAGCTCCCTAAAAATTAAGAAGGTGGCCTAAAACGTACAAAAAACGTGTGAAATAGGGAGAAAGTTAAAAGGCAATGCGCATTAAAACTCAATATCCGCAGTCGCGTTAAGACCCGCGAGGCGAGAAAAGACGTGAGCCTTTAACATAGGCGGCCGTGGCCTAGGATTTGAAATGTTTTGGCCACTCTTCTGGCGCCATCATTTCAAACGCGTAGTTGGTTTTGCATTTCAGTATGGCGCCAAACTCAGGAGTGGATTTGTTCAAAAAAGTTGCTTCTTTTCAAAATCAAACAGTCGAAATGAACAAAAAAAAGTAAAATATTAACGAGTTTTAAAAGTTCTTAAACGTTTTCCAATCAATTTTATTATGCGAAATTCGAAAAAAAAGTATTGTTTGTATGTGGCATTTCACAGAGATTGCGAAATACGGGCGTTCACTTCCGATTTGCCGACACGTTGCACGATCTCGTTCACCGAATTCAATTGGAATTCCTTTGTTTTGTAAATGTACTCGACCAGACTGGAAACAAGTTGTTCACTTGTTCTTTGGTTGTCGTCAAATCTGGGAAGGAACTCCACGATTTCTGTGGCGATGAGTTTTGTGAGGTCGATGGTCAGAAGAGCTTTGATGAACTCCAGCGCATTGATCCCGTCATCTGACGGAGTTCCGACGGCTGGGGCGAACGAGACGTCGAACCCGTCGAGGTCAATGGAGAGTCCGTAACCAATGGTGTTTCTGGGACGAGACGGTAAACTTTGTTCATAATTTGCAACTAATACCTTGTAACCAGATACTGCGCTTCTTGAAGACAATCTTGGACTCCCCTCTTCTCGACTTCGTTCGCATAAAAGATTCTGACCCCAAGTTTCTCGAGAAGTTCCTGTAACAAACAAGAACGATTTCGATGACAAATGCAGTTGAAGAGTGATCAATCAACTCGAGTCACTCTTCTCGCATCTTCCTTGTCGTCTTCAAAAGATGCTGATGATCTTCACCGCTTCTATCATCTCACGCCTACTTCTCCAACGACACAAACTGATAAGACACAAAGTAATACCTGTTCTGCCGATTCGTAGTCTCTGATACCAATCATGCAAAGGTTGTGGGGAAGAAGTTTCGGCAGGCGATCTCCGATACGGACGAGGTTCTTGTCACCGAAACCGAGCAGATGGGCGACTGGCATTCCGTGAATGTTACCGGTATCACTCGTGTCTGGTGTATGTGCGTCCTAAAATAGAACTTTGACTTTTTGTTTTTCTGGCTTTTTGAAGTATTCAATGTTTGATATTATTCAAGTATTGGGGAATCCCTTCCGATGAAAATGATTTTTGATGACCAAATGGTACCGTAATCAGAAACGTTCTATGGTTCCACCTACCATGTGCGCGTCCACCCAGATCAATCCAATATCTCCAGCGGGACGAAGAGCGGTAGCGACGCCACTCCAAGTTCCGATAGCACAACTATGGTCTCCTCCAAACACCTGCAATTCAGATTTGAAGCAAAATAGTGAAGTTCAAGACCAACCAGAAGTTCTTCTTTGTTTTCGATCACTTGTCGTGTTTCGTGAGCCAGTTGGCGACAGGTCTGAAACTCGAAAAACTCCAGTCGTGTTGTTGACAACCTCATTTACCTGTGTGACACCCGCAAGAGCGCTGGCATGTCTGCCAGTGTTCACCTCCTCGATGATAGACCCCCATTTCAGGGGAATCTTCTGTTGAACATTCGCAAAGTACGGAGACGCTTTGATGACTTCTACTGCATTCTCACATCCGAGCTGTCTTCCAGCCAATCCGTTTGCACAACCGACGGCTTTGATGACTTGTCTGGCGAGCTGCACTGACTTCTTCATTCTGAAATGAGACACTTTCAGAATTTCGAAAGCCTCTTCTAATGAAGGAGGCGGAGAAAGGGAATCACCAGTCGACTAACGGGATCAGCGACCGACTGACTGATGGGGTGCGACGGCACGTGTGGCTGTCGGAGAAGGCGGAGTCAAGACGAGATGGGATGATGTTGAACGATATGTAACGTGTCGATTCTTATAAGATTGTATCAGGAAACACACCACGTGACTATTTCTAACTGATAACAAACGGCGAGTTCGGATGATTAAAGTAGGCGAGGAAGAGAAGTACACCACGTGCTTGTACTGGAACTCGAGGATAACGTGTTGTGGAAGACTATCAATGATCAGAAAAAAGAACTGCTTGTGTTGCAGAATAAGCCAATGTGAACATTTTCAGACTCCCATTCTGAAAATTTATACTTGCATGCTTGCAGTTGTCTCTTCCCGGAACGAATCGAATTTTTTTCGGCCCGTCATCCTCTAAGTATGGTTTTTACGAAGCGTTGCCAAATTTAGGGATAATACTACTGAATACTACTGACTAGTACTGACTACTGACTGAGTCCTCTAGAAAGAAACCAAATTCAGCTGCTTTTGGAGAATAATCCAGTGTGCCTCTGGTTCAAAGATCAAATCTTGCCAACTTATCAGTTGCGTTTTCCAAGAAACGGACGGCGTATCGATAAAAGTGACGCAATTCATGTTTCATCATATACCTACCGACAATTTCTTGACAGCTTTTATCAACGACAACCAAAACTAGGACATAAGTTATGAAGTATTGTTTCAAAAACCAATTCCTAACAATACAGTATGAAGATGCACTTAACTATTTTTAGTCAGTTCTTCGATCGTCAAAGTCAACACTGATGATCTGAGTGTAAAAGACCTTTGTCCAACTAGTTTTCTGTCACGTTTCCCCCCAACTGCAAAAACCAAAAGATCGGAAGATCCGTTACCGATGGAACGCCGCTTCGTCGTGTGTGTTATCTGCACAATCTGCACACCCCAAACCAATTCTTTTCCGCTCAGAACCGCATGTCCTCGACATCTCAGCTGTGTCGACGAAAAGGCCCGTCGAACGAAAAATCAAACAATCTCTTTGTCAACACCGTCAGAGGCCACGTGACGTATGGGGGAAACCCCTGTCATAAATCAGCCTCATTGTCGATATCAGCCGCCGAAATCTCAATCCGGTATGACCAGGGATGGAGGGGATTCCCCATGAGACTATGACTGTTATCGGAGATACATTTCATCATCCGGGAAACTTTACATCGAAAATATAGAGGTGAAAAAGTTGCATAGTAGTTTCTGATTTAGGCACACAGATTTCAGAAAAGAAGGAATCACCAAAGCGTAGAGATTTTGTTGTGACCTTTTGGTTTATTTTAAAATTTCAGTGTTTTGACAGCTGACTGCCGGATTGGTGAATTCCGGAGAAGAGCGACTCCTGCTGTTTTAACCAGTCAGTGGAATAATAAATTGTTCTACGTGTTCTTTCCCACCATTTTCGTTGTGCAATTGGATGAAACAGGAGAAAAAATGGATTCTTGCACATACCTACTCGCTATTTTTGTTTTCGCCTCCAAACGTCTTAATTGAAGGAAGGGTGTCGCTGGATTCAAAATAAAACTATCAGGTTACTTATTCCCGAGTGGTCTCGTTCTTCATTCCAGAGAGTCCGTGAATGTGTTTTTACTATTGCTTCATTTCCAAAGTCTTCTCCTACTCCTCCCCCTCCTCCTTCATCTTTTCCGGCTCAGACCAGGAAGACTGGCGATGTATCGGCAAACTGCGTGGTAGATGAAAGCGAGAAGAGAAGAAGAGAAACGTCGTCACAAATGCCGTTCTCAATTAGGTCCCATTAAAAAACTTATTAATAAAACATGCGAATTTCAATTGAGTCACTGGCAAAATTCACGTAGATCTCTCGGATCCTCTTCTCCATTTTAGCACGCCCACTTCCCGTATTGGGATCTCTTTTTTTTGGTTTCCAGCTTCGTGTTTCTGTCAACAAACAATGAACTCATCGTTTCGTTTCGGATCGAGAAGTGTTGCATGACGAAAGGAATCCGCGATGTGTAAATACATGCTGGTCGTGTATATTCATTCTGATTCCCCTGAAGTTTCAAAGTTCTTCCAATCGTTGTCCATTTTTAATCAAGGATCCTTCGGCCGTGGTGTGGTTTGCACTTGTTTTGACTTTTTGCAAAACGGGCAGCCGAATTTGCAGAAAAGTGTGTTCTACTCTTGAGCTTTGACGTCGTCGTCGTCGTCGTCGTCTCCGAGAATCCTCTTTCCGGTGAAGAATATCTTCTGATGAACTTGGAAGTTTTTTGCTTTCTTTTGTCCTCGCCACCAAAAAGAGAGAAAGAGAACCATGGTTTTCACTTTTCCTCCTCTTTTTTTCCACTCAACTTCCAGTTTTTTTTTTCAGTCACCCACTGAAATACTGATTTTGAATAATCATTGCAAAAATCCACCAACAGCTTCTCGTTCCTGGTATCACGCCAGAAATATTTCGGCGATAAATAGGAAATTCGATTTGCCAGGAAATTGCGTTTTCGTGAAAATGAGAACGCTCTCATTCTGCAGATTTTCAACTTTTGATGATCGAAGACTCCTAATCACATATCTAACTTCCGGGAACGTCATTTTTCTCTGCCATCCCAAAACCAAGAACGTTTGAGACAAATCCAAATATTTTCACATAAACGTTCCCAAACACCAATTATACAATACTGAGCACTAACATGAATGGTTCAAAAACACGCAGCTCGCCACTCTCAATCCGATACCACTTTGTAATCCTACCACCAACTCGACAAACACAACGAACAGAAAACCGCCCGGATTTTGGGCACTTGAGAGTTGTCTAAACATTCGAATTTTGCTTGAATCACTTGTTGGCGCCCTAACTAACATGTTTTTGATAAAAAGTATTTGCTACTCAAGGTGGTTCGTCCTAGTCGTTTTTTTTTGTCTCGCATTTTGTGTTTTGGAGGCACAGTAGAGTCGACGACAAACTGTAATTAGTCCGTTCTGATTGTTATTTCGAATCTCACATATCTGTCTGAAGCATTTTCAACACCGGAATGTTAGTGATCTTTCTTCACCATCTTGCCGTTTTCTCACTAAACCACCTTATCGTTTCGCCTAAAAACCACTCAGACATTCTGTCGCTTTTTTTTCAAAAATATTTCTCGAATTCTCTGGAGGCTGATGCCCGATATTCGCGTGTTAAAATTTTTTGTTTTTTTCAAAAAAAAAAAACACACACACACAAACACTGGCGCACACGAAAAGACTTTTGTTCTTCTCAAATTTCAAGATATGTATGTGCACCTGTTTTTCAGAAAAACCGTGTGAACAACGCGTAGACGGTGGGTGCAAGTGAAGTGAGTCATGTACTCGTTCAAGTGCCCGTCTCGTTCTCAGCTTTCAGTCCCCCTCCCCCCGACTTTCAGCATGTGATTGATACTTGTGGTGGAAAGTGTGAGAAACTGAAAGCTGGAAGATCTCTGAAAAGTTTGTGAGAGACGCCACCGAGACTTTGGGTTTTTCCCTCTCTCTCGAGTTGTCACTGTTGTTCGATTTTTCGTCCGCTAACATTGAATTTCTGGTCCACATGCTCTGTTTCCGTAAACAATGATCATCGGACCGGTAGAGGCGAGTAGTAATGTTTCAAAAACTGGGCTTTCAATTTCCGTTTCCCCGCTGTTTTCCGTTGAAACGCTCTCGCAACCTTAGTTCAACTCGAAACAAGTAGATCTCGAGCAGTTTTTGTTTCGAGTGACTTTTTGATTCTTCTAACTTCTGATATATTCAGAACCTATCAAAAACGGCATTCATTTTTTATTAGTCATTCATGGAAAAATTGTTTTGGCGGGTCAATGGAACCGAGTTCCCACAAAACGTGATGATTTTGGAATAAGGCAATGAATATCGAGTGGCTCCGAATGCTCGACGAGAACTGTGGATTACGGCCAATCAGGGGAGCTATTCAGTTAAAGTCACACGTTGTGGCAGCATGTGCTCCGTCTCTTAGATAATCTTTTCGAATCCGCTTTGGTGAAATGAAAACTGGCCGCTAAAGAGTGATGCCATCTGGAAGTTTCAAGTTTCTGCTCTATCTCTCCCAACTTCCGTTCGTCACGAAAAACAAAGTGTCGATCTCTACATCAATCTGTCCTCCCACTCGTAAGAAATGCCTTCCTCCCTTCAGTCAGGAAATTTCATTTCTCGCTTTCTGTCACCGCTTGTTTTTGTCTCGTTCAAAGTTCGCCATCTCTGAGTGACATTTGCGATGTTCAAGAGTCAATAAATCATCTCATAGTGCAGCCTCCTACTATTCTTGGAATGCGCCTCTTCCCCTACTAAAAACGTTGAGAAAATTTCGAGTTCGCTAACCTCAAGTATTGATAGCCCCCGTGTCCAGCCGTGTCTTGGAATTCTCAAGAGGGGGGCTCGTAGTATGACTAAAAGTGTTGGAGGCCGATACTCAAAACGGACCAAAAAACTATGGCTCGTTGTTGAAGAAGCCTGTTTTCGAGAAGAATACTCATTATCCTCCCACGAAATCGTCTCCATTTCTTCTTATTCTTCTTCTTTTTATTCTCTGATTCCTTGCCGTACCCATCTAATGTCCGCGAGCAAATCTTTCCAAAAAAACTCAACTTGTTTAATTGCTTTTGTGGATGCAGCACCCTACATAGTAAACAGATTGAAATCAACAAATGTACTTTACCTCTTGAGACACCTGTCAATGTCGAAAAACAAAATCGTCTCGACAGGACGCAACGAGTTTGACGTCCTTTTATGAACGACCTGCTTATTGTATGCATTGCGTTCCAAGTGGTCCCAATGCATTTCCGTTTGACAATTTCGTTGCTCACTAGTTTCGGAGAAAATTCGAAACAACCATTTTTCAAAGCTGCTTCCAATCACTCTAATTACGATTTAGAATTCAGTAGGAGGATGGAGCAGCCGCATTTGTTGCTTGACGTCAGTAATGCTTTCATCCTTTTTCCTGGCACCCGAGTACAACATTATTCATGAGTTATAATGATTGCACCGATTGGATATGAAGTCATTTATCCGGTCGAGAGAAAAGAAAGAAGCGTTCCTTGAAAAGTCCATCGGCGGCTGTCTCGAACTGCCCGCCGCTTTGTGCTTGTTTTTTTTAAAGACTTTAGCCAAAAAGCTCCCTCATTCTTTACTAATCTTTTTCCATAATCCAACTCATTTATTTACAGTTGGGTGCACAAAAACAGAAGCTTACTCACTCAATTAGGATGTTATGAGGGGAAGAACAAAAAATAAACAGACTTGGCACTGTTTCGTTGAAAGGCTCCGTTGACCAACTTCTGGCGACTAAGGGTGCTTACCGGGAATTTCAAATCATAGGGACTCCTACCTTGTCATTATTAAATCATGTGTTTTCTTTTAACGGCCTTTAATTTTGTGAGTACATTCAAAGAATTTCTGCGCAGAAAACATGTGTCGCATTTTCGTTTTCCTTGTCCTCCCCATTGTTTTCTTGCCGCCTCACGTTTCAGTCACTGATGATCTTTAGTAACGGGAAAACGAAAAAAGAAGGCGTTCAAGCTGTTTAGCCGAGCTCATCACGTCACCGAGCACCATAGTTTCAAAAATAGCGCCCACTCAGTGGGACAAAGTGATGTTTTGCCAGTGTCCAGGCTCACTTCCTCATGATTGTTCCGGTATCGACAATAAACGCAATTGGTGGATTACGAAATAACGAAATTGGTAGCATTCCGGTGGAATTTCCTCCTTCTTTCCACTTTCATATTTACTCGGAACAACTTTATAACGAGCTTACGTTCCCGTACGAATATATAAAAGTGTATATTCTTCACCCTTTTCCCGGCGCCCGTTTTCGTCGCATTCCTTCTTTACCACCCGTCTCCGTCACAATCTAATATCTGCGGACCGGATACTTGTGCACGGACCCTTTCGATCAGTTTTCGGCTCAGCAGAGTTGAGCGTTGAGCAAAAACAGCCTCCGAATTTCGAGTGGCAGTCAGGAGGAGAGGAGTTTCTTCTCTTGCTCCTGTCTGTTGAGACGTCTCGAAATTGGTAACATAATTAGAAAGTTGTCGTCGTCGTTTTCATTTTCTTAGTGGCTGGACAGCTTCTTTACAACACCATTCTGTCAGCCTCATTTCTCGCTGGCATCTGGCGAAAAAGCACGGTTTATTTTTTCAAAAAACGTTATTCTATTTGTCACTTTCCTTCTGAACATCTGGAACCGCCGAATGCAACTTGCTATGTGTCGAAATAAGAAGTGGCCCGGCGGGAAGTTGTCATTTTTCATGTCCCTGAAATTTGTCATCCAGTAACTCTCGGGTTGACGGCAATTCTTCTTCAGACGTCACCGTTTTCCTTCCCTTTTTTTGCCAGGGCGCTCTCTTGAATTATTTGTTCATCCTAAATGAGAAATCGAAATAAAATAACAATCCTTAAAAGAAAAACCTAATTTCTGGCGCACGATGGAGCGCAATGAAAACAATTTATTTTTTTAGTGAGAAAGAATTTGAGCTGAAAAATTGCCTCCCCTCTTCTTCCTCCTCTATTATTTGTTAGTTGATCTGGTCGAGGCGGTTGGAATAAAAAATCAGATGTTCGGAAAGAAAGCAAACGTTTCTGGAAATCCGGACACTTTTTGAAGTGTACTAGGAAGAAAAAGAAAAAAAGAGTCGTTGATCTTTCTTCTCCTTGTCGAAAATATCCCGTTTTCGCAGCTCTCGGTTAAACAAAGCGTACTCAGAAACTCAATTCTGATTTCCGTCCACTATCGGCCTCAAGTTTCTAGTTCCTTGGAATACCTAATGCCGGCATCCCTTTTCTCCGCCACCGCCGCCGCCATTTCTCCCGAAATGCCAGAGTTTCTCTTTCCCTAGCCGTCGCGCACTTTGATGAATGATCGCTTCCGATATCGCCTGCCGTCGCACCGAGTTCATTGTTTCGTTTTCATTCGTTACAATGACTAATTTTTGAAATAATACGTACGGCAATTAAAAACGCTCCAATGAGCAGGCAACCATAAACCAACTCCAAACGACGACATCCCCCCCCCCCGCGTGTTATTCATTCCCGTATTCCGGATGAAGGCGGGTTTTGTTCTTCCAAATCCGCAGCATGTGCAAATTAGGTGGTAGTTCAAAACAATTAGACATGTGGATTGCGGAGAACGTGATAGGCTGAAAAAGAATTGGCGAACCGAAAAATTGTTCCCTGTCTTGTCTACGACCGCGAGTAATGTGACCAATCAGCTGCGGGTCCATTCAATCGTTCCATCTGATACGTCTGGAACTTTGTTCCGACAACACTTTCGTTCCGATTTTCATGCTCGGATTTCACCGCTTTCTCTCAAAGAATGAATAGCGTAACGGAGCCCTCTCATTCAGCAATCAGCGGCAAGGAGAAGGACTCTTTGCCCCCCCCCCCCCCCCTCTTTGTGCGTTCCATCCTTTTTGTTTGCAAATAAACACGCCTTTTCAGGAGCTCACGTTTTCTACTGAGTCTTGAAGTCAAGTCAACGGCAAAAACACATTTATCAACTCACGGGGTGCATTCATCGTTATAGTTGACGATGTTCATATTTTGGTTTGTTTTCAAGTCGCATTGTAGTTTCATAAGGAATTCTGGACTTCCTTCTTCGGTTTCCTCTCTACGATTCCTTTTCTGGTATCCAATATTCGTTTTGGAAGCTGATCCGTGTTGTGATCCCGGGTGTCTCTTTGCACATTGTTATTGGACCTGACTTGCAAACAAAGACTAAAGAAACCCCTTTGCCGTGTGAATATTTACACGGTTCAACTGTTTGAACTCTAGAAGCTCCTTTCGAGAAGTGGCCCCGTGACACCACGTCCTCCTTTGATTCGATCTCTGAGAATTTTCTACAAATTTTTATAACTTGAAGTCGGATTTGGATCAAAGCACGGCTATTATGACATTAGATCAAAGCACGCCTGTCAGTAGCAAATCCGAGCACGACTACCGTTTTTCGTGCTGTGAGAAAAGATTCATCTTGTTTTCGCCCTTCTTCTTGCCTCTCTCACCTTCCGTGTTGCCTTTTCGAACGAAATTTGTCCACGATTGACGTATGTTTTTCGTGCTCTCTTCAGTAGTAATTCGTGCAAACCCGATGAGTATTACCGAAGAAAAAACACATTGAATGATGCGAGGGTGGTGACGAGAAGACGAGAAGGCGTCGCTTCCTCCTCTCTCAGATTCCCGTGCACTCGGTAGGTTCGTTCTCGGATTCGGCAAGTCTAGTTCCCTCACCCGGCCCGTTCCTTTTTTTTCCGTGTTCTCTGTGTTAGTCACTATTACAATGAATCTCTGAGCATGTTTTCTTTTCTTTTTCTACCCGAGATTTGTTGCTGACCGTGATTAAACCCAGCCAATAAAAAATATTTTTCCATTTTTCCACTTTTCACTTTTCACGGAAAGAGTCAACTTTTGGCAGCTTCTCCCGATATTCGTGTTCCATATTCATTGGACGGGGGGTGAGTAGTCTAGCCCGACATTGGTTCTTTGATTACTCGGAAGCGTCTAATTCAACTAGTCCAGTGGCACATGTTCCTCGAGAACTTTCATCGGTCTCTTCGCCAATCCGATTCGTCGCGCCTCGCGCTTTCCGGTCGAAGACTGCTCCGCCACTCGCGCGCTTCTACCTTTCTCCTCTCATCAATTTCCCGCCGAGAGACAATGAGTGAATCACTCGGATGTCACAATTACTATCTGTCTGAGACCACCCGGCTCTTTTCTTCCTTTCTTTCCTGGCGTCTCCTCTCCCATTACCCACTTTCATTAGCTCAACCTGAGTGTCTTACTCACTCTAATAGATAGGCTCCGAACGAGGAGGTGAGAAGCACAAACACGTCCGACTTCTTCTTCTTCTTCTGCTTCTTCTGCTTCTTCTCCTACTTCTTCTCCTTTTCGGCTACATCACTCTCCATGTCCGCCTTGTTCCAGCTTCCGTGAAGTGACCGTGCGGGGGAGCCTTGATGTGACGATGTTCTAACCATCTTTGCCCTGAAAGCCTCCGGAAAAGATTTCGAATGTGGGAAAATAGCCAAGGGCAAAACACGTTAAGCACCGAATATTCTTAGCATCCGTCTGTGTGTTTGTATGTGCGGAAGTTTTCGAATCGACTCGAAAAATGTTTGGCTCATCTTTCCTTCACCTTTTTCTACATTCCTAATGTCTAGCCCAATAGTCCAGTTAAGAGCTTGGAAATGCCTTTCCATTTGTAGATACCAAGATAACATTTTCGGATAGGTGAGTGAGTATACAGGAGAAAACAACAAGACTCACTCGTTAGAACACTTCTCAAATGACACGGTTCATAATTTCACGTTGTCTGTCCGGCTCTTTTCTCTGAAAAAATGACTCACGTGACGAGTCGGACAAGTAGAAACGTGACACTGAGATGCTAAAAGTGAGGGCATTCCGTGGGAACTGCTTGGAAAAAGAGTCAGCTATTATCGTCTGCCATTCATCATGTGTTGACCCCTCCTCCACAAACACTTTCCAGTTCTTCTGAACGGATTCCAGTGAGATAAATTCCAGCTACTTCTTCCTTTCCCTATTTTTCTGTCGAAGCTGTCTGCAAATTCAAGACGTTCTTTTCTTGCACCACACAAGAACAGCCGAGTGAGAAACCCGTTATTTCCTTTGAACAGAAGACGATTTCCGTTCTTTTCTCTCTTCTGCCCCAACTGACCACAAAACAAAGGTCTGAATAGAGACCAACTCACCGGTTCCTTTTTCTTTATCAAATCAGATTTGCTCACGCGCAGGTCATGATTCATTCCGAGTATATGACTGTGATCAGAAATCTCGTCACATTCCGTCAGCTTCCGAGTTTTTGTTCCTTCCTTTTCGAGAAGAAACATTCCTCACTGCCAGTTTCCTCGGAAGAGGGAGGCGGAGTCTGAATGCCATCTGGAGCGCTTTTCCTCGGCTCTCAGCTACAAAAGTCGTTTCATTGTCTCTTTGATTCCATTTTGAGTGGTTGCTTAGGTTCCAGATAATTCGAGCGTTCCTAACCTTAATGATCACAGCCCATTCGGTCTTTCCCTTCTTCCCGGAACAAAAGCCGGGGGCCCATTTGCAGACATGTAGGTATGTTTTCTCGTTTTTCCATCTATTCCATCCAACCATTCTGGAAATTCAGCAGACCAAAGACAAAATAGAGTATTGAGAGAAAGAAAGCCACTCGCAGCCACATTGCCTTAATTAATCCGCTAATTAACTCTGATTGTGCGCTTTTTTCCATGTTGTTTTGTTTTGGCACTTGAAATTCTGAAGCGTTCCGCAGCGTTCCGACACTTGTTCTCGCTGCTCGAGAAATGCTCCTTGAGCAGCGAGCCGGCCGGGCCGCCACCTTTCCGGATGCCAGTCTTCCTTTTTTTCAACCTTCCTTCCTTTTCTTAATTGCTTTCTAGCTCATCACTACTGCTTTCTGTGCTGTTTCTTTTTCTTCGTCTTCTTCTTTTTCTCAAATTTAATGGACTTGTTTTGGTCTTATTATTTTACGCACACAACCACATACACACAAAAGCGCACGCGACAGTAATTGGATTCCATGGAAAAAGTAATAAAACACATCGAAGACGATCCAAAGGCAACCGAAAACAACCATCTTATTTTGATGAACTTAGTGCAGTTCCGTCATTTTTCTGATGCACTTCAAGAGCCGGAACGGGACAATTTGGGAACATTAGTTCGTGGGAACAGAAAGGCTCTAATTCGGACCGGAACTTGACGCGAAAGACGAGTTGAGAGAGCCAATGCTCAGAAATCAAAGACGAATTCATTTCGAAACTTTCTCCGGATATTTGCATGCCCTCTGAAACCGGGCGGAGATTGCCCCACCGACCGCGTGTCACAAATAAGAAGTGCAGCCTGATGAACATTCTAGATTGGCACAGATTTCCATTGTTGATTACAGAATCATTCCAATTGTCACGTTTCTCCATCCCCCTTTGTCCGCCCCGTTTTTTTCTCGTTTTCTCCCTATTTCATGCCTCCCATTCAGCCTATTCAAACCGATCCCATATCGCATTTCGTTTCGTTTCGTTAACCTCCCGTAGACATGCTCAGAGAACATGAAAAACGACCGGATTCAGATATCAAACTGATCAGATATTCCGCTTAGAGTTCATAACTCACCGTTTTCGTCAGATTCTTTAAAGAAGCGAGCCAAAAAGGAGCGTGCACCACAGGGTCCGTCGGCCACATTCAAATCTCTGGATAAGCCAGTGACGCGTTCGTTCTGACTGACTCACATTCGCTTCTCTACTCGCTCTTTTCTCTCTCATCTACCTACCGTTTCTCATTTCCGCCTACCCCAATTTCCTTTATCATTGCCTTTCCGTCTGATGTTGTATTGCTTCTCTGCGCCAACTGAAGACGTTGACAGCAGCAATTACCAGGCGACTGTCAGAAGAAGAGAACCTTCATGAACGGCATCTAGACGTGAAACGAACGGACGGCAACACAAAACAAACAGGAGAGGGGCGCAGATACTTTATGGTTTCTGCATTGATGTCTCGCCGAGATTCGAGTCACTCCTTATCTTGCTTTCTTTTTGTTATTGCAAACTAAGCATCTTCTCCTCCCTCCATTCCAATCTTCGGCCTTCCATACGTTGAATTCTCCGCTCTTCATAACTTTGCACAGATTTTTTTGACTGATAATCCCAAAAGACCAGCTCATCCTTATTCTGCCACCTTCTCTCGCTTTTTTCTCTCGACATGTGCCTCATCTTACCATTTTTGAATATCCTGCTCGCTTTCAGACGTTCGATGAGCCAGTGAGAATGTGGAATCTGAACTGCAGTGAAAGCGACACAAAGGTGGCATGCCTGAATCTCGGCGAGGCGATTCTGACAATATCCTCCATGCTTACGGTGATGCTGGTGAGTAGCATGTTGATCATTCGAGGCACCGACGCCAATTAAAATTATTTGAGTCATGCCGACGCACGGCTTCCTTTCCTCCCACTATTTTCGTTCACGCCTTTTCATTTTCAAATGCAACCAATCATTAGACTCCAAAAGAGAAAAGGAATCCGTGAGGCGGACATACAAGGAAGTAGCTCTTTGGGGTCATACGTGTCGGTTGCTTGAAATCAGCATGGATTTGGACCACGCACGCAGCGAAATAAATGATGTCGACCGGAAACGAGATGAATTTCAAAATAGAATTCTTCCAGATCATCATCTTCGGCAACTTGCTTGTTGTCGTCACAGTGTACAGGGACCGAAAACTGAGAATGCAGCGCCAGAATTGGCTCATAGTTAGCCTGGCGGTTGCGGATATGCTCGTCGGCCTTTTGGTCATGCCCCTCACACTCACTTACGAAATTGTCGGTGAATGGACCATGGGTAATCAAAAAATCTGACACGCCGACTGGGAAACGAATGGTTTAGGAACAATCCTATGCGAAATGTGGCTTGCCTTGGATGTTCTCTTCGTTACCGCCTCGATCCTTCACATCTGTGCCATTTCACTAGACCGTTACTTCTCGGTGACACACCCTCTCACTTATCCAGCTACACGGACACCACTCCGGATGTTCGTTTATATTGGTAAGAATCCGAACGGTTAAACGATGGAAACTCGCAATGACAAATGGGAACAGAACAAAAATAGATTTAATTGACCTTAATCCTTCTAGAAGTTGACAGCGATTTTTGATTCTTCGGTCCTTTTTTAAATTGTTCTATTTACAGGTGTGTCGTGGATTGTTTCACTTCTCATCTGCCTTCCTCCAATTTTTGGGTGGCGGCCGGAACGACGAGAAGGGGAATGTTCAGTGAGCACTGACATTGGTATTGCAAAAACTTTGCAAACGAAGCTAAAAGAGCTTTCCTTGCAGGATACGTTCTCTACTCGTCCCTCGGGTCCTTTTACATCCCAGTTGTCATCCTCATCATCGTTTATGCCAAAATCTACAGTATTACCATCCGTCATAGTCGGCAGCGACTGAAGGAGACCGAAAGACGCGACCACACACTCAACATGTTGACAATTCGCAGCAGCACCAACGGTGAGTGTTTCCCGTCGCATGCGCCTTTTTCAACGGTGTTTCATCTACTCCGTTTGTCGGCCGCCATAGCTCAGTCGGTTAGAGCGTGGGTCTAATAAGCCCAAGGTCGCAGGTTCGACCCCTGCTGGCGGCAAATCTTTTTTTTTGTTTTTATGAATAAAGTAACTCATTTTTCAGAGCGGTATAATATGGAATACGAATTAGAAGAGAACTCGGATCCCGTTGAAGATGAAAAAGAGAAACCTTCTTCAAATAGAGATGTGATCAACAAAGTGTGTTGGCAGTTGAGGAAAATTTCCGAAGAACTCCCAAGACAAGGAGTGAAGGTTAGTGTGAGTAGATCGAAAACCAATTCGAATATTGCTCGTTTCTCTATTCAGATTGCACTGGATACCAACCACAACAGCCCGCCGGCATCGGATCTTGCACGAAAACTTGAGGAAAAAGGGTTCTGCGAGAAAAGGAAGCGAAAGCTGAAGGCTAAAGAGCGACAGGCGACATTGTTGCTTGGAATCATTCTCTCTGCTTTCATTTTGAGTTGGCTCCCATTTTTTGTAAGTTTACAAAACACAGGTACATGGAATACGGAAATGAATGCGATTTCCAGTTGATCTACGTCATCGGCGCGTTCGGCTATGAAGCTCCTCCGTTGGTTTTCAAGTTCTTCTTCTGGCTGGGATACTGTGAGTTTCGACACATCTTCCGTAACATAAATTCATCATGTTTTTTGTTTCAGGCAACTCTGGAATCAACCCCGTCATTTATACCGTTTTCAACAGAGAATTCAAGAGGGGCCTCTGCAAGCAACTGCACAAGTTCGAAAGATTCATTCATCCGCTCATGGAACTTTACAAATGACACATTGCCAACTATTTTTGTCTTTTTTAGTCTCAAATTCCGCCACATCGGGTCTGCGCCTTCTTTACAAATTCATGTTCCGCTTGAACTTTTTCTCTCGAAGCATAATCAAACAAAAACGCCATAGAAATTGAGAAACCAATTTTTATTTATTTTTGTTGAACTCTGTATGCAATAAAAATGAAAATGTGCCCATTTTTATGTTTCTCGGTAGAAAAGAAACGAAAGGTTGATTGAAAAAAAAACAGAAGATCAGGTGGAATGTCAGAAAATCAAAACCCGAACAATAAACAAAACACAAAAAAAAGAAAGAAAACACTTCTGAACGCTGCTTCGACAACGGAAGATCAGTGACATCGAAAAAGTACTTGACTTGTGGTTTTTAACCGATGGTTTTCCCAGAATATCATTATCCTCATCGTCGTCGTCATCATCATCATTGCCGTGATTCAGATGGAAAATACTCGAGAATTCGTCTCGACGCCTTCCGTGTTTTCGACCTTCTTGAGAGACGTCACAACAGCTGCGGAGACGTCTCCTCGTCCAAATGTCGATTGCTCCTCCGCATCTTATTATTTTTACGAAAATACCCTTTACGCGCCTGGGCCATCGCGTCTGAGGAATTACTTCCTTGACCCTGAATGACCACAAATAATTGTTGTTTACTTCGCCCATCTACTGTTATTATTGCAAAACCTCGGACATTCGACGCGAATCTTGAGCAGCAGCTAGTAGACTCGAGTACTCCGGTGTAGTCGTCGTGCCGCTTGTTTTTGGACCAACCTAAACACGAGATTTCATGAAAATCCGTGGGAACAAGGAAGTGCGTCGCGGCCAAGAAACACTCACATCGTTCTCGAAATAGTGTTGCGACTTTCCGGAACTTTCCTCGCTGCCTGAAAACAAAACCGACTGAAACAAGGGATCATTTCCAGATTGCTCATACTACTATCGTTGCTCGACGAGTTGTTCACTATAATGCGTGTGGGGAGTCTGATGGATGACGTGGTCCGAGTCGTTTGTTGTGAATTAAGTGAATCAATGGACGACGATGATTGTTTTTGGAGCTGCAATACGGACTCATTTGAGTCTCCCCCCCATTCAATGAAATGAATTCCAAATAGGGTCAGAGCGTTCAGAGACCGCCAGAACCCGTTCTCTTTTCAATGCTCTCAATAAAATTACAAATCTGGAACAAAAAAGGGAGGAGTAGGGAAAGAAAAACAAACGGTCAACGTTCGCTGGCTGGGCGCCTTGGGCAGTGTTATCTTGGGAGCCAGTGTGCGAGGGGGCGAGCTGCTTCGCTTCTTGATTGAGATTTTCGAACGGGCGCCAGATGATAAGGATTCCGACGACGATAGAAAACTGTATGATACGAACTTACTGTCGATGTGATGTTCAAGAAATGGACATACCTTTTAGAGTCGGAGGGTTCCCGAGATATAATTTTGACGGAAGCCAACGCTTTCTGCTGTATTTCACTTAACGTGTTCAGTTGGACAGTGTTCGCTTTGTTGAAAGAAACATTTGAAGACCTCCTTTCTGCTTGTCGAATTTTTTCTCTTTCTCTCGAAATGACGGCGCCAATAGCTTCAAGTTTGTCACTGCGAAATTAGAAAACACGAAGAGACGTACGGTCATTAGCAAAATCAATGATTTCAGGTTGTCGCATTGGCGCGTTTTTTCTTCTCTCTTCAAGGAAAGCTTCAATCTTCCGCTCTTTCTCTTCTGTAGTTTGTGGATAGACGTGTGTACCTCGATCGCCATCATACTTCTAAAATGGACCCGTTGAGATTAAACATTCGTGACGTTCAAACCGAGAACGTTCCGTTGATACCGGCAGCAAGCCTTCTAGCTAGCGCAATGTTTACTCCTCCTCTCAATTTCAGACTCCCTTCATCTCGAAGTCGGACAAGACCAGCTGGCACATTTTCATCTTCGACCTGTAATGTGAAGTGTGCATTTCCAAGAGTGATTCATGTTCTTTGACCACCTTCTCTTTCCTTTGAATCAAAGGCGGAGGGTTCGAGACCGTCACATTCAAAGCAGGCGGTGGAAGTTCGTCAAGCTCGCTGCTAGATGACGTCAAGGCTAGACTTGTTTTCGACTGAAATTCCAGACGCAATTATCTTAATTATGTGAGTTTTGGTGTATATCTCTCACTTCAATGGGGCTGAAAGCCAGTGCACTGGTACTCGAAGATTTCTTGAAATTCTTTGTGAACTGGAAAGAGGGCAGTCTGGGCAGCACTCTCTCGCTCATTCGAGACGCGCTTTTGTAAAGATCCTGATGAGATTTGGGACTGAACGCGGAAATGAATTTCTTGGCACGTCGCCAACTCTCGTGTCGACTTCCGCCTTCTTCCTCGTAAGGCAACGTGGAAAAGTCCATCATTGACCGTCCTTTCCTTCAAAACAACAATTGTTTGAGAGCTCTTTGTCACGACTCTTACGGATGAATTCGGTTTGGCAGGAAGTTCCTGTGATCCCCATTCGAGAACCGAGGTGAATCATCGGCCGGCGTTGTCATCGTGGAAGCCTTGCGTTGTATGATTTCGTGACCTAAAACAGCAAATCCAAACACATCATTAATCATAGAGTTCCACTTCCTACTTTTTGTCGTCATGTCTGGTGACTGTCGTATGACATTGTGAACATTCACGTACTCTGGCAAACTTGTACTTCTTAATTTCGATTCAGCATCTGAATTCTTGGAATTCCAATGAAAGTTTTCCAATGAGAACAGTAAACCTAGATGAGGAGAGTTGGCTTCCGATGCAGATGTGAACACTGGCGATTCAGAGCTCGATAAGGCGACAGTACTCGCGAGCTCGACAGCGGGACTATCGTCAGTTTCCATTGGTTCCAGTTTGACTTCAGTTTCACCATTAACTTCCCCCGGTGAGTCTGGTTGGGGGGAAGGACACGTCTCGGGTACCAGTCCGTCAAGATACTTCAAACTTCCCACCGGCGTCTTCAGCTTTCCAAGTCCGAGTGTGTTGATAGCAACACTTAAGATGAAATTAAAAGATAACGACGCATAAAGAAGGATATTTTCTCACCGAGAAGAAAAAATCTCGCTCTGGTTGATTGATGGTGTCGTAGTAGGCGGATTCATATGATTGAACCAGCCGCTGAATGTGCCCGAAAGGCCTGAAATCGAGTCCTGGTGCCTTCTAGATCGGTTGCAAATCTGAAAATGGACAATTTCAGTGTGCAACTTTAGTTCATCGCTACATTCTGAAGCCAGACGCCTTCTGCCATCCTCTTGCTGAGATAAAAGTTTAAGGAGCCGTCGTCATCGTTCGCTTTGTTGAGGAGCCTTGTGAAAAACTCGATGGCAGGACAGCAGAGTAGGAAAGATCCTTCTCCAACATTCGGACTGATCAAGACTCGATGGTTGAGATGGTCCGGAGTGATGGTCGCAGCCGCGATATCACAGTACAGGAGGGTTTCAGCGGGAACTCCAAATACAATGGCAAGACGAGAGTCCTATAAATAGAAAACTGGATGTTTTCATTAGACTCATCCTGCAGCTGCAAGTTCTTGTTCTCACGTGTAGGTGACATCTGACTTCTCTGTTGACAAACGCCGGATTTTCTTTCTGATTCGGGAACTGCAGCAATTGCATGAAATGAACCGTGCCTGTCAAATCCGATATGACCACCCATGTTGATGTTCGTCTCAATCAATCAAACTCACTTTGTCCGCCAATGTTTTTGAACCACGTCTCCCATTGGAGGAGCGTCTCGGGAAAGTGAAAAGCAAGAACAATATTATAATCCTTTGTGATAACCGTCAATGTCTGATTTTTGTTCTTGAGAGGAAAACCTGAATAATTAGAATGGTTAACGATTGTTATCTCGATTTTGATCTCACTTTTCTCAAACCCAATGTAGTTTTGAAGCAGCATCGACTGTCTGGCTTTATCTTTCTGCCGATCTTTACGATTCTTGTACAAGGTTAAGAGAGGGTCTTCCAAATCGGATTGCAACTTGCAAACGAGATACCGTGGCTCCCACTGCAAACAGATCACATGCTGATTCAATTCAATTCTGTCTCCTGCATATCAATTGCGATTGGCATGTTGACTGTGATTCAATTAGTGTGTGTGTTTCGACCGGTGGATTGGATCTCAATCTTACTACCAGATATCCCCCATGGGAACACTGTAGAAACGAGGATTACCTTCTGGTTCTCAAATAGTTTGCATTGTGACTCGATGGATCTGCCATTGTTGTTCAGCTCGACTCTCTCCTTCATTGCAACATTTGCAACTTCTGAAGTGACCTTGTTATCTGCAGACAGTCAAAGGTGATAATAGTTCAAAAAAAGTTGTAAATCAAGGCGAGAAAAAAAACGCATTGAACACGTTATTGCGCGGAGGGGAGATGATTGAAAGGGGATGGGTCGGGAGAACCGGCACTCACATACGCATCGCATACACACACACACACACACACTAGCAGACAATCACTATGCATGTGGCCGTGGGGGTGGCGGGCCCTCAGACAGAAAGATAGTGTGGATGCCTGGGGGAGGCGGACAAATCGATAAATGACAGTGATAATGACCGGGGGGGGGGGATATAGTGTTATTGGCGAATCGGACCGAGGGTAGCACAAGTGACGACGCCACCCGCAGACCGGTATCACGTCGCATCGTTTCTCAATTTCTCAAGTTCCTCGCTAATTTCAGTACATCAAACCGATGTAACTGCTTCTAAAAAAGTGCCAACTTCAAGAGAATAAAAGGAAACTGGAAAAATCAAATTCAAACAAAAACAATTCAGAAAAACAATTGAATCTTGCGTAGGAAAGGGGATTACTGGATTACAAAAACAGATGGAAAGAAACAAAATGCACCTAGAAGTGGTTTTTCAGAGAACCAATAACATGTTCATTTTCTATTCTGGGACTAGAGTCATTTACAAAGACTACGAGAACAACTATTTGTTCGTCGCACTTCCTCCCATCGAAATCGTTTCTCCTTCATTTGACCGCCTTAACAAGGTGCCCTTCGCTTCGAATTATTGAAACATGTCGATAGAGAGTCACATGCACATTAGAGACGTTGACACATCCATGTGCGTCACGTCGATCTGCCTGTTTTGAAGTTCGCATCTGTCATCAATCTGCCTATATTCAAGTGGCCAGTTGTGACAAGTCTATGACGAGCGAAGAACAATGTATATCCGTCGGTCCCTTTCAACGTGATACAAGTTTTTAACAACTTCCGCGCCCTCTCCTTCTCTGTCCTTCTCGCCACTTTCGTCTCACATTTCCCCTTTCTGTCTCTTAGAATCTTTTGTGGTTCTTCAAGCCGATTTTCATTTCACAAACGTTGCTATAAAAGATTCGTGTAACGGCTCGTATTTCATTTCTCACCCATTTACATCACAATGAATTTTTGTGAAAACCGTACAACGAGCAGTGATGGAGCAAACAAAAAAGTGTAAAAGCAGCCAAGATGGTCGTGATCATCGGAAAAGTGACCGGTAACTTATCGGTTTATCAGTCGCCCTTTTGCCCCGCTTACATGCCTAATTTAAGACATTTTCTGATGAAACTCGGGGCGTGTTTTTCGCCATCACCCGATAAGTGCCGTTTCACTGTTTCTTATCAACTTTGACGTCCTTTTCCGGCTCCCCAAATAAACCATTTCAGCTGATTCCTACGAGTTATTCAATCATCTCAGATTTGTGTACATATCAGGTCAACTAGTTGGTATTAACTGAAAATGAAACAGGTAGCGGTAACCATGAAATAAAATGTTCAGTCATCGCAATTTTCAGGACGAGTACGATCGTCAGTACGATTACAATCGGCAAGAAGACGATAGTTGGCTGCTGAAAAAAGTGAAAAACTTTGGAGCCGTTCGGAGCAAAGATGGATTCAAAAAGGCAGTCTTGCGCAGAATTCCGGTCATCACTTGGATTAAAAAGTGAACCATTCCAAAAGGTTGTTTCGTAACGGCTCATTTACAGCTACCTCGCAGTCAATCTAATGTCGGACATTGCTGCTGGTGTGACTGTCGGGGTCTACAACGTTCCACAAGGTACACATTTTCCTTCAAAACATTGTCAAACAATACTTTATCAGCTATGTCATACGCAACTTTGGCCGGACTAACTCCTGTTTACGGGTTGTATGCTAGTTTCTTTCCGCCGCTTCTCTACGCGATCTTTGGTACAGCGAAACACACAAGCATCGGTGTATTTGCGATCACTTGCTTGATGGTGAACAAGTGCATTCAAAAGATGATGAAGATTCAGCACGGTAGTCAGGCGATAGTTCTTCTTGGGAATACCACCACAGAAGTGAACCCACCGGTTCTTCTGACAGGTTTAACCCCGGTCCAAATCGCCACTAGTCTGTGTATGCTCACCGGACTCGTCCAGGTACCAGAATGTGGAGAAATTTTGGAAAGTTTGTTTCTAGGCTCTGATGGCTATCATTCGATGCGACAAAATGATGAAGTTTCTCTCCGCCCCTGCCATTTCAGCGTTCGTTTCTGTTTCCGGACTGTGGCGCCGACCGATTATCCATATTTTCAGGATCACATTTTCCGCTTGTTTCTTCGGTGTCGTGTCTCAGATTCCAAAAATGATGGGGTTTTCGGTGGACTCTAAAAATCATCGATACTTCAATTTGTACTACGTGAGAAACGTTTCATATTCCTATTTAAACTTTTTTCCAAATTCAGTCGTGTTGCGAAATCGTCAAGAACATCCACAACACTAATCTAGTTACTTTCGGTATATCCATTTTCTGTTTCACTTTTTTGGTCGGCGCAAAATGGATCCTCGAGCCTCGCCTCAAGAAATATCCAATCATTGGAAACTTTCCGTTCCCTAAGGAACTAGTTGTGGTAGGCAGTTAGTTCACGAGAATCCAATAAACAAATCGATAACAAATCAGATAATAACGGGAACAACAATATCCTATTTCATGGATCTTGAAAAAAACTACGGAGTGAAAATTATAAATGATGTGCCAAGAGGGTGAGAGTAAAATTTGAAAACATCTTACAGTTTTTGGTTTAAGATTTCCCGCTCCTTCCTTCCCGAGAGTTGATCTGTGGCCATTCATTACTCAGGATGCTATTTCTATTGGTAAAAGTTTCTCTAAAACAACTCACAAACGTTGTTTCCAGCTGTTGTTGCGTATGCGGTGACTATTTCGATGGGACAAATTTTTTCGAAAAAACACAAATATAAAATCGACTCAAATCAGGTATACCATTGAAGCATGGTAAACGTCTTTATGAATATTCTCAGGAACTTCTCGCACTTGGTCTCATCAACATTGGATCCTCGATGTTTTCCACTTTCCCAACGTCTACTTCGCTTTCTAGAACGCTCGTCAACGAGGAGTGTGGAGCCAAAACTCAGGTTCATAGCTGGGTTCTGATCTTTTTGAATTGGTTTTTCAGTTATCCGGAATGGTCAGCTGCTGCGTTATTCTATTGGTTATCACAATTGTTGGACCGCTACTCTCAACTCTTCCAAGCTGTATTCTAGCCTGCATCGTGATCGTTGTAGTCCATTCTATGCTGGTGAAGTGTAAGGAGTTGCCGAAGCTTTGGAAGTATTCGAAACATGACTTCGTATGTGCTGGTGATGAATAACCATTTGGTTAGGTTCCTCTTTCAGTGGATTTGGGTTTTGACTGCTTTAGTCACACTCGCATCAGACATTGCCGAAGGGGTGGCCGCTGGCATCTTCTTTGCGATTATCACGATCGCAATTCAATCTCAACAGTTCGTTCACCACTTAAAGGCAGACATCAATTACACTCGTTCCGTTGTTTAGGCCGACGATAAAACAACTGGGACAGGTCCGAATCAACGATTTTCGACCAATCAATCACTACGGACTGGCCAAGGTGATTTGAACGCGTGTTATTCGTCGACAACTCGTAATTCAATTGCAGGAGACATCGTTCCGGATAATTCGTTTCGACGCGCCATTGATATTCGCCAATGTCGACAAGTTCCTCGACAACGTGCGGGACGCAGCGAGCGCCAAACAAAAGCAGCGGAGTGCAAGCACGGATTCCCAGGAGGATGGCGACTGGACGGCGATTATTCTCGATTGCCACACTTGGATCTACACCGACTCGATGGGCATAGACGCGGTGAAGGAGATTGACGAGGACCTCAAAAACATGCGAATCCTGCTTCTTTTCGCCAACTTGAAGTGTGAGTCAAGCGGGAGGAGAGCACGCGCCTCGAGAAACACTATCATCATTTTGTTTGTAGCTTCTCTTCGCCGCCAGTATGAGGATGCGGGTGTGCTCGAACAAATCTCGCAGCGTCAAATCTATCCGTCAATCCAAGACGCCCTGGACTCCGCCCACGCTCTCGTTGCAGATCAAAAAACATTCTTCGACGCGGAGAAGGCAGTTCAGACGAATGTGGCGTTTGAAAAAGAAGCAGATCTTGCATAAAATCAATTTTTCTCTTCACACAATTCATAATAGGAAACTTTGGTCATAATAAATGGGTTTTGTTGTAACATAAGATGAGTTATTCTGAAGTGTAATGTTGTGCACGCGATACCCGAGCAGCAGAGTTTCTCAAAATATTTTGTGGAGACAAAATGCTGAGAACTCTAATGTTTTCAGATAATTTCTGAATATTGCATAATAGGGATGAAATAGTAGAAAAATGTGAGGATATAATTCTAGAAATGAGTACTATTGATTAGTGGGGGGGGGATGACATTGGGTGTGACCGAAAGATTGAAAAGACAATAAGGCATTTGGGGAAAAAACAGGATTTATGCTTAGGATTGACTATGAGGGGAAGGGGGTTAGCACCAAGAATCGAAAAACATGGGGAAAGAAATGAGCAATGGCATTGTAGGTGTTGAAGAGTCGTGACGTCTACTTTGGTCCCGGACTCATGGATCTTCTCTGGCTCTCGATGTCGCGGTCCTTCAGACTTTCCGAGATGCGCTTTTTCAACTCTGTGGGGAATCGGTCGTAGCATCTTTTGCAAGTCGGCTTCATATCGAATTCATAGAACTTTGTCCTGGAATGCATTGTTGATTAGGGGAAACGTTCTTATTTAAACATTAACTCACTTTTGGTCGAGCTTCTTATCGCAGAAGCTGCATGAGAAGCACTTGGTGCACCACGTCTTCTGAAGAGCTTGGAACGCTTCTCCGCAGCATGGGTCTCCGCACTTGAAGCAAAGATTTCCAAACATCTGTAACAATGCAAACTAATTTCTGTGTTGGTGTTCAATTGTCAAGTACCTTATGGAAATGTTGTTCGCAGTACGGGAGTCCTTTTCTTTCGTAGTGACGATGTCCCAAGAACGGCTTCTCGCAGACAGAGCACACAAAGTGCTCGACGTGCCAGTGCTTTCCGAGAGCAGCCACGACACGCTCCTCTATCGGCCTGTGACAGGCACCACAAATTGGGATTCCCATGGTGTCGTGGCATCTCAGGCAGTAGAGCTCTCCGTTCACTTCTCGGGAAGCGGTAGTCAACTCGACACTGCAATTGAAGAGTTCCAGTCAGTGTAATGAAAGATGACAGTTCCTACTTGCAACGCTTGCACTTGAAATGGTATGGATGGAAGGAGTCCCCGCGGAACTTGATGTGCTGTCCGTCGTCGATCATAGCGTGACATTTGTGACACACATACCGTCCATGTCCCGCTGCTTTCTCCCTCTCATTGCATTCGCGGCAGAGAGCCCTACAAGACGGATAGGAGGTCTCGCCATAATCCGCTCCGTATGAAGTACCTTCCCGCGTTTCTCAAGAAACCAACGTCGGCCAACTGTTTACTGCAGATCTCGCAGCAGAAGCACGACGGATGCCAGCTGGCATTCATTGCTTTGATTACTCTTCCAACAATGAACTCATCTAGAAAATAAAACATTTACGGCTTTCGGAGTCGCTTTCTCAGCCAACTACTCACTGCATTTTCCGCAACATGGCGAGTAGAGCACATGGAAATCGTGCTCGCAGTACTTGCGTCCTTCGAACTCGAAGTAGATTCCGTCGGGAAACGGTTCGAAGCATTGGGCGCACCTGCAAAAGAGTCAGTGTAAAGATGAAAGGGACTATGTTTTCTGTCGCTCTTACACAAAACATTCCGAGTGCCACACTTGTCCGGATGAGTTAACCATTTGGTCTTGCATCGAGAATCCGTCATTACAGCGAACGCACACCATGTTCTCGAAGCCGTGGGCGAGGTCGCCATTGATGAGGTGGTCGGAGTTCATTCCGCCACACACCATCTATCGCCGAACCCCCTGAATTCATCGGGTAAGCACACAAAAGAAGGTAGAGACGGCGCGGGGCGAGAGCAAGTAATATGAAGACAAATATGTACAAACAAGTCGAAAGCCAAGAAAGGAAAGCCAACGTGGTAGGAAAAGGTGAGTGCGTTTGCGAAAGAATGGTCGCCTCGGTGAGACCAATAATGAATGAATGAGATGGCGAAAACACGTGGTTTTTGTTGTGCTAATTTTACAGTCAACTAGTAATGATATGGTAATGGAAATCGGTTCAGTGTCTTTCGAAATGAAGAGAGAGGATCGATACGCGTGGGGGGGAGAAAGATATCCTCTTGGTGAGAGCAAATGTGCCAAAGGTATAGGATGCGACGGGTTGACATGTGTGTAAGAAAGAATCGGAGGCGGCGATGGCGTGGAAGCATTGGCATTTTGTGTAAAGGATGAAAGCGAACCAAGAGATAAGTGAACAACAAAACGTTGTGTGCAGCGAAGAGACAGCGGATGTCGCGGAGCCGGCGGCTGCCTGACTAACTCACTCTGCCCGCGGGAGACGTATCCGAAGTGTTGATGATCAGTATCGATTGGCCGAAAAGACACAGGGATGTACGGGGGCAGCAGTTGGAAAACGAGAGGCACGCTCTGAACAAATGGCAACGATTCACACTTGACAGAATATTGGAATGGGTGAGAAAATGGGTGTTCGCACGGAAAAATCCGACCAGTTTCTAGCGCTCAGTTATGCTTCGTCGTCCATGCGAACAAAAATATGAAAGGCAGCAAAGCTTCAAGTATACAAAATTCATGTCGCATGTTTTCTTTCGTAACAAGCGTGCACTCTGGGAGAAAAAATATTTTAAATTCCTCAGAAATGTGAATCATATAAACCGAATGGGATGAGATTCAAATTTTCAATTAGGTAAATGGAAAATCGAGAACCTTTTGCTGAGTTAAAAGGCTGAAGAACACAGTGATATGGGCATTTATTGGCCGAAAGTGCGCAGAATGTACAACTAAAAAGAGTGAAGAAAGCGAGAGGCAGCGCGCGGCGGGTTGGACAACAGCCAAGCGGGGGTCATACTACGGCCGCAGACGTAACGACTCGCAGAGACCGCGCGATCTGCGGAGACCCAAACAACCGGGTTGCGTGCGTAGGGTCACATTAATAGCCAAGTATTGTTGCTCGTTGATACTCCGAACAGAGCGGAAAAGCTTCTCCTAACACATGTTTAAAGACAGTTGAAGGACAAAGGGTTGTCGGTAGGAAAGAAAGAAGTTGAGAGGTCAGGAAGTAAAAACAGAAGGTTGAAAAATGCGCGCCCCCGTTTGACCTCAACCTTCGTTTTTATAGCGTCCTTGATACCACGAGTCTCATTGTATCAAATATCACCTCTCGCGGAGAAACAACCTTCTAGAATCCAGGAATTGTCAGCATAAAAACAAGACGATGGATGACAAAAAGGCCCTTCAAACACAGCGGGGTTTCTTTCGAAGACTCTCTTCCTCGGTTGGAATCCGCCACCTGTCACACAGCTGGTGCGCATTAGGTACATTTGTGGCGAAACGCGACGCCTTTTGCCTTCCGTACACTTCTTGTTCTTGTTCAACATTCTTTATTTTTTCTTCGTCACGGTGAGAAGAGGAATAAAGAAAATGGAGAAAAAGAGAGATCGGAGAATTTTCCAATAACTTGGCGTGTCGGGAAATATAAAAAGAATGACGGGAAGGGAAGATTATGACAACAATGATGCATCAGCGAGGGGGAGTGGGAATAAAAGACTGGGGAGAATCACACAGACAAGAGCGAGGGCGACGTTCAGGAGGATGTACTGCTGTCCTTCTCAGCACGATCCTCTCTTTCGGTACCAGCCCAAAGTGGTTTGACCAGTGCAGAAAGATTGCGGTCCATCTCGGAGAAGTTGTACCGCTCGTTGATCGGCTTGCCTATCGGATCAGCAGTGCTGCAAGAAGAACATGTTTGACGGTCTCCATATAAAGAGAAATGTGCGAAAACTCACTGTGATGTGCAGAGAGAAGCAAGAAGCGGAGCAGAAGAGGCAAGAAGAAGGATTAGTAGTTGAAGTTGCGGCGGGCCAACGCTTCCGCCTTGATGGAGGCCGCCGAAACAACGGATTCGCGCGAGTCAGTCGAGTTCATACTTTCCTGACTTCCCATCACATGTTTTGGATCGGCTGGATCTTCTTCTCGCGCGATTGGAGCTTTCCGGACACCGAATCTCGCGACAAACTTTTTGCGCATCTCATCTTCCGCCCGAATCGTGGCATTAGAATCGGTACTGCCCAAACTCAATCCGTCACTTGAAGCAGCCATTATTGTTTTCGAAACGACGTTTGACGGCGTTTGCGTAAAGAATTCGTGTCTGGCCATTTGATTCTTCTGGGACGGGGATCCAGGAACAATGAGACTTTGCGGCTGAGAAGATACTTCTCCGGGTGTCACATTCTCATAAATACTTCTCTGAGTGGCTGTTTGGCGCAATGAACCGCCAGATGGGCTCAGTTTGTGAACTCCGGGCACTTCGCGTTGCGGTTGGGGAGGCTGGAGCGGAAGTTTTTGAAGCTGTTGAAGCAACTGCTGTTGTTGGATAGCCTGACGGTTCATCATCGCTTCTTCGTAGGAGAAGTTCATGTGACCATCCGGAGGAGGCTCGAAGTATCCACTGGCAGATCGAGGAAGGTTGTAGCCGTAGAGGAGGCTATTCGAAGACGAGTCTTCGCCATGCAACTTGCTCATCGAGCCCATCATTGTTCGATCAAACATCTCGTAGCCCACAAAGTTCCTCATTTGTTGTTCACGAATGTTGACGTCAGTTTCCAGGAAGCTGTGCTCGTTTCGCAAGTAGATATCGGCTCCTTCTACATCTTCCGCATAGTAGCTGTTCTGCGAGACGGTGTCACCATCCTCTTCTTCCTCCTCTTCTTCTTCGGACTCTTCCTCGTAGTCCTCCTCTCCTCCTTGATTCCGGTACTGCAATTCTCGTCTGACATCGTATCCCTGCGCAGCTAGAAGAGCAAGCCTTTCTTGCTCTTCAAAATCGTCCAAATCTTCATCATCATAAATGTCATCGACGTCCTCTTGCCGTTGTCCGGATTGCATGGGAGAGGAATCTTGGAGCATCGTCAGTTTTTTCTTCATTCGAGCCTGATTTGGTTTGGACATTTCATCGTCACTCATGATGGCAGCATCGTCTTCGCTTGATGTATAGACACTGCTGTTCCGTTCGATCTCGTGAGTTTGGACACGATCGTTGAAAGTGACAGACTTGAAAGATCCTCGAGAAAGTTCTGACATGCTTGAATCGCGACGATCGCCGATGCTCTTTTTGGAAGGCTCTCCATGTCCGGACCGTTTGGAAGACTCTGCTTTCAGCTTTCTCACCGAAGAGTGCGTTGCGGTTGTTGGCGGTTTCCCATCGTTTTTAGCGTCTTTCGTCTTCTCTTCGTCTTTCAAACTCTTCTTCACCTTATCGCCCGACTTTTCCGGTGTTGACGACTCCAGTTTTTTCTCGGAAACTTCTTTATCTCTACCTTGGTGCCTCTCTTTCTTGTCTTTGGAAACCATTGTCAATGTGATAGTTGCTTCAGCTTTCTCCTTCTTTTTCTCGATCGTTTTCATCTCAACGGACTCATGCTCACCAATTTCAGAGACGTTTGTTGAACTGCCTTTCTTCTTCTTCAACTTCTTCTCTTCCTCTGCTTCTTTCTTTTTTTGGGCCTTCTCCAACTTCTTCTGCTCCTTCTCTTGTTTTTTCTTCTCCTTCTCCAATGCTTTTGCAGCTTTCTTGTCCAGCTTCGGTTCAGAAACAACTGAATCTCCGGACTTGTTATCACTTCCGCTCTTCTCACTGCTCGTCACGCTTAACAAGTCGGTGTCAAGCTCCTTGATGCCTCCATCACCGGAGTCCTTCGACGTCTTCTTCTTGCTTTCCTTCACCACGCTCTTCTGCTTGTTTGACACGTTTTCCCACGCGGGAGTCTTGAATCCTGTTCTTCCTTGCTCATCACGATACCAAGCGGGGTTCAAAAGCACACTCTTCGACATTTCACTCGAATCCGTTTTGTGAATCTTTGCGGGCTCGGTGGAAGGCTGAGATGCGGACGAAGAAGCTGCCGCATGGGTGCTCGACGCTTCGCCGCTCTCCGGTATCGCATGCGGCATCATTCGGTTGGCGATCGCTTGTTTGAGCAACGAATTAGCTCCGGTGCTGGCAGCTTTGCTGGTTCGACGCGATTGTTGGCCGTACCGCGAACCTAAACACATGCTCTGTCGAACAACTTTTGAGGAACTGGATGGGTGCGAGTGATTGATAAATGGGGGGACCCATTTCATCGAGAGGAAGGAAAGCAATGCGCTGCTTGAACGTGCACGACATTTATATAGCGGTGTTTGGTGTTCTAGTCGACGACATTCATACCTGGGTCCAACGGATTCACTGATGTTTGGGACTGACTTGGCACTGAGATCGGCGGTGCTGCGGAGTGAAACTGCGCTTCTCGCATGCTGAAAATAGTAAACTTCAAGAAAGGGAAACAAATTGGATTTGTCCTCAGCCTATTCAAATCATACAAATTTCCGCGCGCATTTCATAACCCCTCGCAGAAGTCACTCACCAAAACTGCTCATCTTTACTTATAGGAATGTTTCGAATAGTGGGCGTATAGACACCAGCCACAAGTTTGCAGCATAAATTCATAGTGTTTATTCTGGGAGTTATTAATGGATCTGCCACGAAAAGTACACTAGATCATGAGCTAGTGTGTGTGTGTGTGTGTGTGTGTGTGTGTGTGTGTGTGTGTGAAAAGAATTGAAAAATAGCACGAAATCAAGGGAGGCCGTGTTCTTTTTCGCACTCTATCCGGTGTCAGCTGTTGATCGGTGGAAGAAGAAAAGACAGACGACTGAGAGCAAGTCGGTGATTGTGAATATTTGAAATCTTCTTTCTTCTCTTCTTCTCCTTTTTCTTTTTCTTTTTTATAGAGGTATTATGTAACGGGACTCTTGTTTCTCCGTGTCTTCTCGAGAGCACAACAACGTTTGCATACATTCATACATACAATAAAATAATGGGGAAAGTATGCGGCAAATGTTCAAAAGCATATGGCGCATGTTTATAGAGGCAAATGAGCTCTTTTACGATTCTCAGAACGATCGTCTTTCGCTACGACTTCTTCTTTCTTCTTATTCTTTTTCTCACTCCCCCCTATCGAACGGTGCAATCTCAATTTTATTACCTGCGGAGCAGCGGACGGCCACTGGTGGTTGTGGTGCTCGGGCCGGAACCGGCTGCTTGCGACGGATGGAAGGCTCCCTGAAGAGTATACGACGTGGTGTGGCTATTGTAAGATGCGTACCTTTTGGCCTCACCTGAGATGATGATCCGCCGTGGGAATGTCCATGTCCACCACCTTCACCTCCGACCATTCCTTGCACCCAATCCGGGTACTTGTACAGACAACACGATCTGATCTTCTTTGGAAGAGCCGGTGGTTCTTCGCTGAACAATTTAACTTGGAGTCAGAACCCTTTTTTGTGCTTTTTATGTGTTTGTTTGAAAGCAGTGCTAAGATCATCCCTATTCAAAAATTCCATGTTCCACGTGGTTTCCAAATTCCAGTAGTAGTATCCACAACTTTGTAGAGTGACGTCTTCTTGCTCTTTGCTCGTTTCCAATTTCATCCGTGAAATTCACAAGAAGCCAAACACACGTCCTCAATCTTTTTTCTCTCACAAACATATAATACTTGGTTGTGGTTTCGAATTTCCGTGACATTCAAGCCAAACCGGTGATTCACAATCAAAGATATGAGAAGAATTCATTGTGGAGTAGTAATGTGAAATATTTCGCTATTCTGACTATAAATACACTTTTTTTGATGAATAGATAATTGCATTTTGCGTTTGAGTTGGTGGTGGAAGCGGAGCGGATGAATAAATTGAACAGAAAGAAGAAAAATGAATTGGTGAGGGTTGAGGATGGGCCATATCACATTTTAGGAATATGAAATGTTACAATCAAAAAGGGGGTATAAGTGGGACAGAGAGGGTTTGACGCAAAGTTATGAAGCGTTCACCGAGATACGATTATCTCAGAAAACGGTTGATTCATTTTCAGGTGAAGGCGGACTACAAATAGTACCAGTGCAGAACATTCATTGTGTTGAGGTCTTAGCCGCCGAAAAAAGGTTTCTGAGTTGTTTTTTTGATTTCACGCTGGATAGAGTGGAAGGGGTTTCTCAAAAAACGTGGAACAATGGGAGGACGAAAAATTGAGTTGAACGGGGGGAAAGCATTGGTTGATCACACGTGAGTGAAGCGTGAATTCAAGAGGAAGACGGTTGTCCACCAGCTTTTTGTGTTGGGAATGCGAAACTGTTATCACTGCAATGGTGAAAGTGAGAATTTCGGTCTGGAAAGAAGCGTGAATGTTGTGGTGAAACTCACACTTTCGGCGGAGTTCTTTGGAGGAAAGCACTGAGTAAGTCGATAGGGAACGGGAAGATGATAGTTGAGTTCTTCTCGGCTCTGAAACCATTTTTAAACATGGATGCGGACAATTACCTTTGAAACTTACGAAATGCTGTTCAAGGTTTGAAGATAACGGAGTTGAAGGGCAGATGGGCTTTCGGCAATGACCTCGGCAGCTTCTTTAAGAGCACGGGACGCCTTCTGTTCACCCTCGGCCACAATAACCTGTAAGAATTGCTTTGAAGTGACAGAGTTTGTGAGCTTTGGTTTACCTTTGCACGGGCTTCACGAGCGGCTTCGGCTTCGGCAGCCATTGCTCTTTGCAGTTGAACCGGGAGACGAACGTCCTTCACTTCGACTCTCTCCACTTTCACTCCCCATGGCTCTGTGGCCTCGTCCAAGGTTGTCTGAAGAGACTGGCGTTTGACAGGCAAGACCATTTACCACAAACCTGCATCTGATGAGAGATAGCCTCTCGGTCGGACAACATCTCAGCCAGAGTCTTGGTTCCGAGAATGTTACGAAGAGTAGTTTGGGCAAGAAGCTTCGTGGAACGGGCTGCGTCCTCGACATTGGTGACCGAAATGGTAGCATTGGAAATACGGAAATAGACGACAGCGTCGACAGCGACAGTCACGGAATCTTTCGACAGAATCTCCTGAGGAGGTACTTCGAACGAGAGCACACGGAGGTCGACTTTGCGATAGGTGTCAATGCACGGGACAATGAAGAATATACCTGGAAACGACAATTGAGTGTTTAAGGGGAAAACGTCAACCAGTTTCTTCTCTATCCTGAGCACTTACCAGGGCCTTTGGCTCCACCGGGCATAAGACGTCCAAGACGAAAGATGACAGCTCTTTCATACTCTTGAACGACCTGAAAAGAAAATGGGGTTGAAAGGGTTGGGGACGAAAAACCGATTACCTTTATACACATGCACGCCGAAATCGGGAGAGTGAAGAAAATGAGGAGGTAGGAGAGAATGGTGAGAATCCATCCGCACACTCCGAACTCATTTTGTATGTTAGCTGAAAATAGAAAGATCATTGAAAGCAAATACATTTTGAATGCTTTTTCTTCTAATTGTTGCCACAAAAACATTGAATTAAACACCAAACTTCAACATCTTTATTTGTAACTTTCGAATTGTGATCTCAGCCCGATAATCAAACCTTCAACATGAAAATAGTCCTTCTTCGGTGCAAGCGTTGTTTGGGGCGACGAAGCGGTACCACTCGTCGTGGAAACCGTTTCGCGAGTTTTCATTCAGTCCAGAATAGGGGGTGAGGGGGGAACAGCAGCTGGGGGGTCTGGTGTTGGTCGAGGTTGTAAGAGAAGAAGGCAACAGCTTCTCCCTTGCTCTTAGCTCTTGCCGGCGGGCATAAAACGAAGTTGATATCAAATGACAGAAGGGAGCACCTAGGTTTCTGTCTTCTAACCTTGATTTTTGTCTCGTTTTCAATTCAAAAAGTCATTCTTGAACAGAAATCAAGATAGAAAAGAAAGTGAGATGGATTGGGAGAGAAGTAGTGAAAATGACGGATTTGAGGAAAAGGATTTTGAAGGGAAACCATCAAAACAATGACTTTCAGACACAAGTGTTCTTGCTCTGGAATAACAAATGGAGCTACGTATATCATCAATATCCAGATATGCCGAACCAAAATCGCGCAGAACCTTGTTCACCTAGAAAAACAACCGCTTAGATTAAAAACCCAAAAACAGGATGCGCGCCGGTTCCTGGGCTTTTAAAAACGCATTTATGAATATGCACCAATTTTCACGTCTTCAAAAAAAAGAAAAAAAAAACAGAATCGAATGGCTGCTTGAAAGAACTTGAGAGCACGTGCATTGTGGAAACTACGAAATGCGTTCCAAGTGATTTGTTTTCACCGCAACAGCTGACTTGCAATCAACTTCGATTAGTGGGAGCAGGAGAAGAACAAGAGAAGTGAACACGGTTCCATTTCGGCCCGAACTTATTTTTCAATTCGGGAGGTGTCTTCAGAACACGGAGAACGCCCCCTATTTTGTTACTAGTTCTCGCTATTTTATTTGTCAATCAAATTGGTTTCGTTCCATTTCAAACTCAAAAACAACGAAATAAAAGATATGCGCAATGAAACCGAAGAGGCCGAAGGTTATAAAACTGGGTACAACTGGTGCTAATTTTGTTGTGGGGGTCACCACAAAAATGCGGACAAATTTCATATTTCATCTACGCTTCACTGGCCAACATTTTGTCGACTTTATGAGGATAGTAAAGGGTGAATGGGCGGAATTGAGATGGCTGAAGCATTGGGCGGCTATCCGAAGAAAAACACCTTGTCGAACACGAGTTATTGTGAAAAGATATGAGAACAATATATATAATATTCTTTTTTATCTGTATCCACATGGTGGTGCTTCGAAACGAAAATATGAGGGGAAAAGACGCAATAAAGCTGCGAGGGGTTCTCAAAAATTTGTCTGCAGGGGAGGGTGCACTGAGCGGAATGAAGTAATGTGGTTAAGATTTTGATTCCGACTCCCTTCCCATCTGACACCATTTTCTTTGCACCTCCACACTCTCTGAACCGACAATTGGAGAAGAGGGACTCTAAAGGGAGGCCAATAGTGTGCGGGAAAACGGGAAGTGCACCATGCGCGGCCAGTAGAAAAGAAGTAATATGGAAGACGTCAGACGAGGGAGAGTTGCTGACTTTTTTATGGGTTCGGTGTATTGGTGTGAGCTGTCTCGTCGGGTACTCATGAGAAAAAGAATGGGTTATTAGGCGGACAAGGTTCCACTAGTGTTTTCCAACGCAAACAAACTAGCTGAGATTGTTGGAGAGCAAGAAGGCAAAATGAATAGAGATGTCAATGCGATGAAACTCAAATTGGTCATCCCATCCCCATCTTTCATCATCCTCTAATGATGCACATCAGTCATTAAGATTAAAAATTCATTGTGGTGAATTGATGCAACAGCGAGTGGCGATGGCCATCAATGTCAATGAAACACGAATCATGAATGGCTAAAGTCGGAGGAACGAGTTTGTTGAGGCTTCCAGAATAGGATGAATTCGTGACTGGCTGATATTACAGATTAGTAAGTTCCGTGTGTTCGAAGAACACGGCAAAGATGTTGGAAAACAAAAACAGCCGACGGAATAATCCGGATGAGCAACAGAACAGTGTCAGCTTGCACAATTCGAAGGATGGGGAGAGAGTAAGATTGATCCTCTGCCGTATACCTACCAGTTTGCATAGTGAAAGAAAGTGAGCTTTATATTGGTTTTCAAACCGGGGATAGTTTAATGAAGGGGCATTGTCCGTTCAGAGTTCAATATTGCCCTGCACATGTGTTTCCCATTTGACTTCCGCAGATCAAAGGCTCAATTCTAACCAGTACCAGATTTCGGCCGAGATCGATGACTGCCGTTTTGCATATGCGTGATAGGCGTGAAGAAAATCTCATGATAGAGCATCACAGAACTATACCGAGAAGGGTTTCTGATGATGCATCCAATCAGGGACGCTGCCAGTCAGAAATTTGGTTATGAAAATGCGTTTGCTAGGCACGGAAAACAAACGGAAAATATAACAGTCAGGACATTTGTCCTAACCAGAGCTAATGGAAAAAATTTCGACGGAAATTGTTGTTGTCGGGAGGTGAGGGGGTCGCTAAGAATAGAACAATAGGGCATTCCGGCGCGTGGGTGGCTCCTTACCTCCTATCTGCTCGTTCGGTGGTTTTTTGACGTCTGTTGTGATGCGAGGAATATACGGGGAGAATTTGAACTCTCTCGGCGGAGGCACCGAGAACTTGCGTTCAACTGGATCGTCGTTATACATGACTCAGGTTTGACTCGCAGTTCCAGAATCCATGTACACGAAAAAATGAGGCTATATTTAGTCGAGCGAGAGAAGAAATGTTCGAGCGGTTTGCAACGATCGTCGCATAAATATAAGAGAAGAAAAAAGAAGAAGGATAAGAAGAAGAAGAAGAAGAAGAAGAAGCATTCGCATCCCAAAACCTAATAACAATCATACAAACACTGCGTGACTGAATCACTGCCGGAAAACAAAACAAAGAGGAGCAATTTGAATTCTGGACATTGCTTTCTTGCTTGAAGAGTCCCACCATTCTATAAACAAATGTCGGTTTATAGTGGAATCGGAGAAAAGATCGGATCTGGCAGATCTGGTCACAAAATGGACAAATTTATAGACCTCTTCTGGATGCTTCTGTATAGACGTGTTGTTTGTCTCAAAACCTCAAGGATGCTTTGCCAAACAAAAATGTTAGAACTTTTAGGAACTTTTTTCTCTGGAATAGGGGTTAACAGTTAATCCGGTGAGCGATGGGTAGTCGTCTCATTTTTTGTGCCGAACGAAGAAAATAAGGAGGTGACGGCAACTAGAAACAACAAACTAGGACAAATGATTTTTCGGAGGGTTTGGATAAGAAGAATCTCATTTCGACTCGAAATTTGGCGTCGATGCGTGACGTCTACTGGCCGATGTGTTTGATTTCAAGAGATGGCAACAATGCTCTCGCTCCTGCTCTTCAGTCTTTTGTGTCTCGTGATACTTCTCGACGAGAATCAGAATAAGAAGCGGAATAGAAAGGACGACGGCACTTTTAAACTAAATGAAAGATTTTCAGTGGAATATGGAGTAAATTCTGTTGATGATGCGCCGGTTGGTAAACATGGAGGGGATGCGGGAAAACGCTTCCTTTTCTCTTCGCTCGAAAAAAAAAACGAGAGACATTTGGAGGACTGATCTCCAACTATCTCATATTTTTCACTTCTTTTCGAGATGAACCCTTTTCCACTTTGCGCAATTACTTTTGCCTGGAACAAAACACCCTCCACGAAACTTCAAAACATCGTTTCCGAAATGAGATTTTTGTTATGCTCTTTCTCGTCTTCCTTTTCCAGACGCCGAAAAACGGTCCACTTAGGAAAGGAAGGAAAACAAGATAAAGAAAAAGTGCTTCTACCGCGGAGAGGGTGACCTAAAAAACTGTCTAAGCGAGAATCTTCATAGCTGTATTCTACTCCGTTTTTAGTACCGAACCTAGGCAGACAGAGAATTGGCGGGAAAAAAAAGAAACCCAGGAGATAGAGATAGAGACAGAACGGAAGAATTCATGTTGGATATGCAAAATAATACGTCTAAAACACAGCCTGTTTTTATTTCATCAGGGGAGAGAAGCAACACGAAAAAAAAACTAGAGAAGGAGGGTCTCCCGGAAAAGAAAAAGAGACCAACTAAGTTGAAAAACATACAAATAACCGAAGGCTTTTTTTCCAGGGGCGCAATACATGAAGCTTATGAACGAGAGGAAAGGAAGAGGTGAGTAAACTGCTTTTCAGACTGCCGAGAAAACGAAGAACGGGTTCCGAAAAAAGAAAAAGAGAAAAACGAAACAAACAAGTGAAAATTCTCATTTACTTAGCTACTGCTCATCCGTTAAATATGTGTATTGTTTCTTTTCGCGCGGCGGTTCGCTTCGAGAATGGCTCATGGAAAACAGCGTGGCCGGAAACCGAGAGGGGAGCGAATAGAACTCAAGTTCACAGTAATTTCAGAGAAAGCGGAAATAAATGGAGGAAACGAGAAAAAAGAAGCGCCTAATCGTTGCCGTTTCGCGATAAGTGGTAAACAATCGTACTAATATTCAATTACTATTCATGAGTTCTTCCATGAGTGCCGTTGTTTTTTTCCGCCACTACCTACAGGATTCTCATCTTAAGCTACTTGTGCATCAGTTAAAACGTTTTCTCCCCTCTTTTCCTCCCGCTTCGCGTTCCGCCGACTACTTGTGTTTTTCTGTTTTGACCGAAGAAATAATTTCCTTCCGTAGCACGCAAAGTGAGAGAAGAATGAGAGGTGGAAATTCCACTAGTTCACCACCAGTCGCCGCTATTCAGTAATACAGCAATTTTGTTCTTTTTTTTATTATTTTTGCTGGGTGTTTTGCTATTCTATTCCTATTTCGAGGCGTTCTGATCAAGTGGAGAGAAAACTGGAGTTCCAGTTATTGCAACCGTAATTTGTTGGCAAGTTCTTAATGTCTACTGAGAAATGGAGAGACTCGAAATGAGAGAGATCACGACTACTAATCGAGGGGTGTTTTTAATGAATTACGTCATGCAAACCCAACTAGCGAGAAGAGTTGTCGGTTTAAGTCTGGAGGAGCTAGAACACAAGAGGACAAGAGGGTGTCTCTATTCAAATGAGTAATAGTGTCGAAGAGAGAGAGGGTGCGCACTTTTGAGTCTAGAAACCTATTACAGAGCGGAAAACATCGTGTAAACACAAGGAAACACGAATAAACTGATCCATTAACTGATAAATGTCTCAATATCAACCTTTCTCCTCTTCACTGCTTTCATCGCCCTTCTCGACGTCTTTTTCCGGTTGCTTCGCCTTCTTCACCGAATCGTCGTCGCTGTTGGCGGAGATTATCGAAGTACTCTACACCGGAAATACGGATCTCACCGGAAACACATGCACACTAATTCACACCTCTTCCAGATTTTGTAGCGTCCTTGTCGCCATATTCTCCACTTCATCGGAAGACGTCGAAAGAAGATCGTCGTCTTTGGAGCTTGACGATGGAATCATAGCGCCTTCTTGTTGAATACTAGAGTGGCGTTCGTTGCCTACCAGACGGGTCTCAACCTTGACGGAGCCGTTGGAAGACAGCGAGACGACCGAGTTGCGAGCCGACGACATAACGGTGCTCATGGATTGCAGCACTGGACATTCGACGGACGAAACACGATTGGTGACTAAGACGACATAAACAGTAGTGGGATGTACTCTCGAATGTATGGATTTCGGGCGGTCGCGAGACAATGCTCCGGATCGTTATGTGACGTCCATGCTCACAAATGCAAAGAAAACGGTGGGGAGAAGAACAGTGCAGAATGCAAAACTCGGATGGCTGGCTTGTTGACTGGCGTGACTTTGATGGTGTCCATTGGAATGCAAGAGTTTGTATGGAAAAAGGAGTTTCGAGAAAGAAACAGAAAAGTTCTACCAAGAGAAACCGACATATATGCATAGACTAGGCTGGTCTAGGGAACTATAGTCCTTTCAGAGCAAAAAGGTCAATGATACTTTCGAGAGCTATTTGATCGGCGAGAAAACTTTTGGATGGAACATTCGGTATGAGAAAACGGAGAAACTGAACGTTTTCGCAGTGATTAGCTTGCAGGAAGTAACTGGTTTCTTTGGCTGGCTTCAGATATAAACTTCCACCGGAAAATGTACAAAGCGTTCCACAACAACAATAAATCTCGGTTTCTATTTTGAATCGGCGCATTTGGAGCCAAATTGAGCTGGATATATGAAAATGAATCAAAATGTCAGTATTTTGTTATAAATCACACAGATATCCGAGTTTTTAGAATGTACAACTTGATTCCACCTGTTACTCCCCTATCAGTCATTTTGAGTGATTTATATCAGATTTTCGCTTCTTTTTTTGTTTTTGATTTTTTTTGTTACTTCAATTCCCCTCTCCCACGCTTTTCGGCGGGAAGTGCAACGCAAAAGTGAATGAGAAGCTTCGGATTTATACGAAATATGAGAGTTTCTCCGGCGGAAAGCTTACGTCGTCTCGAAAGCTTTCGAATTCCATAAATAACTGTTTTGCGACTGTACTCTAGTGCTCTTTTGAACTCTCATCATCCCAATGAGGTCCCCCCCCCACTCTTATTTTGCAATTGTGGTGTAAACAATCTGTGAAATGGCATTATTCTTTGTTTTCCAGGCACCTGCAAGTGCGGAAGTGTGTCTTTCCTGTGTGGACCCTTTGCAAAAACATACAACATGAAGAGTATTTCGTGTTTCGCTGGGTGTTATGAAAAAGATGCACCAATTCGATCAACTTTGTTGCGGACACAACTGGGTTATTGGGGAAAACATCCAATGCCACGTGGTCTTCGTTTTCTTCTTCTCAACGGAAAAAAAGTCTTGTTTGGCGGTTTGTTCTCGGTGAACTTTGACGAGAAGAGGAGACTCCCGCACTTTTCCGACCTACTTGAAAAGGATTTCTCTCCCCCTTCTGTGCCTCATTAACTCATTCACCCTTCCCTCGCAAGTCGGCACAGATTTCCTCCTCCTCCTCCTCCTCCTTCTGCTGCTGCTACTGCTGCTGCTGCTTCTTGATGCCGCGCGCATCAACATAAAACTCGACCTCTCTCCCGAAAAATGTTTCCTCGCGGCCCATCACGCTATCAAGCCGGAAAAGGAGCAGCTTGTCGCGGCTCGCGAAGCAGCAGCAGGCAGGCAGGCAGGCGAGAAAAAGTGTCGAGTACCGACGATTTGATGAATAAAACAGACTTTCTTCTTGACAGCCCGCGCCGGCCTTGTCGTCCGTTGAAAATGTTCTGTCACGGGAAGAAAAACGTTGACTAACAGAAAGAAAAAAGAAGTAAAAATGAGTGGAGAGAGATGTCGAATTTTTAATCAGAATGTATGTGTGCGGCTTCGAGTTTCGAGACGACCAAGTGCTTCTTTCTTTAAAACGTGTTTCCCATGTGCTTCTATTTGAGGAACACGAGTTTCCTGGCAGAAAAGTTAGTCACAGCTCTGTGCCCTATTCGGAAATTCCATAGAATATGAATCGTGAGAGAGTGGGCGAAAACGCTTTGCTAATGACAAACGCGCCGAGGTTGCTAATGACTGCCTTCTCTCGGAAAGTACTTGACACGAGTTGTTTTCATCGAGAGGATCATAGTGCTGACTGATTCGTGCGACGAGCAATTACGCGCGTCGGAAAGGGAAGGAGGCGGCAGCACGACGGAAATCAGTAGCAGCTAATCAGGTGGAGCATCAACTTCTAGGCAAAATAGGAGTAGGAGGACGAACTCAACGTGTTTTGCTGTCGGTTCGCAAGCATTGCAATGATGAGAAATGGCTTTGAGATGGCAAGTTGCGAACATTTTAGGAGGTGGTAAACAAGGATGTACAAACGAAAACTGGAACTGACCTGATAACAAATCGATTCTCTGTCCGGAAAACTTTCCAATTAACTGTGCGGCCTCAAATATACTGGGAGGCGTGGGTTTTTTCGGATTTCGACGACTGTCTGCCAGCTCGGCCATCCGTTCGCGAATACTCCTTTTTCGGCTCATTGAGGATTCTGACGGTGCGTGAAGACTTGACGCCGCCGATAAGGCCGACAGTTTTCGGTGCGAACCGGCACTGGAGCACTCGTCGAGCAGGCAGCTCGCGACGTCGAGATTTGACTCCATAATAGTTTTGATTTAGTGTGCAGAATATTGAGGAGGAGTTGAGAGAAAAAGTACGGTTTCGAATATGTACAGGAATATGAGAGGAATGGAGATGAGGAGCAGAGAAGTAGGTGTCTGGAGATGAGTGATTGAGGCCTCTACACTGCGCTGTGGCACTCGCGCGGGCACACGTTTCTTAGCGCTGAGGGGTGGAGCCGAATCGGCTAATGGCTCAATTCGCACCCCTCGAGCAATTGGCGCGTTGCCGCAAAGACAAGAACGGATGTATAGGAAGCTGTTTTTGCGGGCAGTTGACTTGTCGAGGAGGGCCTCTCATTCGCGCCCAATTAATTAATTTGTTGAATTTTCGGGGCGCGCCCGCTACGCACCACATTGCCTAGGCGGCCGTAAAATGCACATTGTGGAAGGAACATTTAGCGGCAATTTTGAGAGGAAAAACCAAAAATAAAAGAAGGAAGAAGGAACATCTTCATCATCGCGTTTCGCTTAGAAAAAAACAAACGACCCTCTGGGAGTATGACTATGGCCGATCAAAACGGAAACATTGCAATTTTGCGATGACTTTTTGTTGACCCTACTTCCCGAAAAAGAGGAAAAACAAGACGACGTCAGAATTTCCATGGAGAAAAGATGGTCCAGAATGAGCACGATTCTCCGTTCGTTTCTCACTGATTCCCGACACCATATGGCTTTTTCAAACGCGCACCGCCATTTGTTGACATCTACCGGTAGTCCATTCCTGTTTTGTGTACTGTGTCCCATTTTCAATGCATGCGCACATTTCTTATTTGGATATTTGTTGGGACCTTGGCCGCCCAACCCAAATTCAATTTCCGAATGGATCCGAAAACCTATCACCTGCTGAATGTGGCGTTTTCCAATCACCGAAATGCAATGCTGGTCATGTCGTACTTTGCAGAGGTCGCTTGTAAGTTGGAATGTTCTCCTCCCATCTAATCAGCCAAATGGACTTTTTTATGGCTGGTACGACCGCCGGCAGCGAACTACTTTCATTTTATGATACAAAAAATTCTTCTCACTCGCATTTGAAATTCAGTGCGCTGGCCAAGTAAGGGGAAATAAGGACATCGCGAAATAATTTGTAATGAACTGGAATCCAAGTGGTGAAACTTTTATGTTTCCTTGTTTCTTGGCCGCAAAACGGAAAAGAAATGGAAACAAGAAATGGAAAACACTTTTGGAATGTAAGACCGCAGTGTTAGTGACGAACCCTGCCGTTTTTGAATTGCTTTTTCAATGTTCTCATTTGGATTCCGTCATATATGTAGATCAAACATTTTTTCGCTCGTCTCGCGCAGAGAGAGAGAGAGACGAAAGACGCATTTCAAATAGAAATTGGACCCAGTTCTGCTTATGTTGGATCTCAAATGTCTGCTTAACTCGGCCTCATCTCAAATCTCTTTGTTTTTGAATCCGTTTCAAGAAGGCTCGGAGAAAAAACGACTGTTTAGGGGGGAGAATGAGTCAGAGCTCCAACTGGAACAACTAGAACAAAGATGAGGTTGTAAAGTCGTTGATTTGAGTGAAATGCACTCAAAAGTCGAAACTCCGGAAATTGGCTCAAATGACTGTGGTTGCCAATCAGACTTCCGGCGTCAAATGAGGTTTCCAGCTGAAGACACTGTCCTCCAATTTGGATGGAATTATGTTTGAAAACTAGAAACATTGAATGATCTTTGTGTGATCCTTGCTCTTAACGCCTTTTCCGGGTGGCTTAAAACAACATTGTAGGAATTCGTTTACGAGGAGGGCTATTATAAACTTTGACAAAATATTGGGCACCAAGAGAAGCAGAGAAACACAATTTTGCTTCCTTCTAATGGAAGTGACATACAAAATTCCAGATTCTTTCGTTTCTTTCCTTTTTCCCACTCACTCAGTGGTCCTAAAATGAAGAGAGAGGATCCAAAAGAACCACGACACTCACAAAAAATAAACAAAAGCTGATCAATAGTGGGCGAGTGGTGCGGGTGTATTTGGAATGACTTATGCACTTGCAGGGGCTCTTCTTCTTGTGGTAAAACAATAAACGCGCGAAAAGAGCAATAATTCACACGGCGCAGTGAAGAACTTCACAAAAAAGATAGAGGAGAGAAGTGAGCATGAAAAAAAACACGAAAGGAGTTCTGAATGGCTTTTTTTGAGATTGATGTTTCAACCGAGATAGCAAAAGCTGTTTTTCGTTCTGCAGAAAGTGGAAAAGTGCGGAAATTAAGGGATGACTGCGTGAAGTTTGATGGAATGCCAGAGAACCCTCTATTACATTCCACTTATTCCATCCCAGCCGAAAAAGAAGGGTACTTATCATTAAGGGTACAAATTCTCAGTGTGGTACGAACCTCCAAACTGAGAAACATTCGTAGGTCCCGACTCGCGTGTTGCTTGGAAACGGAAACATAAAAAGGGGTAGACAGGTGATTGAAAACGTAAAACGGAAGAGTCCCAATGCCCCTTTATGTTTTCATGGATTCAGATGATATCACCGCATAGTACACCAGTCCCCGCGGCCCAACCCAGACCGGAAATCTCTTGTTTTTGTTTGATAGGCTGTCAGAAGAACATCAAGCCATGTCAGTCGAGCCTCAGAAAAAAGTTGTCCATTGGAAAACAATGAAAAGAATCACGAACAAACAAAGAACAGCAACAACAAATGAAAAAATCGACCACTTTTTTTCCAGTTTTATCGGTTTAAAAGCGAGATCCGAAAATGGCAATTCGGAGTACTTGTTTTGGCTTGAATGAACAATTGCATATTTGTCAAACATAAAACTATTATTGTTTTCAACTCGGTCCCCCTTTCCTAGGTTCAATTTTTCACCCGTTTCCCGCATTCACTTCATTGTAGGGTTCGCTGTGATTGATGTCAACCACTTACGCCGACGAGAAAAATTACCTTCGGGCTCATTCATTCATTTACTTCCCGCCGTATGTAGGGACTTTTTTGACCGGTTGATACAATGGAAAGAAGTTGAAAAAAAACTCACGTTTTTTCGGCGCTTTTCCTTTCTTCGGAAAATAACGGATATTTTCTGTCCGAATGCTAGGAGCGTCTACTGTCATCGCAATTCTCGCATTGATCTGATGATACGAAAATAAAGAAGAGAAAAAATTAGGAACGGCGAATAGAACAAGAGTCTCACAAGTTGTTGACGAGAGGACAAGACAGAAAGCAAGAGAATTATGAACATAAACATACCATTTTGGGGCCAGAAGTAGCCGCCGCTAGTGCGAAAAAGGAAAGAGGCGACGCTCCCGAGATGCCTGAGAACGAGGTTCTCTGAGCGGATGAGCTCGGCTCTCCGGGAATGCTGGTGCTCGGATGCCAGTGTGGAGGTGAGTTATGATGGGCAGATGGTTCTGGATCGAACATTGAAGGCCTTCGGGAAGCTGCCGAAATACTAGGGTCCAGTAATTGCCGCATTGTTTTGGGACAACTGAGTTCGATCTGAGTTCGAGCTCTGACAGCCACTTAGGACGTGGTGGAGAGAATCGCAGAGAGTCGAGACTTTTTGTGGTAAGGCATAAAAGAAAAGAATTGACACATTGCTCGCGCTTATTTCCGGAATCCCCCCAGGGAGCGGCCCTCTCCGGTCGTGAAGAGACTCACAGTCAGTGCGCCCTTGTCGAAGGCACCAACACCATTGCATCGTGGCGGCAAGAAAGAGCAAAAGAGAAACACTCGTTGGGCGCAGTCCCGGACGAGAAGCCTTTCCCACATTGACAAAACTCGACACCCCACTCCACAAAACAAGGACAACACCACATCATTGCCCAAGTGTGTGATTGAAGTGCAATCCGCAAAATGGGCGTGAGGGCAGATGGCAATGAGTCCAAAAAGAAGCATTTCTCTGCTCATTTCGCTCTTTTTAGCGCAAATTTTCCAGAGGTTTTGTGCTCGGAAGGCGTTCTCCAAAAAAAAAAGGCAAAGAAACTAGTACCGTTGCCCATTTGCTTTTGCGCCGATTGAAATTCACTGCATTGTGCTGTGAAATGAAATTACACCGGAGTCGAGAAGATAACTAAATCAATCAGGGATGGGAGGAGGACTCTTCTCACATAACAAATCGTAAGAATTCAAAAATTTTTTGGGCTTTTTCAAAAAGTGAGTATGCCGCGGAAAATGTTTGATGAGTTAACCTGATAAAAAGGATGAAGTCAGGCCATCCGACTTTACACACCACCCGTTGGCTTCTTCGCCGTTATCCGGAAATCCGATCTTCCTTCCTCCGAAACATTAATTATGTGGATGAAGAGACGAGCCGAAGGTGTTCGACGAATTGCTCCGCACTTATGTATAAATCACCAAGATAAAACGACAGATGGAACGATATGAGGCGAGAGATGGGTTAGTTTAAAGTCATCATCGAAGAAAACGAAACGCTTATCATTTCTGCCGAAATGTACATCGTTTTTCACACTGAAGAAGTGTGGTTCGGATTGAATAAGTCATGAGCTCTCTGAGACTCCTTCTTTTTTCTTCGTTTCCCTCCCTCCCCCAAAAAATTACGATCGAGTGTCTCTTGTGGAAGAAGTAAGCGGTTTTCTGAAGTACTGACGACAGATGCAAGATGATTGCACGGCAGTGACGAGAAAACGAGCCAAGAAAACCTGTTTGTGCTCCGGGAGACGACTGCGTGAGAAAAACAAAAAGCGCACCGGAACAAATTAATTCGACATAAATCAGCACGTTTTGAATGGCTGGTGAGCCGCGAAACACATGGTGTCGTCTTTCTACCCGAGAACACGCAAAACATATGTAGGGCAACGAATCACAGTTCACAAAGGTTTTGCTTCTTATTCTCTCCCTCCAGCCACTGAATTCATTCTTCCGGCACCGGAAATGGACAAAATCTACATATTTATGAGGAGATTGCACTTTTTGGCTTGGAGGCAATGAGAAATGCCAGCACTCTGGTAAGGGTCTCGGAGAGAGATTTAATGGTAATGAGACAAAAAAGACGGCGACTCCCACTCCGAAAAATGCAAAAAAAGAAAACGGAGAACGACAGTTAGATTCGCAGTGCCGGCTTTTGGGAAACTTAGCGCAGAGGAACATATACATCGTTTTTGTCTGTTTGTGGTGCTTACTCCGAACCCCCCCCCCCCCCCCATATCAAAAAAGAAGGGAGCGGGCAGCAAAGATTATGAGTGAGTAGAGTACATCAACTATCTCTGACGAGTCAAATCAACAAGTTGCAAACAAACGCACGAAAGGAAGAATAAGAGAAAGAGAGAATGGACGTGAAGTGGTGGATAGAGAAAGCTCGTGGAGGGGAAATTGATGGAAAATAATCGAATCTGTACACTGACTTAATTCACTTATCTCACTTGAAGGTGTTAAAATAAGCAGTGAAAATCGGAAACAGAGGGAAGAAGGTGAAAAAAGTATATAAGGAGAAGAAAGCAAAAGCAACTTGAGAGAATACCCAAAAGGACAGGATGAGTGAGAGGAGCCACAGACAACGATCAAATCTTTCACGCTTCGACGCTTCAGAGTGGAGGGGAACACTCGGAAATTCATGTTCTACTGGGCGAATCCGAAACACTTGCTTTTGCTTACTCTTTTGAAGTGAGTAAAAGAAGAAGGCAAGGCTGGCCAAATAGGTGCGGAGTCATTGTTTTGACTCGCTTCCTCTAGCCCCCCTCCGGAACAACTCTCGAGCCACTCATTAGCACCCGAGACTGAGAGGTTGAACAACCGGCTAGACACTTCGAGGAATGGGTCAGACAAAACAAGTTTTTAGATCATTCCCTTCGCTAGAAGTACACATTGCACCTGATTGAGCTCCGTGGTCATTGGTGCTCACTTATCTTCTGTTTCCTGCCATTTACCCAGAAAAAGGATGTGGGCGGGACTTATGAAGCTTTTGAGGGTAAGGAGGAGCCATATGAAACGAGGAGCCGATGAAATAGAAATCGAGAAGTGACGATGAAGAACGGCTCGACATTCTTCAAAATATCTGACACTCCATTTCTTTTCAATTTCCGAGAAGATCATTATGAAACGGGAAAATGAGATTTGGGTCCGCCGGCAGCCAACAAAGAGTTCCCGGGTCCTAGAACGCAATCCAATAACAAGGTACAAATGATTTGTTGAAGTGGGAGACGATGAGAAAGAAGCAGAAAGGAAGGCAAAAAGCATAACTTGGAAATGGAAACTATTTTTTGGGATGTGGCCATCCTCCAACTTTGATTCAGTTTCAACGGCTCTTCTTCACACACGCACAAATTCAATAATCGCAAAAGGGGGGTCGGAGTCGTAAGTCTTTTTTGTGTTGTCCGTGCCGCACTTTCTCACCCCTTCAAATCAAAAATGGCAACAATTTCTGGCTGATTCTACCCAACGCTCTTCTGACAGAAGTTGTCATTTTGATTGTAGGGTCCGACTTACTTGTCGGGGACTCAACAAAGACAAAATGGAACGAAGAGTTCAAAAGTGAAGACCAAAGTGCAGACGGATGAACAATAGAAACGACTAGTTTAAAAGTGACTTTGAAGGAATTCGTCCGAAAATACATGCAATGAATTAATGCGAATCTAAGACAAACAAAGAATTGGACGCGAATCGGCAACACTTCCGTTCGGTGACTATCCGATTTCTTTCATATTTTCCACTTCTCCTATACATCGGATTCAAAAACATGGCGTTAAGATCTGATTGGTCCACTATGAATAAAACATTGGGAATTATATTGCATATGGAAGTTTGCGCACACTAGAGGGTGTCTATATTCTATTGTTTCACCACCCATGACGTGTATTAATAATGGAAAAAACAATCGAAGAAATAAATGAAAACAGAAAGTAACAAAAAAGAGAGGATTTTCGCTGATGCGATTCTTGTGTTGTTGACACCTCCTCAAAGTCCTGTGGGACATTTTTTCAGTCAACCACAGTTCAATACCTGTTTTTGTGGCTCCAAAAACTCATATAACCCGAATTGTATTTCTAGAAAGTACTTTTCGTCTTCGAGACACCCACCTCCAAAAACTTCGTTTCCATTTTGAATGGCATAGGTTTTCGCCGTGTACTTGTTCAAATCGCCACCCTTGAACTCGCTCATAACAGACTTGTTGTCCCGGGTGCGCTTTTTTGTCATGAAGACCTGAAACGATCGTACGTTAACGTCATCATCACACAATCACAAATATTATCGTCTAGAATTCGAGTTCATGCTGCTCTCTTCCTCTTGTGTTTGATTCCCAAAATTTTCACATTTTATCCGGTAATCAAAACCGGAAATTGAAGGATTCACGATTTGGTGCCAACATGTGCAGATACAGACACCTTACTTTAGGGTGACATCAGTTTCTAGGTTAGCCATGAAAGGAAGGAATCTGTAGCTGATTAATGGAGGAGTCTAAGGAGGACAGTTTGCATGAGCACATACTACCGGCTCAAATCCATGCTGTTCCTGGAACATGCGCAGACGAAAAGATTCATGGGCCGATTTGAACTGGCGGACTGCACGAATCGCCGGATTGTCAGCGTGTTCGCCGTGTGCTCCGTGAGCATGTCCGTGTCCCTGCTCGATGTCCAACGCCGCTGAAGTCGTCGGTTTCCGCTTATCCGAGTTTGTACTGAACGAGCTGATACAAATCGAAAGAGTGTGGATTAGAAATGAGGATGCTTACCGGAACAATGTGTTCTTAAAAGAATCTCTGAATGAGTCACGATGGTCTTTGGAAACCGGTGTTCCAGGTGGGGAAGAGCTTTTCGACGCTGGCGCTTTTTTCATTTTGAGTCTGAATGGGAAACACCAAAAGTTGCACGAATAAAGGATTTCGAAATAAGCAATAGTGGAGTCTCGAAAATCTCTCGATGGAGGATATTTTGAGGCTTCTATGCAAGTTTCCGGACAGATAAATGGCCACATGATATAAGCACCAACCCTTGAAGTGCCGAATCAAGCGGTGATAACGAAGATTCGGCGCGACCGGAAGACGCCGGCGAAGTGGGCACGGATTGAGGTTTGAGCTTATGTTTTTCTGTCTGAAGATGCATGATGTACTATTCAGCGCAATCACTGACGATTCAGACATCATATACACTGACAATACAAACGATTACAAATACAAAACGACATTGCTTGGAATTGTACCTTTTCTTTGACTTTCGACGAAACCCATGAGGAGTTTTCACCAGCCGCTGTCCAGGACATGTCAACTGAATACCAAATACAGAGAACTAATCAGAATGAAATGAAAACACGATTTTGTACGCGGCTAGTGATGTGAAGACGATGTGAGGAAGAAAAGGAGAGGAAATTTCCTGAATAGGCACGGATTTGGTCGGATTACAAGTGTGTGCAATATGATCGCAAACAATACGAACATAATTTAAATGGAGAAGGGCCCTGACTTCAAGAAAAGCAGAAGAAGAAGAAGAAAGAAAAGAAGAAAAGCGGGAAGAGTCCATGGAAAACTGCGCGGATTAGTTGCAATGGTTTCGCCGAAAGGGACAATTTCGATGGACTGATAATATCCGGAGCCTAGAGCCAAGTGCAAACGGATTTATCGGAAATTAACTTCACATCCGTTTGATAATCGAGTTCAAATCACCTAGTTTGCACCATTTCGTTCTATTCTGGTCAGACAAGACCGGAAATTAAATTTTGGGGATGTTTTTTCTATTGATTTTCTTATTGATATGACTGGGTTTCCAGACCCAACATAGAGAAAGCTGGGTGCGGCGTCGACTCAAGTGAACTATATGCGTGTCTCGAGATTTTGGATTATCAGTCGGGAGAAAACGATGTCTACGTTCGCTAATGCTCGCAATTCTCTCTATTCTCTAGTATTGACGGTGATAATCCCGCGCTGATACAACACACGCACTGCTTGCGCTCTCGGGCTGCCACAAAAGTATTAATCCGGTATATGCGCGCGTGATAAGGATCACACTTCGTAGCTCTCTGCCATCTGCTCGCCCAGGACTACTCATGACCATTGATTTTTTTTTTGACTAAACGAGAGAATTGAGAAAACAAAAAGGTGGATGCCAGAAACGGGCAGAAACGATACAAACAAGAATGGGAATAAGACGAATGAGGCTTCCTCGTCTTCGCTCGAAAACCGCTGCCTCGTGCGTGTATTTGTACTCGTTAATGAACCGACATGAATAGAATTTCTGAAACGGCTGGACTCCACTCGACGAGACAATATAATGTGGTCGAGAACACAAATGAATGTGCGAGTGGCGACGATACGAATGTAGTTATGGTCTGCGATGGACAATCGTTTGATAATCAGAAAACCGAATAAATAATTCAAAAAACGAAAAAAAAAACGAAATTAAACAGGTTTCTAATAAATGAAAAACGCTCGCAAATGTAAATTTTTTGAGCGGGAAGAGAAATCAGCATGAACTCTTTGTCTTTGTGTTGGTAACACTTACTGGTTCGAATCCAGTCCCCGATCCACTGCTTCCACCACCTCCACCGCCTCCTGCAGACGTCGGTCCGTGTTGCTCCTGGAGCATTCGAAGACGGAACGAAGCATGTCCATTGCGGAAGCGACTCTTCAGAGGTTGCACAGGCGGTGGTCCTCCACTCATGATATCCTCTTCTCCGGACAACGCCACAATCTTAAAAAGAACACGTTGAAGGGGGATAGCTAGTAAAAAAAGAGATGAGGTTTCACTGGTAAATAAAAATGACTCCACTTCCTTTTACGAAATGGCACATAAAATAACGGAAATCATGAGGCAGCTTCCAGAAATTTGCGGATAGCGGTGTTGTCAGAACCGGAAATCGATGCATTTTGCTTGAGAAGCAAATCGCATGGCTCCACGCTACAAATAAAAGAAAGAAAATTCTAGTTTTGGGCGCAGACGCGAATCGAAAGACAATTCGTGATTATTGGCTAAATCTCTCTGGTTCTCGCTTCGAAAGGGCAGTGGATGAATGCCAGAACTCGATGTGATATCAGTGTCAGAAGACCGCAAAAAGGATTATCAGCATATATGTAGGATATGAATGGAAATGAAAGATAATACGGGGGCCGAGTACGTCACTCATCACAAACTAGTCAGACACATTTGACAGGACCAAACAAAGAGGGATCATACCTTTCGACCGGGCTTTCTCGGGCACGCCGTAGTCGTTTTTGCCTCATCCTCGTTTGTTGTGCTCAGTTTTCGAACATGCAAATGGGACGGTGAGCTTGGCGGTGAAGTCATTCTAAAGCAATTCAAACACTCTTCTGTTATTTTCCTTCTTTTCTATTTCTTTTTTTTTCAATTCTCGGAGAAGTCACGCAGAAAATGAGAAAGGAACACAAAAATGGAAGAGGAAGAAGAAGAAGAAGGAGAAGAAAAGAGTAGAAAGCAAATGAGAGGGCGTGTTTTTGGTTCGTTCCCATACCTCGGTGAGTTCATGCTGTCAAAAGTATGGCTTTGATCTTTTCCTCCGGTCTCGCTTGCCAGACACAAAGCGTAACTGAAAAATATTCCAGAAGGAAAGTGTTTTCGGACGAGAAGGTGTGTCAACGCGAGTTTCGGATGCGTAGGAAGGGGATGCTCCGTCAGAAATCGATTGAGAGCTTTATTAATCCGCTCACCGCAGCACAAGGACTAGCTAATTTCTTTCGGAAACGAGGGAAGATCTGGAGAATGATAACTGGAATTGAAGCGAAAGGAATTCAGTGAATACGCAGTGATTGGTTCCTGCATTCAGGTTGTGTCCCAATCTTGTTTTGGCTCGCATGACAATATGAAATTAGCAGTAAGATGTCCTTGGCAGTGGTGTGAGATTAGTGTAGATGTCGCGATGCGCGCGCTATCCGCTTTCTGGGATTGTCCGTAAAAGACAATTGTTGCACTAGGAAACAAAAATTTCGTCATGTATGTTCGAAGCGATTGATTCTCAAATTTCAACTCATGCGAGTGTGGAAGAGGCGAATCTCTAACGTCATCAGCACTACAAAAAGCCGTGACGGAGCGAATTTCCGTTGGACGTAGAAAAGTCCCCCGGTCAAGTGATAAGTGAGAGAAACGAACTAAAGTAGATATGAAAGTAGCGGTTTCGTTGGAGAGGGATGCACCAAACAGCTTAGAAACGAGGGATTTAACAATGAGTCACGCCAGTCTAAGAAACAATTTATCTAAAGATCATCTCTCTTGAAGTGTCTACAGCTCTCTAAGTATTATTCGTAATAGCCGAAAAAAATACGAAAATTTGAAAGAAAAACGCCTCTGTCTGGCTTCTCCAATACCCTTTTTCCCGAATAGAAAACAGTCGAGGTCTCATTCTTAGAAGAACCATAAAGGCCAGAAATCAACGTCTTTTTTTTTTGGGGTGGAGACAAACCAGCATTTGAGTGAAGAAACGGGATTCGCCGCGATTTGCCGGCACAAATCTCTTTTTTCGATATAAATTCTCGAAAAACAAGCGGAAAGATAAGAGCCGGTGGCGATGAAGAAGACGTTCACTGATGTCAGCACAAGAGAAGAAAAAATCGCTGGCACCTCTTTGGTGGGACGGAAGATTCAAGGAATTTGTGTACGAAAAAACAGATTATCATTATTACATGCCCCCCCCCCCCCTCTTCTCTCTCCTTGCGCATCGTTTCCCATATTATTTTCCTATCTTTCCCTCCATTTCTGACAAAGTTAATCTGATCCGTGTGCACGACTGAATCACATAATGGATAGCGAATAAGGCAAATCCGGTGTGTGCTTTGAAACTCCCGAGTGGCAAATTGAGAGAAGAAGACGCCGAAGGGAAAATGTGTTTTGGGCAGTGTGCAACTAGAAAGTGCAAGAAGAAATCCATTAGGTTCGGTTCATGAGTACAAAGAAAGGCAGAAACAATGGACAACAAAATTGCAGCTGCACTTATTATCCGGAGAGTCATTTCGCCGTTATTCCCCCCTTATTCTGTTTCAGAGATACTTCATCATTGTACAAAGCAACAAAGCGAATTTTTTTCTGGTGCATGTTGAGAAATGAGCTGCCGCCGGGACAAGATTTCGATTGGGAATTGCGGGTGGGGGCACGAAATTGAGAGAAGATTTGAGAAATGGCAGAGAAGAACGTAAACGGGACCGCAATTAAAATGGAAGTAAAACAAAAGAAGCACACAAAACAACAAAGAATTGAGGGGTTTGGACAAAAGGAATTTTGCAAAAAAAAGAAGAAGAATAATAACATACCGTTTCTTAATTCAGAGTTGTGCGCAAGCGATACTCATACTCATTCCGTCGTATTTCGGGTTCATATATCTGAAAAAATACATACATCTTATGCCTCAGAAAATGTTTTTTTTTTTCTATTTATTTTTATTGTATAATCTCAACAACTAAAATTTAACTCACAGAAAAATGTGAATTTCTTGAAAAGATTAAAAAAAATTTATCTTGATACTTCGAAAAAAATCTTTCAATTCTCGGGTAAAAGCCAGGCAATCTGAACAACAAAAAAAAAGACAAAAGGCACACCCATTTTTTTGTTGCCACCGAATTTTGTTGGCTGACATTGCTTTGTTTTTCAATGTGCCATGTGTGGTCCGTTTCTTCATCAAAAGGTCCATCACACGTAATCCATTCTCTCTCCGACACTCGCGTTTTTCAGTATTACAGCCATCTGCTTCATTGCAGCCAGTTTACCCAATTTAGTTTTTTTTTTGTCTTGCGCAAGTGAAAAGAGCCAGACTAAATAGGAAAATTACATGTTTTAGATCCCTTGAAATTAGAGTTGCAAGATTGAGGGCCCGTTAGCTGTTCTTGGCGAGCCGGTCCGGGCCGGGCCGGAAAATTTGAAATCGGCCCGGCCCGCTTGTAAATTGTTTCAATACTTCATTTTTGAATAGGTTTTCGGACTTTACAATTGAAAATAACCTTTTCGGCCTTTTCAATGTCATTTTGGTCTCCAGTGTCCATTCTGTGTACTGAAATTGTCTGTAGTTGCTCAAAAATCGTTGAGTTTCCAGTCAATATCGGCGCACAGGTGATAACAAAAATCGCAGAAAACGTTCGTTTGCTCTTTGAAGCCCTGATAGGTTTGCACCGTTTAAAACCAAACAGCTGGATTTCCTGAATTCTTCTAGAAGTAAACTTCCTTTGAAGAATGCCGCTGTAATTTACCATGCTTACCTTTTTTTTTACATTTCTACAGAGACCGAACCGTACCGCTTTGATGCACATTTGTCTTCGCGGCGGGATGAACGATCCGGGGCAGCTGAAATTCCTCGAGTTGCTCTCTCTCTCTTTTTCTCTCCCTTTCTCTCGAACACTGATTGCTCTCTTTAAAACATTCGAAAGAATAAAACTTGATTATCATGATCGCTTAATGGTCCCGGCTGAAAAGAAAGAATTAGATTGAAAACCACGCTCACACTTCCTGGCCAACAAAACCTTGCTGCCCTCAGATGAGAATTTCTGTCACTCACACATGCTAGCATTCAGATTTTTCAGTGTCAGTTATTGGAGGCATTTGGCTACCATTTTTCTCAAAATCATCTTTCGGGGTTTAACACTGGTCAGGTGTTCTATTCAGACATAAAGTCTTTTTTCCAGCTTTGATTGTGCTGAAAAGCACTTACTGATTGTAGGAATCTCGTTAAGGACACATTCAGTGTCAGTTATTGGAGGCATTTGGCTACCATTTTTCTCAAAGTCATCTTTCGGGGTTTAACACTGGTCAGGTGTTCTATTCAGACATAAAGTCTTTTTTCCAGCTTTGATTGTGCTGAAAAGCACTTACTGATTGTAGGAATCTCGTTAAGGACACATTCAGTGTCAGTTATTGGAGGCATTTGGCTACCATTTTTCTCAAAATCATCTTTCGGGGTTTAACACTGGTCAGGTGTTCTATTCAGACATAAAGTCTTTTTTCCAGCTTTGATTGTGCTGAAAAGCACTTACTGATTGTAGGAATCTCGTTAAGGACACATTCAGTGTCAGTTATTGGAGGCATTTGGCTACCATTTTTCTCAAAGTCATCTTTCGGGGTTTAACACTGGTCAGGTGTTCTATTCAGACATAAAGTCTTTTTTCCAGCTTTGATTGTGCTGAAAAGCACTTACTGATTGTAGGAATCTCGTTAAGGACACATTCAGTGTCAGTTATTGGAGGCATTTGGCTACCATTTTTCTCAAAATCATCTTTCGGGGTTTAACACTGGTCAGGTGTTCTATTCAGACAATAAGTCTTTTTTCCAGCTTTGAATGTGTTGAAAAGCACTTACTGATTGTAGGAATCTCGTTAAGGACACATTCAGTGTCAGTTATTGGAGGCATTTGGCTACCATTTTTCTCAAAATCATTTTTCGGGCTTTAACACTGGTCAGGTGTTCTATTCAGACATAAAGTCATTTTTCCAGCTTTGAATGTGTTGAAAAGCACTTACCTTTAGTAGGAACCAGCGGTTAGATGCGGCTACCGCCGCGTCTACCCACTGGCTTTCGCTGAAGTTGACGACACGCTTTTTTTGTTGCAAAAAGCTTTTTGAAAGACGGTTTTTGATATGAATTCGTCTCCCGCCAAAAGGTGACCCTACCCAAAGTTTGAATCTCCCGCCAAAAGGTGCCCCTACCCAAAGTTTGAATCTCCCGCCAAAAAGTGACCCTACCCAAAGTTTGAATCTCCCGCCAAAAGGTGCCCCTACCCAAAGTTTGAATCTCCCGCCAAAAGGTGCCCCTACCCAAAGTTTGAATCTCCCGCCAAAAGGTGCCCCTACCCAAAGTTTGAATCTCCCGCCAAAAGGTACCCCTACCCAAAGTTTGAATCTCCCGCCAAAAGGTGCCCCTACCCAAAGTTTGAATCTCCCGCCAAAAGGTGCCCCTACCCAAAGTTTGAATCTCCCGCCAAAAGGTACCCCTACCCAAAGTTTGAATCTCCCGTCAAAAGGTACCCCTACCCAAAGTTTGAATCTCCCGCCAAAAGGTACCCCTACCCAAAGTTTGAATCTCCCGCCAAAAGGTGCCCCTACCCAAAGTTTGAATCTCCCGCCAAAAGGTGCCCCTACCCAAAGTTTGAATCTCCCGCCAAAAGGTGCCCCTACCCAAAGTTTGAATCTCCCGCCAAAAGGTGCCCCTACCCAAAGTTTGAATCTCCCGCCAAAAGGTACCCCTACCCAAAGTTTGAATCTCCCGCCAAAAGGTGCCCCTACCCAAAGTTTGAATCTCCCGCCAAAAGGTGCCCCTACCCAAAGTTTGAATCTCCCGCCAAAAGGTGCCCCTACCCAAAGTTTGAATCTCCCGCCAAAAGATACCCCTACCCAAAGTTTGAATCTCCCGCCAAAAGGTGCCCCTACCCAAAGTTTGAATCTCCCGCCAAAAGGTGCCCCTACCCAAAGTTTGAATCTCCCGCCAAAAGGTGCCCCTACCCAAAGTTTGAATCTCCCGCCAAAAGGTGCCCCTACCCAAAGTTTGAATCTCCCGCCAAAAGGTACCCCTACCCAAAGTTTGAATCTCCCGTCAAAAGGTACCCCTACCCAAAGTTTGAATCTCCCGCCAAAAGGTGCCCCTACCCAAAGTTTGAATCTCCCGTCAAAAGGTACCCCTACCCAAAGTTTGAATCTCCCGCCAAAAGGTGCCCCTACCCAAAGTTTGAATCTCCCGCCAAAAGGTGCCCCTACCCAAAGTTTGAATCTCCCGCCAAAAGGTGCCCCTACCCAAAGTTTGAATCTCCCGCCAAAAGGTGCCCCTACCCAAAGTTTGAATCTCCCGCCAAAAGGTACCCCTACCCAAAGTTTGAATCTCCCGTCAAAAGGTACCCCTACCCAAAGTTTGAATCTCCCGTCAAAAGGTACCCCTACCCAAAGTTTGAATCTCCCGTCAAAAGGTACCCTTACCCAAAGTTTGAATCTCCCGCCAAAAGGTGCCCCTACCCAAAGTTTGAATCTCCCGTCAAAAGGTACCCCTACCCAAAGTTTGAATCTCCCGCCAAAAGGTACCCCTACCCAAAGTTTGAATCTCCCGCCAAAAGGTGCCCCTACCCAAAGTTTGAATCTCCCGCCAAAAGGTGCCCCTACCCAAAGTTTGAATCTCCCGCCAAAAGGTGCCCCTACCCAAAGTTTGAATCTCCCGCCAAAAGGTGCCCCTACCCAAAGTTTGAATCTCCCGCCAATCCTATCGAAACCCCCCTCTCCCTGCTCTCTTTCTGGAACATTCCGTCAGTTGGTGGGAGATTCCAGTTCATTTTTCGAGAAAAAAGGCGAGAGAGTGCGGGAAAGTGAGAGACGCAGACAAATATCCGCCCCTCTGTTTCTACCGTAACCCGAATCAATCGATAATTTCCGCTTACTGCAACTGTAGTATTGTCTGTCTCTGGCGGTACAAAGGCGCGGTCTAACATTCAGTGTCAGTTATTGGAGGCATTTGGCTACCATTTTTCTCAAAATCATTTTTCGGGCTTTAACACTGGTCAGGTGTTATTTTCAGACATAATGTCTTTTTTCCAGCTTTGATTGTGCTGAAAGGCACTTACCTTCAGTAGGAATCTCGTTAAGGACACGTTCAGTGTCAGTTATTGGAGGCATTTGGCTACCATTTTTCTCAAAGTCATCTTCCGGGGTTTAACACTGGTCAGGTGTTATTTTCAGAAATAAAGTATTTTTTCCAGCTTTGAATGTGTTGAAAAACACTTACTGATTGTAGGAATCTCGGTAAGGACACATTCAGTGTCAGTTATTGGAGGCATTTGGCTACCATTTTTCTCAAAATCATCTTTCGGGGTTTAACACTGGTCAGGTGTTATTTTCAGACATAAAGTCTTTTTTCCAGCTTTGAATGTGTTGAAAAGCACTTACTGATTGTAGGAATCTCGTTAAGGACACATTCAGTGTCAGTTATTGGAGGCATTTGGCTACCATTTTTCTCAAAATCATTTTTCGGGCTTTAACACTGGTCAGGTGTTATTTTCAGACATAAAGTCTTTTTTCCAGCTTTGAATGTGTTGAAAAGCACTTACTGATTGTAGGAATCTCGTTAAGGACACATTCAGTGTCAGTTATTGGAGGCATTTGGCTACCATTTTTCTCAAAATCATTTTTCGGGCTTTAACACTGGTCAGGTGTTATTTTCAGACATAATGTCTTTTTTCCAGCTTTGATTGTGCTGAAAGGCACTTACCTTCAGTAGGAATCTCGTTAAGGACACGTTCAGTGTCAGTTATTGGAGGCATTTGGCTACCATTTTTCTCAAAGTCATCTTTCGGGGTTTAACACTGGTCAGGTGTTATTTTCAGACATAAAGTCTTTTTTCCAGCTTTGAATGTGTTGAAAAACACTTACTGATTGTAGGAATCTCGGTAAGGACACATTCAGTGTCAGTTATTGGAGGCATTTGGCTACCATTTTTCTCAAAATCATCTTTCGGGGTTTAACACTGGTCAGGTGTTATTTTCAGACATAAAGTCTTTTTTCCAGCTTTGAATGTGTTGAAAAGCACTTACTGATTGTAGGAATCTCGTTAAGGACACATTCAGTGTCAGTTATTGGAGGCATTTGGCTACCATTTTTCTCAAAATCATTTTTCGGGCTTTAACACTGGTCAGGTGTTATTTTCAGACATAAAGTCTTTTTTCCAGCTTTGAATGTGTTGAAAAGCACTTACTGATTGTAGGAATCTCGTTAAGGACACATTCAGTGTCAGTTATTGGAGGCATTTGGCTACCATTTTTCTCAAAATCATTTTTCGGGCTTTAACACTGGTCAGGTGTTATTTTCAGACATAAAGTCTTTTTTCCAGCTTTGAATGTGTTGAAAAGCACTTACTGATTGTAGGAATCTCGTTAAGGACACATTCAGTGTCAGTTATTGGAGGCATTTGGCTACCATTTTTCTCAAAATCATTTTTCGGGCTTTAACACTGGTCAGGTGTTATTTTCAGACATAAAGTCTTTTTTCCAGCCTTGAATGTGTTGAAAAGCACTTACTGATTGTAGGAATCTCGTTAAGGACACATTCAGTGTCAGTTATTGGAGGCATTTGGCTACCATTTTTCTCAAAATCATTTTTCGGGCTTTAACACTGGTCAGGTGTTATTTTCAGACATAAAGTCTTTTTTCCAGCTTTGAATGTGTTGAAAAGCACTTACTGATTGTAGGAATCTCGTTAAGGACACATTCAGTGTCAGTTATTGGAGGCATTTGGCTACCATTTTTCTCAAAATCATTTTTCGGGCTTTAACACTGGTCAGGTGTTATTTTCAGACATAAAGTCTTTTTTCCAGCTTTGAATGTGTTGAAAAGCACTTACTGATTGTAGGAATCTCGTTAAGGACACATTCAGTGTCAGTTATTGGAGGCATTTGGCTACCATTTTTTTCAAAGTCATCTTTCGGGGTTTAACACTGGTCAGGTGTTATTTTCAGACATAAAGTCTTTTTTCCAGCTTTGATTGTGCTGAAAAGCACTTACTGATTGTAGGAATCTCGTTAAGGACACATTCAGTGTCAGTTATTGGAGGCATTTGGCTACCATTTTTCTCAAAGTCATCTTTCGGGGTTTAACACTGGTCAGGTGTTATTTTCAGACATAAAGTCTTTTTTCCAGCTTTGAATGTGTTGAAAAGCACTTACTGATTGTAGGAATCTCGTTAAGGACACATTCAGTGTCAGTTATTGGAGGCATTTGGCTACCATTTTTCTCAAAGTCATCTTTCGGGGTTTAACACTGGTCAGGTGTTATTTTCAGACATAAAGTCTTTTTTCCAGCTTTGAATGTGTTGAAAAGCACTTACTGATTGTAGGAATCTCGGTAAGGACACATTCAGTGTCAGTTATTGGAGGCATTTGGCTACCATTTTTCTCAAAATCATTTTTCGGGCTTTAACACTGGTCAGGTGTTATTTTCAGACATAAAGTCTTTTTTCCAGCTTTGAATGTGTTGAAAAGCACTTACTGATTGTAGGAATCTCGTTAAGGACACATTCAGTGTCAGTTATTGGAGGCATTTGGCTACCATTTTTCTCAAAGTCATCTTTCGGGGTTTAACACTGGTCAGGTGTTATTTTCAGACATAAAGTCTTTTTTCCAGCTTTGAATGTGTTGAAAAGCACTTACTGATTGTAGGAATCTCGTTAAGGACACATTCAGTGTCAGTTATTGGAGGCATTTGGCTACCATTTTTCTCAAAATCATCTTTCGGGGTTTAACACTGGTCAGGTGTTATTTTCAGAAATAAAGTATTTTTTCCAGCTTTGATTGTGCTGAAAAGCACTTACTGATTGTAGGAATCTCGTTAAGGACACATTCAGTGTCAGTTATTGGAGGCATTTGGCTACCATTTTTCTCAAAGTCATCTTTCGGGGTTTAACACTGGTCAGGTGTTATTTTCAGACATAAAGTCTTTTTTCCAGCTTTGAATGTGTTGAAAAGCACTTACTGATTGTAGGAATCTCGGTAAGGACACATTCAGTGTCAGTTATTGGAGGCATTTGGCTACCATTTTTCTCAAAATCATCTTTCGGGGTTTAACACTGGTCAGGTGTTATTTTCAGAAATAAAGTATTTTTTCCAGCTTTGATTGTGCTGAAAAGCACTTACTGATTGTAGGAATCTCGTTATGGGCACAACCCCTCTTAGTAATGGAACTTAGCTCCTATTTCGCTATATAGAAATCAAGAAGACCGACTTACTTGCCATCGCAGAAGGTTCCTCGATCGCACTTCGTTTTGCCCATTATCCGATGTGAGAAGTGGAAGTTGGATTTATGCGCATGATTGAAGGACACTGAAAACGCAACATTGGAAGCACAAAAAGAGAAATGGAACGGAGTGAGGGACGGTAAAAGCGAGAGCAAAATGGCCACCGAATGGCAACATGGAAGGAGAGCGAATGCGGACAGACTGTGAGGAGAAAGGTGCGGCACACACCAATCTACAGCCTTTTCTGGGAAGTTGTCACATGCGTGCGGCTAGATTGAGTTGAAAAGGTCAGCTATCATGACAGGTGGATCAATTTAGATAATTACACTGTAGATCGCGGGTATTGACCCGGGTTCAAGAGGTTTCTTGTTACGCTCGGGAAAATCAATATTCAGTAGGAGTGTTGCCAACTATGGACACGCCGGATATGCTGTTTTTGTGATTAACAATTGGGAGGAAGAATATCAGAAAACATTAGAAAAAACAACGAAGAAAGGGCAAAAAATAAAAAGAAATGACTCCGCGGTGGCTAAGAAGGTAGAGGAAAATGCGGCGTGGGAGATAATGACGACATTAGCAGTGGAGCGCGTTTGCAACATCCGCCTTGTTTATGATCAAATCAATAAATGAGTGGAGGCCGAGTACACGAGCGGGCAGAAGGGTGTCACAACAATGTAGTCTAGCCCTCTTCCACGTAGGAATTTTTGCTTACGAGATCAATTGCTAATGACATCATAAACAATATGCAGATAGTCCCATTCCTTTACGGTTTTCCCTGACTGTCCAGCCGCCATCTTTTTCTCTTCCTTTTTCGCAAGGCGGCAAATTTTATTTCCAATTTTTCGACTCTGCCATTTCAGTATAAGAACAATTCTTTTCGCATAATTCCCGTTTTTTTTTAAAACCACTTTTTGAATCTTTTTTGTCATCATTAGGTTCGTTCGTTTTTTTGTTCTCAGTTTCATTTCAAATCCATCTAACCCTTATTTTTCAGGCGAACTTCGCCGCCGCCGCCCGAAACGAGTCGCCCCGTTTGTCATTTATGGAATCGGGTTCATTGCCGTCGTCGCAGTTATTGCGCTCGCCGGTTTGGCCGTCCAAGTCTACCAACAAGGAAAACAAATCGAGATGCAAGGCAAGCTTATCGAGGCGCTCCGCAACTCGACGATGAAGCAAGTGGAAGTCGACAGGCTGCTCACGAAGCTGATGGAGAAGGACTACGAGAGCGTCGAGGCACACAAATGGAAGCACATCGAGCACATCATCCTGCAGAGCAACTCGGTGCCGGACGTGATGGAGCTCTTCGGAATCGACTTCGAGGACATGCTGGAACGGTTCGGATTCAACGAGCGGCTCGGTTCAGCAGCATTCTCGACCTTTACAACACAACTACGTTGCGCGGAGAACGGAACCTACCACGTCGAGCTGTGTGGATCGAACAATCCGACTCGAGTGTACGGAACACTCGAGAAAGTCGTGCCGGTTGGAAACTTTTTCTACGAAGGCAAAATGTTTCGGTACTACGACGTCGGACAAGACGCACTCCTCACCGAACGCGGAAACCGCAGCGTGCACATGCCGGTGCAAAACTGCGTTTGGAACGGATTCCACTGGATGTGCGAGCAACGAGCCACTGAATGCAGTTTGGACGCATTCGAGAAGTGCAAGATGGCGCAAGCGATGACGCCCAACGGAGTCTTCACCAAGGATGTGCACGATGCAACTTTTGTGGCGTCGACAGCGGAGGTTTGTTCATCCAGTCAACTTTTTTTTCCACTAAACACATCTCTTTTCAGTATTACACGATGGTTTCGGGAGGGACGACGACGATCAAAAAGATGCCCGACTCCAAAAAGATCATTCTGCGCTTCCCCACCAACACGACGGCGCACTTCGGAAACCGAACGATTCGCGGAAGGCACAACACGCATTGGGAACGGTCGCTGGACTTGGTGCACTTCGACCTCCCGCCGTTCAACCACTCCTATTTGGCGGCGTTGAAGGAAAGGACGGAGGCAATGGGAATGTTCATTGATGACGAGCACTCGAAAGAGATCCACGACGAGTACGGTTGGAAATTCAGTTTCGACTTTTGGAACTGGGACTTCGCGGCTTCTTCCACTATCTCATGTTCAGTGTGTGGTCCGTAGTGCTATTCATACTGATTGTGCTTATTGTTGTGACTATCTTGACGTGTTGTGTTTGTTCCGCCAAAGTACGGTCACTTTTATCATGCATGACCTGCAGCTTTTGCTGTCACTGCTGCAAAAGTTGCCGAACGGCGGCTATCAAACACAGCGAGCAGGAATTGGAACAAAGCGCTTTTCCTTTTTCGCCTGTCGCACACACAAACGAACACGTCGTGGTAGTCTACTACCCCAAACCGAAGCCCTCCGATTCCGACAATTATTTTTAAATTGTACTTTTTTCTGTCTTCAATGAACCATTCTGTAGTTTCTTATTCTTTCTTCTTTGAAATGAGTTTTGGCGGATATACTCACAACATTTGTCATCTTATCGATTTTTTCTTGTTGATTATGATGATGATGATGATGACGACGTTGTTTTACAACGCACGTCGTGCGCTCATTCGAATATATCGTCGGGTCCATTCAAAATCGCTCTTTCCACCTCGATGCTGACGTTGTTATGCTGTCGTTGTTTTACAACTTAGGTGATTTACAACTTAGGGAACGCGCATCGTGCGCTCATTCAAATCCTTCCCTATATCAGGAACAACACCCTCAGTGACAACACAGCACGCCCCGGAGAGGATGACCACCCAGGCCACACCCCCCTACGTGGCTTTAAAACCTGCCTGGCTCCGCCCCTTTAGGGGAGACGTATGGCAATCAGTCAGTAAGTCAGTCATTCCTTTCGTTTCTCCCCCACCACACCCACCATCGTTTTTTTTTCAGCTTACATCATCACAGCGTCGTCAGCCCCCGCCTCAGCCGCCCCTTCACTCCGGTCAACGCAGCAAAGGGGGATGCACCCAGGCTACGGTTAAAACCGTAACTTGGCTCACAATGATCGTAGCGACTCGGGGTTTTTCCTACAGCCTTTTCTGGGTAGTTGTCACATGCGTGCGGCTAGATTGAGTTGAAAAGGTCAGCTATCATGACAGGTGGATCAATTTAGATAATTACACTGTGGATCGCGGGTATTGACCCGGGTTCAAGAGGTTTCTTATTCCGCTCGGGAAAATCAATATTCAGTAGGAGTGTTGCAAACTATGGACACGCCGGATATGCTGTTTTTGTGATTAACAATTGGGAGGAAGAATATCAGAAAACATTAGAAAAAACAACGAAGAACGGGCAAAAAATAAAAAGAAATAACTCCGCGGTGGCTAAGAAGGTAGAGGAAAATGCGGCGTGGGAGATAATGACGACATTAGCAGTGGAGCGCGTTTGCAACATCCGCCTTGTTTATGATCAAATCAATAAATGAGTGGAGGCCGAGTACACGAGCGGGCAGAAGGGTGTCACAACAATGTAGTCTAGCCCTCTTCCACGTAGGAATTTTTGCTTACGAGATCAATTGCTAATGACATCATAAACAATATGCAGATGGTCCCATTCCTTCACGGTTTTCCCTGACTGTCCAGCCGCCATCTTTTTCTCTTCCTTTTTCGCAAGGCGTCAAATTTTATTTCCAATTTTTCGACTCTGCCATTTTAGTATAAGAACAATTCTTTTCGCATAATTCCCGTTTTTTTTTTTGAACCACCATCATTTTTAAATTATAAACTATCAATTTTTACAATCAGAGGAGTCAGAACACACTTGGTTTGGTTTTTTCTTAATTAGTCACGAAACTGTCATTCCCAATTATTGATTTCTCGTCGGTAATTTATTTCAATAACCTCTTTATTTTCAGGTAACAAGTACTTGAGCCATCACGGCCCGAACGATCGAACGGGTTTCCTTTAAGGTATGGTTGCACGAAAATCAGCGTGGCTCTAACACAAACCAGTTGTAGTTCAGATAAAAGACCAACAACAAATATGACAATATTGTCTCGTCGAGAGAAGAAGAAACACGAGAAGAAAATGCGTCAGTTGCTTTCATTGGAAATTGAATGACAAATATTAATTTCTGAGTGTCTTTTACAGTGAAGCGTTTACTTGCGTACCAAATGACGCTCGCCGAAAGGAATTTGTTGAAAAAGCAACTTGAACGGGAAAAATATTGTCTCAGTCTGATCATGGAAAGAGATCGTCTGTCGAGAACAAAGAATGACTTATTACTGCACTGGGACGAAACCGACCCGGTGATTCGTAAGTTCATAGGAATCGCAGACAATTCTCGTGATAACATCAACGATTTCAGGTGAGTTGATCAGACAGGAAAGTGTCCTTTCTGACGAGATAAACGTCATGGCGTCGGAGAATCTTGAACATGATATGTTCGAAAGTGAGCTTCTATTTTAAGGTTTGAATTTCACCAAGGTTTGAATTTTACAGATAACCTGAGACTTATCAATATGGGTAATCGGTTGACGGCTCGTCAAACATTGCTGTCTCTCATTGATGATAAATTGGCGAACGAGAAACGCAAATTGACAGAGGAGAAACGAGGGACGATCGAGGGTGAGTTTGTAAAAACGGTGAATTAGATATGACAGACTGTAAACTCAGGGGACTCGATAGAGGAAAGACATTTTTCCGATGTAAGGAATGCAGAATCCACCGAACAGCATGATCCGAAAATGGACTGGTAAGATTAGAAATCTGATGGTGCTTTCAATTGCAAGTTATTTCAGATAACACAGACAAGGAAGTCCTACAACGTTTAACTGATTGATTAAAATGAATAAATAGTATTGCCTGAAAAAATCCCTATTTTTTCGTCCTGACCAACATCGGATCTTCGTAAATAGAATGACTAAGAGCCTACTCATGTTAGATTGTCTTCTTTCTAGCGAAAATGTGTTGATGGATGATTGAGCACGCGAAATCTGTTGCATGGTCCCAAAGAATGAAAGCTTTCCATTTCGACACCGCTTTGTTTTCTACGCTAGCTTCAGGCATACCGCTAATCACAAGAACACGCTGTGCTTCAATGTCTCCCATGGCAACCAGCCCAACCAGTCTAAAACAACGGCTTCTTTTTTATTTTCTGTCTCTCAATTTACTTCGCTCTACACCATCCACGACGTTTAAACATAACCCTCAGCTTCCTTCTTTGGATATACTTAGCTGTTCTATTTGATAAGAAGTGAGTTCAAGATAAACCTGAAATTTTAATTTTAACAATTCGAAAATTGTAGTGCACAAGTTTGTCATCGCAGGCAGTAATCTCAAAAACAATCGCCGTCCTCATCATAGAGAGAATCTGGCCGAACGAAAAAGTAAGAACGATTTCTAAACATCAAAGTCACTTGAAATGTTATATTAAGTCGCTGCCAAAACCATCCCTATCGAAAAAATAGAAGTTATCTGTCAAATTCCTCTGAACGATATGCTTAAAGGTTGGTTTCATATGTGTATGCCTTTTTACTTTTCTCAATGCTTCTTACAAGAAATATCATCTTTATTTCAGAACGCGGTATGACACTCATCCGCAATTGCAACTCCGCTGGCAGCGTTTCTAATAACACTTCTAATTTGGTCACCGAAATTCGAAACAATTAAATAAAAAAAATCCAATAGCATTTTCTAAAGACATGACAATTCTTTCATTGAAAGTTTCATTCCTGTTTTACTCGTGAAGTCTCAAATTGTATTTATCTACTAATTTAAGCATAATACAATATAGTTCACAAAAAAACGGGTGTCGGAACACCAGGACTATCAAAATGTAACTGATATGATTGGAAAAAAAAGATGTCTGAAAATTGACATTTAACAGAAAAAATATACACATTTTCAACAGAAAACCGTAAGTACAAATGAGCACCGACCGAAATATACAAATATGGATGGGAGGAAGAACAATAAATTGGTGAAATTTCCAAAATGTACATTGAAAAGTATGTGATGGATGTATAACAGGAAAAAATAGCTAGAAAACGGGTTAAACGAGGAAAACACCGAATAGGACATAAACTTGCTAAGGTGAGAAACTCCGGATACAATTTTTTTTTGAAAATTTTAGAAGTTTTGATGGAACAATACGAATGTCATCTTTGATCCAAAACGGAAGACACTACCCTTGGTTTTCGGTTTCAGTGACTTTTTCGGAAAAGTAGGGATTGTTGAAACGTGTGTTCTTCTCTGTTGCACGCAATCCGGTCTCCTCGTTTTGCAGCCAATGCAGTTTCAAACGTTTCTGCCGTTCTGCTGACCAGCAGTCATACATTTCTAGACGGTCCTCTTGTTCGATCGGCTTGCTTCTCTTTCTTCCATTTTTATCAGGAAACTGACATTCTTGTTGGGCTCTTCGAACCATTGGCCTGTTGAGAAGCCACTGGCGGTATTCATTATCTGACTTCATAGGCCACATTGAAGGATTGGAGTTCAGCAGTGCAGCATCAGGACGAGTTTCAGTTTGGCGAATTCGTCTGTCCCGACCACATTTGTTTATAAGCGATCGCAGACGATATGTCGGAGCTTTCATTGCCTTCTGCGGCTTTTTTCCATTCCTTTTCTTCTTTGCCTAAAAAAACTCATTAATCAGCATTACACCTTCCAACAATAAAAAATACCTGTCTGGATAATTCCTTCTTCTCTAGCCTCTTAATTCTGTGAGCGGACCGCAATCGATTGGCATTTTCCTTGGCCAGACGAACGTGAGGCATTGCTGAACGGCCTTCTTCCTTTTGCCAAAAAGCGAACCGATTAAGTCCAGAGTGCCCGGGTGCGTTTTCCGAATAGCAATTACCTAAAATTAACGGAATTTGAATACAAAATACAAAAAAGTTCTGCTCACCTAATCCGTGTTTCTCGGCGAAACGGTAAGGATCATTGTTTGACCTCAGTTCTCTCAAGGCTTTCATCAGTTTGGAAGATGTCGTTCCGGTCGCTGCATATCGTTTCTCTTCGCTTGACATCTTTTTGTTCTGACGAAGAGTTCTATCAAGTTTGATATGCTTGAAGCGTCGGGTGTTGGTTGGTCTTCCCATACTTTTCAAGTTCTTTCTGCTTAAATGAACAAAATTCTTAATAGTACTCAACGAATTTCCTTTTAAAAAAAGAGATACACAGGAATTCATAGAAATCGAAAAATGGATTCACGATAATCGAAAATGCGGCAGGCAACAGAGAGAAGAACGGAGGACAAGAGAACGTAAGAAGAAGATGATGGTAAAATCGATTCTATCGGAGGAGGTTTGTGGAAGGACACACACTGCTGCGTGGGTGGCCCGCCATGCGAGAGATGAATAGAGGAAGAGGAGACACCAGAGAGAAAGAAAACCAAGTGAGCAGCACCGGTCGTGTTGACCTCAAGACAATTGTTCAATGACCGCCTAACCAGATAACAATGACTAACGTCGTACGTAGTTCTGTTGTCGCTTTATTGCGCTTCAAACATTAGATATCTATGTTGATGGACACACGAGGTGTCAACGAAGACCACTCACGAATGTGACAACAGCTAGAAGATAATCTGAGAAGGAATGAGGGAATGCGATAAACACTTTCTGTTCCAACTATCAGGTTTTCTGACTGTCATTGAAGTTTTCGAATTGTTTCGAAAAAGTTCGATGCAAGGCGCAGTATGTTTGTTTGAAAAGTGATGCCTTTCCTCTCTGCGTCTCATTCTCCAACCAGCGACCGACAGACGGAAAGATGCAGCAGTTTTTTTTGGACCTTAACACGCACTGGTTTCTAAGCTTCGGGAGGTTCCGGAACGATTCGGAAGCAACGTTTCGAATGAAAAACTGTTCCGCGAACATTCGAACGTTGACTTGTTCCGGAAATCGACAGATGTTGAGTCGACAACGAGAACTTTGAAAAATAATATCATATTATCTTTCTTATTGTTATTAACTGGTCCCACAACGTTTGTTGCTTGATTTTTATTCCAAGTACTTATACTTATCATTACTATGTCTTTGTAGAGCAATCTGCAAAAAATCAGGCTTTTCAATGCTTTGTAGAACATTGGTCTGCTCTCAATCGGGCATGCACAAATAGAAATGAGGCAATTTGAAATGACGTACTGGACCAGCTGTCTCCCGTTTCACTAATATCCCCTCCGGCTTCGTGGGAGGGGAAGGTTGTCATGGAAACAACGCTTTCCAAGAGACACAACATTCGCGTTCTCCAATAAAGAGTCTCTATTCGTTCGGTTCCTGCTCATTTCGACTTGATTTCGTTCAAAATGCAGCCGTCTTATCTGAATAGTATGGCAAATTTTGACGAGAACACTATCGAACGATTGACGATGAGCGTATTCAAAAAAGTTAGTTTGTTTTGTCGCATCCAGAGTCCGTGTCGCTTAATGATTTTATGTTCAGTTTCATATGGGTTTACCCGAAAACGGACACCTTCACTTTGCCGAATGGAATCTTAATAACAATTACATAGCAGCTGGCGGTGCACAGGGCCTTATGCGAGTGGTGAAAATAGGAATTGAGGAGAGCAGCAAGGCGCCCACGTCTTTAATTGTGAACCAAACGCTCGAAGGACATAATGGTAGGTATCGACGTTCAATTGAAACGAAATTGGTATTCAGCAACGGTAATAAGTGCTACTTGGAATGAGAACAATCAGAAATTGACGACTAGTGACACATCCGGATTGATTATTGTCTGGGGAATCTTCAATGAGACGTGGTTTGAAGAAATGATCAATAACAGGTTACTCTACTCACTTTCAAGCGACAATTTCAATAAATTGGAATTTAAGAAACAAAAGTGTCGTGGTTGGGATATGCTGGAACAATGCAGGCACAAAAATTGCAATCGCATATGCCGATGGAAGCGTGATTGTTGGCACTTTGGAAGGAAATCGCATTTGGAATAAGGAATTAGAAGTTACTCTGGCTTCTTGTGAGGTATCACACTGTTCACCTCACTTTTCATAAATGATCTTGTGTTCAGTGGTCTCCCGAGGGAGAAATGCTCATTTTCGGCACTGCAGATGGGAAAGTCATTGTCTATGACGAATTTGGCAACCACCATGTGAGTGCCTACAATATTATTTTATTTCAAAAGGGTGACCTTTGCAGCTAGATATAAACATGGTCTGTTTGGAAGCGGTTGAATTAGAGCAAGCACTTGCGAGTGAGAGGAACGAACGAATTCAAGAAAGATCTCGGATCTAATTTCAGGGGAACCGCTGAAAGAAGAAATTATTTGCATGCAATACTGGAGCCCCACACTCAAATCGAAAGCGATCACAGACGACATTCAAAGAGAGCGTGCGAACGAGAAGGAGAAGGAGAGAGAACGAGAGCAGACGGGAACTGACGTTTTCACAAGTTATCCGAAGGCTGCACCTCTCGAGGTGGTTGTCGAGGAAGAGGAACCCACCGAACCACTTCAACCCATCCCTCCGGAACGTCCGAGATTCATGGTTGCCTACAGTCGTGGCTTATTGCAAATTATGCGGTCTATATCTGATACAAGTTTGTTCTTAATTCCCCATTTGATGTTATACTCTAAAACTGTGTCTTTCAGAGCCTGTCGTTGTTTGTATACCCAAGTTCAAGATCACGGGGGCGAGATGGTCTCCAAACGGCGCTTTCATAGCGGTTTGTGGTCAGGAGCAGAAAGAAGACGGCATTGAACAAGTCGCAGTCTATTTTTACACCGCCTACGGACAGGTGATAATTTTCTCTTGCAAAAGAGAGAGAAAGAGAGCTGAGGGCGTGGTTTTTCAGGAAATCGGCTATTTTCAAGCAAACGAGTGCTCGAAAATCACTGGCATTTGCTGGGAAGCCACTGGATTGAGAATGACTATCGCAGCGGACGGCATCCTTAGCATTGGCAACATAAGGCCCGAATTCAAGGTGACCTACTAGTTTTCTTCATTTGATCAGTTTATTTTTAGTGTGGTGGTATCGAAGAAGCTCTTGTCTACGTCTATCAGAAGGAAGAACCCCATCAGTATGGTGTCACGTTTTATGACCATAAGGTGATTCTTAGAAAATTGTCGTAACTTTCGAATAACAATATTTCAGACGGATGAAAAAACAATAAAAGTGGTAACTCACTTCCAGCAGTTGGCGTTTTACCGAGAGCATTGCGTTTTAGTCAACCGAATAGACGATTCGGAAAAGCCAAATGCAGAACTCCGTCCCACAACTGTCAGTTTCTAACACAAATCTGTTATCCGCTTGTTTTTAGTATTTCTGTCAACTATGTAACAATATTGGCACAACTCTTGACTATAAAGAGACGACGGTCCCTCCGAAGTTTGCCTGCGTAAATGGAATGTGCGCTGTAATTGCGAGCGAAGACAGATACTTTATTTGGCACTTTGTGTTGCCAAAGTACAACTCTATTCAAGCGGGAATTTACGTTCCGGGAAAATCAGGTAGGTAAATCTTTTATAAATGAGCAAAATGTGTCTTTGCAGGAGAGTATGTACTGGAAGAGCAACAACGACCGATTGAGTACGGGACAAAACGATTGGTTAGTCGGATCAATGTAAGCAAGAGAACACGTTTTGTTTCAGATCGGTGGTCACAAAGACGAGATCTGTGCTCTCGCGATTGGAGACACTTTCTTTCTGATCGCCCTCAAAGCCGGTGGCCTATACAAAGCGTCTCTGGCGGACGGAGTCATCACGAAAAGTTTTCAAAACATGCCAGAAATCTGTGCAATGAAGCTGAATTGTAAAAATAACCGTTTGGCATTAGTGGTTCCTCTGAAAAGTGAGAAACATTTGAGAGATACTACTAATAATCATTTCTAATTTCAGGACTTCCGTTCTCAATAATGTTGTACGAACTGGTAGACGATGAGTTGAAGAAAACGTACGGTGTTGAAAGAAAGGAAGTATGGGGCTTCGAATGGGATGCGGTAATTTCATTCCCTCTAAAGACACATATAGTCTGTTGTTTCAGTATGACGAGAATTTGTTGGCGTTCAAAGAAAGGAACAAACTGTTTGTGTGTGATGGCACCTCTGTTGTCGAACAATCGATTATCAACGGAAACATCGTTTCATTCCAAAATCTGGTGGTTACATCTGTCAACTTCGAGAAAATTCTAATGACACCTGAAAATCCACCAAAGAGTGCAATTCTCGAAGTCCCGGTGAAGGCGAAATTGGAGGTTGCGGCTCTGCTGAGTCAGATGAACTTGAGCGAGGCATTTGAGTTTGCTGAACGAAATCCGCATGCAGAACTGTGGACAATGGTTGCGCAATATGCTCTTTTCAAACACAATTTCGACATTGCTGAACATGGTTTCGTCAAATTGGGAGACTACGAGGGAGTTGAGCTTGTCAAGAAACTACGAAATATACAATCAAACGAGTTGCGCAACGCCGAGATAACCGCTTTTATCAAGGAAGACGACCTGGAAAGCGCAAAGGCTCTGTTCATTGAAGCAGACAGAAAGTGCGTTTTCAGACGATTTTCAGCCAACCTGATAATTACTTTTACAGAGATTTGGCCGTTGAAATGTACAAGAAGATTAGCGATTACAACGCAGTTTTGGAGTTGATCAAAAATGACGAGGACGAGTTAGCCAAGATGGAGGCGTACAGATACATTGCTGAAAGTCACGAAGAACAGCTGGAATGGTGATTGATGATCTGCATTTTCCATATGTCACTTGCTGCAAATTCAGGGACGAAGCAGCTGAAGAATACGAAAAGTGTGGGGACAAAGCGAAACAAATTGAATGTCTCATCAATGCCGATGAGTTTGGAAAACTGGAAATGATAAGTAGAGATCTTCCGGCGGAAAGTGAACTACTCGAGGTGAGCTGTAGATGTTTAGTACATTCCTAATAATTGTTTTCAGGTTCTGGGTGATGCATTCACTAGTCGTGGATGGTGCGACCAGGCGATTGAGTGCTTCCTGAAAAGAGGCCTACCCCACAGGGCACTCAACTCTTGCGTGGAGCTCAATCAGTGGCAGAAAGCAAACTTTATTGCAGAATCCAATCACTTAGAGAATGTGGAGGGTTTTCTCGGAAAGTATGCAGTCGAAATGAAAGCAGGTCCGTCGAACTCCCCGCTCTCCCCAACCACTTCTCCCATTGCAGAGAGCGACACAAAGTCATTATCTGCGCTTGCCTTCTACATGCGCGCGGAGAGACATCTCGACGCTGCTAAAATTGTGTTCGATGCAAGTCGTGCTCGGTTTTTATCAGAAACCCAATTTCCGTTCAGATTGCCAAAGACAGACAGATGAAGTTTTATCCGGAGGAAGAACTGAAGCAGTGCTACGTGCTGGGTGCAATTTTGGTCGAGCAACATCGGCAGTCACTGAAAGAGCTGAAAAAGATTGATGTAAACCATTAGAGAAGGGGGAGAAAAAGGGAAAAAAAAGATTGCAAATGGGTTAATTAAGGTAGAAATGTGTGTACTTTTAGAAAAACAACATTTTGGATGATGCTCTCGAGGATGAATCGGCCCTAACTGCTGAGCAATCGAGAATTCTTGAGAATACGTGGAAAGGTGCAGAAGCATTTCATTTCATGATGCTTGCTCAACAACATTTCTTTGATGGTGATACTCTAGACAATGATTCTAGTTTAGTAAAATGCAATTTCAGATCACATCGAAGACGCACTTCAAACTTCTGTAGTTCTCTCCGATTATGAGGAATACCTGGACCCCACTGAAGTGTACTCAATGATAGGTAACCTTATTCATAACCTCAACCCGGAAGTGACTCGGAATCCAAGCTTTTCAGCTCTAGCAGCGGCGAATGTCAACCAATTCGGAATTTGTTCGAAAGCAATGATGCGACTGGAGACTTTGGATCTGTTTGAGGAAAGCGAGCGGGAGGAGATGCGTACACTTTCGATCGAATTGTTTTCAGCGTAAGAGTTGTCGTGTTTGGCCGTGTTCCAAATTTATTTGTGTTCAGATATGTGCCAACCAACCCGAATGCTGCTAAAGTCAGCTGTCCTTCGTGCGAAACCAAAATAGATCCGTACGACTTGCAATGTTACGAATGTCACACTAAGGTTGCAAATGATTCCTGACCAACATTCGCGATAACTTGACACTTTCAGTTTCCCGTCTGCATCGCTTCAGGTCGACTTATAATCGACAATGTGTTCTGGCTGTGCCCACGGTGCAAGCACCGCGCCCACCAACACGAAATAACCAAATACACCCATTGCCCACTTTGTCATGACGTTGAGTCATTCAAAAGAACGTAGCTCCCTTTCCCTCCGTTATAAACTACCCTAAAAAGAACGAAAAATTCAGGCTTATTTGTCAAACAGCGTATTTATTTGGAAGATGTATGATTATAAATGAAGAAAATAGAAGTACACGTCTTTTTTTCGAGGAAAGCACAGTTATTCAGACCGAAAGAGAGAGCATCTATTTTCTAACAAAAAAGACAGCTAGAAGAGAGAAAGCGAAAAACGGAAGCTGCGCGGAGTTTCGCAATTTCCTTTGAACAGTTTTTGTCTTCTGCCATCCGGTCATCCCTTTCTGGTTGAGCCAATCTTTGCAGCTACGCGGAAGTTTCCCGATGGAGTTCGTCTGATCGAGCAGCTCGAGAATAGTGCTGTAATTGAAGTTTGCCATTTCAAACCTGATAGACACACTACTTACTGAGACGTTTGATGGTTCAGTTTGACCAGAAATCGCGCAGCCGCCGAACCGCAAAAGTCAAAGTTCTCGTCCACAAAACATTTGTCATACCCATAAACGCTTCTGAAAAATGGATTATGCAAAACCGGCGCTAGGAATGCGCGAGTTCCAATTCTCACTTGCACAAGCTATCCAGCGACTCTTGAATTCCGGTGGGACCACCTTGTAGAAGTTGCAGCACTTCTGCTTGTAGAAACGAGGCGAGGGATTCACACCGGCTCGATATTTCGTGTCCGTACTCGGACCAACACGGTACGATGTTCACGCGAAAGTCTGAAACGCAACCTGTTCTGCAGACGGAAGGTAAAGGTAGACCTGTATCATTTCGAAAGTCATGACAGAGGATCATCCAAACGTTCTGTCCCTTGATGAGTATCTCTTTAGCCGGCACATTCGGACATCTCTGCAAACAGCTGTGATACTCGTCGTTTCTGCGACACGCTCGAGTCAGTCGAAGAGCCATTTTGCCTTGTCCGAATCTAGAAAAACAATACGAAAGTAGGCGAGAGGGGAATGAATAAGAAATGAGTATATTACTTGAGAAGGCTATTCATCGGAGTGACCATATCGACCGACCACTCGTGGAAATCGCCCATATCGGATTGCATTCCATTCATCTAAAACTTCCGGACCACACTTTGAATAGTAAATTCGAGTCAATTATCGGGCACTCACGTAATTGTCCTTGCACTTGAGAAAGCACGGCCCCGGGAGCTCATCGCTGGGAAAGAGGCTGATTGTGGAGAGAATGACCGCCAATCTCAATTCGTGTCGCATCCCGCTAAATAAAAAAGGAGAAGAGATGCGAGAAAAAGAGCATGGAAAGTGTTTTTTTTTCAGTATTCCCAAACCGCCGATTTCAAAAGAGAAGTAAATAAAAGTAATAAAGTTAATTGGTTTGTTGACCGATTTTATTCGGAGATTGAAGGAAACACGTCTTGAATTGAGTGGGAAACGAACGAAAAAAAGGCGTGAACCGGAGAATCAGAAAATCAGAACGTGGGGGCAACAAAAAAGAAAAGAAAAGAATGTTGTGAATGAGCATGAGGAGCACAATTGAATCCGATGCTCAGGGGAACAATTAGCGGGGAACTTGAAGTTTTAGGGAGCACGCGCAAAGTCGTCGGGCGGGTTAAGGGACGAGTAGCGGGGGGACGTCGGAAAAAACTTTGAAGTCTTGCATGCTTACACACATACACATACACGCTTCCGTCCATAAATATTATTTTCTTAGAATGACCACAAGCGTAGGAATCTTGAAAATTTATCACTTGGCATGCAGTTTCGATTTTGGAGCCTCTTCTCTTGGCCCCCCCGGAAAAAGTTGGAAGCATTCGATGGCCTGGGTCGGAGGAGTGCCTTGCTCTAGAAAAAATGAATGAGAAGAGAAGATGGGGAGGGCGCAAAGCAAGGCGTGCTGCTCGCCGAGCAAACGAAAAGAGAAGCGGTGGAGCCAGATGAAGGAAGGAGAAGGTGAGGGGAAGAACATCGCTGAAGAAAGTAAAATTAGTCGAGTTTTCGGGTCGGCCTGTCACTCACTCACGTTGTCTCTTCCCGGAAAAACGGGTTGAATATTCAAATTAATTGCATGGTCGGAGAGAAAAGGAAAGCGGCGGAGCGAAATCTTCAAGATACGAAGCTCGCCAAATGAATTCGAGTTCGCATTGATGAGCAAATAATGATTAGCCCAATTACTTTTGCCGCAGTCGAAAACTACCACTATTAGGACAATTGAACAACAAGTAGGAAATCTGAAAACTAAACACATTAACACCGCCTCATTTTCCTTGTCACCAATGACACATTGATTATTCAATATTCAAAAAGCCCTTCCAATTTCCCTTGCTCTCTATTTCGACCGGTGTTATTTTGAAAAGAGCTTAGGTCAGTCCTCAAGAGCTTAATCCATGTGGTCACTTTCCGTTTCGTAACCCGAGCCCCCGGTGCCACTCAAGTGTGCGTTCGTTTCTATTTTCAGTACAAATCCCTCTTCCCTCTTGCCTCCCGCGTATGTGTCAACTTCAATTTTCGAAATCCATCATTCAACAAGGACGGACGGACACTGTTTTTGTTTCGCGGCAGAAGTAGGAGCAAGGGGAGCAGGAGCGTTGCTAGCAGGCTCGAGCACTGCTGTTCAGCAACAAGTGTTGCGCACTCACGACTATTCAACATATGTCCATCTAGATCTACAGTGCGCCACTCTTCTCCTCAGCGAACCGCCGAGGAGAGGGCCGCCGAATCCACTTGTATGCTTATCACGCTTATGTTTTGACTTGACGGCCAAAAAACTGGAAGAAGCGGCGAAAAAGAGAGGAAGAATAAAGTACATGCGGGGGGAGGAACACTACATGATTATCTCGAGTGTCACGGTTTCCTCAAAAAATGAAAAAGATTTATGCGTTTGCGGGTGCTTGAAAGTGGACTAGTTCTGATCAAGAGCAACAATCACATTGTATTTAAAAGTGCCATTCTTCCAGAAAACGTCCTTGCCCTTTTCGATTGAAACTTCTCCGCATTCGAAACGTTTTTTTTTAACCTGCTCCAGACATCCGGCTGTTCCGCTGCTGACATGTGTCAAAATAAAGGGCACTGGTTGTGTTTGTTCTCTTTCGGTTACCTGTCGGCCAAGGTAGCGGTCATCTTCGCTTTGAGAGGAGTGCCATTCCCTTTCCTCAGGAGCTGTCTTTTCAGAGCAAACATATAGTAACTGTTGATTTTCTGATCAATCGCAAGCTATCACTATAATTAGCTGCACTTTTTGCAACATGCTTTTTGACCGATACAGGGCTTGCGGGGCCGGTAGAGGAGGGCAGATCAGCGAGAGGCTCTCGACTAGAACTGGCCGGACAGAGAGCAAGTGAGAGAGGTGGATGAGATAAAGAATTTCGGGTAGATACACAATCAAACAAGCCTTTTCGAAAGTGGCTGCACCAACGGCCGGCCCTCCCAAACGGGCTTGTGTGTTTATATTTGTGGGCTCAGAAGGATAGCGAGAGGGCGAGCTGCCGAGAGCTGTAGATTGCCCTCCCGTTCTATTCTTTTCATATCCCCTTGTCCACTCGGTTTCTGAGACCGCCGGTCTATTTCCGAACACTCTCCTAGTTCAACTCGGTCATCTCTCCGATTCCCTTCCGTTTCTCTCTCTCAGCCCCGGTTAACTCAAAAACTTTCGTCGGTCAGTTTCCATTTAATCTTGCCATTGCATAAAAAATGATTTCTCACTCTCCGATTGCTGATTATAACCGCCCGGGAGCGGCTACTTTCCCGTTTTCGCACCACTCTATTTTCCACCTCAATCGTGCGAATTATACATGATTAATGGCGCGAGCGTGCGGTCATTTTGATCAAAGCCTCTTAGTGCTGGCGCGTGAATTTCTGCGCACAGGTAACGGATCGAGCCTGCCCATCAGTTTTGAAATTTGAGACCAGAGCATTTTGTCTGTTCCTTACCGCCGCTTATTCAGAGGGATGCCTTCAATTGTACATATGTTTTGTTTGAATACCGCCTTCCTTTTCCTGAAACCGAGATATTTGCCGTCGTCTACGGATTTGCTTTATTTGAGACGTTCCTCGGATTTCCACTATAGTTTTTTCGACGTCATTGTCTGTCCTGAAGGAGGTTTCGTTTCATGTTTCATCATCAGGTATCGTCGCCCTATTACGAGCGTGTCTCAGATTGCAAACCCTCTTCATTTCCAAGTCTGGCCGAACATATTTTGTTCCGGTGCGAAGAGAAGTCGTGAACACGGTTTCCGGTATGAAATCGTGCTTTTGTCTTTGACAATGTTCCGTTTGGCCTATCGTTTCTCACAATTCACACCTCTTCACAGAAAAAAACCCCCTCTAGGTCCTAATCCGTTGGTTCAACACCTGTTGTCTCGCCTCGGGCTTCCAAAAAACGAGAAGTCGGTGGGGCGGGCTTCTTCTGCTGCTTCTGATCGCGCAGACTCGCCTCCTTGTCATAACATCACGCACCCTCCGCCTCCTCCAACATCTCTCTACTTTTGTCGCCGGTATATGGTCAGCGACATTCGGGAGGCCCTCTCTTGTTGAGTCAACACCGAGTTGACCAACCCCGACGGGAAAAAGGGTGCTAAAATCCGAGAAGAAAAGATTGAGAAGGGAGGACGGTTGGGCTCGCGCAAAAACTAAGAACACCTCTCGGCTGCGCCTTCCCCGCGTTCATCTTATCCACACACCGGCGTCTCAACTCTTTTTCCCTCTCTATTGATACCACTCGGTCGCCGGGTCTGCGAGCCCACAGTAAACAAATGATGACACCCGTTTTCGTGGTCACTCGTGGGCTTCGAATTTGCACTGGCGTCTGAAAAGTTCCCTTTCATTCCTTGGTTCTGCCAAAAGTAGACTCTTCTGCTTGTCTGACATTCTGCTAGAATGTTTTTCTTGCCACAGTTCGAATGCTTTTTCATCCAATTTTCATTAGTGCATAGTGATATTTCGTCACACCCTTCTCGAATACAATAACCCTTTCCGGTTTCTTGAGTCATCGCTTCACTTTTCAATGATCCGCCTCTTTCCACAAGTACAATATATTTCAGCCTTCTTGAGGCGCAACCGAGATTTGTAAACATGTTGAGTAGTCGCACACCGTAAAATGACTTCAATAGTACTTGATATTCATGCACTCCTCTCTGTCCGCGCCGAGCACAACATCCTTACTTCCGTATTCCATTTCACTTTCCTTCTTTTCAATAAACTTCCTTTCCACAAGTTTCTCCATTCTTCAGGCTCTCCAACGACAGAAGATCTAGCGGGAACGATCAGCTTCAACAATAACGATGCGAGTGCTTCTCGCTATTTCAGTTATCTACCATATAACTATAGGTTACAACTTTCAACTTCCAGCATTTTCCAATCTGCATTCTTTTTCAGCTCAACAAGTGGGAATCAATGTGCCATGTAACAAAGAGCTCGACGGACTTCTCACCGCGGATCCAGATGGCGATGAGCGTGCATTCATGAGTTGTCAGAGCGTCGGAGTCGGGTCAGTCTGACGCAAATAGCCACTCGGTATGATCTTTTGACTTATACAGAACAATCGGTTTCTGGGAGCGGAAACTATGCCCGAACAATATGGTATTTGACTTCATCAACCAACAGTGCAAGGAACAGAAGAAAAAAGCACGAAAACAACAAACATTGAGTATTGGTAAGCACGGGAGAGCCGGAAAAAGGAAAATTATTGGAATTTCTTTCAGCAATTCTCAACAACAGTTGTGCCAACGGCGAAACTTGTATTGGTGGCTCAGTTTGTGATCTGGACACGCTGCGATGCATGTGTCCTTACGGAACTACCCCAAAACTTGACACACTGTCCTGCGAATCTTCGCAGCCCCCGTTCGTTTCTGCAACTGTTGATGGACCATCGCAATACTTCAATTCAATGGCACCAAATGGAAATGTAAGGAAAAACATTAAGTTGCTCGCAAGTTCTAGTCGTGTATTTGCAGAGAAATAACAATAACAATGGATTCATGCCGTTCGGAGGACCAAATCAAGAAGTTCCGGATTTCCAGCCCAACAACAACTTCAAGTTCAATAACTTTGCGAACAACCAAAACAATCAGAACAATAATAACAATAACAACAACAATATGAACATGAACAAGAATGAGAACTTCAACTGGAATCCCAACTTCAACTGGAACAACAACAATGGTAACAACAACGGCAACAAGCAGGCTCCTATGAACAATATGAATAACGGTAGTAAACCTGTTGAAACCAACTTAGAAGCAGAAAACTTTAGGAGCTCCGACAACTGAACCGTTCAATCCGTTCCAACCGAACCCTAACCAGAAGTTTGTTTTCAATTTCAACAAGAACCAAGGAGGACCGTCTGGAAACTCTAACCATAACAATAACAATAACAATAACAACCAGAACCAGAACCTCCCGATTCCTGAGATGAAACCAAAGGTGGCAACATTAGGTAAGTCCTAACTCTTTCTGATTGCACGCACTTTGTTTCTTTTTTCATTCACTTCTTTCACTTGGTTTCCATCGGTTTCTTCTATTTTCTAGCTATTCCTGGTGCCTCGTGCAAGTCAAACGAGATTTGTGTTGGTGGTTCGATCTGCACACTTCCGATCGGTATCTGCCTCTGTCCGGGAGATCTGGAAGCTCGGGATGGAGAATGTGTTCTGCCTGCCGCTTCGACTATTTCCGTTCAAAAGGGTCTCTTTTTTTTTCTGCACTTTTCTGTTCAAATCATGAGTTCCTTTCGCGATCAATTATTTTCTGTTTTCTTTTTCGGGAAAATAACTTTCTCAGGGCCCTTGAATCACGCGTTCGAACTTCTTGTGCAAACGAGCGCATTCTTTGTGATTCGTGTTTTCGAAAGTGCGTTTTTACAGTGGGAATCGGCGCATTGTGTTCTGATTTGGCTGAATGCGATCACGGAAGTACTTGTGTGATGGGAAGATGCACCTGCGTGTCTCCACTCATCCAGTACGAGGGAAAATGTGTTCTTCGCCAACAACAGAAGCTTGTCGGTGAGTCGAAAGAACCGCGCAACAAAACTGCTTGGAATGAGAAATGAATGCCAGATTACTCCGTGTCTAACCCGCTATTCCCTTGACAGGTCCTGGCGAGCTTTGCGACAATGGCGAGATTTGTGGCAAAGGAAGCGTTTGTGACGTGATGATTCCAGTATGCGTGTGTCCGGCTCACACAGATTTGAGTAACGGAGAATGTATTTCTGTGACCGCTTCAGTCACACAGCCCGGTTCGCGCATTTTTTCGCTTTTCTGAAATCAAGAAACTAGTATTTTACGCATCTCATAGCCTGGCTTTTCTTCTGAATATCAGTGAAAACCATTATTTTCAATCCAAACCATGTGCTCCTTGTTTGTTTATAACATTCTTTGCGACTTCTAACCATCTCTCCAGTGATGACGCCTCCACCAACTCTTCCACCAGTCCAAGTTCCAGTCCATACTCTGCCGCCACCAACTAGACCGCCACCGCCGCCGCCCGCTCCAGTCACCCAGGTACACATCACAAATCAACTTTTCCTCTCATAATTGAACTTTTTGAAGCCGCAAATCCAACCGACTGTGCAACAAGTCTATTTCCAAACGACCCCTCCGCCACCGCCACCGACCTATGCGCCACCAACTTATGCGACTACTCCTGCCCCAACTCCGTTCATTCCAAAACAGATCTACACTACTGCACCACAAATGCCGCAACTCCCGAAATCATCTGTGAAAATCAATCAGATGAAACTCGGTATGCAAGATTTACGAGTGTCAATCGAGTTTTGCCGTTTCAGGAGGAAGCAAACAAGCGGGAGTCGGCGTTCGTTGTTCGTTGAACACTGACTGCATGATCGGTGCCTACTGCAATGGAAACACGAATCCGCCGTCTTGTCAGTGTCTGTCCACGCATGTGAACATCGAAGGAAGATGCGAGAAAGGTTTGTCGTGGGACTTCTTATCTTTCCATTTTCTGTTTCTCTTCTCCTTCTAGTTATCTATCCGGGACAAGTTGGTTGCCGTAGTGACTTGCAATGCCATTCTGCCCATAGTGGCACCCATTGTATCGATCGGATTTGTGTATGCCCAGAGGGACAAAAGGCGGTTGATCAGACTTGTGTCTCAGGTTACTTCTTTTTTTCATTTCTATTCCCTCGAATAACGTTTTCCCCTTATAAACAGGTACATCCCTTCCTAACCAGCCCTGCGGATTCTCCTCAATTAATCCCTGCTCCAATCAAAGTGTGTGCTTCCAAAACATGTGCATCTGTCCTGATCGTTTCTCGTTTAACTCGTCAACCCATGTCTGTGATGTTACCAACCCTCTACAAACCGAATGCTCCAAAGCATGCTTCTACCCTCGTGCTTGTGTTAACCATATCTGCATTTGTCCTGACAACATTGACTGTTTGTCAAAAACTCAACTTCGAGTGAAAAGACAAGCTGAAAGTTGCTCCAAAAACGCGGATATCTGTCTAAGTAGAAATGCTGTCTGTTTGAACGGAACATGTCAATGTTCTCGAGGATTTCATGAAATTGACGAGATGTGCGAACCTGATAGCTCGAACGGAAAACAATCCTTGGATGAAAAAACATGCATTAATGCAATGGACTGCCCAGTACATCACACATGTGAAAACGGAATTTGCCGCTGCGAAACTGAGGAGTACGACATTGTAAGAATCTTTTGACATTCTTCAGCCTAGTACATTGCTATTTTCAGGGTGGCAACTGCATTCCATCACTTTTTCACGGTGCATTCAAGAACATTAACAATCAATGCACGGCGAAAGATAGATGTGCCGGCGGATCAAAGTGCAAAGATGCCCTATGCCAATGCGTTGACGGAGCTGTCGAGATCACCGGGAAATGCAAACAGTTCCCCGGCGGGCATTGCTCAAATGGCGAGATGTGTTCGGGCGGAAGCAGCTGCTATCTCGGCAAATGCCGTTGTGACGCCTCGCGGACACTCGACAATCAAAGATGCGTACAGACGACAGTTCCGATCGGATCAACGTGCCGACGGGGACAACAATGTGTGAATGGGGCCGCGTGTCGGTTCGGAATGTGTATGTGTGTTTCGAAAACAATTGCGGTTTTGGGTCGGTGTGTACATGAAGCGGATGCGGTCTCCAGCAGTCTCGGTCAAGTAACGAGTAACAAAATTGGAGATGAGAAGTTGCCAGGAATGTCTTGTACTGTCGAAGATGTCTGTCTTGGCGATTCAACTTGTCAAGATGGCGTTTGTCTATGTGAGGAAGGACTTGTTCTGGAGTTCGACCGATGCGTTGTGAGACAAGAAGAAACCACAACAGATGCTACGACGACCGAAATGTCCACCACTTCTGTCACTTTTGAATGCGATTCTGATACAGCATGTCCTGAAAATTCAAACTGTATTTCGGGAACATGCGCCTGCATTTCTGGTTTCAAGTTGAAAGGAGAAAGCTGTAAGCAAGAGAAGGTTTCCTTCTATTCTCGTCCTGGAAAAGCAACTCCTGGAAGTCAGTGTAGTTCGACATCGGAATGTTCGTTCCGTACAAAATGCATCGAAGGTGTTTGTCGTTGCAAAAAAGGAGAAACGATTATCGATTCCACTTGTCGATCGGCTATCCATCACGTGCTCCCAGGTCTCGCTTGTGACCCTTCAAACGGCTATGACTGTATCGGAGAGTCAACATGTCAATACGGAGTCTGCAAGTGCAAACGGAGGCTGGTCAGCGATGGACAAAAGTGTATGCCAGTTCACTTGGCTCTGATGGTGATTCCCGGAAAATCATGTGCAAAGGGTGAGCCGTGTGGCGGAGGATCCTACTGTGCCAAGGATGGAATCTGTCGTTGTCCGAACGACGAGGTGGCGGATGTAAACAAGAAATGTGTCAAGAAACATACGGTCTTATCGGTTTTTAACAAAATCAAACCAATCGTCACTACCGTCGCCCCAATGACTACAACTTTCCCTGCCGTCTTTACAACCACTCTGGACAACGCTTATATTCAAAGAAAGATTGATGAGCTGGAAAGAATGGAGATGGAATTCAAGAATACAATACGAGTTGAGCCGGAGCAACCAGCAGTTCATCGTCCCTCCACTTCCATTCTGGCTGGTCATCAATGCACACAGAACTCGGAGTGCCCTTCGTTTTCGTTCTGCTTTTCCAATGCCTGCAACTGTATGGCTGGATTCCGAGCCACATCAGGAATCTGTGAAGCTTCGATTGCCATCGGAGAGCCTTGCATGACTTCTAACCAGTGTTCCGATGATACCGAGTGTGTTTTTGGCATCTGCACTTGTACTGGAAGTAACTGTAAAGATACAAAAATGGCTCATCCTGGAGAGGATTGTACTTCTCTCAAAATAGTTTGTAGTTACAACAGCTACTGCAGTATGATGAGTGGAGTGTGTGAGTGCCCATCTGGAATGGCCACTAAAGGAACCCGATGCGAAAACACGTTCGAATCTACTGGAAAGGATTGTGTCACTTCACGAAATTGCCAGAAGTCAAGTTACTGTGACAATGGATATTGCGTCTGCAAGAACGGCCACAAAATTGCGGACAGTATGTGCTTCAACAGCCCAGCTGAGATCAAGAGCTTCAGTATTCTTCCAATGGATAAAAACGTTGGAGAGAATACCCCACTTCAAAACAACATGAAAAACGAGTTTCGAGAACTTCAAGAAATGAGCAACGAGGGCTTGTTTCATACTACCACCAAATGGCCAGAGATCCTCACATTTACAATGATCCCACCTCCACCTGAAAACAAGCAACCAAACTCCATGTTTCCCCAGATTTTCTCAAGTTTTCCTGTTGCTTACGGAGCAAAAACTGTCGCTGAAGAAGAGAACAAAACGGACATGAAGTTCAAAATTTCATTCCCGGGAGAATACTGCGGAAATGGAGAAGTTTGTCTTGGAAACTCCAAGTGTGAAGATCATTTCTGTCGGTGCTTGCAAGATGTGGCAGCGGAGAACGGAATCTGTCCCCCTCAAGTAGCCGATTTGCGAGTTCTCGGACTACAACCTCTTGGAAGAGAATTCCGGTTCAGACAAGAGAAGAAGAGCGAAATGAGGAGAACGGCGTCCCTTCCGTTGGAGAACTGTCAGAATGGAGAAAGCTGCCAGAACAACTCCACTTGTCAAACGATTCTTGGACTAGGGAGCATCTGCCAATGCGTTGAACATACTGTTCTGTGGAATGGGGAGTGTCTAGAAGCGGACGACTCATTCCCATTGGTTGCAATCGAAGAATCCTGTGACGAAGACTCCATCTGCTTGTCTGGAAGTGAATGCATTTCCGGTAAATGTGCGTGCAGCAGTGACAAACGACTCATTCTCGGCATTTGTGTGATGATCGCGCTGCCGGAAACATCATGTGAGAATGGGGAGATCTGTATAAACGGATCAGTTTGCGGAGAGTCAACATGTGATTGCACCGAAGGAACCTCTAATGAGAACGGCAACTGTGTAGTCATATTGAGAAGTGATTCTGAAGAAGACCACATAGAAGACGTCAGTCAGGAGGATAAACCAAATGAGAACGAAGCAAAAGAAGAAGCAATTGAAAATGAAGAGGACGAAGAAAGGAAGACCATTGTCCGCCGGGAGCTCGCATCCATCGATTGCACCGACGATTCGGAGTGCCAACCGAACTTCAAGTGTCTAGAATACGTCTGTGTTTGTGATGGGGACACTGAAAACTGTTTGGCTTCAATTGCCGATGTTCAAGTTTTGGTTCCGCCTGGCAGTGGTTGCAATGATATCCGGAAATGCGGCAACGATTCGATCTGCTACAAGGGCTACTGTGTCTGCAGTTATGAAGACATGCCTGAGGAGGATCGGTGTATCTCTCGAGACTGGCATGTTGGGTTGGGTTCACAGTGTAGCAATGTGACTAGATGTCGTGAAGATTTGACTTGTCTGGGAGGAATTTGCATGTGCAAGTTTGGTAATTTGAACTGTGATCGTGAGTTTTTTCCTACCATTTACCCCTGAGCTACCCTTGCATGCAACTGCGGTGTTGTCTATGTATTAGAAGGTTTTTACCTAATCACTAAAACAAACCGACATGTTTAGCCAGCGAGCCGGTGACGTCACCGCCAGGAGGATCGTGCTCCAATCTTCGTGAATGCACAGGTGGATCTGTTTGCAGAGAAGGTAAAACGGTCTGCTTCTACTCTTTATCAATCAACCATTTTTTCAGGATGGTGCATCTGCCCAGACCCTTCGATGATTGTCAACCGTGGAATTTGTATCCAATCAGGACCGAAACCAACGTTGCCACCTAGAGTAGACGTCCAACACGCATGAATCTCTATCTACGCTTCTCTAATTTTCAGACAACTATTCCACAAGTTCCATTGCCACCACAACTTCCGATTTCTGTTCATGTGCCTCAAGTGACTATCACCAAAGCGCAACCATTTGTGACCGAAGCTCCACAAGGCAAGAAAATTGTGCCAGGAGGAAGATGCGGTTTGAAGTGTCGCTTCTCAGTTCTATTTCTAACTTTCCTTTGTTCTAGGACCCATTGACGTTTGTGTCGGTGGGAGTAACTGCATAGAAGGGTTCTGTCTCTGTCCGGCCGGTCAACAGCCTAGCAACAACGGACGTTGTGAAAAGTTCACGACAACCCCGAGGCAGATGCCGTCCACCATTCCACCAGGTACCACTGCACCGCCACCGACGCCAAGCGTGTTTACGAGTGCCATCACGATCGCCGACTTGCTCAGCACCCGCCGACAGCCCGCTTTCATCGAAATTCCAACGCATGCCCCTCTAACAACCACTGTTATTGAGCAGACTCAGGATGAGTGCACGGCGATCGGTTTGATCTGCAAGGGCAACACAGTGTGTCGTAACAAGTCTTGCCAGTGTCCGGACGGATACGTACTTCATCACGACGGATGTGTCTCTCCCGAAGAGGCAGCACGCAGAAAGGCTCGCGGAAAAGCACGACATGAAGGTTTGATATCCAGAATGGCTCTTTCTTTTCGCGTCTCTTTTCTTTCTGTAATCGTAATCGCCTGCGTTTTCGGCGTGTTTGCAAGTGTTTTTTTGCAGTGGGTTATTCAAACTATTCTCCCAGAGTCCAACAGAATCAAAACCGTTAGGTAACAATGAAAACGAGCACTTCACCCACTTGCTGCTTTTAGCACAAAGAACTTTGCTCGCACTTTGCAGTGTTTTTGTGAATGTTTGCTCTCACTGTTCGATCCGAGAATAGTCTACTCTCTCCGGTATTCAAACAATTTCCCTTTTCAGCTACTACGGCTAGAGTATACTCGAAGCCAGGAGAAAGCTGCACACAAGGTCAGACTTGCGTTGGTGGAAGCGCTTGCTCGTTCCGAAAGGTGCCTAGAAACAAAAGATAAGATCAAGAATAATTGCCACCTGTTACAGCTGTGTGAATGTCCACAAGACAAGTCTGAAATCTCAAATGGACAGTGCGTCACTCCTAAAAAGGTCGAGGCTGTTCCAGGAGCATCTTGCAATGCCAACACTGTCTGCACTAAGGGCAGCACGTAAGTGTCGGACTTGTGGGATCTCTGGAAAGTCAGTACTCGTTCAGATGTGAAAGTGGACTTTGCCGTTGCCAACCTGGCTATATTGCTGTGTCTGGCAGTTGTGTCGCTCTCCCAATGCAAACTACTCCCAAGATGAGAGTTGTTGCCAAGCCACTGGAAAGCTGTGAGAACGGAGAATCGTGTGACGGAGGATCGAGCTGTGATATGGATACTGGAATTTGCATGTGTCCACCGGGTCAAATTGTGTTCAACGTTCAGTGCATGCCACCGCCGACTCAACCACAAATCGTCACTAAAGTTACCACTCCAATCAGAACCATCGTCACAACTCCGAAACCAGCGTTTGCCAGTAAGTAGATACACACTATCCGTAGAGGAAAGTGATATGTTTCAGCTGACTGTGAGCAGGATGCTAACTGTGGATCTAACAAAATTTGTGTTGCTGGAAAGTGCAAGTGCAAACCAGGATTTGTTGACAACTCGGGGACCTGCGAACCACTGGAAGGTGAGACTAAACTGAACCTAGCAACTTGTGTGGTTTGACCATTCTCTCCCGTTTTGAAAAGACCAACCACGTGTTTTGTCGTATTTGTGAAGTGCAGAGTTGTTTCCTCTCTCCCGTGTGCACTAACGAGACTTTTCAGACATCGACGTCATCGAGAGACCCATTCCAGTCTCGTATGCCAAGCATAAAGTAGCCACCCTTTCCGAGAGAATGCTACCCAAAGAAGAGATTGAACTGTCTAACATTGAACCCGTCACTGTTGCCACTCCAGCCCGACAAGAGACTCAGAAGCCACGCATCGTCGGGCCACCAATCAGAAGACCTCGGCCAAAGAACAAGAACAGCGGAGGAGGATCCGGTGGCGGCGGCGGTAGCGGCGGATCTCGTGCCTACAAAACAGGCAGTGGCAATGGAAACTGTCCTCCTGGAAACGAGCCGACTCGCGACGACAGTGGAAAACTAATCATGTGTAATGGACTTGAGCCCAACTGCCCGCCTAGGTCCTATTGCTACATCACCTCCGGTGGTTTTGCCACAGAGGAGTATAACTGCTGCAAGTCTTGGTAGCCAACCTTCCCTTATTAGTTTTTCATGACCACAGTTTTTGAAAAAGAGCGGCTAAACGTTTTCTGGTAATAGGATTGTTTAGCAACTGAGGTTCTTTCCCCCGATCCACACAAGAGTGTCACTAATTTATTTTCAAATTTTATCAGATTCTATCAGATTGTATATGATTCTCTTCTTCCCACACACAACCACACACACAAATCCCAAACACACATACATAAACACAAAAAGTTTTTCATTTATTTTCGAAATCTCACTGGTGAAAAACAATAACTGTACTTTTTGTGCTCTTCATCATCTTTCCCATCCCCCCAAAACCTTTTTCCCCCAACTTTTCCCGCGAAATCTGCCCCTCTCTTCCCCTTGTTTCATCCCCACATAACTGATTGTATTTCACGTGTGGATTTATGTGTTCTGTCACAGAACTTTTAATAATAAATGTTAAATCAAAGGAACGGGACGAAGATTGAAATACGGACAAGGTTGCAATCGCTATCAGGACGAGTGTATCAACGGTGCCAAGTGCATCGATAAGATCTGCAAGTGCGCGCCAGGATTCTTACTCGCTGCAAGCGGATGGTGCGAAGGATTCGATTTGGCCAAGGTTTCCATCGAACAGCCTGTTCCCAACTTCTCTTCTGTTTTCCAGGCAATCGAACTTAACAGACTGTCAGCTGCAACAACTACTCAAGTTCCAAAAGCAAATCGGGTTATACAGACTAAGAAGCAAAAAGGTTTTCGCCTGGATGCAATGACAACCTTTAAAATGGTTTTCAGTCATCACCACTACCACCTCGGCCCCAACCACCACAGCTCAGGCACCTGAACGGGCTACTACTGACAGTTTCCCCACTCCGCCTTCCAATATTTTTGGATTCCCCGACAGAAGAACGACAAAACCGGTTCCGCAAGTAGCCGCTGTTGGCTCACTTTGCAGGTCTATCGACATATGTCTGGGAGATAGTGTTTGTGTGAACGGTTACTGTCAATGTCCACTGAACTACATCTTGCAAAATGGACAATGTATTTCAAGTGAGACATCCAGAGGTCTATTTCACAACAGAACGAGCAAATTACAGAAGAGAGTAAACACAAGGTTGCGAAGGTGGGAGAGACGTGCAAGAACGGAGAAATCTGTGCGGGAGGATCAATTTGTGACTATGATAGGAAGCGGTGCATTTGCGCTGCTCAGCATGTCGCCATTAGAGGAATCTGCAAGCAGAAATGTGAGTTCGCAGTGCTCGTTTTCTGAAGACTTCACCTATTTTCCAGCTGCCCCAGCGTTTGCCGCCCCAGGAGATACTTGCAGTATGAGAGAAAAGTGTACTGGCGGTTCGACTTGTTTCGAAGGAATGTGCACATGTGACGATCATCACTTTGCCGAAGATGGATACTGTCGACCGATGGGTGAGAGTGATGTCACGCACTCCGAAAATAGTGATGTTTACAGAAGCGCGCAGTTCGAAAGTGCATTTCGTGAATGGAGCCGGATTGAGGTTCTCGTCAATGCAAGTACCCAACCGACAAAGAGCCCAGCCGTGCAACGTAGAGGAATGCAAACTTCCGAACTGCTTCTGCAGCGAAAACGGTAAGGGACTGAAGAATCGAGCCGGCAGAACACCTTCCATCTGCAGGAAGAATGCCACCCGGCGGACTTCGTCCTGATGAAACTCCTCAGTTTGTCGTTCTCACATTCGATGATGCTGTGAACGGCAAAACATTCCCCGATTACAAGAAGCTGTTTGAGAATGACGCTCTGAAGTAAGTTATCGCAAATAAACTGTTAATAAGTTTTCAATTGATAGAAATCCAAACGGATGTGATGTGAAGGCCACTTTCTTCATTTCACACGAGTGGACTAACTACGACGCTGTCAATTGGCTTGTTCAGAAAAACATGGAGATTGCTTCAAACTCTATCTCGTTAGTTTAAACAGTATCAGATAGGATATCTTTTAAAAAACCAATTTAGACACGAATCTTTGGAGCATGAGAACACGAATAGGTGGCTAAATGAAATGGATGGTCAAAGAAGAATATTGGCAAAGTTCGGTGGTGCTCCGGAAGAGGAAATCGTCGGAATCCGTGCTCCACAACTTGCGCTCGGCGGTGATAATCAGTTCGAGGTTGGCGGGTTGTCTCGTAAATCCCATCTATTGCAAAATGTTCAGATGATGGTGGGAGCCGAATTCCTATGGGACAACTCAATGTCGGCTAATCCGGGCATCCACGGCGAGCCTTTCTGGCCACAGACTCTTGACTATCAAGTTGCATGGGACTGTCACGAAGCCTCTTGTCCGAAGAGCTCCTTCCCGGGAATCTGGTCCGTCCCACTCAATCAGTTTTACGGATCCTACATGAGACAAATCGACAGCTTCCGAAGATCGAGCATGATTCGCGCTGCTGTTGATTTGAATAATACTGTTGATGAATTGGTAAAATTACTGTCGGTAATGAGTCGAAAAGCGGATAGACTTACATTTTAGGAAGAGATCATAATGCGAAACTTCGAACGAAGCTACTCTGGAAACCGAGCGCCTTACGTGTTGTCATTGAATGCTGACTTCCTGCAACTTGCGGGACAAAACAGAGGAATGAAGGCTGTGCAGAAGTTCCTGAACCGAATTACTGCTCAGAAGGATGTCTACATCGTCACTATCAAACAACTTATCGATTGGATGAAGCGGCCAGTTCCCCTAAATCAAATGCAAAAAGTAAGTTCTCAACTGAGCACCGAAAGGGAATATCGATTATTTCAGTCGAAAGCAGTTGGCTGCCCGATCACCCTATCATTCAATCGCAATCCCTCGTTATCGACTTGCGACAAACCTAACAAATGTCTCTACAGTACGCCGTCGTTGTCGAGTCAAGAGCATCAATTTTTGACATGCCTTCCCTGTCCAACGATGTATCCTTGGCTCGAGAACCCTGCCGGTGGTATCGTTTAGTCAACTCCATTTAACCTTATTTAACTTTTTTTTTCCTTATTTCTCTTATTTATTCTTTTTTTGTTATCATGCTACCCATGTCGTACACGTGTATGTATCTACCGGAAACTGAAAAATCTATCTACTTAAATATGTAGCTGTCGTCAAAACCTCATAAATCTTAGTTTCGAATTGAAAAACCGCCGGTTTCTTATCTAATAACAAGTTCATTAACAGACACCGTTCAAGCACACATCAAATTGAGACTCAAACAGAATGCCGTGTGGTCAAAATGTGAAACTCACCACTGCAATGAAGAAGATGGGGTCCATACTGTTTTTCGTGTAAAAATGTGATCCCGAGGAGCGCACTTAGCCTAACCAACTCGCGCGTATGTAAATCGACTAACGAGTATGATAAAACAGAGTGGAAAATAATGACTCATGTCGAGGAAGACGGTCCTAATTACATAGAAAAACATGTTCCTTGAAGGTTTCGGGCGTGTACCGCTGACACCAACTGATCAGCAGTCTATTAAAGCACCGGCGCGCGCCCAGCATTCTGAAAGTCCACCCAAGTGTGTTGTCGGACGGACTTTATTGTGAGGTTGCCAGATGGACTTTGGTGTCTGATCCGGGAAATAGTTCTGGGTTTCACTTTCAGACACTTAATATGAACTCTGAAAACTACTTTGACCCCACTTTCGCTTCAAAACAATATCTTCGAAAATTGTCAGCGAAAATGAAACATTCTGTGAAAATGACATCACAAAATGACAGTTAAATTGGGTTCCAGTGAAAATAACTTCCAGTGAAATTTTGTCAGCGAAAATGCGGTCGCCGAAACTTTGGTTTTCTGAGCATAGCAAAACGATTGAATACACTTTTATGAGACCGTCCTGATAAAGAAAAACCGGAAAAAAAGCGAGGAAAAATATTGAATTTAAACTCAATAGTCATCTAAGGGGGAACGAACGAATATTGCGTTCAGTGGAGCGCTTTTGCATTATCACAACGCGTGACGTTGTTGGAGGGAAATTTGCGTTTTCAAATAAACACATAGAAAACATTTACTTAAAATAGGAAGCATGAAAGAAAAATAATCAGAAAAGTTAGAAGTTCATTAGACAAAAATGAGTGATTCGAATGAACGTTATCACTGTTTTTCTGAAATTATAAACTTTTTCTCAAAATTCTTCTCGAGTCCATCGTTTATTTTTTTTGCTCGGACAAAATGACGCGAAAAGCTCGTTATATCTTGTCAAATGTAGTTTCACGACAGCCAGAAACTTGTCAATCAAGAGTTTGGGCCCCCGTCAACGCTCTCGACCCTTTTCAGTACTCTTTCCAGAAAACGGAAACCGATGTGCCCGATGTGCATTAAGAATCATCCTTTCGACGCTCGTCTTAACGTTTTCCAGCAAAAAGCGATGCATTCCAGTGATAAGAGTCATTAGCCCCGTGCGTACTTTGCCCGCATTACTCCGGTTTTGTCGACGACCCTTGGTCGTCACTCTTTATCACAATTGCGTCTCAAACATTCAAACAGAGCGATGATAAACGTGGAAACTTCCGATAAAACTGTTTGCAGTTTGCGAAGAAACTGTGCGGTAATATGCAAATTCGCTCTGTTGCAACTGAGAGGTCACATACGGGGACGGTTCGACCGAGTCATAATGCACACTGGGCCGGTCCACCGACCACATTGATTTTTTGGCTCGCCCTCGCACTCTTACCCATTACGAAACATAACTGTTTTTTTGCCGTCATTGCTCATTCCCGCCTTGCTATTTGTGATGATGAAAACACTGCTTTGAGCGCGAGAGTCATCCGATTTTACTCGGAAAAGTAAACACAAACTGCTGGTTTCTTGCGTATGACTCTCATCGATCTTTCCTCTTTTCCACGCGGTCGCAGTCCACTTTCCTCCTTTTTCCACTCCAATCACGTTCGTTTTCGGCAAATCCAAGTAGCCGAAAACTTGGAGAGAGACGAAACGTTCTGCATCCGGGCGATGACTTCGAATTAGACCTTGACCGGCAGTGTAGGTTATGTGTTGCACGACGTGACACTCTGGTGGCGTGATATGCTAGCCAATTGTCTCTTCCCTTCTCTCTCTCTCACTCGCCTCTTCTCATTCTCCCATCGTTTTCGGGCCTCTTATCTCTCGTAACTCTTTCCACAATTTCTCACTCGAATTCTGCGATAATTTGCTATCAGCATCAATCACTTTTTTCGTCCACTACACACATCTAATGGAGATTTATTAACCAGCCAGGCACTTTCTCTGCCGTCTTCTCTCTTTTTCTGTGTGGCCACCTTTGTTGTTGTTTCTCGTAGACCACGTGTTGAAGGACGCTTAGCAATGATGCAAAAAAAGGAGAATAAACACTGCCCGTTTTCAGACGATTCATCTCGGATGCCGGGAATTCACACATTTTACGATGGTTCCAAAATACTGGAACCTCTTGCTGACAAAGTCGGAATCGAAGTGGATCGAGTGAGTGAATGAAATTGCACCTTCTCAGCTGAACTTTCTCTATTTTTAGGTTAACTTTGTGTTGAGCTTGTTCGTCAGTTTCGGATTCTCGTACCTGTACCGGAAAACGTGTTCTCTAAATCAAGTAAATCGACAAATTCGTACCGTCGTTCCAGCTGTCATCGGAATAGCGCTCGTGTTTTTTTGTTTTGGACGGTTAGTCAGAAATAGGACTACGCGTGAGGCTTCTCCGTTTTCAGAGCTATCAAGCATCTCTTGGCAAACGCACTCGGAAGCTATGCTCTCATGTACTTCGCTCCTCCAAGTCAAGTTCACAAGTAGGCTCTATTCGTAGCGCCTCGCTTATTTCCAGCTTTTCCTTCAGGCTCGTGTTGTTCTTCTCCATGGGATACTTGTTCTTCATTCACTCATATCGATGGGCGATTCTAGAGTCATACAGTCTCGATATCACTGGTCCCATTATGGTAGCTGTGGAGAAAGTGAGGAGAAACATTGACTCCGTTACAAACTGAATGTGTTTCTTCAGGTGACAATGATGGCATTCAATCTGAAAGATGGAAAATCGAAGGACCAATCGAAGCTGACCGAAGAGCAGAAGAAAGAGGCTTTGAAAGAAATTCCATCGCTCCTCGAGTTCATGTCGTTCATGTTCAACTTCCAGGTGCACTTTATTGTTAACGTGAATCATTATACAGTGTCATTTTCAGACTGTGCTTACTGGACCTGCTAACAACTACTACGACTATCTGAAGTTCTTGGAGGAAGATCACGTAATCGCTGATAAGGACGGAAAAGTACATTATAGGCGCGTAATGACTACAAACCGTAGCTTGCACTTTAGGTTCCATCTCCCACCAATGCCGCCTTGAGCAAGTTTGGCCAGGCAATGGGCTTCCTGTTCATCGTTGTCACGCTCGGATCACAGTACAAGGTGGAAGACGTCGGAACTGCTCCATACTATGCCCTTCCGTTCTACCAATGGCTTTTCTGGTGGTTCTTCACTATCATGCTTATTCGTTGCGCATACTACTTTGCTTGGGTTCTTGGTCAGATTCTTGAAGAGAATGTATGTAAATCATTATCATTGTTTCAGCTGATGCTATTTGCAACATGTCAGGATTCGGCTTCAGTGGTTACGACAAGGAAGGAAACGCCGAATGGAAGCTGTGCACCAATGTGCTCCCGTACCAAGTGGAGATGGCTCAAAGTTTGAAGGAAACTCTTGACGGCTGGAACATCCAGACTGGCTTCTGGCTCAGAAAAGTTGGATACGAGAGAGCTCCGAAGTCGATCCGCACTGTGGCCACCTACACCCTCTCGGCTGTCTGGCACGGAGTTTCCATCGGATACTACATGGCCTTCTTCACTTGCGGTCTTTTCACCGTCGCCGCACAGACGTTCCGTCGTTCGATGCGCTGGCGCTTCCTGGACAACCCCAGCTCGAAGCTGGCATACGACATCTTCTCGTTCATCATCTCGAAGATCGCACTCGCTTATGCGACTTACTCGTTTGTCACAATGCATTTATATCCCGCGTTCGATGTGCTCAAGAGAGTTTATTTCTTGCCGCATTTTGTCGCCTTCGCTGTCATCTTCGTTTTGCCCAAGTTTTTCAAGCCACTCAAAAAGCCGCAGTTAGTGTCTGTCACCACCGAGACTATTGTGGAAAAGCCAATCAAGAAAGACTAACTTATTTATTGGAACTCCTGTTTGTGGACCGGTATCTCATTATCCCCCCGAAACGAGTAAATGTGATGATTAACCGAGTCACGGCGAACAGTTTTCTTGATTGACATGTACATTTTTTTCTGGAGGAGCTTATTCCAGTTATCTTGTTGTATGATAGCAACTCCAGCTCTTTCACTCCCTCTTACCTCCCTTGAATTATTTTATGAATAAAAATAAGTCAGTAAACTCGACTGGAAAAAATCAAATTTATTTCCCACACCTGATTCATCGCATGCGGGAGTTGTTGACAACAACACGTCATTCTCTTAGTCAGAGTCGCGTGATCTTTTTCGATTAATTCTCAACAACCCAGGAGCATGGAAGGATGGAAGAAGAAGAAGGCCATTGTGTGAAATGGTTGGCGTTTATGTTGATTCAGGCTATACGATGTACACCGATGAATAAATTACAGCATGCTTCACATGCGATATTAAATTTCGTAATGTGAAATATAAGGTTGGCTTCTTTTTCTTCGCCTCTTCTTTTTCTTGTTTGCTTGTTCTTTTTTGGAAAACATGTTGAGGGAAGAACGAGAAGCGAGTTGTTATTCTGGATTCTGATCTCTTAGGATGATCACATTTCGAAACACAAACACACAAGCAGCGGCGGCGACGGCGGCAGTGGCGAAAACTACAAGCGAGGACTTGAGTATCCGTTCGTCGTCCTGCCATCACACAAACAGCCTGCCATTGATGTTGACCTTCGCATCTACGCAGTGTATTTGCCCGTTGCCGGATGACCCCGTCATCCGCATCGCGTCTCTCGCTAACCTACTTACCAGTGTTGACCGCATTCAAATGCGCGTGGTGGATTATCCGAATGCTACTGGACTGCCAACTAGCTTTCGAAGCAATCTGACAACTAGTCGACCAGAAATCGTCCAATTTCCTACTGCACATCCGTTTTGTTCTCCTTTTCTCGGACAATAGTTTCAGTTTCGATTTATTTCCTCAAATTCAATTTTGAAACAACCTGAATGTCCCCAGTTAGTCGTTAAGTTTTTTCATCAAACATTGCCAAGGAAGTCGACTTTTCAAGTAGCCTTGAAAAATGTCCTCGTTGTAAACAACAACCATTTATTAAGGCGCCCTTTCCCTCAGAGAGAATCGCTGTTGATCATTGGAAAACCAACCCGATGGCAGATTCTCGCGTCTCAAACAATCTTTTGATCTTTCTATTCATGAAAGCGTAGTTAATCCGTTTTCTCAGACAGGAATGCGTTATTCTGGGATTATATCACATGTCAATCCATTTCCCCCCCCCCCCCCCCCCCGATTTCTCATTCTCGGAAGTTGTTTGTGCTTTCAGATTAGATTGGTTAGTGAAAAATGCATGAAAAAATAAGGCGCGGAAAAGACTCCTTAGTCCCACTTTCGAAGTTTCAAAGAAAAGTTTGCGGCAAGTGGCAAGTAACATTAGTTCAGTTGTTCATTATTTGCGAATCTTCTTGCAAACACAAGAATCGTTACTCTTGTAGCGACTGGATCAACATGAGTCACTGCCACAGATGATGTACACTTTTAGAATTGAGTGGAGCAAAATGACGCCGTTGATATTGCGAAATCATGAGAAAGCCAAAACATTGCACACATCTCTCCCTGAAGCCCCCCTTCTGAGACCGAAAAATGGCTTGGCTTCCCTTCCTCATTTTCCCATTCTGTCTTTTGTTTTCCGCGGAAAATGTCTATTTTGCTCGCGCTGCCTCGAAAATTTAGTCAAATTAACCACCACCGCCATTCTCTGTTATTCTTTTGTTTTTCCCTCTTGTCTAGCCTATTCCAGCTGCTTCAAATAACCAGAAACCGTTTTCTATCAGGTGGTCTGAATGAGTAACGATGATCAGTGAAAGACCAAGTGATAAAGTGTCGTGGGTAGGCTGCAGGAGCCGCGGACGCCTATGATTCATACGGAGGAATGAAAACTTTACTTTTGTTGAAATATTGTTGGCATGACTCAACGTCTTGCTATATAGAAGCTGCCCGACAGCCAAGAACCCCATAGTGAGATGGATTGGACATCTGGCCTTGCTGTCCTTCACCCGCGGCCCCGTTCGCTCACACAATGCCATTAATCCTTCCTGCTGCCCTCCCAAACCAGTAGACCCCTCAATTATCCTATCGATCCGTCTATTTCCTCCCGTTCGCATTGCCCTTCCTCTTCATCCCTTGTTGTTTTTGTAAAACGGTAATTAGTTTCAGAACCCGTCTTCTCACTTCCTATCCAACATGGCTATCACCTGCACCGACATTCCAAAGTTCCTCTGCGCTCTTCTTCTCCCGGTAAGAATACAAACTACAAACGAGAATGTGGATTGTAACTAGTTTCTTTACAGCCGATTGGGGTCTGGATGGAGAAGGGATGCACCTACCACTTGGCCATCAACATCTTGCTCACCATCCTCGGATACATCCCCGGAATCATCCACGCCTGCTACGTCATTCTTGCTTACTAAACTTCAAAATGATGACCCCGCCCCGCCACACCCGCCCTCTATAGACCGCTATAAAAGAACAAACAAACTGTATTTTCCCACTCAACACTCCCAATCCCCTCCACTTTTTCCACTCGAAACTTCTCTTTCGTTTTATTGGTTTCAAATTCACACAGTTTCAATCTGACTTATGCCTTTATTGTGAACTCTTGACTTTTGAATAAATGACAAAGAAATGGGAAATCGAGAGTAGCCAACCGTGTCTTTTTCTTTCCGAACGCATCATGCCATCAAAAATTGTGAGATGGCGGGAAAAACATGACGTTGAGAAAACGCTATACAACATTCGATATTGAAAAACGATGACGCATTGGCATCGAACACAGGTGACTGCAATGTTTTTCACAAAGCGAACGACTTGCATTCGCTCTTTTTCGACCAAAAACTGTAATCGCTTCGAAAATAATCTTTCGCTTTTCACTTCTCACGCAGTACATTTCTTCGCTTTTTTCTCAATATTTCCCTTTTCCCAAAAACTAAGTGCATAGAAATATGAGCTACAAAATACGAGAATTACCTCGAGACAAAATACGAAAACTGGTCTCTCCGCCGGCTGCTATATATTTGCATTTCATCCCACACGCACCCGTGGTTTCGACTTGTTGTCATGGGTTTCATTGTGACTCATGAATGGGGGTTATTCAAAATTTCGCAAGAGATCGGCATATAGACACTGGCCGTGTTGTCAAACCGTTGCTAGGAACCACGCCCGTCGTCTCCCGAAGCACCGCCCCCTTTCCGCCGAATTCGCGCTTGGCATCCCAGTCTCGTGAGCCTCACACGCCGAAACCTTTCCCTCTCGTTTGTTTGCCTCCGTCGTGTGCCTCCCAACTTTTGTTCCCAAACCTTCGAAACTATAGTCGTGTTTTCAGAGAAACCTTCCCAACCGCCATGGCTCTCACCTGCACCGACATCCCAAAGTTCCTCTGCGCTCTTCTTCTTCCTGTAAGTCACCAAAACGCTCTGTTTCCAGTAATTCGGTCAACTTTTTCAGCCGATCGGAGTGTGGCTCGAGAAGGGATGCGACTACCATCTCGCCATCTGCATTCTGCTCACCATCCTCGGATACATTCCCGGAATCATCTACGCTTGCTACGTCATCCTCGCCTACTAAGCTCCAACACGACGCTCCTACCATTCCACCACTGCTACAGGAATAAAACACAACAAACAACTGTATTTACAAACATGTAACCCATCTGAAATTGCACGCTTTTAAACGCATTATGTTTGAAATTACAAGATCATTTCCGTGTTTAAAATAAAAAATTTGCGTCTCGTTGTCAGTGAACCAAGAAAAAGACGAAAGATATAAAGAAACTCTTGTGCGGCGGCTGTGGAGGGCGAATGAAGCGTAATGTGAGTCAGCGAACTCATCAGACATTATTACCCAATAACTCATCTCGAAAACATGTCCACTCAACTGACAGTTGTTCTGACGTTTCCCCTCTAGATTTTCGACCAAAGCTTCGTCGGTTTACCCCGGTGAGCCACAACAATTGTGGCGGCCAGGTAGGAAACCTGAGTTACCACTTCCCTTCAATATTCTCGTTTCGTGTGCCTCCGACAGACACTAATTACAAACCGCCCTCGGGTTTTCTTCATTGTTCTCTTGAAACATAGTCAGTTTGTTTCGCTTGAACCGGTAATCTATCATATTTCTGCGTATTTCACTCTCAAATACGCATCAAAGTTGGAGACGCAGATTTCCATTTCACATTTGTCAAAACGCAACAGTTTACCAACTAGTCGGCCATAAAATAGAGAAAACACAGAGACCCATCGCGTTTTGCAGCAGATTGAGCCCGGGTGATCTCTCGAGTGTTTAAAACATGTTTCGTGGGGCCGGCAGTCCGTTTCTTCTCCGCGTCGAGGAAAAGACCGCCACGTCCATGTCTCGTTTTTCTCGCCGCATCGGCACCAGTTGTCACGGCATTAGCGAGAGCACAACAGTGTGCGACATGTCACTACGAATAGCGCTCGAATTACCGCCTAACCGTCTTCGTGCTTTGCCCTATCGCTTCTACTTTTGCACGTTTACGAGTTCTCGGTGAAACTGCAAGAAGAGACGCAGTGCTTATATGCGAATCATAACTTTTCACGACGCTCCTCCTTTACTGCTGTCGTTTTCTCCTTTTCAGTCAGTGTTTACCAGCCAAACTGTTTTTGAAGAATGAGAAAACATATCGACTTCAAAAACACTCTCTTTATCAGTGTGTCGGGCGTATTCCCAAGTCTCCCTATTTGTAGCTGATAACACTTTTCTTTTCAGTTTTCTAATAAAATTAACTTCTTTTCGTTTCTCTTCCAGAAAATCCTTTCCTCTTCTTCTATTTCAACTGAGACCACTTCAAAAACCAGTAAACTCAATCTCCATTTTCCACGCAATCGGCGAGAACAGTAGTCGGCCGGTCGGCTGCCAAATAATAACAGACAGTGCGGTGTGTATTTTCTGAAGGCACACGCGCGATTCAATGTTGTTGAAAAACCGGAATGAAAGTGGAATAGAATGGCAGGGCACAAAAATCGATAGGACCCAGCAGGGAGGCCTAGAGCTCTCACTTTGGCATTCGGGGGGAGAGAGCTCTTCTCATATTTGGTTTATGTGTTCAGTTGCGAGACCGACACGGCAGCATTTCAGAAATTGGCACTATGCCAAGCGGATCTCTTCCACTTTGTTCCCATCAAAGGAGCCACTTTCTGTTTTTTTTCCACTTCTTCCTATGCTCGTTATTTCTTGAGCGCGTAATCTCACGCTTCTACATTTCTTTTTATGTGGTCCTCTCCTCTTCTTCTTCTTTTTCGCTTCTGTTTTTGTTGTCAACACATGCACATTTCTTCGGCAGTTTTCCTTTTCGCTTCTCAGTATTTCCCTTAAGAATCGGCAAGAATACAGGGAGAAAACACATGGGAAACGCAAACTTTCTTTTCAAAATACATATTCATGACAGTTCGTTCGTGTTTTTCGCAAAGTTATGTCGAAAAACAAAAGTCGTTACTAAATTTATGTCCGACATCTCCGTTTTTCTTTCTTCTCCCTCTGAGCATTGTTTGGATAGCTCGCCAGGCGGTAAAACATGTGTAAATTGCTAGTTTTGCGCCAATCTACCCTTCATTTTACATCAAAAGTGTGAAACGAACAGATAGCCTCGTGAGCCAACTCGCACGCATATCGCCCCCCGTCGTCTCTGCCTTCCCACAACCGATTATTCTCTGTCTTCTTGCCCGCGGGAGCAGGCCCTCACGAGAGTCGTCTCCGGCCGGGACCCTTCGTCTCCGCGTGCGTTTCTCAACATTCATCCATCCCTTTCGATTCCGTCCGGTGGCCGGGGAAGCTGGAGAAGAAGCGGCGGCGCGTGCTAATATCAGACAGACGCTGATGGGATCGGCCACACTTTTTGCACATGTTTCTGTTTTATACACAATGATTATACGCACATTTCTACAATTTGAAGCTGGGATTTTGAATAATAAGTGTTCGGAGATCATTTTCTGGTGTTTCTTGCACTTTCTCACAGCTGTGTCTGTCTCTTTTTCTTCTACTTTTTGATGGATACTCCTTGCACTATGAACGCAACCGGCTTCATTTGCCGCATTCTCGTTGGCAGCTGCGGTTTCTAATGCACCTGCTCTCGTCTCGACACACCTCTCGCCGCCGTTCCATTAGGTGTTGCATGAATGCAAACTGCAGTAGCTGAAGTGTTCCTCTTGTCTCATTCGGTCGCCTCAATACAAGTTTTTCTTCACTTCTCCCTCTCCGCCATGCAATTCTTCCTCTCATTTACGACTTCACTCACTTTACGATCATCACCGCCACTTTTTCTCCCTCGTTTTCTGTGTTGCTGCTGTTTCATTTGAACCCCTCTACTCATTTCATTTGCTTCTTTATTGCAGAACACAAAGTGGCAGGGGACACGCGATTCGACCAAGAATCGTCCACTCAGCCATGATGCGAGAGGAACTATCAGCGTCGGCCGATGACGAGCTGGCGACTACATCTACGAGGTGAGCATTCTATCGACCCCCCAAGATTTTGTTTGTCGCGTTCCGGGGGTGGGTGATCGAGAGATTCGAGAGATGAGAAAAACGCGAGAAACGAGGCCAATTGTTTCATCACTTTAGTCAAACCAACGGGGAGCAACAGCCGAAGAAGGGTATTCTGAAGCGGCCTTCGATCGTCAGCGATGAGAAGCGGGACAAACTGTTGCCACTTCCCGGATTTCGTCCTTCGCCAGACAGGTTCCCGGAAAAAGGAACAACACGAATTCCGAAATTACAAGTCACTTGGTGGGAAAAGAATGCAGGTAAGTGCCCACTTTTCTCATGAATATGGAATATTGTGTGCAGTTGCATTCATCGGGGAGACCAGCGACGAGAACAACACCGATTCGGAGCACTTAATGCGAGATTTGGGTAATGGAAAGAGGGGAGGCGACGAGAAAACGAGCAAAGCGCTTCAAATCAGGTACACGTTGCATGCCGAACTAAAGAAAGGAACGATGCTTTTCAGGCAAACTGCAATTCTGGATTCTGAAGACTCAGATCTGAACGAGGGCGATGTTCTTGGACAGTTTCAGACACAAGACTTGGATGACGCGATGAGTGTGACAAGCTCCACATGCAGTTCTGCATCAGCAATCGTCGGTCGCTGGTGGAACGGAAAAGATACTCGCTACGTACCTCATTGTCAGAAGAAAGGATGTAATCATGCCCACCACGATCTGCAAGGAGAGTACATTACTCCGACACAAAGACGGAACAAGGAGTTGGCACAGTTGAAGAAGGTGACAACTTCTATTATCTTGACATGCCTCACTCGCCACTTTCCAGGAGCTCCGTCAGGCGTTGTCGGAAAGAGACGAAAAGGACAAACATCTTTCCGACTTGAGAGACAAAGTGAAGGAGGTCAGGGAGCGGTTTTTCTTTTACTCAGCCACCACGAACCACCGATATTGTTACAGATTGAAATATTCAACGAGGCTCAAAATACTTTGGTCGAAGGTCAAAAAATGATGAGGAAAGAACAGCTGGAGAGAGAGAATCTCGAGAAAGAAAAGAAACTGATGGAAAAGAAACACGCGGTTCGCGTCAACCAACTCATTCAGGAAACGATGACTGCCAGGTAGTTACTCTTATTCCCTCCCGATCAGTGGTGTGCGGCAAAATTGCCGGTTTTGCCGAAACCGGCAAATTTGCCGAGATTTTTTTGCCGGTTTTGCCGGTTTCGGCAAAACGGCAAAAAAGCATAACACCGGTTTTGCCGGTTTCGGCAAAACGGCAAAAAAGTAAAACACCGGTTTTGCCGGTTTCGGCAAAACCGGCAAATTTCGGTTTGCCGGTTTTGCCGAAACCGGCAAAACGGCAAGTTTTTCAAACCCCGAAACTGGCTTTTTCTTGCTGATTTAACGAGAAAATGTACCGGTTTTTAATTTCTACCCTCTTCTAGGGTATTAAGACGCTTTTCGTCCCTGAAAATTGAGTTTAGATGCCTTAAAGACACAAAAAAAGACAAACTGAAACCATTTTGCCGGTTTGCCGGTTTTGCCGAAACCGGCAAATTTGCCGGGTTTTTCTTTGCCGGCCTTGCCGAATTGCCGATTTTGCCGAAATTTTTTTTGCCGGTTTTGCCGGATTGCCGAAATTGCCGAAAAAAAAATTGCCGGCTTTGCCGGTTTGCCGAAATTGCCGAAATTTTCCTTTGCCGCACAGCACTGCTCCCGATCACAACTCTCTTTTTATTGACTCCATTACAGAGAGGAAGCGGTGAAACTGACTTCACGAGTGGCTTACTTGGAAGAGTTTCTGAACACGCCGAAATCAGACGGGGAGACACAGACAGACGAGGTGGAAAGGGATTTTCACATGAGGTGTAACCCTCCGGATCCGTCCGACCCCAATCAGACTTTAGGTCAGTTATCAATTTCCCAGAACCAACGTCAATTCTTAATTTGCAGTTTCCCAAACGATTCAAGCCGATCCGTCGACCCCATTATCGATCATTGCTGTACAACAAGACTTTCACAGTCCCAGTCCGATGATGATCCCTTTGGTGACCGGTGACAACAAGAACCAAACGATATATTGCAGTCAGGAGGCTCTAAATCACATTCAGGTATAAAAAAACCAACTGCGTACGATTGTTTGAATATAAGTATTCAGGCGTGTCAAAATGAAGCCTTCATTTGGAGAAACAAAGCTGCTCAGTTAGAGATCGTCGCAAAAGAGCAGCTATTGAAAATTCAACAGCTGGAGGACTGCCTTCAAAACGCGTTGCAGCCACCACAAGAGGTACACCAGCATTCTTCCTCTATTCATTTTCTTATTTATCCATTCAGAGCCACATCACAGTAACACAGGACGCTTTAATAGTGGAGGATGTTACACACACAAACAAGGAAGCTGACCCGCACAGCGAGCCGATCATTATCACCGACTGCAACTTCGAAGCTTGCAAAGAAACAAAGAACTTGATGAAGACCGAGATTGAGAAGCTGCGACAAACATTCTCAGATGCGAAGTTTCGTATCAGTGAACTTGAAGACGACGCAAATGTTTTCCGGAGAGACTTGGAAAAAGCCGATGACGAACGGTTCAAACTCGAAGCTGCGTTGAAAATCGCAAATAGTGATATTGAGTCGAAAGCAGCTGAAATAGTCGCTTCATTGAACACTGCCAATCGGCTGCAGCACGAGAAAGATCAAATGCACAGAGCTATCGATTACATGGAGGAGCGGATGCAAGTATATCGAAATACTATCCAGGACCACAACTTGGTAGTCACTGACGAAAATAGTGCCGATTGGAGGAGAACCATGTCAGATCCGAGATACATAGTCATGCATTCGAAGTTAGTTCAAACGACGTTGACGTCCCAGCAACTGTCCGAACATGAATCTGACTTCTTGAGTACTCAGCAGACCCTTCACGTAAGTGACCCGAGTTAGAAACATCTTCGCAACAATGTCGTGTTTCAGGAATTGCAAAAAGAATACAGCGCGAAGAACACTACACTCGTGGACAAGTTCAAAGAAGTTGAGGAGATTCTGTTGGCAAAGACTGAGCTTGTCGATGCGTTAACAAAGCAGTTGGAAGACATCAGAAAAGACCAGACTAAAGAACTATCCCTGAAGCAGAACGAGAGAGATCAATACAAAAAGTCGCTTGAGGAAATGACTTTGATTGCTGAAAAGGTTCCTGTTTTGGAAGCGGAAGTGTTGCAGCTTTCAAAAGACAAGAACGAAATCGCTTCTCGGTTAAAGAGCGACCAAGAGTATTTCGAAGACGAACTCGCCAAACTGCTGAACGATTCCATGAATATCAAGAAAGAACGGGATGACTACTTGAAGGAGCACATTCGAGCGAATGAAGCCATGATTGAGCGGTTGAAACTCGAAATCAGCGGATTGAAAAAAGATCTTGAAGATCAGAAAATGCATTCTCATCTACAGAAGGCTGAACTGGAGAAGAAGCTTTTGAGTAGCATCAATCACGTGGAACAGCTTCAGAGCAGAGTGAGACACACATTTCTCCAAAAAAGACGGGTAAAAACAACGGTTTCAGGTTAATCACTCGCAACGAGACGTTGAATGTCAAGCGATTCCCAGGCAGATCAATAAATATGTTGGTTGCAAGCCGAATGTGAAGAGTAAAGAGACAATGATTGAAAAAGTATCACTATTCTAGCAATCCTAGTACAAATATTTCTGTTTAGGGTGCCTTGTTCGATGAGAATGAAGAGCGGCTAAGGATATGCAAAGCCGAATTAGAAACGACCCGTCGTCAAGTGACTGTGCTCCAGCAGAAACTGGTCTCTGTAATTCAACAGCAGAGCTCTCAGAAGATCAAAAAGAGAATAGCAGTAGTCGAGGACACGAACAAGAACACTGTCAACTCGGATGACTTGGAAACGAAACTGCGGGAAGTTGAGCTCAAAAACACTGAACTGCTGGAACGGGTAAAAACTTGTATAGTTGACACATTATTCATTAATGTTTGTCAGATAAACTCGCTGGAATCGGAGCGATTTGTGGCGAGTTCAATGGAGAAGAGCCGAATTCAGAAACTGGTCAGCGAGTTCGACAATTTGAAACAGAAGCTGGATCATGATATGAGCAACTATAGCAAGGAAAAGCAGTGGCTTCAATGGCGCATTTCTAATCTCGAGAGAGACAACTCGGAACTGCAGAAGGCGGTGCAGCCAAGCATGGAGAAATCGCAGGAGCCTCTCGAGAATGTCACTTTGCGCAAAACCATGTCAGAGCCAGATTTCGGAGATGACATGAGCACAGAGGGCGACGGAGGATCAACCAACGATAGTGCTAACGAGTTAGTATTTCATCAACCATTCCGTCTCGAATACAAGTGTTTTCAGTTTTATGGTGGAAAGCGTGACTGCACCGGAACTGTGTCTGCAGTCCGAACAACCGTTCTCAAGGCTAGCTGATGTCCTCAACTTGGTCCGTTCTGATCTGGAGCAAGTTTTGACGGAGATTGAAGAGCCAGAAGCAGCAAAACCAGAGACTGAGCTTTCCCGAATGTCTCTTGAGAAATCAACGGTAGGTGAAAGGAGTCCAGCTACGTTCATTTAGCTCGCACATTCCGATTGAAGAAGCTAGTAGTAATTTCAGAATTGAAAAGACAAATACAAAATTATTAACCTCAGATAATGTAAGTTAGGCACAAGAATAAAAAGAGTTTTCGAAAGGTTTGGAATAATATCGAATAGTTAGGGTTATACGCATGGTCTCTATTCTAGTTTTATTGCGTACCCTTACTTAACAACGTGCCGTGCAATCTCATAAAACTTTTGGATCCCCCTGAGTTGACTTTTGAAGTTTATCAGTATCAACTACTGCAGTTTTGGTTTATCTGTGAAATGGGCGGTTTACAGAACATTCTGAACGATGTACTAAGTGAATGGGCTGAAGATGAAAGGAAAACGTTGGAGAGACAACTAAAGCGATCACGGGAAGAGAGATCCGTTCTGAAAGTGAGACCACGTTCAAACTGTAACCACCTTAACGGAAATCGTTCAGGATAAGAATAACAGACTGTCGAAGGACCTTCAAGTGGCTGTTGCTGAATTAAATGTGTACCGATCCGAGAAACCGCATAAGGAAGACCAACCCAAAGTTCTTGAGAGGAGTTCCAGTTTTTCGAATTTCAATCAGACCAAAGGAGAAAATGACACACAAAAGTGACTGTTCCCAGATAATTTTAACTAAGCGGTGGTTTCAGGTGGAAGGAAAAGTCTGGAACTCTGTTCCGAGAAGTCAATCGAATTCGACAAAATCTAGCTGAAGCTTTGGAGCAGAATAACGAGCTGAGATACCAACTGGCATTGGCGAGAGGAGAGAGGGAGCTCTCGAGCTGCATTGAAAAGTGACCACAGAAAACGAGTCCATTTCGACAAAAGTCGTTATTTGCAGAGACTTGCAATACCCGATTTCACCGTCTTTGAGTTATCACACTGCGCACGAGGGCACTAAGAAAGATGATATCGTCATTCATGAGCCACAGGAGCCATTTCAACTGGGCTCTTCCAAAGCCAGCCTCTCGTGTAGTATCATTTTGAGAAGTCACAGTTTGGAAAGAAAAAGTCAACCGAGAGAGCGAAGTCGTCAACGAAGTCGAAGCGCAAATCGAAGACCGCCGATATCCAAGGATGAGCTGACGAAACGGGAAAAACGAAGAGAGATGAGAGTCAGTACAACTTGAGTTGGTTCATTCTAGAAGCAATATGATTTCAGCTTCCGAAAGGTGTTTCGAGATCTTCATCTGTCACGTCACTCTATTTGACATCAAGGGAACAACAGTGAGTAATTGAAAAGGCGAAAAACGTGAGATAAGGCAAGAAACTTGCAGAAAGCTGCCGTTGATGTCGGCTTCCTGGCATGAGAAAGCCTTGGAAAACGAATTGCCAGATGGCGACACGGATTACGAGCGGAGAAACATCCGGGTAGGAAGGAACATATGCACTTGCAAACACCCTTGTTTTATTGCTTTCAGGTGATCTCGCTCCGCGAAAAAGTCGGAAAGCTTTCACGCGAGAACAAGGATCTTCAAGCGAAACTGACCTATTTCACAGCCTCCCAACCAGATTCTTCGAAGATGTTGGAGTTGGAGCAAGAGACTGAAGAGCTGAAGTTGACAGTCAAAGATCTCCTTCAAAGAGTTTCGCAGACGACGCCAAACTTTGACCGGCAAATCAAACTTCTTCAAGACGAACTGGACATCCGACGACGAGAAAGTGCCATGTACGAGAAAAAAATAACTGAAATCGAAGAAGAGAGGTGAATTGGAATTGAAATCAGATCAGAATAGAAACGGAAAGTTTCAGAAAAGAAATGTATCTGGTCATGTTCAAGAAAGGGCAGCAAGCAGCGAACATGGACATAACCGAAGACAAGATGATTGATGCCATGACAGAGGACAGAATCACACTAAAGTTCCTACACGACGCCTTCTACTACTATCTTCTAAACCGAGGCGATTCTCAAGAGCATCTCTCTGTAAGAAATCGTCCCTCAATTGCCACCCGAATCTTTTTCTTCAGGTCATCATGACGATTCTCGGTTTCACATCCAACCAAAAGTCCGAGATTGCCAATCGCAAACGTGGCCGTTCCAACTGATTTCCATTCATTTTTGCCCGACACCAATTATTTGTTTCGAATGTAAAACAACCGTTTGTTTTCACCCAGCATTCCTTTTTCACGAGCTTTAATAGTGTTTTTTTCTGTATTATTACATTGATTTTCAATTAGTATTCTTTGGTACCAAGTCCTAAAACGCCTTAAATTTATTTTTTGAACCGGGTTCTTTTTTTCTTCTCGCATACTTTTTCTTTTTTCATTTGTATTGTTATTCCAAGCATATTATTTATATATTGTTTATTGATAAATTGTTCGTAGATAAATAGAATAATAGTGGATTATAATTCAGTGGTAAATAAGTGAAGTTTTCAGGAAACTCAAAAGAGCGAACATTATTTGATGGGAAAGACGGTTTCGTAACATCCTAGGAATAAAAGAAAGAGTGAGACAGGAAAGGGACGGAAGAGAACAAAATGAATGCAATCAGCAGAGACATCCCGTGAAAACAATAATTCGAAAAGAATCATAACATTTCAAGTAATGGTACAATCAGTAGGAATTGTTATTTTCACTATCGATGTTTAAGTAGGCGTGGCTAACTGAAGATGTAAAATGGTGGATATTTGAATTTCGAATATTCTTAATGAAAGTGATCTATGAGAAAAAGGTTAGAATTGGCTGAGAAGAATGACAACTTACTAGAACACTTACTGCAAAAAATTAGTTAGGATGAGGGTTAGATATAGTGTGAAACAGGTAACTTATGACTAAGTTAGGCCTGAGCGCGTCTGCTGAGAGCAGCTTTGTTATCTTGATGTGGTTTCAAGTAGACTTCAGTGGCCACTGGTTGCGAAGTGATGGTTTGTTGAACTGGAGGCTGTGGCTCGTTGATGTCCAGATTCCCGAACATTTCAGCGATAGCGCGATCGATGTTGCCGCAGAATCCATCGGTGGAGAATTCGGTTTCGAGGCGTCGGCGCTGAAAGATATTCAGATAGGAATGCGATGAGTGTGTTCGATAAGAGCCATTGTTCTTTTTTGAAACATCTCCTGACTTTCTCCTATCTGATCCGACTCACGAACCTGTTTGGCGTATCCCTCTTCTGTATCCAGTTCGGGCCACTCGCGTTTGTTCATGTGGAGAAGCATGGCCTCGGCCAGCAATTCGCCGCACGGCTTGGCAATCTGGAATTTGAGATTGCGATCTGAGTCGTCGGACATCATTGTCTGGGAATGACAAAGGCTTCGAGGAATGCTGACCTTGGTGCCTGTGATGTTCTCCAACACGGTTTCAGCTGGGCCTCCACTGTCACACACAATCACCGGTCTTCTCTGGTCGAGAGCCTCGATTGGAACGATTCCGAAATGCTCGTTTGGTGGCGTGTAGAGAGCTGTGTCACATTGCTGATACAGCTGGAACTTGGCCTTGTCGGTTGGCGACGGGATGAACGAAACAATATCGGCAACATCAAGGTCCTGAAATCCAATTCAAACGATGGGATATTCTCGTGATGGAGATGTTTACTTCTGTCATCTTCTGAAGGAGCTCGTAGTAGATGCGACTCTCTGGAATGTGTGGCATCACAGAGCCAGCCAGCTGAACGTGAAGAGTGTATCCTTTTCTCTTGAGGATAGCTGAAAACAAATCATATAGTTTTTTCTCGAATATTTTCCACTCACCGGCAGCTTCCACAATGATGTCGAGTCTTTTCTCTGGCCAGAATCGGTTCATAGACAAGAACGTGTAGTTCTCGTTCTTTGGACGCTCCAGTCTGCTCACCGGTCTGTCAGACTGAAAAAAATGTTGATATGCTGTGCACCTCAATTTGTCAACTACCTTGGTGACGATGAAGTCAATGTCGCATGGTGGATACACAACGCGAACCTTGTTCTTCTCGATGTTTGGCATCACCTTGCAGAACTGACTAGCTGAAAGTTAGAAAATGTTTGAAATACTGCATTTCTATCTTTAATTACCAGTGAAGTGGCTGTTCACAAAAATTTGATCAATGTGACCGAAGAGCTCTTCCTCAACGATTCCAATGAGCTTGGCGTACCATCTGTACAGGAAGAAACGAGATGGAGTGACCAATTGCTGCGGGAAATGGCAGTAGAAGAGGATTTTGCACTCGGGGAAGCGCCACTTAATCATTGGCACACAACTGAAACCGATGATTGTGAAATGAAGTGTACGATGCCATGCAAGAACCTGGCAGAATGATCGATGATAGCAACATCTGGGTTCAAGTTGCTGAAGACCATGTGCCATCCCAAGGCGACGTTCTGAGACCACCAATCTCCCGGATGAAGTTTCCATCCCACTTCGCGGATTTCTGCAGTCACGTTTTGAAGTATTACTTCCTATGGTTTCTACTAACCAACACCCTCAAAGTCAGTATTCTTCCAGTACTCATCGATCATTGTAGTGAGCCAAGTGACGCGGTGCCCTTGCAGGACAAAGTGTCTGATCAGAGCGACCGTACACCGATCGGAACCACCATTCCATTGTTCCGGGTGAACAATGACGACGTGCATCTGAAAAAAAGACTTCCTTTTGTTTGAGGATCTCTGCGTGAGTGAGAAGGCTGGAGGAAGAAATCGGATGCGCAAGATAACATCAGCGGTGGGAAGACAACGAGTGCATCCGAAGCAGCGGGCCGACAAAAAGCCAATAAAAGGAAAAGGGGAAATGGGAACAATTTTGAGATGGCGAAAGGAGATGACATTGAGAGGGAAATAAGGAAGACAAGGAAAAAGCGGAGGAAAAACTATCGATCGTGGGTTGGGCCGTTGCGGCGTTTGGATTTCTCACCTTCTTCGTCGGATTATTATTCAATGTGGAGCTGGACATCGGGACAAGTGGCGGCGTCGCTCGAGGAAGGGAGCTTCTTTTTGTTCTCGATTCCACCGAACTGAAATACCAAACCGAGTTACACAATAAGTGAGAAAACGTTTTGAGGCTTACCTGCTTCTCGCCAGCGACGGAAGTCTCGGTACAGAGCTCACGACGAACGAACCAGATAACGAGCGAGAGCGGAACTGAGAAGAAAAGAGCGCAGGTGTAAAGAGACAGAACCGAAAAGCGCTTCAACTCAGAGAACATGAAGGGATAACTGACTATTCCCAAGGAATCGAAGCCGGCAGATGGATGGCGATAAAGCACAGGCGGACTGCGCTCTAGATGCGACAATAGACCGTCTATTCGATATCGAACACTGAGTAATGAAGGACGGGATGAGGCGAATTCGAGTCCTCGCCCCATAAGCCCCGCCCACCCGAATTGGCGGCCAATACCGAAAATCTTGTTTGAAACAGAGTTTCACTCCGCCCTCAATGAAAGTCATCCGACTGTTTTCTCTCCGTCTCTCCCGCTTCTGGTCCGGGCAAACCTGATGGACAATTTGAGGCTACAGATTAAAAACACGATCAAATTTTGCGATTTGGTGCGACCGAGACATGGAAATGTTTCGGAAGAAGTGCAAGTCGTTGGGATTCCGCACGTTTTTCCGAAAGCGTTGCACGTCGCCGTGAAAGGTGTCTCAGTGAAAACGAAAGACATGTAGGCTACGAAATGGGCACAAGTGAAAGAGAAGATGGCTGCCCTGATGAGCATGATGAACGAACTGGATCTGTCGATGATAGTGCATCGGACGGTTTCAAGTCATGTTCTCGACACGCGTTATCCCACGAGGAAGTTGATAAAGGCATATCAATTGGTGACTTTTTGGAATGTTTTCACGCTATGCCTATTGAGTTTCGATTTTCGGGAAAAAGCTTGCCGTCTATAGTTTGATCTTGCTTATCTCGTACACTGATTCTTCTTCGACATCCAGCAGCTTACTGTGCATTGTATTTTGTGTTCTAGTCGCGAATACGCGGAAAGAACTGGAATAAAGTGAGACAAGATCGGAGAACGGATACGGAAACCTGCACTTGGCATCATGCAAGTGGCTTTTTCAGGTGCGTAGTCTTTTAGTTTCAGAAGTCCAATAGTCACAAATAGTGCTCAGTTATGACGTTTTGATCGACTAGCTCCGATTTTACTTTTCGATGAGGTTAATAACAGTGTGGTGCTGTGAATTTAATCTGAAAATTCAGAGAAGCTCATCGTCTGCTCATCAGATTTCCTTCAATTCAAAACTTGGTTATCCCAGAAGATAGCGACGTCTGAGCTGATCAGATGTTCAAAGTTCGCTAGCAGTGGCCTCCTAGCGAACTCTTTTTTCCAGCCTGCGCGTAGTATGATTTTCAAGAAGTGTTTCAAATCTCAGCGACAAATCGCACTGTGTATTTCACCAATCTACATTCTCTTGCTTTGCATTTAATGAATTCCAGTCCGATTCTGTTTTTCTTCGAAAATACAGGAAAACTCACGAGGAGATATAGAAAAGTGACGAACAGATCTTTTCACGGCAAACTAGAAACGGTTTTTGCCACAGGACTATGCACGTGCTTCCGAGACCAAAACGTTATTGACCCTTGGATGTGTCTGAAACATTAAACATTATCTGAAAAGTACATTCCGGTCTAATTAGGTTAGATACGGTGTTTTTTGTGTTCTTTTTATCTCGGTCCTCATCACTGAAAAATGTTAAATTAGGTGGACTTCCACTTTCATTTGTCGGTTCGTTTGACTCGCTCCGCTTTCCGATTTTCCGTTCTGACCGTGTACCTCACTCCGTCAATGTCCGCCGTACTCGTCAGTTCCATCCGTTTTCCCTTTTCGCCGCACCGTCGGGGCCCGCCCGGCTTTCCATTTCTCCTTCCTTTCATTTCGCCGTTTCTTCATACTGACTTCCGACTGTTTGCCCTTTTGTCAGACAGAAGAGACGCTTCGCTTTCGTATCTCGAAAATCGCGCTCGACAGGCCGAAAGGGCAGATTACATTGAAAAACGAGGCCGAATTGGAAGGTGAAAGGAGACAGCGACAGAATCGTTTTCAGAGCACGATAAGCATCAAGGCACGGCCAGCAAATGTCTTCACGGACGATCCGGAATGGTCGTCTTATTATCGGGTCTCTTCTTTTCATTCTTCTTTTGGAATGCTTGGAATAGCGGGCCGGTGGAGACACTTCTTAACCTAACATTTTGTGAACAATGAAATCAAAATTTATGAAAAAGTTTAATTTGTACAAGAGGGTGTTTTCAGTTTTGAATAATTACTAATGATCAGAAGTGAGAGGCACAGGATGAAGTCTAAGACATCGGAGAAGAGAGCAAAAATCGCGGGGCATTTGTGGAAATTAATCACCAGACAAACTACGTACTTCTCTAAAAGTAACATGTTCAAAAGGACAGGATTGTTAATATTTTTCAGGTAAATTGTTACAAAGACTGAATAAAAGCATGGGGGCTTGGAATTGTAAGTTCATACTTCAAAAAAAAAACCAGTGGAATTGTGCTTCAGTTTGCTATCTAAGGTGGCCTCATACGTTATTATGAAGAGAATGCAGTGATCATTCTCCAACTACTACCTCTCGGCCTCGGATGCACAAAAAGTAGAAAAAAGCAAGAGTTAGAAAGAAATGCGCGGAATAGAAACTAATCGGACGGAATTCAAAGACAAACTCGAAAAAAAGAGTGAAGTTACATGAATGGTCTCTTGCGCGCTCTGTTAGTGAACTCCAGTGTGAGAGGTCCACTCTCAATGCGCTCACTCTCGTACGCATGGACGTCGAGCCCGATTTCGAACTCCAGCTGCTTTCCGGACGGCTTTGGCTGCGGTTTGGAAACCGTCGGTTGGTCCTGCTCCTTGGCCATGTTCATGTTCAGAAGACAGTAGCCAAGCCACTCGATCGGGTTCTTTGTCTTTGTCTTCAAGTTCACCATCTTCTGGAGCGCCTGAAACAGTATATTGTTTTCCTGTTCGGAAATGTATCTTTCGGACTTCTTCAAGGTCCTTCTTGATGCTCTTCTCCAAATAGACCTTCGGATCGTCGCACTGACCATTTGCGTAGGCCATCACAGCATCCGGTGTCATTTTTGGTAAGAATCCCAATTCCACGTTGAAACGCTTACTGCAACAATGGCTTGTATTGTTGTAGTATACTTTTAAAAACTGCATAAAAAACTGATAAGAGGGTCAGATTTAACGGTTACAAAGTGCTCGTAACCGAGAAGCGGTCCCTGCTGGATGGAAAGCCGAAACTCACTATGGGTCATCTTCTTCCTCGTCGCTATCTTCGTTATCGGTGGGTGAGTTGGACAGTACTTCCTGGTCCTCCACAAGTGGCGGGTAGACGTGAGGTGTCGGAAGGCATTGGTCAAACGCTCTGATCAGCTCCTCGTGAGTTACTTTCCGGCCCGTCATCCAAGTCCACTCGAACGGCAACGGAGGGCTCTGGCCACGGCTGCCTCGTTTTGCTGCCTTGCCTTTCTTAGCAGAATTGTTGCGAGCAGCTGTCTGCGTGCGAGTTGCAGTCTTCTTTTGGCGTCCCTGTTCAGGACTCTCCTGCGAATGAGTTCCTGCGACTGTCCCTTCGATGCTTGGTCCGACGAGGTCTCGACCTTCCTCGAAGGCGCGCCTGGCTCTCGTTTTGCTACGAGTTTCCATCCTGAGACTGAAATCTGATACAATTCAAGAACATTTCGACTTTACACCGAAAAAAGCACAACTTTTCAAGTGGAAAAGTGGGAAAAGGAACGGAGTATCAATCGATTCGATTCGGGAATCTTTTCTGTAGAGAAAGCGCAGTCAAATCATCGTAAAATGATGAAAGTGCCCCAAGAATCGATATAATTTCCATTATCATCGTGGCTGACGACGAATGCGCACTCCCTATTCAGCCAAAACGTCAGCAAACACGCTGGCGCGTTCCTCGTGCACACACCGCTCGTCGACCCGTGTACAAGAAAACTGACGTCGCAAAGAGAAAAGAAGATAGAAAGGGAAAGCGGTGGAAAACAAAAAATGTGTGATGGAGCGAGAAGAATTTTTCCCAAAGACAGAAAACAGATTAACGGCTTGAAAGCTGAATGAACCGCTTACACAACTTGCGCCTTTTTCTGATTGTATGAGCTACTTCTGACTGTAATCCAAAAAAAAAAAAATATTTCGAAACTTGTTAATTTATTGCAAACAATTATTTCAAGCTCACTTCGAGTTTTCAGTCAAAAAAGAATTGCTCCCGGTGAGGCTCGAACTCACGACCTTCAGATTATGAGACTGACGCGCTGCCTACTGCGCTACGGAAGCACATTAAAAGGCGGAATGGGAGATAGTGAGATAACATGTTAAAACGACGTCATAGGCGCTCCGTTCGAAAACAGCAAAGGCGGTTGGCCAACTTAGTGTAACACATCAATATGATGTCTGTAGAGCGAGAGAGAAAGAATCACTTCAGAGTGTGTTGATTGCGGTTCAAGAAATACCTTCATCATTTTCCTTGAATTTTTTCTGCGCGATACCAAAAATATCAGAGGTTTTAACTAAGTTCTAAGTTTAAAGAACGTAAAGAATGCTCTAAATTGAAAAAAAGATTGCTCCCGGTGAGGCTCGAACTCACGACCTTCAGATTATGAGACTGACGCGCTGCCTACTGCGCTACGGAAGCACTCTTTTATCAAAAACGCAATGTCCCTATGTAATGGGAAAAAGAGAAAAGGGAGATCAGCGGGCATGAGTGCTACAATGCAGTGTTAAGAAGACAATGTGATGGAAGAGTGTGAAGAACAAAGTCAGTTTGGATAAAAACCTTGTGCGCATATTTGCACAATAAAAATGAAGAGGAGAAAACGTCCATATTGATAGTTTATTGAATGAATTCCAATATAAAAAGTTTAAAACCAATCGATAAAAACTCTTGTGAAGTAAGATGAGAGCCACAACACAAAGAAGTGAGGATAAATTCTCATCAGACATTAATGAAACCAAAAATAAAATGAGTTTTCCATAGCAATTCAATGTGGAATAGGAATATCACAAATTGTCACAATTTCAGGTAAGAAGTGAGAGGATTTGGAGGGGGGTGGGGGATAGAATGCATTATTTTGTAATTGTGGATTACAAAATCCAACGGTGATTTCATTTTTGCTATTTTGGGAGAAGCAAATTGAAATAAGTCACCGTTTTTTGGCAGTGCTTGTAGAATAAGGCGGAGTAGCATAACACGGTGAGCAAAGCAGATGTAGACGCGGAAAAAGGAATCGAATCCATCGAAAAAGACAGAGCCAATCGATTTTTCCAAAATCTAAAGAACCAAAAGGTGAGAACATGAAGAAGTCATGAAAGTTAATGCATAATCCGAGAGTAAACGCAAGGGTGTGGAGGGATAGAAATAAGAAGGGAGAGAACGGGATAAGAACAATGACAACATTCTTTTTTGTATGTGGAGAGTAGTTAGCTTAGATATCACAACACTTTTAGAAACCTATGAATAATAAGGCGGAATAAACGAGTGGGAATTCTGATCGAATATATGCTTAGTGATGGTTCTGTTGATCGTTGCGAGCCACCCAGATTGTGTTTTGCGACTCCTTGTTGATCAGGTTGTAGACTCTTGTAAGAACTTCGTTTGCCGAGTGCACGTTCGAGATTTCATCTGGATAATAATAGGATTCTGGATGAGAACTATGAAAGATGCGACTTACGAGTGAAGAGGTCTCCGAAAGCGTTTTCGATTCTCTGGCATCTCTGGAACTGAGCTTGCGCCTCCTCCTCGTTCATCGCTCTCTCGTCATGTCGGCTGGAAGCGAGTTGGTTATCCAAGTCCCTGAAATGAGAAACAATAAGACGCTGCCTATAATTCTCGGGGAACTTACAAAATCTGTTTTGCGTTGTTGAGCTTGACAAAGATAGAAATTGGCTGGATGTGGGCGTTGGTTTGCAGTCTACGAATTGCATTTCCACTGACGTCCAAGATGCAGTGACGGCCTTGGTTGGCCACATCACGAACACTCTGAATGCTGGTTCCGTAGAGATTGTTCTGGAACTGTCCGGCTTCAATGAAGAGGTTGTTCTTGACGTCCTCTTCCATCTGGTGCTTGTTGACAAAGTAGTAGTCTCGTCCGTTGATTTCGTTATCCCTTGGCGGGCGAGAAGTGTGTGGAACGCAGCTACTGAACTTGGATGGGTCACGGTTAACAAGCTCGTCGTTGATTCTGTCCTTAAGAGCTCCGAGGATGATGACTGGGCGGACATAGTTAATAGCCTGCTGCTCCACTGGGAGGTAAGAGTGCACAGGCTCATCGCTGGCACTGGCGGTCTCCTCCGCGTTGATGTCGTTAAGACGGTCGGTACTCTTAACGAATGGGAACTTTCTGGAGAAGGACAGCTGGCTGCGGCTGCCGCGACGGTTCTCCAATCCAGTGCTGCTAGAGTTGCGGCCCAGAGACTGTGATCCCGAGTTGAAGTTGACCTGCTTTCTACGGAGTCGCTCTCTCTTCTCAACACGCTTCTTCGACGGGATCACTCCTTCGGTGCTCTCCTCTCCGTTATCGAGAATTCTTCTGGCAGTCCACCACTCGTCGTCGGACGAGTTGATGACGTGGAGAATATCTCCGTAGTTAAACGGCATCGATCTGTGTGGCGGAACGGAATTCTCGCGGTTTGGGTCGTAGTCGAACAGAGCTCTGCAATACATTTCATGGTATTGAGTATTTCTGATGGAACGGTAATACCTGACATATTCCGATTGTCTGCTCAAAGTTCCCATTCTGGACTGGGCAATAACGTCGTTTCGCAGCTTCTCAATTTTCGATTCGAAGATTTGGTAGTCTTGGGGTCTGTACTGAAGAGTAAGGTATACTGGGTTTCCGACGTTTCTGAGGGCTTCGGCAGCTTCTCTGTGAGTGGCGTTTCTCAGGTCAACTCCATTGACTTCAAGGAGGACATCTCCAGTCTTGACATTTCCGCTGAGATCAGCAACTCCTCCCGGCAGGACAAAGCTGATGTAAATCGGTTCATTATCCTCTCCTCCCACAATGTTGAATCCAAGACCGTTTTGTCCCTTGGCAAGCTGAACTGGACGTGGCTCAAGCGGAATGGCAACTGGTGCTTGCGAATTGTAACTGGTGTTCTGGACGGGAGTTCCGTAGGACAAATGACTTTGCGATCCAAACGAACGGCCAAAGTCTTGAACTGATCCTGGTCTGAGGATTGGAGTTGTCGGGTTGAACTGCTGGCTAGCAGAGTCGTTGAAGACTGGTCCATTGCCCTTCTGAACGAAGAGACGAACGCGGTTTCCTGTGTGCTTGAGAACATCGACGGCGTATTCGTGGGTAACGTTGATCAGGGAGTGGTGGTCCACTTCCAGAATCTTGTCTCCAACTCTTAGCCGACCGTCGTGATCAGCAGCTCCGTCATCAATGATTTTCGTGACATAGATGTCAGTATCTCCCTTCACATGCTCGTTTCCTCTTCCTCCGGCAATCGAGAATCCAAGTCCGCGGGCCCCCTAAAAAAAAAAGTTGCGCTGCGTTTTTTGGGACAAATGTTGGTAGCCTACTTTGACGAGATCAATAGTGTGCGTGTTCGGTCGGGTGGAACGGTATTGTCCAACAGATAATTGGCTCAATGATCCGTGATGAACCGGCGGCGGCGGTGGCGGATGCAATGGAGCCGACGGAGAATGAACGGCGTGTTGCAAGTTGCCGGCACTGACAGAAGGCGTCACACCGCTGCGGAGGTAGGAAGTAGATCCCCCGAAGTTTCCTGCGATCGGAAGCGGAGCAACATCTTCGCGACGACGCTTCAGAGTCAGGGAAACGACGTTTCCAGAGCTCTTGAGAGCGTTAACGGCAACCTCGTGTCTGACACCTTCGCAGTTGGTGTTGTTGACGCTGACGATGATGTCATCTTTCCTGAAAAATAGTCCCTCTAGTCCTATTCTTTTGATTCCTCCATTCATACTTCATTCGTCCATCGTGGAGTGCGGCACCTCCCTCGATAATGTTGGTGACATAAATGGCAGTGTCGTTATCTTCCGTTGGCTGGTCCGTTCCTATAATCAGATATGTCGGGTCATAATTATCGGTTGAGTGCGCAAACCTCCAGTGATCGAGAAACCAAGGCCGGTGTGACCTTTCTCCAGAACGACGTTCTCAATCTCCCATCTACGGCCGTATTCGTCGATGACTCCATTGTGCTGGAACAAATTGATGATTTCTCTGAAACTGGTTAGAATGTTGTACCTCAACGGTACGTCTTTCTAGTCCGCTGGGAGTGTCGACGGTGCGAGTGGTCACTTCTCTCCATGTTCCGTCGTGGCTCGTTTGACGGTTTCGTTCGTGTACCGTATGAGAGCTGGTGGAATGGCTGAACGGAGACGAGGAGATCCCGTTTCCGAGACCTCCGTCCAAGTACGAGAAACCACCACGATCTCTCAACTGAAACAAGACATGACGTTTCACAGTACAAAAACAGTTCTTACATCTGAAGCCAACGGAGTTGAAGTCAGATTGTAGTTCGATGTTGAAGTCGTCGTCGCCGGGCGGCTCACAAAGTGTGGACTGGACATGAGTCTCTCGGTCAGTCGCTTCACTTCGGCAACTTTTTGCAAGTAGCCCTTTTGCTCGCTGAGCAGAGTGCCGACGTACAAGTCGTGAAGCGCCAGCAATGTCTGAACCAAGTTCGACTGGAAAGTGCTGACGAGTCTTTCCAAATTGACGCGCAGTTCTTCATCGGACGAGTTGGTGAGTGTGTGGATGTACTCCTCGATCAGCTCAACCGATTGGTGCGCTCCTGAAAAGTCGCCGTTTCGGTTTCTGTTTTCAAGTGTATTCCGGTGAGAAAGTTCCAATCCAAAGTTCTCTTCCCAAACGTGACTCATTTTGCGGCAAAACATGGTCAACAGAAAAAGTAATCATGCGCGCGAGCGACAGTCAGCGCCGTTTTCTTTTCCATCCTTGCAAACATTGAGATGAGTCACCGGTTGAGGATGCGCGCGATCGTCTTTTCCCCTCTTTCTCTCTCTGTCCCTTTTTCTGCGTTTCGAAATGTACAAGACTGGCGGGAAAGTCGCGGCAAAGTAGAAGATGGAGGGAAAAGGCCCCCCTCTCGCGCTCGGACACGTACACACCATCACAAACAGATTGTTTTCTCTTTGCCCTCCTTCTTTTTCCCTTATTCCTCGCTTATCCTTCTTCTTCTTCTTCTTCTGCTTATACAAACATAATGTTTGCACATTCAGAGACGCATCCTCGCTGGGCTCGTAGTAGTGTGAACTTTCGAAAGGCGAATACAAAAATATTACGTATATGTGTATGTGTGTGTGTATGTCAACACGTGCAGGCATGCGAGAAGAAACCGATACACCCCATGAAGCGGTTTGAGACGGGCGGGTGGCCATATTTGGCACCGAAATGATAAGAATGTGAGCGATCATAGAGGGAGGGGGGCCGCATCGCAGTTGTGTATGTGTTGTCGCGCGTAATTCTGGCATTGCGACATTTGGTTTAACGACCACGGCGACGGGGTTTAATGATAATTGGTCGGAGACGCGATGTAATGGAACCAATAACCAAAGTTTGAAACCATCGAGGAATGGTGACTAATAAGAGAATCTGCAGGTTCCCCCGACTCACTTTCAGTAGACTCCGTGGTCATGCTTCTTTTCGTGACGTTCTCGAATTCGACGCTCTTCTTTCACTGTTTGTCGCTGAAATTAATAATCGATTAGAAACGTCAGTGTCGCCGGAAAGGAAGCGAAAAACGTACGACGAAATACCTCAAAACAGAGCCGAGATGGCAGAAAGTGTCGGAAAGAAAACGGTGCGGGTGATAAGACATAACTTATCAGAAAGAAACAAGAATTTACGGCAAACAAGCAGACACAAGCAGGCCGCTAGCGAGTTTGTTTTAGAGAACTTGATGCAAATAACGGAGAGGAGAGAGGAAGAGCGGTGCACTAGAAGGGACCGAATCTGGGGATGGGAAAGTCGAAAAATCCATGGAAAAGTGGGCGAATTCTCATAACCCTATACGTCGTGCGGTCTTTTTCAGCGGACGTTCTCAAATTTCATCTCTGGGAATGTCCAGTCATCGATACATTTTTTTCGTCGGTTTCGCGTCCGCTTTCCGACAAAGGGAAACCAAGAATGATCCAGTATGCTGGTGGCCGACACACAAAAATAAATATCCCCTCTTCTCTTGTATGACCGGCCGGATCGGATCTTACTCTAGATTAGTATCTAGAGATCAGATAGATATGCTTGAGTGGTAGAAGAGAGGTAAAAAGAAGGACGTTTGGGGGGAAGAGGAGACGGCGGTAGGTCTTCGTTTACTGGACGTCGATCCGTTATGCAGAATGGTTTTATTATAGGAGACGAACCGCACCGGGAAGGACGTACGGGTTGTTTTGAGGTGCGCGGAGGAAAATCGAGGGATGGGCATAATCATTATTATTCGAAGGTGTCCATTTCTTGAACGCTCGGTTCTGAAGCCTAGCAACCGAAACGGAATGAACTGAACGCGCTGAAGTCGCTCTCTGGTATGCGTCACATCAGAAACGACAAGCACCGTACTGAAAAGCCAACTTGTGACTCATCGCATGTCCGTCGTGAAATTATATTCAACATGTACAAGGAGATGTGTCTCTCGAGGCTGCATTAGTCATAACGAGAGGATAGGGGAACATCTATTGTACGAAAACATGTAAGGAACGCGCGGGAAAAAGTGCCTGTGTGGGAGAAGAGACTACCATTTCGACATGGAGGGGGGAAACGAGATACAGCCTGAAAACGCGAGGCACAGACCGAATGCCTCTGTTTTCGTGTTCAATTCGTGATCGACTGCCGTAATTGATGTGATGGTGAAACAATTCAGGCCTGTTCCCGAAAGTGTTTCCAAACTGAGAAAAGAAATACTCCTTTCTCGCGAAAAAGAAGAGCGTAGTATTAAGTGAACCCGAAACTCATCCACAAAACAACCTGTAATCGAACTGACCTACAGTCGCACGAACAACAAACAAGTGCACAGTGCAACTTCGCCGCAAAACTAGAACTGAACAGGAAAAATGACTGGTGAGACAACTGGAAAAAAGACATCTCTGAGAATAGAACGTGTGACCAAACCAGTGGAATGTTCGAGATGGGAGGAGATGGCAAACATAAAACTGAATTGAAAATCGATCAATAGAAAGAGAGGTTACGTGGCGGTCGAGTGTGAATACGAATGATGAGCAAAATCGAGGCGATACACACATCGATATAAGGGAAATGGTCGCGGAAGAGAGGACCGAGCGCCCATCAAAACGCAATGCGAGTGTATGTGCCGTGTTGGCGGTTTTTTGCCTGTGATGGCCATAAAATCAGAGGCCCCCGCAAAACGAGGAGCGCGGCGTAGAAACAGGAGAAAAGAAGCAAGGGGGTGCTGGTTTCGCTGCCCCCCAGATAATAGTTTCTCAACAAATATTATCATGACAAACAATCGGTACGATGAAAATGCGACACTGTGTTGGAGATCGAGTGTCATTGGAAAGCAGGAAATGAGTCAACGTGTTATAATAATGAACTAGCGAGTGGTGGTGTCATGAGAGCACCTGGGAGGTAAAAAGTAGAAAGCAAACGGCATCGAATGCCAACAGATAGATTGACAGAGAAAGAGAAGTGTGCATGAACTGTGGTTGATAGCATGCAAAACGTGTGAAAATATGGGGGTAAGCGGGGATGGAATAGTATTGACAGTTTAGAGACGGTTGGTGGCGGTGTGAGGGAAGAGAGAGAAAGTGCCCCACAAACTTTCTTCCCGCCTCTACGTCTCTGTGGGGGGTTGACAAAGTTGACAAATCATTTTGCGCATCCCACCCCTAAGAATGGGAAGATCATTCTCACTGCGGCCCCACAAAACCAGCGGGATGTCGTTGCGGAATACATTACAGTACTAATCAGAAAGTGAGAGGAATGAAGTTGCATTCGAGTGCTTTTTGAGTAAAAGGCAGAGTAGGAAAGATGGTAGTGTAGGAAGAGAGAAATAAATCGCGGAACATGGAGGAGGGGAATCAAGAGGCAAAGCAAATTTGAATGAGTGACGACGATGGATGCGAAGATGTTTGAAGGACATGGTTTTTGTGATCAGCAGCCGCGCGACGCGCACGCACTCATTCCTACAAACAACATGGAGACAGTGCGGATGGACGGAAAGTCGGAATACCTCGCAAAATGACGGACAAGACACGAGGATTATGCGGGTGCTTTTATTTAAATACAAGACCGGCCGCTCGTCTTCATCTTTTGCCGAGAAGGGCCCACCCGCGTCGGCGGCCGGCTTACAATCACTTCTCTTATCTGTTGGACGAAATGTCGAGTGAGATGGAGCCACCCGCCGAAAAATCATTGAAACATTGAGAAAACATTGCCAACGGGACTTGGGTAAAAAAAAGAGCAAAGAAAAAAAGCTAGCGAGGGAGGTAGAAAAGAAAAAGTTTCGTGATTGTTTGATTCTTTCTGACTACCATATCAGCAATTGTATTCTTAATCGTTTCGTTTCGCGGAGAATGATTATTAATTCTAAAAATAGCTCATCGAAAGTGACTGATGAAGATTAAGAGCACAAAAAAGTAGTTGGAATTGGAAAACAGAAGCGGCTTAGACAGGAAGAAAAACGTCATCTGGAATGGGGATTCGAGTGGAAGCGGACGAGGAAGAGCAAAAGATTGTGGTTGCAAAACATAAGATCTGGGCCTCTCACACAACTCTCGTGTCCAGATCCCTCTTGCTAATCAATTATTGTTCGTCACTTGGATGACCCCTGCTCGTCTGCTTTCTTCTCTTCCATTGTTTAGTTTTCTTTTCTTTTCAGAAATCTTTTTTTTTTGTTCCAGCTCAACCACCCACAGTATTTAATGATAAGCGTATTATTATTATTATTATTACGCATTCCGCTCGGGACACAAACCGTTGAATCCGATGAAACGTGTGCAAATAGAAATTGTCTTGAAGCGAAAGCAAAAGAGGCGAGAGAACGAGCGAAAGTGGGATAAGACGCTTAAAAGCGCTGAGTTTCTTGAAGCATGAAAGAATTGAACCATTGAGAGCTAAGCCAAGTAGCGGAAGTTTACTCGGCGGTGCGCGGTTAGAAATGGACTTTTCACGTGGCTTCCGATAGAGGGCGGAACATGTATGGCAATTCAAATGCGTGTCGAAACAAATAACAAGATGGGGTCGGGCGGGGTGGAAGGTAATGGGCCGCGGCTCGGATTATAGGGGCGTCCTTCCTGATGACAGGCACAAAACAAGGTGCGAAGCGAAGAAGAAGAGACCGGTAGAGGTCACCTTATTCGGCCCGAACGTTCCTCTTACGACCTACGGGTGGCCTCTCCTCCCTCCTTTTCTTTCCCTTTCCTCACTGGCACGGAACGGTTTCGACGGAGGAGGCAAGTGAACCAGCGGTCATTCAAGGAGACGAGAGGAGCTTCTCCAGTACGTCAGGTGTGCGGAGACGCAGAGATCCGTCGGATGTAGATATTGGACGCTCCAGAGACAAACAGACACCCATACGCTAGCCGGCACACACACACACACACACACATACACTCGCCTCAGCATCCTCCGAGGCCCTCGCACACAGCACACCGTCATAAACCGACGTGTTTGACTCTGCCTGTCTGCCACTCTCCGGCATTTACCTTCTGCTCTGGAGAGGTTATACTTATCGTGCATCCATTGGGTGACCTTGTCGATCTTCCGCCCTCTTTTCTTTCGCTCTCCACTCTATTCACCTTCTCATAAGTGAGTGAACACCCGTTTGGCATGAGTGGAATGCAACATTGGCAGCGTTGGGAGACGGAAAAAATGGCCTTGAGTTGAATGGAAAAGATGGGAGATGAGCGGATTTGGGTGTGGAACGGGATGAATATCCATCGCATCGTCTGATCGCATCGGACATTAAATCGGAGGGAAGGAAACAATGGAGGGGAGTTATGCGTTTTAGCGACAAAGCAGACCGAAACGTTTAGTGAACGAAAATTGGAAAGGAGTTGCGAAACAAATTATCGTAAGGTTAATGAAGACTGGACGCGGCAGCGTTCCGTTCGGCATTATTTGTGTTTCTCTCGTGCAAAGCAGAGGGTGATTGTTTGCTGAGAGAGAGAGTACATTATGTCATTTGGACCATTTCTGTATGAATCATAATTGAAAAGTAAGTCACAACATTGCGTTGTGACACGAACTGATATTCGATTTGAGGCGGCACTTTGAACAGACAGAAGCTACTGAAAGTGATGTACCTGAATACATTTGAAGGGATTTGAGCACCATAGTTCAGTTGCATATAGGAGAGAGAGAGAGGGGAGAAACAGAAGAATGCTCGGACAAAGATTCCTGCAATCTTTCGACCATACAAACAGTTAGTGTGGAGCTTTGAGCAAACGAATGACTTGAAAGACAATAGCTCAACAGTCAACAGAGTAACGAAGCGCCAAGAAGCGCCTCATACAGACATCGAAATGACTGACTACTGTACAGCGCAGTGCGTGCGTGGAAAGCAGAACCAAGCGGCAATTCAATTTCAAATTAGGTTAATTTATTCAAGTAGAACATTGCCAGAAATTAAACTAAAAAACAAGGGAAAGTAGACGAAAATAAGTGCATAATGAATTGATTCAAGTAAACTATTCGTTTCCATTACTGCATTCCTCCGGTAGACTCCAGAATGACTCTTCCGCGCGTGTCCACCTTGACGACCTTCGGAGTTCCCGGCTCAACGGATGGCTTCACTCCACGCTTCGGCGCCTTCCATGGTCCAGTTCGTGGGACCATTTGAATGCATTCCGGAATCGGGCAAACACTGGAAGAAAGTTGTTATTTGTTGCTTTTGAAAATATTGTGTACCTGTAGCAAAGGGTGCATCCGGTGCAATCGTCTTCGGTGACATGTGGTTGATGGGTAACAGCGTCGAAAGTGATGGCTTGGTATCCGGAATCGTTGCAAGTCATGTAGCATTTTCCGCAGTTGATGCACATATCCTGGAAGCAATAACAAGTGTCTTAAGTTTGTCTTATCATTGAATTACATCATCAATAATAGCGACTTTCTGTTGTTGATTGTCCAGAGTCACGTATGGGCCGATTCTCGGAAGAGCCTTTCCAATCACATCCTCGACTGTCGGGACGCGGGCGACTTGCGTATCAGGTCTCGATGCGAAGTGGAAATCCTCAATGTCCAAAAGGTTCTTCTCAGACAGAGCCAGAGCTTCCAGCTTTTGACGCTCATCTCTGAACTTTCCGAAGAACGGAAGTTTCTTTTGTCCCTGAACCAGAATTGGTTTTCCCTTCTGGTGCTTCTCGGTTGGCGGAGATTGACCATCCCAGTCCTTGAGAGACTCAGCTCCAGACAAGTAGAGAAGGGCCTTCAGTCCAGTGCAGTAATCATCGACGACGGTGAAGTCTTGGTTTTGAACCGCCGAGCACACTTGCAGAACCGACGCTCCGGCCATCAAGAATCCGAGTCCAGTCTCAGCGCTTTCAATTCCTCCAGTAGCCATAATTGGGAATCCGTCAAGTTCATTAGCAATTGAGGAAACTGCCTTCATCGCAATCGGTCGGATCGCGGATCCGGACATTCCTCCATAAGTCGTTCTCTTGTTAGTTCCAATCGCTGGCCAGGCGTTTCCATCAGCCTTCATGTGCATTAACGAAGACACCGTGTTGGTAGCAGTGACTCCACTGGCTCCGCCGTCTCTCGCAGCTCTAGCAATCTCACGAACGTCGGTGATGTTCGGAGTCATCTTGGGGAAGAATGGAATCTGAAAGTGATAATGTGAAGCAAGTTACAATCAATCACTACTACCTTGACAGCAGCGCGCACCCATCTGCAGATTTCCTTGACAATGTCCGGGTTCTGACCACACGCAAGGCCCATTCCCTTCTCACCCATTCCATGTGGGCACGAAAGATTGAGCTCGAGAATGTCAGCTCCAGCGGCCTCACTCTTCTGCGACAACTCAACCCAGTCCGCTTTGTTGTAAGTGCACATGATGGAAGCGACCACAATCTTAGTCGGATGGTCACGCTTCAGCTCTCTAATGCACTGAAGCCAGTATTCGCACGACTTCTCGGAGATGAGCTCGATGTTCATGAACGATCCCTGGTTCGGTCCGTAAAGCGGTCCGCTGGTGGAACCGCGGACAATACGAGGAGAAACATTGGTGACAAGGTCCTTATCGAGTCCATAGGTCTTGGTGAGAATGAAACCCCATCCTTGTTCGAACGCACGACGGCACATCGGTCCCGAAGTGGTTGGTGGGGCTGAAGCCAATCCAAATGGGTTCTCGAACTTCACGCCACACATGTCGACCGAGATATCGACCTCGTCAATTGGAGTGAAGAACTGTGGAAGTTGAGGTTTCTCGGAGACTTCAGTTCCATGAAGAGATTGGATGTATCGATGAATGTTCCAAGCAGCGATCTGGAAACTCCCGATTTCAATGAATCCTGAAAAATTGATCTCCGACCTTTCCGTCATTGACAGACTCGACAGTAGTCTCAGCAACTCCGGCAACGTCTCCTCCGGCAAAAACCCACTTCTCAGAAGTTTGCTGAGTAGTGGAATCCACTTCGATTCCACCCCATCTGTTTAGCTGACATGGCTGTAGAGCCGATAACACTGTAAAAAGTTCAATCATCACTCCCACCGGTTTTTCATGTTTCAAAGATCAACAACAGTTGCTAGGAAGTCGGTTTTTTTCCAGAACTGATAAAGATCTACTCCAAATTCGGCGTCAAGATTCTTTCGGCCTTTCTTTCGCACTAACCTGCATCTTCTTTCAACGTGGATCCGAAAGCGGAAATCACGTAGTCGCATTTCAAGATAACAATCTGTTCGTCATCCTCGTACCTGCAATAGCGAATTTCACCTTCCCGCATTCACTTATTTGTCCTCATTTCACACTGACCATTTACCGTTGTCGTCCTGTTCGGTCTTGTTGAATTCGATCGAAACAATGCGGCCATCCTTCACGTTGATCTTGCGTGGTGCCGAGAACGGGAGGAACTCGCACTTCTCCTCCTTGGCGGCTTCCATCTAAGAAAGAGAAAGTGGATATTGAAAGATGTACGGGGAAGATGGATACCTCTTCAGGAACGGCACGGATACCGGTGAACCCTTTACGGAAGGCGATGGTGACGCGGGAAGCTCCGCAACGGAGAGCAGAAGTAGCACAGTCCATGGCAGTGTCACCGGCTCCAAGCACGACAACGCGTCCTCTCATAGTTGGAAGTGGGGACCGCTTGCATCCGCACATTCCAGGCTTACTCGCGGCAGCCACCAATGGGAGGTAGTTTTTGCTGGTGTAAAATCCATTGTCGACAGTCAACCCCTCGAAAAGTGGATCAATTTTCGGCTCTGGGTTTCCAATTCCAATGAAAACGGCGGCAGCTCCTTGCTCTTTCAGCTTAGCGAGGGTAATGTCATTAGTGCTCAGAGATCGGTTGGTCTCGATCTTGACGCCAACGTCTCTGGCCAGTTGAATTTCAAAATCGACGACATCGTACGGGAGACGGAACTGTGGGATTTCAGCAGAGGATAGTCCGCCGATGAACGGTCTTTTCTCGTAAATGGTCAGGTCAGTGTACCCGAGACGAGCAAGGAAAGAAGCGCACGAGATCGAAGCGGGTCCGCATCCGATGAGAGCAATCTGTTCCTTGTGAGAAGCGTTTCTGTTCTCACGAACTTCCTTCGACACAATTTGACGGACGTTCATTCGCTTGAAGACTTCACAAGCAAACTGTTGAAGTCCTCCGATGTTGATGGCTCCTTCCTCGCTCGCTTGCAAATTGCAAGATCCGACACACAAATCAGAGGTCGGACAAATCATTCCACAAGTCAGACCCAGTGGGTTGTCCGACAAAATCTGGCGAGCAGCTCCGTAATAGTTTTTGTTCGAGATGCTCGTAATGAAGTTCTTCACATCCAGTTGAGTGGGACAACTCTTCTGGCACGGAGCATCCGCGCATTTCAAGCATCTAAAAACAAAAACTTTTCTTTCAACTTCGTATTTGATTCCTGTCTGATAGGCCGCCAAATATGTGCGCGGCGCCTGATTCGATTCCTATCATAACAGTTTTTGATTTCTCGAAGATCACTACGTCACGAAATCAGTAACAAGGGCGTTTGGCGGTCATACCTCATTGCTTCCTTCAAAGCTCCGCGCTCGCTGAGTGTGGTGTGCTTGATATCGCGGAAGTCATTCTTCAGCTTTGATTCTCCGCAAGTCTGAAAACATTAAAGTAACTCGTAAGTTTTCAACCGTTCATCGAACCGCGCCACATCCTTTCTCCTCGTTTCTCTTCCAGTTGTGCTTATTCTTCTTAGTGACAGCACTAGGAACAGCATTGGCTTTCGATTGAACTTTCGGGTTCAGGATGAGAAGACTCTGAAAGGAAGTTTTGAAACGATTATTTCCCAAGAAAACTCTCTTATTTAACGTCGTTGCAAGAGATCAAAGGTTTCGGACAAAGTTTGTCAGGTTCTCTCTGCACGTGCACGACACACGTGCGGCGATTATCGGGAAAGCTTATCAGAGAAGACAAACGGTGAATTGGTGACAGTGAGACTTTGAAACGCGTTTGCAGCACAAGCACACTTTAAAGTAGTTTCCCGGACAGTACCTCGATATCCGGCGAGTCCTTGCTGAGGAGAGGCAGGTTGACTTGTTGGTTCGCGTTGTTAGGAGGTGTTGGAGTCATGTCTGTAAATACTAGTCGATAGAAGTTGCCACAATTATTGGGTGAATATGAAATCGCGAAGTGTGGAATCATAGAGATTTGCATAACAATTCTCAACTCGTGTCAGGTTGAAATGTGCTTTTATTGGATGAAAAGGAGAAAGAAAAGAAGCAAGGTAGAATTCGAAGGGCTGCAGCGCGTTGAATGATTGGGACTACATCGAATGAAAGAAAATGGAGAACTGATAAAGTAGGCGAGAGAAGGTAATGAATGCAAGATCGTATCACCCGAACATGACTGATAAGATTACAGTCCGTTTTCTTCAAATACTGCGAATCGAGTAAGAGACGCCACGTGGTCGCTGCAGTGGTTATCTCGTTATTCGCTCGATCTCTCTCGCTCTCTTTCTATCTCTCTGTTGGCGTCGAAATGATACATCTACCTATCCTTTTTCATTTCAAACCGGTTGTCTCTCTTTTAGGGGTTGATATTGTACATTGACGAAGAAGAGACTTTTCTGATAACAACCAAGAGGGAAGAGGAAACATTTGATTTGACGACAACGGCGATGTCAGTAACCTCGTGATATTCATTCTCAAACAATTTTTAATCATTTATTAATAGGTTGAAAGTAACGTTTTATTGGAGTGGCATCCAATGTCAACTTGAACTGAAAATACGCGTAAGAACTAAATAGACAATCTCGGGGCAATACCACAATGAGAAATTTTGATTTCTGAAATCGGGCGAGAAAGGTTTCTGATCTCAGGAGATTGGGTGAAAAAAGCGACAGCAAACAGAGACGGTCGGTAGAGAGCTCAAGTCAATAAAGCAGTAATGAGAGAAGAAGGGAGGGGGAGACAACGAGTACAGTTGTGGCGGTCCAAGACTATCTGGTGGTCCCAGGTCAATAAACCGCCACGCAGTCTCTCCATTGTTTGCAATGACAGCGATTGGATAAGGGGGGGGGGGGGTCAGATTTACAACAATCTGAAACCAAGAGAACGCTTGCAAGGACTGGCAAGGTCAAAGTCGCAAATCAAAAGATCATCTATCTTTTTCTCCTCTCTTTGTTTCACAGAAAACCGTGTCTGTTCTCTACACTCTATTTGACATTGCCCTTGCTTCGTTTCTCTCTATCTCTGCAGATTGTGAAAATGGCAAGTACTCGTATCTTTCAACTTGAGGGGGGGGGGGGGGGGGGAAGGATGGGGGGAATCATTTAGTTTCTCATGGGTGAAGTTCCTGAATAAGTAGGGGAGAAATGGGCATGTGAGAGAGATCAAGAGGAGGGAAGCGTCATTGTGGAATGTGTCATTAGTCCATGAACGGTTTCAGAAGACGCTCGAACGTCGGCCGCTCCAACTGATTCACCCGGAAGCATCTAGCGAGAAGTTGCAGTATTTCATAGTTGAAAACGGTTGGCATCATCGGTACTATCTGCAAGTTTGCTCTTTCAAATTGTCGGCCATACACGCAGCGAGCAGCCTCACCGCATTTGGTTGATGATCCAAAAGAGCACACGCGTTATCGACTATCTGCTCATTGGTTAAGTCCTCGTATGGTCGTTGACGGCACTGATAAGCCATCTCGTACACAGTTGTCGCGACTGCCCATGCATCCGACTTGTGAGTGAATTCGTTCTGAACGAGACGAGGGACTACTCAAGAGGATCGCTGATACAATATTACATTCACGATCGATTCCGGAGCTGAGTAACGCAGTTGTGCATGATGTGAAGGGCCTCGAGGAGAGCAGATTTTCGCGTGGAACTCGCCATCCAAGAGAATGTTATTGGGCGTAAAGTGGCCGTGAACGATTCGAATACTTTCAAGATACGCCATTGCTGAGTAAACATCTTTGCAGATCCGGATCAGAAACTCGATGCTGAAACTTATTTTTGATACATATCGGCTGAAAATGTGCAAATGACTAACTCTAATTGCGTTCCAGAAGCTAGCCAAAAGTTACGGATGCATCCGTATTCCACATTTTCCAGAAGCAAATTGTATGACTCATCGACGCCATACAACTCGACAATGCGTGGATGCCTTCCGCATTTCAACAGACATGCTATCTCGTCGCCCATTGCTCGTGTGCCATGCACGCAATCTTCTTCCTTTGTCGACTTGTGAGCACACTTGAGCCCTCCGAAAATGATACATTCCTTGATCATTGTGAACTTCCCCTCTCCAATGGCTTTGCCGATTAGAAGGGCACTTGTGGGATACTTCTTACTGAAACACGCGGAATTCGTTGACATTCTATCTGTTTTCTCTTACAGAGCCTGAATCTTTCGAACACTTCTGTATGATCCATTGCTACTGTTTTCTGGGGAGACTGGTTGCGAGTACGTGTGCTCTTCTTTTGCTTCCGGCGGTGGTGGTGGAGGAAAATTGAACTCGTTCCATGTTGGAGGAATCTGGCGGCATGAGGAGCTCGACTTCGATGACAAACTAAAACAAAGTTAACTTCTATTTGTGTGAAACTCGAAGTCTGATACCTGAGAAGTGTTGATTTCTGAGATCTTGCGTATAAAATATCATTTGCCACCTCGTAGTGACCGTTGGCTTGTTTCCCGTTCGATGGGAACACGTGACAAGTCGGCTTGTTCCCCATGTGCGTAATGATGAGATCTTTCTTGACGTTCTGAATTCAATGGGAATCATTCAAATGATTTTCGTTAAAAATAAACTGACCGAGTCGACGCTTTTGTTTTTTTGTTGCCTTTTGAGACATACGGAAATACAATAGGCGACAAAAGCAAAAACGGTTAAGAAAATGATTCCAATTATGACGAATAGCTGTTTGGTAGCCACAGACGTCGTTGTTGGCATTTTTTCAGCCATCAGTGTGACATTTGCTGCTGGAACTTGGTATAATGACTGAAACGCATATGACTAAGGAGTTTACCTGACGTGAAGTGCACTTCTGTCAGGAACATCCAATCAGAAGAAAAATTGATGGACAAACGAACTTTCCGACCGGCACGGTTGTGCAGTGGCACACGGAAGTCATACCTAAATTATTTTTCCGAATATGAACTTTATATCGGTGCACCATACCTTCTACTAGTGTTATTGGTCGTTAACCTTTCACTGGAAGAAATTTGCGAGAAAAGAGGGAAGGATTTGCCATCCTGGCTGAAAGATTTGTTTTCATAAGTATACGCCTTTTTGTTCAAAAATAAGTACCTGAAAATAACATCAATTTGATCTATGCGATTTCCGAATGTAGCCAGAACAACATCTGAGAAATTATGAACTTCTTCAAATTCGAACAAGATGTTAATGTGCCCATCTAAAAAACGTTATATCACTTGAGCCCTCCGAAAGTTGTTTCCAACCTGTCGTGTCCCTATTCCAACCAATCCAACTGTCATTCACTTGATTCTTGTCAAACGGTGACGTCTGCGCCACAAAACCGTCTGTCAGCAGACCCAATCCGCTGAAAATTGCGCAATTTGTAACTGTCGATCACGTACATCAATCAAGTCAACTGCTATCATGCCCGCGGTCACTCCTTTTTCTTTCTCTCTCTCTCAAAACTTCATGGGCATGGTTTCTGATGCCCTTTATACGACAATTCGTCTCTTTTAAATTTGATGAAGAAACACACCGCTTGATGCCCGATTCGGTGTACATTTGGCTGTCTTCAAACATATTGTCTTTGAAGTCGAGAGTGTCGAGACGAGAACCATCTGGCACAGTTGAATAATAGATGACACCTGGAGATTACATCACGATTCGAGGATTGTAAACCAAACGGAATGCTGATGCTCACCCTCGTGTTTACAACCATGAACCTCTGCTCTCATACAGACCGTTCGAGTGCTCTTTGAGGCCGGCACAATTCGAATCCGCGAAGCGACAATGGGAGGGTCCAGACCGCGGATGACGGGTGTCGTCGTGTCGAAATTACCATTCATCAGCTGTAATAGCATTCATAACGATGTCGTTCTATGAATTTCGAAGCCATACCACATGCCCCGTCCGGTTTTTGTACCGGATCCACTGACTTCCGGCTCTCAAATAGTCAATCATGTAGTGGCTGACAAATTCTCTCCCGGTTCCATTTCCATATCTTCCTTGTGTCTCGACAGCAGTGATTAGAAATGTGTCATTCAAAGTGACCTGAACACAATTGATAGAACATTTCTAGAGGATCGGAATACCTGCAGAAACTCATAGCTCTTCGAGTTGATCTGTGGCTTTGGACACCATGCTCCGGACGCGAGCTCCGAATGCAATCGTGCGTTCTGAGGCCCCACACTCTGCTTGTCAAAACTGCTGCTAGCCGTTATTTGAGCATCCGTGATGTCGCCATTTTGCATACCAAGCGCCTGATCCCCACATTGATCTGCGAAAAATTGGGGGAAATATGAATGACATCGTTTAATTCATCATTCATCAACTCACCAATGCGAAGAGCGTTCGCAGTTGTCCCGTAAATTGCTAGTAAGACGAGTACAATTTGCATCTCATCGGAATCGCCTGCAAAAATGAAAATGTGCATTATTAAAAGTATAGGGCTCTCAATGGTCTGAGAAAACATCATTTGCATATTCGGGAAGGTTGAATGCGGGTAAATAACTTGTAGATGTGAACCTTCAATACCTATGTGGTTCTTAATCTGAGAAAGAAAAGATTCAACAGGGAGACGGGGACATCTATTGTTCATGAATTATGAATCTGTCTATTCAAAAGTTCAAACTAAAGGAGAAGGAGATCTCTCGAGCCAGGAGAGAGAGAGAGAGACGGATGGATCATATGAATCACAATCTCACGTTATACATCGCGGCAAAACCGCAAGGAGCAGAAGAGCCAATGTGACGGAATGCTTACGATATGTAAATCAAAGACATCTGTTCATAATGAAATCATCGAGCAATAAAGAGGCAATGAAGCGTTGGGAAGAGGGCTAAGGAGAAGGCAAAAGAGAGGGGTGGTCTTGTTCGGATAGTGCAGATGATCGCCGGCTGCGCTCCTTTTTTTTGTGTTGTCCGAATTTCATTATGTAACGACATCTGCCTCATCCGAGTATGGCCTCTACAGCAGGTGGTGGCGCCCAAAAATATATAGGTCGGCGGGAAGGAGAGAAAGAGTTCCGAGCAGTTTTGAATGGAAATGACTGACATGGGACGGATTCGAAGGCGAAATCGAGAAAAGGTGGAGAGACAGAGAGAAATAGCGCATTTCCGAGAAATTCGCAGGTCAAAATGAAAATGCTATATGACTATTGCAATTCGCGTGAATTGACTCCTTGGAGCTCGTTATCTTCCGTCTTTACGAGTAGTAACCAAAATTGGTGCCGAAAACCGAAAAGAGAGAAACAATAGGCAATTATTCCATTAACTATGTACATGCAGCACCCTGAACAGACGGTAAACGGTTATTACGGCAAAAGTACAATAATAATAATAATAATATAACTAACCGCCGCGATGGCAGCCACTATGATGGTAAATTATGATAACTTATGATTGGAGAGAGAGAGGAGGAGATCGCGGTAGTTGATTAGAAATCGGAGGATACGGAGGATATACAGTAATTCGTAACGGATGTTGAGAATGGTTTTTGAGTGCATTAAAAGAAAGAGGAGATTCGGAGACGGATTAGATGGTCTCGTTTTAAATTGAGAAAGGATTAGACCACCTATGGTGTAATCGAGGGCGAACAGGTGAGAATGTTCAACTTCTCGATTAAGCATGATGGATGGGACGCCGATTAGGTAAAACATCTGTACCCGCGATTTGAGTGACGGGGCCAGAATGAAAGAGAGGAGGCGGAATGGCGTTGTTCGAACCCATTCTCGCTTCTTGCCCCCATTATACTATAATTGTCTAAACATTTTTCCATCAGCATTCTGCCGAGAGTAGTTTGTTGACAGTATTACAATGAAGCTGACTCAATTTGAAAAAGCGACCGGCGCAAGAAGGAACAGAGGCAATTATCAGCAATTATTGGGTGTGGAGTGACTCTGCGGTGGGAAAGTTTCGACACACTAAAACCGAAACACTATGAGGTCAGAAAAAACGAGAGAGAAAAAACGATTGAATTGTGGAAGATGGAAAAAAACGGGGGGAAGAGCTAGAAAAGTGAATTGAAGGAAGGGAAGCGCTAATGTATTCTGAAGACGCGGGCGGCGTTTGGATCGAAAATAAAAACATTGCGCTGAAATTCCTCGGCCCAAACCGACCAATCTTGAAATAGAATGGAAAGTCGAAAGTGAACAGGAGAGAAACGATGGGAAACTGTGAGTGTACACTTTTATCAGTGACCCAGACAGGATTATAAATTTTGTTGAAATGGCGGCAAGAACCGACTGTCGACTGTTTTGAAATCGTTTCTGCACGGAATGTGGGCTGCGTGTTCACTTTTTACCGCCGATTTCTCTGGTTGTCGTCGTTTTTTCTCTTTCCTTCAAATCATATTTGACATGGTCAACCTTTGACAGCTTTTTTCGAAAAAAGAACACTCGGGAAGTAGTAGCGTTGAAGAGAAGGGACAGGTTTTGAAGAGAAGAGTTTTGCTGGCAGGTCGTCTCGTTTTTTGAACACCTGCGAGCTTTGCCGCCCTCCCACTGACATATCGACGAAACATGAGAAAAGTTCATACACACTACATATCAGAGAGTGTGAAAAATAAAAAGAAGAAGAAGAAGAAGAAGAAGAGAAAGACGGATACAAAGAGACAAGAATAAGAAGAAGAAAGTGTATAATCGGGAAAATAGTTTGCGACCGCTGGGCGACGAATTGTTGTGAATGAACGGAAGTTGCAAGGGGGAGGAAGGCCTGGAGAAAATGAGGGGAGACATTGAACTACTACCATAAGACGACGAGATGAAATGTCACGACACCGAATGTTGCCATTCAAGTGTGAGAGCGAAGCGCGATGTGAAGGGCGGAGGGGGATCAGCATAAAAATATGATTCAATTAAGAATGACATGCGAACGTTCGCGCCGACGGATTAGTGACATTCGAACGACGTGTGTCGGAGGACAACCGAACACGGCTCCGTGCTCGTCTCATTCAGCTCAAATTGCTCCTGTGTCTGATTTTCGAGTTGGCCTGAGGAGGGCCGCCGCATTGTGCATCCGCCACACATACATGCATAATAAGGTGCGGTTTTCGGTGGTCCACGTCGTCTTTCGACATGTTCCGTTCAAACGACTTTACTCCCCTTCGCCTTCAACTACATGCATAATTTTAGAGTCTTGAGAAGAAAAGTTTGAATAGAAATACAAGGGGGGCGCTCCGGTTCCACCAACTCCAGACTAACTCCTATTTTTCATACATATTGTTGCGGCTTTTGGAGTTTGAGGGCTTCTGAAATTTGAGCAGTTGTGAAGACAATGCGAAGGATGACGGGGCAGCGGTGGCAGGCGAGTGAAAAGAGCAGAGAAAGCAAAAGTTTTTGAGTATTCATGAATTCGTGAACAATTCAGAGATGATGAAGGGTTCCGAAATGCTCGAACTCGAGCACACTCTTCTTCTTCTCTTTTCATCTCTTTTTATTTGGCAGCAAAGGGGAGGCATTCGTAAAAAAGAAGGATATAGCATAGAAAATTAGACGACTTCCTTTTTCGCGATTAGCTATGGAAAAGTCGGGGGTTTATAGGGGTAGTCAGTAGTATTTTGGAGATTAAGAAAATGGCACGGAAAACCTAGTAGTGGTCATTTGAAACGGAAAAAAGTCAACGGACGTCAAGGAAAATAGGAGATTAACTTGACGAGTAGTAGTTTCTGAAACATGCTCTTCGACTTGTTCACACTAGATGAAAGCTCGGAGGGAGGTAAACAAAATAAGCAATAAAACGAGTAACAACAAGCCAACGATAAGAAAAGGACTCGTGTTCATCGTCTGTTCACTCTTCCAAGATAAGGACTGCCCGTACATAATAACGTACTTAGGCAGATCACCCCGTCCCTCAATTCTGTGCAAATACGGTCGCGAACAGGCAGCATTGAGCAAATTGATTTACAATCTGCTTACAAAGGGAGGAGAGAATGGAGGAACGTGGCTAGCTGCGGGTGTCGGGTTGGCACGCGAAACATCGAGGTGACACCTCACGGCCCCGAAAAACAAAGGAGTGGAGGCGCGCGGAGGAAGAAGAAAAGGGGGAGAAAACGAGGGAAAAGAAAAGAAAAATGTAAGGAGTGGACGAATGAATTAACAATTCTTCATTTTGAAAAATTGAGTTGGGTTGAGTCGCGACATCGAATGCCGCTTTGTGACACAGATCAGCACTCGCGATTAGGGAAAAAGTGGGGGGAGAAGAGAAATTCAAATGGGGGATGAATGTTGGCGACTGAAAACAAAAACTGTCAACTTATATTTGTCTTGTGCGATCATCTCTCTTTCGAGCACTCATCATCGTTTTTGCTGTTGAACTAGGATCACAGTGACGGGGAAAAATGAGCAAGTGGAGGACAATGTAACAGGAAGCGGAAAAGAGTCACTTTTGCCGAGAAGAGGATTTCGAGGGTTCTAATCCGAAATTAATAAGCGACCTAATATTGTCGTATGAAGAGCTCGGAAAGCGCGAAAATGTGAATTAAACAAATAAAAACAGTTGACAATAGGCGGGTGTTAAGTCAATAAAAAATTTTTATATTCTACCCCGATTCATACAATGAATGAAAAAGCTTTTGATATATCGCGAAATGAAAGACAGAGAGAGAGAGGGAAATCCAACAAGGGCACATGCGGTCGGGCGGCGTGTCATTTGTATAATACGGTTTAGTACGTGTTTCATCGAATTGCCGTGCCTGGTTTTGAGAGAGAGAGAGAGAGAGGAAGAGCGCAATAGTGTTGTGGGATTAAATTGTGATTCTGGGCACAATTGAAAGGTTGGCAGTACGACCACCACGACGCACCGGACAAGGGATCCTATTCAGCTTCTAATTGTCTTGCCTTCTTTTTTCATCGCGCCTTAGTTTCAGTTGGTTGACCGCCATGTTTGAAAAAAAACGAGATTTCTGATCGTCGCGCAATGAGTGGGGGAAGAGGGAGGGGGGGGTCGAGATAATGAAAAAGTAATGTGTGTGATGCTCAAGATTATTCATTTCCCATTTGCTCCGTCTCGATCGCTAATTCTTATTCCGGAAATTAGAAAAGCGATGAAAATTAATAGTTGCATGTTTTTACATGAAATATTTATTTTGACGCGCTGCCACTCGGTAGTAAGACGATTAGAAAGAAATACGAAGCTACAGCTGAGCTCATCGACTATATTTTCCATTTCAAGAAATTCGAGAGAAAAAGACAAGTCGAAAATGGGAAAAAAACATAACACGAATCCGGAAAGAATGATGCTAATTTTGGTGAGGAAATGTGCGCAAAAACGAATACGCGAGAAATGGATGGGTGTGCAAACTGAAAAAGGCCATCAGATGGGTGCCCCCGAGAAATGGGCGAGAAATTCGTTTCCTTTCCTGTTTGCCTTCCTTTTCGCTTCCAGTTTCTGGTGTGCGAAAATTATCAGGAATTGCCCATCAAAACCTGCTCTGATAAAACCAAACACTGCTGGGTAGTTAAAGTTTTTATTGGCAAAGTGCTTACAGCACATTCGCCTAGCCTTTACATGATTACAACAAGCGTCTTTGAAAACACAAGAAGACGAAGAGTTTTTGAAAACGCTGCACCCGGGAATGATGCACTTGGTGGCGAAAATAACGCCTCGTTTTCTAAAAGAAGGCCAAAAAGAGGGGGGAAAGCGGAGGAAGACGAAAGAGCCACAACTAGTGTTGTTGCTGTCACTTCAAAGACCAAACCCATCATTTATACCATGAGAGAGAAGTTCAAAAAGTTGAAGATTCCTAAAATGCCTACGCTTTTTGAGTGTGCGTTAGGACAAAAGGCAAAACAATCTGATTGACAAGGCGCCCCATTCTCGAGGGACCTCCCGGTGGTCGTGCGTAAAAATGTTGCAGCTCCTCGAGTGGGAGACGGGCCCCCCTGCTCCGCGCTTTTCGCATTATTATGTTTATTACGTACTAGAATGATACGAATCTTGAAGGGAAAACTGGAGGAAAAACCGAGCGACGAGTTCGTGACGACGACAAGATAAAAGTAAAGTGGGATCAACAGCATTCTTCGCAATTCCTTTTTTCACTCGAAATCTGAAAATCTGAAAATCTCTTCCATCGCAGACTTTGTTTGTTCACACCTCTCATCAAAAAACGACTGGCTGATCATCCGACTTCCAAATTTATCCGTCCAGTGTATCTCAGCGCCCGTGAAAACAATTATCTGTTTGAATCACGAGCTTTCTGTTGGCCACTCCGATCCTGTCAATGATAGATAAACAAATTTTTCAATCGGCAATAGAACCGCAAAATAATCGCGGCCCGCCACACATTCTTCATTCATTTTTCAATGATGATCTCAAGATTGCTTCCCAAGATTGTCATCGTCTCGCTGCTCGTCGGAGTGCTTGAAATCACAGTCGGTAAGCCACGCTAACAGACGACGTCAAGCTCAGTCATATTCTGCTGTTTTGCAGCGAGCACTTCAATGTACGCAAGAAGAAGAACACCCAGTGAACGTGTCATGTCGATTATTCGCCCGAGAATGTTCCAGAACCAAGAGTTAAGAAGTGAGAATTGCTTTTGAGTTCTTTCAAAACACGAATCTTTCTAGTGAGCCAAGTGATTCAAAAGTCAATTCAACTCAACCCAAACCGTGCACTACCATGCTGCAAGGACGAGTCGGGAGGATCAATTTGCAAGAACCTCCGCAGAACTGATCTCAAGCTATTCACACAAAAGTGAGCCTTTCCGGCGTTAAATGTGTGTGATAATGCGTTCCTCAAACATTCAGGTGCCAGACGGAGCCTGATTTCTCGCTTGTGGTGTGTTGCAACTCTTGTAGCGAAGCCGGCATTTCATACAGGAAACGGGCTCAGAAGCAAGCTCACAGAGCATATAGCGGAATTAAAGTTTCATTTTTCAGTTTTTTCAACGGCAAAGCCAATTCCACCAACTGTTTTGACCGAATGAGCCCAGCTTACTGTAGTCGTTTCGAGACTGGGGACGACGCGTGGAACAACCGAAGATGGTCATGTGACACCTCGCACTTCCGCCTGGGATTCCGAGTTTGTCGATCTACCTGTGGATTTTGTGGTCTCGACTGGCTAAATGCTCCCGAAGCTCTCAAGTGCCTCTAGACTTTTCTCGCCTCTAACCTCGAAATAATTTATTAATAAGTTATGTAATTGTTACAATTGTTTCTACTGATAGTTCATCAGTTGATATGTAGAGTTTATGATTTCCATTGGTGATGGTGAAGATGTCGTTGTTGTACTATAAAATTTTACCCTCCATCTTTGTTTCTCGACAGCGACCGGCTGCCGATGGCACGCCTGTAAAACACTCTTCATTCGACGCCGTCTCCCCGGGGAGCTGAAAAAAACCTGAAGCGCATTATCCAAAGTGTATTGGACGACGTTAAAATTGCAGTAGCCGCACGATTTACGACATGTGCGGAAAGCAATTTGAGGATTTTCGCCGTCACACGACCACGTGTTGTGTGGCTCAAAGACGTCCGTCTTGTTGACGTATCTGCAAGGCCGGAAGACAATTGAGTAATGGATGAAGGACACCGACCTGTCACAGAATTTCGGTCCATATCTATCGAAACAGTGTTCCGACACAAGAGAACGGGCTGTCAAGTCATAAGCCATTCCAACTCCGTCCGTGTTACATGTGGAGCAGCATTGGATTAGTCTGAATTCAGCATCCGAATTGCATCTTCTCGAGAACAGTCGTAGGTTTTGATTCATTAGTCTTGAGCAAGCCGCTGCTCCGAGATGGTCTCGACAACACGGAGGTTTGGTAGTGTACGGTAACACTAAACAGTTTCACATTTCACAATAATCGCTTTTAAACGAACCGAAAGGGAAGAATTGCGAGAGAAGAAATAGTGGGACCAGCATTTCACGCGATATTTGATATAAACCGGAGTTGGAATGGCGTCGGCAGCGGCCTTTTATGATATCGGGCAGCGCCGAGACTACCGCCCAGTTTTGACACATTTCCGTATTTGTTTTTCCGTAGGCCTTCCTCCTTCTTTCTCTCTTTCCCTTATTAATTGTCGTCATCAGTTTCCGGCACTTGAGACGTGTTCAAAGAATCAGAAAAAGCGTTTATGTGTGTGACATTCCATCAAGAAAACATAGATTGTTAATCATCACGTGGTGATTACGAGAAACATAGCGGTAGGTTCAGGTTAGTACTTTTTTTCGAGAAAACAGAACTCACTCCATACATTATTATAGGGAACGTGTTATAGATTTTCTCACAAACATTTGGAAGTTTTATACGGACTCCATCTGAAATTAGAGGCGGACAGGGGGAAAAAAAAAGAAAAGGGCGAAAAGGACGAATATAATGGAGATGAGGTCAGCGAAATAAATAAATATCTTCTTGTTAGCAGCATTATATATAGTCAAAAAACAGTTCTAAAACCGCCGTACCGCTGAGAAACTCAATGCAGTACACTTAAGTAACAAAAGATATATGAATAAATAATGTCTCAGAAGTTAGTAGTTGGCAATGGGAAGTCATCCAAAAGAGACAGGAAGGGACAGAGGGGGATTCACGTTTTCAGGGAGTAGGTTCTCGTTTTCTTCATTCCTCATTCAGAAGCTGATTTCGTCCAACTGCACTTCATTTCCGGGCATCGATGCAAACGACAGGGCCGGAGCCATACCGGCAGCTGAAACGTTTCTTTCATAATAGTCAGGTACTGCGAGTACTGTAACCTCGTCGGGAGCGAGTCTGGACGTCCTGTTTCTTGAGTTTGTATGTCTGACGGAAGGCGCAATGACGGGAGAGAATGGTGCTGTTGAATGTTCCGATGTCAGCTTTGGTCAACTCATTTCCAACATTGTAGGTTTCGCGGACGACACGGGTTTGGGCATAGGCGACTTCTGGGGCCATCATCTGAAAACAGGCATTCGCATTCTGGAAATGTCAGTATTCAATCTCACATCAATGTTTCTCATCATTTCTATGAGCATTCTCGGGTTTCTGATTTTGGTTCTGTCCAACTCCTTGACGAAACAACGGTTTCCGACAGTATCGACGATAGCGGTGAGGTTCTGAAGTGAGACGCGAGTTGCACGAAATCAATAAACATTTGTGTTACCTGTTTAAAGTCGTGAAGGAAGATAGCCGGTCTGTTGGATCCGAACTTGGGCACATCAATCTTCTCGTACGAATCGTTGGCGTTGATTTCGACGTTCTGAACCAGACGCTCGGTCATTCCGCGGTTCGAGAAGGAAGCCGCATTCCAGCCATGGTAAACACCCTTCTGGTAAGCGACGCTGAAAACAATCAAGTTCTTCTGAATTTGTTCTCGTGTGCTTATACCTGATGAGACCCTGTTGGTACAGGAAGAACGAGACCAAAATGACAAAACTGAAGATGGCGATGAGAGTGAAGGTGAGCTTGGTGCACCGACGCATTCTAGAATCTCAGATGTTTGGCACTAGATGAGACAGTCAGAGAGTACCTGCGAGCGTTGACTGCATTCTCGTAATCCGGTGGAGAAGGCGACGGAGTACGGGCCAGCGGCGACGGAGACAGACGGATGATCGAGAGAGGTCCGAACGAAGAGCTTCTCTTCTCCTTCGGTCTATCGAAGTTGCCTCCCTCCATCGGAACCCATCCACAGTTGCTGATGTGCTTCTCCTCGTCAGCCTCGCACACAACAACCTGCTAAACTATCCTGTTTCAATCTGCACTTGTCAATTATTTCCTCACCTTCGGAGTCTCCTCCTTGGCTCCTTCGACGGCCTTCTTCTCGGAATCAGTTTCGGTTTTGGTAAAGATCGTCATATCTGAAAAGCGAAGAGAGCGGTGAAGGTTGAAACGAATCGAAGCGACTGTGTGTGCGGAGGCGAGTGACCACAGGGGCGAGCAGAGTAAAACAAACACTGTGTGATCCTATACAATTTGTTATATTTAGGAGTCAGGCTCTGTTGGAACAGCACTGTACTCCAGGTTATTTTCGACATAGATTGACAGCCTGGGGAGGGGACTGAGAAGCGAGGACTGAATGAGAATAGACGAGTAGGAGAAGGAGGAGGAGCACTTGACCGAATTAAATGCACGCAAACCAAACCGCGTGCAGCCAGAACCAAAAAAAATTGATCACTTTTGGGATTCGGTCCCGGAAATATCATTAGCTTGATGGACTACTACTGAAGGACGGAGGAGAAAAAAAAACTTTGCTCTCAGCATTATTACTCGAGCCCGAAGCGAGCCATAAAATCGCGTCACTCTGCGCACCAGTTCTCCTTTTCCGGAGGACCCGCAATACGTGCATTTTTTTGTTTTCAGAGCAAAACGAGGCGAACGAAGAACAACTGCCCTTCCTTCTCTCGCTGCTCAAATTGGCTTGTTTTCGGCGACTGGTTCCTTCGCGAGCGTGTAGGAAGCGACTCGAAAATTGGGTTAATTTTTTGCGATAGAAGGAAGTGAAAGAGGCCGAAGCTGATTTTAAAAGCAATTCGTTGTTGATTGTGAATGAGGAGCAAACGTAATAAATCCATCAGCAGCAGGCCCTCACTTCCTTTTGTTGACGGTTCGGGAGGGTTGTGTGTACACAGAATACCTGAGATCACGTTCAGGCGCAAAGTCTGGACACTTCGCAAAGCGCCCTTTGCCGAATTCAAACGAAAGGGTTGAGCGGAAGTGTGGTTGAACTAATCTGGGAGAAAAAGATGACTGAATGAATGAATGAATGTTCGATGAGAGCTTATGTTAAGCTTATGCTGAATGACTGAAGGGGGAGGGGACAAGGCGGCAGAAAACAGGATGGACGCATAAAAACAATCACAGCTTCTTCTTCTTCCTGTTCGCCCGCGGAAATCGTACTAAGGGCTATTGTACGACTACTCGTGTTCTCATTGTATTCGTTCGACGGTACAGTACAATAGAGTTTCGATACAATTGAAGCGTGGGGCAGAGAATATGAGGGCATACTGTCGGTTGAGAAGAAGGAAAGAAGCGCGGCTTCAATCACCTCGATTATCACCAAACTGACATGTTGGCCATAAGTGGTTGACTTACTCAAAAAAGAGGGCGGGTCAGGTTGGGTGAAGAGGCCTCGTTTCGAAATGGGAACGCAGACCAGTGGGAGCTCCGATCCGACGGCCCCCACCTCTCAGAGCGGGGTCATTGCGGAAGTGCGCAATACAAGTAAATAGCGCTGAGAAAGCGGAGAAGCTGGGAAACAACACAGTCGGGTCGCGGAAAACAGTAAAAAGGGAAAGAGTGTGTGTGTTTACCGTCCGTCTTGTCACCCTTTCAGTATGTGCATACTGTTTTGAGGCTAATGAGACGCAGATGCGCCGACTGCATTCTGGCCAGAAAGGAGATTATGAGAATTCGGTCAATCTCACTAAAACCTTTTTAGGAGTGGAATAGGAACGAATGAACAAGGCAAAAAAGAAGTGGAAAAAGAAAGGAAAAGAAGAATTTCAATTGGAATCTTGAAATTCGTTTAAATCTCACGAACCGAACCGAATGGATGCCAATTCTTTATTTCATTTTGAAGAAAATTGAATTCTGTTTTCAGATTCGCAAAAGAAGATATTGCCGGAAATGAGCTGAATATTCATCTATTTTTAAGAGCCTCAATATCTGGAAAGGTCAAGCACTTCTTCTAGGCTCTCTCTCTCTTTCTCTCGTCATCCCCCTCTTCCTTTCAAAGCCAGTTTTGATGAAGCTTATTTTCGAACCACTTGCACTTTTGTGCCTCTTATTTGCTTTGCAGTCAGAATGGAACACGTCAGACGTGATGGAAGGAAAAACAAGTGACATCGCGGAAGAAGTGTTTACCGAAAGTGGACAGTTGAAAGAGTGAGCCGAGGAAGGGCTTAACTGTAATGGTTCTGACCATAATCAGAGACACTGAGAAAATGGACGGAGAGCGAAGACACAAAAACGATCGTGACCAAATAACCTTTTTCGATTGTGCATTGCGGATAGAGTATTAGAATGGTCACGAGAACAAACAACGGCGGGAGATGCGGGGACCGCTAGCCAACCGCGCAGGACGCCAGCTAGTCGGCCCGAAACGGCTAGTTGCATCTTTCGTCGCTGGTTGTTTTGTGAAAGGACAAGAGCCTCACGGCTTTTTTGGTGACCGGCCTTCTTGCCCTCCGTCCGCGCAGCTCCTTTCTCTCGGTTGTTCTGCTCGAAATCAAACAGATGACTTCTTCATTTCTAGTTTTCAGAGTTAGAAATATGGTCATATAGCGCTATTCAGCCATTCGAATGAGCCAATCAACAGAAAAGGGCACACATTTCTCATCGGGACTTGCGGTGCAGCTGCATTTTTGATGAGCAGATGAGAACCATCGCGAAAAGAGGCGTAAAAAATAAATAGGAAAAAAAAGAGAGAGAAATGGGGGAGAAGAACACATTTCATAGATGAGTTATTTGAGATTCGAAGCTTCCCATGCTCGAAACGGAAATTGCCTTTTTCCTGGGCCTCATCTGCTTGTTCATCTTGAAGCTGTTCAGAAAAAAATTCATCGCGTGAATAGATCAGAAAAGGAAAACACGAATTCCGAAGAATATTCGATTGACTGGAACAGGAGGGAGACGGAGAGAATATTTGAGGCGAATGGAAAAATTGACGATCTATCTGATGAATATTGGCTCAACTAATGAAGGCCCCACGCAAAAAGAGAAGACCCGCGCATATAACAACATCCATCCTAGAAGAAGTGGTCTCACAACTAATTGGTTTCGTTATCGTGAGGCAAAACGTGTGAGCGAGAAAGGAAGTAGTCGAGAACGGGAAAAAAGAGAGGCACGGAAGCTGGACGCATTCACGTCAACCGATGAATGTATACTTCCGGAGGAGAATGACGGGGAGTTGTAAACAGGTTTGACGAGCTGAGTCGAAAAAAAAGCATTTGAAGATGTCAAACCAACCATTCTATTAATTTTTGTCTTTTTCCCGCAAATAATTAGTGAACACGATGTAAAATGCTCAAGATTCATTAAGAAAGAAATTTAAAACGAAATGAAGACAACTCAAAGATAGGGTTGGAACGGAGCGAGAATCAATTCCTTGACTTTTTTGAGGTTCTCCACTTTCAGACACGATTCGTGGTCTCCATCAATCTAAAACAGGTAGATGAGCAAGAACACTGACTACGGATCGCTCACCAAATATGTTTCTATCGGCTGCAGAGAAAGTTCGTCGAATCCGTTGCAAGTCATCGACCTCGACAATTCCTCGTTCAAATCAGTTCTAAAAATAGGTACTGACTCGAATCTTCGGTGTGTTTCGATACCTGACAGCCTTCTTGAATGCAGCGTCTCCAAGTTGTTTACTTTTGAAGAGGTACAGTTTTGTGTCTGAAACGGACGTTTTGTATTCTCGCAGGAGTTGTGCAAGTTTGATCTGTAAATTGGAATTTTGTTGGGTTTTGGGGAAATCTGTTACCGCTCGGTCGATACGATGTTCACTGTCAGGAAGGCCGGAGAAGACATACTGCAAAGTTGGCTTTGTCAAAACTTCCCTATTCAATGTGTTGTACTTACCGTGATGAACTTCTTAATGTTCTCGATATCCAGTTCATTTGTTCTGAGAACCCAGGAGTCAAAGAGAATCACGAACGGAATGTCGTATTTCCAAATTTTTAACTCGGCTACAATCTCGCGACTCATGATACCTCCCATTGAATGTCCCATGACGAATATTCTCTTTTCACCAGCGTGAGCAGCGATCTGTAATCGTCATATTAAGTGGCTGATGTGCAGAATGTTGATCACCTCTCTCGCATAGAAATGAGCAAGTTCTCGCAAGTCTCGCGACGGATACTTCAGATCAAATTCAATTCCGTAGAGTGAAATGTTCTTTGGGAAGATTTGCAGGAACGAGTAGTATGGGTAGATGGTGCCGCCAATGGCATGGACGAGGTAAATATTGAACTTCGAGTTGGGGACCTGAATTGTGTTGAACTATGAAAACAGACCACTTTCAGAGGAAAAAGTACCTCTCGGAGTTTTGTGATCACGTTCGGAGTAGTCGAGGTTGGTCGTTCACTGTTTGTGGCCAAACTGTTGCTCAGATCTTTTAAGCTTTCCGACTGAAGAATGTCATGAGCTTTGACTTCGAACTTGAGTTCCTCGGTAAGCCGGTGTGCAAGTTCTATTGCTGTCAACGAGTTTCCTCCAACATCAGTAAACTTGTCACTAAGTTTGGTTGTCTGACCAACTGCTCCGGCCGCAGCTCTGGTCACTTTTTCTTCGAGCGAGTTTTCCATTGTCACCATCTCTCGTTTGTACGACTTGCGGACTTGTTCAAATGCCTGTAATAGCGTCGAATTTTGAATCTTCCCACTGGAGTTGAGCGGCATTCTGTCGAGTTGTACGAAGTGGTCAGGAATGTGAAGGCAATCTTTAAGAGCAGCAATAAGCTCTGAGTGCTGCATATTCTGCATCTGTCCAACAAAGAAAGCGATAAGCATTTGATTCTGAAGAAGCACGGTTGCTTGGCGTAAGCATAAGCGGGAGGTGAGTTCTTTTTCCATCTCAGACAAATCGATTCGAACGCCTTTCCATTTGACTTGATTGTCCACTCTTCCGATAAATTGCACATGACCTAATCTAACATCAACAACATCTCCAGTAGAGTAATACTTCAAGAACGGCTTTCCGGTACCATCGGAGCTCAAGTATCCTCGTGCAAGTGAAATGCCGCTGATATTCAGTACTCCTCGGACGTCTCCTGATCCGACTTCAAAACACTCATTCTCCATGGAAGTTCCGAGTCTTGACCCAATTTTGTCGCGCGACGGTTTGCAGCGATTCGTGAGCGACCATACGCAAGTCTCTGTCGGACCGTAAATCTGGATGATCCTTAGTTCCGGGTTGAGTTTGAAAGCATTTCGCAGTGCGTCATCAGATACGGTCTCTCCGCCGACGGTCAACGTTTCGAGATTCTTAAGTTTGCGCATTGTTTCGATGGTCAATCCATTGAACACGGCGGCCGGCAGAAAAGCATATTGACACTTTTGCAGTTCGTCGGTTATTGTTGTTGACACTTCGGGCAAGATCAGAACGCCAGCATTCAGAACCGTTCCAAAGATGTTCGATACACTGACATCAAACACATGTTTGACCGTGTCTAGCACTCGCAACTTTCCGCGGAACATGCATTGTTTTGTCGCTGATGTCACAAACGAAGAGACTGACTGTTCCGACATGAAAACTCCTTTGGGGACTCCTGTCGAACCACTCGTGAAGATTGTGTAGATGCCTCCGAATTGTGTCCGACACGGGAAAACGCGCAATTTAGACGAGTTTTGAGTCATCTCAATGTCGAAATGCATCCCGATCTTTTCTCCCACATACTTCAGTCGCTCTTCCGGCCAAGAGCGATCAAAGGGAGCATAAGAAGCACCAAGTAAGCAGCATGCCAAAATTGAAACTGGGTTCTGCGAGCACGAAACACCAATCAAGTCGTCTTCCCGAAGAAGAGCAGCTTTCTCCTTCTGAAACTGCTTCTGGATCCTGATTGCAGCAGCAGTCACTTCTTCCGCCAACTCGTTGAACATGATGATTTCTGATGTCGAACAGAACGCGGGCTCCGAAAATTGCCTCCAATTTGACAATATGTCGTTTTGGAAAAGCGACAAGGGGTGGTCAACCTTCTTAATAGCCATCAGTCTTGTTGCCTTGTTTGGACATGCCAATTTTCGCAAAAACACACTCGAAAACATGTTGACAGTGGATTCCAAGTACATTTCTCGGTTATACTCTATGGAAATCAGTGAGCCGTCAGGGGTTTCATCGATTGTGAAGGAGAAGTCAAACGCGTTGTTCAGAGAAAGGTGTGTGATTTCACATGTCGCATCGCCAATCGAGACAATGGGGTAGTCCAGTTTCTGACGAAAGTTGAAAAAGACCGAAATGGCATTCAGTTCCCTGTTCCGCTCAACAATCTTGTAGAACGGCACTGCGGAGAAGCGGCGAGACTTTTCCAATGAAGTACACACTTGCTTCAGAGAATCTTGAAAGTCGCTCGAAGTTGCGGGAAGTTCCACTTTGAAAAGTACATTGTTCATGAAGTAGCCTATCAGTCCCGAGTTGTCCATGTTTCGCCCAGCGTCTGCATACGCAATCATCACATCCGATTGACCAGTGAAAGACTGAAGACATTTGCAGAATACAGCCAATGTGATATTATAGTTGGTGGTGCCGTGCTTCTTTGCTAAATCATTCAACTCGTCCCATATTTGTGGGGGAATGTTTTTCTTTAATCGCACGTGATCTTCCTTTGTAGACGGTTGATAGTCGTATGGAATGGAAGTATGGTTAGCGTCTTTGTAGTAATCCAATGCTTCCGCCAGCAAACTTGCAGTCGTTTCGTTTTCTCTCGCTTCTTTTGCAGCGACCTTCGCAATCAGTTGATCAGTCCTTGGCGGCAAACTTTCGTTTTTCTCAAAGGCGTTGTAAAGACTATTAATAGTATTGGCGAGAATTGTCATCGACCATCCATCGGTGAGAATATGGTGTTGATTGAATACGATGTGAATTCGACTGTTGTCGGAATCCTCTGCGATTCGTACTCGTAGTGGTGTCATCTCCTCAATTTCGAACTGATGATTGCGTTCGTGGGAAACAGCGGCATCTAGATTGCATCGCGTGTCGAGGTCGTGAAAACTTTCAGTGAGGGAACAAACTTGCTGACACGGGGCTCTTGATTTCTTGAAAACGGTTCGATAGCTTGTTTGATGACCGATGAGCGCAAGAACAGCGTGTTTCATAAATCTCCAGTTGAACCGGTTGCTGTATCGGATGGAGATCTCAAAAATGAGGTTGTACTTTGAAGTTGAGTCAATTTGCCGAAGCATGAACATTTGAGTTTGAGAATGCGTCAAAGGAATGGCCTCCAAATCCAGCTTCTCCTCAGGCTGGTCATTATTATGTTCTTCGGATCCTTTGATCATCTTCACAAATCCTTGAAGGATCGGATAGTCAAAAAGTTGACTAACATTCACAACCTTATTAAGTTTCTTTTGTACTTGCCAGACAACTTGAAGAGCACTCAATGAATCTCCTCCAAGAGAGAAGAAATTCGAATCTTTTGAGATTTCCAGTGAACCTCCAAGTGTCTCGTTCCAGATGCCGCTCACGATGTCTTCGACCGACTCATTCTGATGGTCCGTTGTGTTGCACTTTACATCGTTACCATTCTCGTCCGTCCTCTGATATTCCAAACTCTTCTTGGCAAGTGCTGCAGGATTGTCGGGTGAAACAAACACAGCTCCATGGAGATTTGTGGTGAACGCTTTTCGGATGACGTCACGAAGCTCAGTTCGGTTCATGGAAACGTTTTTCAGCATTTCCTTAATTGAACTAGTCGAATGTTCGTACATGCGACTTTCTTCAATTGGTGGCAGGGATATTGTCAGTATCTTGTCCACTGTTTCATAATTCTGCCGAGGAAGAGCTTCCACAAAACAGTTCCCACTGGCGTAATCTGCATTTCCAAATAACGGAATGACAGAGCTGAGTGATGAAAAAGCGATAAACTTATCAACTTGAATCCGTTTTTGTTCCAAACATTGAAGAATGTTGAGATTTCCAATCGTTTTCGGTGATAAAACGGAACTCTGCTCCTCGAATGTTTTTTGAAACTTGTTTGACGTTTCTTGACCAGTACAATTAACAACGAACTGAATGCAGGTCAAGTTCAACTGATCGAAAAGGTTCTTCACATCCACAGCATCCGTAATGTCACAGAAATAATGCGAACTTCTGGACACCCTCACCACTGATATGTTTTGGGACTCCAGATATGAGCAAATTTCGGAACCGATGAAACCATTCGCTCCGAAAACCACAGCCAATCCATTTTGCGAAAAGCTCGTTGGAAGAGTGGAAGATATTCGGATGAAGTCGTGCTCGAGATATCCTGTGAGTGTCATTCGAATATAGGAACTCTGGGACTGTAGGCTTCTCTCCACTACTGTTGAAATCGGCAATCCGTCAAAATTCTCCACAAAGCAAGTGCGACTCTTGTTTTGCAGTTGATAACATCGCAAGAGTCCGAGGACTATGTGTACACTCGGAGAATTGTCCATGGCCACAAGCAGAAGGGTTTCAAAGTCATTCCATTTCTTCAGCAGCGATTCCAGTTCGAAAAAGTTTTTGTGAGGGTCAACCGTTTCCTCAATTGTGAACACCAATGTCGATGGAACATGCGAGCCATTCGAGTAGGACGGTTGTCCATGAATCCAGAAATCGGAAACAATCCCTTGCACAGCATTGTAACTTCTTTCAATCCAGCAATCAGCAAACATTTCAAAACGGTTCGAACGTTTTGAAATCTGCTTTTCTTGATTTGAAGGTTTCAAGAAAAGTTTCTCATTGAAGCAATATCCAGGCACGACTTGATGAGTTACCCAACCTCTCCTCAAACCTCGAATATCGACACCGCAACTCCAAAGCATTCCGATGCAGCTTGCCAGAGACTTCAGAGGTTTCTTCTTTGATCCACAGGTGGGAATCACAAGAATCTTAGAGTTCTTCTTCGCAAGGAGGTTTGAGAGAACTCCAGTTGGGCCGATTTCCACAATGACATCGATGTCGGACTTCACAAGGTAATTCACGATTGAATCCAGATTGACCTTAGTAGTCAAGTGTTTTTTGCAGTAGCCGCCATCAAAAGCATGTACGAGGTTGCCAGTTATACTTGATAGAATCGGAGTACCCGGCTCAGTGAATGAAAATCGATTGCAGAGGTCGTGGAACTGTTGAGCAATAGGCTTCAGCATCGATGAGTGGAATCCATGAGTCGTATTGATAATGCGGTACTTGACGTTTTCTTCTCGTAGAATCTTCTCGAAATCCTCGATTGCTGATATGGAGCCGACGACGCACTTGGTTTTAGAATCTACAACTGCCGAAACTTCGACTCCTTTTGGCAATTGGCCGCTATAGTCCCATAGCATCAACATCCGAGCAGTATCGGTAGTCTCGATTAATTTCGAACGCTCCAATAGTAAATTTAACATTGTTTTTTCATCAAGAACTCCGGAAATCGCTGCAGCTGTGTATTCGCCGACGCTATGTCCGATTAGCAGAGAAGGTTTGACAATTTTCTCCAGCACTTTGTAAATAGCCATACATTGAATGAAGAGAGCCGTTTGGACATATCGGGGTTCGTCGATTTGGCAAGATGTTGTGTGAGAAGGATACAAAACACTTTCCATATTTTGAATTCCTAAGTCGCATAATGTTTCGCATAGTTCATCAATTGCCTGTTTGAAGATGATATTTTTGGAATACTCCAGCGGCAGCACATTCGAATACTGCAGTCCTTGAGGAGCAAAGAAAAACGCAACATTCAGTTTTCCTCGATGATTTCTGCTCTGCATACCATCAGAAATGGTAAGACGGTGGTTCCTCTTGCTCACAACCAGAAAAGTTCGATGATCCATCGGTTCTCGTCCAGAGCATACTGTTCCAATACTTTGAATGTTTGATGCGCTATGAATATGACTTTTGAGTTCAGTCCTCATTTGAACCAGTGACAACGGACATTTGGCAGATATTGGAATAAGCACTTCAACGTCGTTTTCCTCTTCAACTATAAGTTCATCCGTTGGACACGGCTTCTCAATGATCATATGAACGTTGGTTCCACCAATACCAAAAGAATCGATCGCAATGAGAGACTCACGATTGAATGCGGACTGTTTCAATGGAACAGTGAAGAAACTGTCATATCCATCTCGAAAGGTTGAGAAGTTCGCTTGCGGCGGTATGATGCCAGTCTGCAGTATCTTTCCACATTTGATCAAAGCGGCGAGTCCGGAGGCGGCGTATGCATGTCCAATGTTCGATTTGCAGGAACCGATTGTCAAGTGGCTTTTGAATGAGTATGCCGACTGAAGAGCGTTCAATTCGATAGTGTCACCGAGAGTGGTTCCAGTCGCATGACATTCGACATATTCGATTCGTTTTTTCTCTCCCACCGACAGTTTTTCCAAAACATCCGTCATACACTTCAGCTGACCTGCCGGGTTTGGTGCCATGAAACTAGCTCGAGAGTTTCCATCGTTGCTCGTACTAAACTCTTTGATGACAAAATGGATGTCATCTCCATCAGCCACTGCTGTCGAGTACTTCTTCAAAACCAAACATCCAACTCCAGATCCGCGCACAATTCCTTCCGAATCCTTGTCAAATGGACGACATAAACCTGATTTCGCAAAAATTGTTTTCTTCGCATCTGTGAGACCGTTGAGATGTTCTGACCCTTCAGAAATCGATGCTGATCCAACTAATGCAAAATCAATGGTATTTGATCGAAGCGACTTAATTGCACTTGCCACTGCAACAAGTGTTGTCGAACAGGCACTGTAGACAGAAACGGCTTCTCCTTTCAAATCAAGGCAGTAAGACGCGTAGGTTGCCAGATAATTGTTCATATTCATCACAAATAACCTTCGCATCGCATCTTCTTGATTACTCGCATTGCCATAGTCGGACGGTTCGGCTCCCGCAAAAACGGCACATCTCAAATTGCTTCTTTGTTCTGCGTAACCGGCATTTTCCAGTGCAAGATAGGCGTGTTGAATAAACCTTCTCACTTGAGGATCCAACATTCTTGCGTCTTCCGCAGTGATATTGAAGAAATCGTTGTCGAATCCAAACGGAGATTTTAAAGATCCTTTTCCACCGGTTGTTGACACGACCCCACTGAGCAGATTCTGCCAGAACTCTTCGATATTTGCTGCTCCAGTAAACTCGGCACTCCATCCGATAACTGCTATTCGATCATCTTCTTGCTCCACGCTTCCAGTTGGGGATTGAAGCGTTTCCATTTTGCGAGTCAAATTGGTGGGCGCAAATTTCGAAACATAATCCTTCAATTTCTGATATGTGGCGTTTTCGAAAAGTTCAGACACTGTCAACTCCAAACCGAACTCGGTATTGAGAGAGTGTCTCAAGTTCTCCATACACAATGAGTCAACTCCGAGGTCCATGAACGGGATGTTCTCTTTGGTTCGCATGTCGTTGATACCGACCACTTCAGAAAATATAGTATCGAAATCAGAATCGCTTCTTGTTTTCTTTCCAATAACTTGCTCCCGAACAAGTTGCGAAAGGAAAGGTCGTAAATGTGAATGGCGAGCGACGATCGTTTCGAAATCTCCATCGAAAACAATGATTTGTCGTGTTCCGATCAATAAGTCCGTTGAAAATACTGACAATGCACTGTCGTTGTTCAGCGACTTCCATCCACCAGATTCTAATTGTTTTTTTATCTCCGAACACTCCGGTCTTGCCAGCATTCCAACTTCCTCCCATGGTCCCCAGTGAATGATGTTCGTCTTCAACGATGACTTTTCCAAAAAAGAGACGACGAGTCCATTGGCGAATGTGTAGTTTGACTGTCCAAACGATCCGAGTATACAAGCGATCGACGAAGAAAATGTGAATGTTGCTGAGGACGAGCAGCTTTTCGCGAGATTTTTAGCACCATCCAGTTTCACAGCTATCATCTCCTCCACATTTGCTTTGCACATTTTTGAAAATGAGACGTTATCAACAACACCAGCAAAATGTAGCACATCGTCATATTTGTCATTGCTTTGGAAGGTTCGGATGTCAGCAATCAAGTACTTCCTGTCAGAACTGTTTGGAATAGTTTGTCTCGTAATGACGACAGACTTTTTCGGCTTCAACTTTTCCAAAACTGCATGACCAATACCGCCAGTACCTCCGGAAACCAACACGTTTTCCATTTGCGCTTGAGTTTTTCGTTGGGGTTTGACTCGTTGTAATCGCTCCACCAGCCGCTTTCCACCAACATTGAAGACGCACTCGAAAACATCTAACATGTTGAGATCGTATTCCAAATCCGATATCCTCTCGATTGACACGAATTTGTACTGCAAGTACTTCTCGGAAGCCAGCGTTCGTATGGTTCCTGTCCACTCGGTATGAGAAGTTGAATTGTTCCAGCAGCAAACGAGTATCATCACGTTTCCATTTCCATTAACCAAGCTCCACAACTTTGCCAATTTCAAAAATTCGTCGATATTGCTCTCCAATGGATGAAAAACGATGATGCCCTCCGTGAAGTCGGAAATTTCGTGTTCATCGATTGAGCAGAAATGTTGGAAGTTCCCAAACGATACAACTTTCTTCATTGCTTCTCTTCTCGTCATAGGAATCTCAATGAGAGTTTTCTCGAAATAAATTTCTTCAAATGAGTCGACTTCCGTTCCATCGATTTCATCGTGGTACGGACTCAATTTCCAGTGTAGCCTATTCTTGAAGACGATCGGCGGCAGCTCGACTCTTGAAAAATCTCTCTTCCACTCTTTTGCAACTTTCCCTTCTTTCATGAAAACGAAGCATAGCTTCAGAAGAGACGAAAGTCGTTCATCAGTTGTCAAAGAGTTTGGAATTGCACTGCTCATCACAATTTGACGTTTGAAATTATAAATGATGAAATAACGATGAGGATACACCTTCTTCCTCATCAAGCTGGACCTTATATTTTCCAACGAGATGTCTGACATCTTCACATACTCCTCGAATTGATCGATATAGTTCCGTAGAGAATCGGCAGAGTGAGCAGATAAAAGCATTGGGAAGAAGATGTCAATTGAGTCCGAGAACGTGGATTCCTCTATTTGATTCCTCGGTTTTACCACAACACTGCAGTTTGATCCGGTAAAACCGAAATTGTTGATCACAAATGCAGAACTTTCATCCAAAACCAAATCTTCTCCGACAAAACGACACATCAAGTTGCTGTTCCTGATCACTTCTGTCGGACACTTCAGATGAAGTTGAGCTGGTTTATACCTCGAGTGCATGGCCATCAACAGACTGCATAAAGAAACCAATCCACTGGCGCCTTCCGAGTGTCCCACGTTTGACTTGATACTGTTCACTGCACAATCCGAGCTCGTCAGCTTGGCAACCGCATTTGCTTCTATTGGATCTCCTAATTTTGTTCCGGTGCAATGCATTTCCACTCCAGAAATAGTTGTAACTCCTTCAGTTGCCTTTGACATCACTTCCAACTGTGATTTTCCGTTTGGTGTGAAAAGCGAAGAACTGTTACCATTGTGACCAACTGCCCAGTTTGTGATGACAGCAAGACTTTTCAGTTTTGACGATTTGGAGATTAACAGGCTACAAACAGCTTCAGACCGTTTGTAACCATTGGCATCAACATCGAAAGCTTTGCAGAAGTCGTGAACAGTCATCTGGGCGTTTTGAAGAACATCGGTGGTCATTTCATGCAAAACCAAATTGACAGCTCCGACTATTGCGTATTCACATTTTCCAGAGTCGATTGCATCGCAAGCAAGCGACAAAGCGTGGAATGACGAAGAGCAAGCAGTATCGACAGTAGATACGGGTCCTTTTATCTTCAACCAGTGTGCAATTCTTCCAGCTAGAGCAGAATTTGATGTTCCGCCTCCCCACTCTGCTCGAGGGTCGTTGTGTCCGTGAGCATAAACAATATGAGAGAATTCATATGTTGAACATCCGATGAAGACACCTGTATTGGTTGGCAAGCTGGAGAGAAGCAAGGAATCAAGAAGCCTGGCAACGCTATTCAAAAGCAGTCTCTGTTGCGGGTCCAAGAATTGCGCTTCACTTGGTCGAATTCCAAAGTACTCCGGATCCCAAGCGCGAGCATCAGCATCAAGCAACGAAACTCGTACATTTTCATCCTTAGCATGGCGTGTTTTCAGCTTTTGTTTAACTTTGTTGCATTTCAAAAATTGCCAACTTTCGCTGTTTGTGCTCATTTGATTGAAGGGCAAAGTGATGTCAAACCCTACTATTTGAACATCAGCCTTGATCTGCTCCGTCGATTCCTTCAGCTCGTTGAGGTTCGGAGTTGGCGTTGGCGTCGGTACAGGGACCAGTTTCAGCACAACGATTGTCATATTCCGGACTTCACAGATTATCTCATTTCCAGCCGAAAGGATCACATTGACTTGGATGAACTTTTCAGTTTCCGATGTGATGACCGTTTGCGCGTGAAGACTGGACTTCTTGAAGAAATTCTCGTTTTTCAGACTGACGGATCCCATTGCGACGGGTAGGAAATAGCTGTCCGGACGACGAACAATGACGCTAGCGGTGATCGAGTGCATGGCAGCGTCGATGAGGGGCCAGGCGAATGGAGAAGACTTCAAGTGAGCAAAGCAACGCTGATCCGACCGCTTGGCTGTTTCCATTCTCCGGAATCCACTCTCGTACTGCAGTCCATTCCGATAGAGCGTCTCGTAGAATTCGTGAACGTCAAAGGTAATTTCTTTCTCTCCAATCTTCTCCAAAGACAACTTTCCTTCTCTGACTTCAACTCTCGCAGAACAACAGACTACGGAATTCACCGTCAGCTCAATAGTCATGTTGGAATTCCATCGAACTTCAAACTCCTTGCTGTCTTCAATGTACCATGGCTTCACAAATTTCACATTTTTGAGGACAAGGTCCAATCCGAAAGCTTTGGTTTTCACAAGTTGATCCATTTTGAACATCTGGTATGCTCCGGCCACAATAATCCTTCCATTCAGTCGATGTCCTTCCAGAATTTCAAACTCGTTTTCCTGGATGGTCTGCTTCTGAAGAACAGGGAATTCGACAAGGAAGGCGTCGTCGTTGTCAATACAGCCGTAAAGTTTGGACCACGTGACGGGTATTCCTGACTGCTCCACTTCAAGACAAGCTTGCACAAGAGTTTCAACGTCTGAGTCCTTTTCTTTGCACGTTTGTACAATTCGGTGTTGCGCAAGTTCGGCTGGCGCAATGATTCTTTTGACGAAAGTGGCCAAAACTGCCGCTGGGCCTGCATCTATCCATACGGAGACACCTTCGGTCTGCAGTGTTTCCACGCAATTAACAAATCTGAAAAAAGAGAACTTGCGGCTATTAAATAGTTGGAAAGTTACTTGACAGCCGAAATGGTGTGTTTGATGATGTAAGCTTCCGAAAAGGTGGTGATTATTTGTCCAGTTACGTTGCTGACCAGAGGCGTTGTGGCCGTTCGGAAAGTCATATCGGAAAGGCATTTGCGCAGGTCTACCAAATGAGACTCTTGGATAAGATTAGAGTGAAAGGGGTACAGCTGGTTGACATAGGTGCCTTGCTTACCTGCAAAGAGGGAATTAGACATAAAATGTAGCGCGGCCGTCACCTTGCCCCTTCACGAATGCGAGAGCCATATCGAGCTCAGATTTAGTCCCTGCGAATACAACTTGCTTCGGGGAGTTTAAAGTCGCGACGCAGACTTTGAACTTCCGAAGGACGTCATCGGCCACTTCTCTCTGAACTGCTAGCAAAGCTCCCAGCCCGGCGATGTTCTCCATTGCTTTTCCACGTTCCACTATCAATCTCAGCCCGTCTTCTATGGACATAATACCAGCCAAGACACCAGCAACCAATTCTCCCACACTATGTCCGAGATAGTAATCAGGTACCACTCCCAGTGACAGCCACAATTGAGCGGTTGCATATCCAAAACAGAACATGATTGGCTGCATGTGTTTTGTCAATTGAAGCAGCTTATAGTGATCCGTATTGAATAGAATTTCCCAAAGACTGACATCTCCTTTGAGATACTCATCGCACTTGCTCAGACAGGTTTGCAGAGCCACTCGGAACACTTCGTAGTTTTCCACAAGCTGACGTCCCATCATAGGATACTGCGAACCCTGTCCTGTTAGCATCAACACAGATTTCGACTTGATTTGACAGTTTTTGATTTGTTGAGAAGTTGCAGTTTTAATTTTGCTGATGACGTCAGAAATGGAAGTTCCAATAACGGGAATCGCAAACTTTCCCGTAGTTGGGAGAGCTCTTCCTGCTTCCAACCGAGCCACCGCCTCCGTTTTGATTTCCTCAAAGTTTTCCTTCTTGTCAAAGAAAATGTTCACACCAAACACTGGACAAAAGTCATTCAACTTGTTCACTTCAACATTCACTGTTTCCTCATCGCAATCGGATTGACAATCAACAGCTGATAGTTTCTCCCAGATGTGGCTAGCAAGCTTCTCAAGTGTTGAGTAGTTGTAGACATCGGACAGGTTCAACTTTGTTTTGAATGTGGAGTTGACAAAGTTCAAGAATTCGGTGAGAAGTCTTGAATCAAGACCGATGTCCATGATACTTCTGTTGCTTTTCAATCGGCTTGGGGAACATTTCAAAATCGACGAGATCTTCTCTTTGATAATGTCCAATACTTCCTCTTCGTCCTCAACGGCGACGTTGATGGAGATTTCCTCGAAATCTTGCGTCCCGTCAGATGAAGTTGGCGATGTTTCGTTTCCCGTCTTGCGAACAACAACATTCTCGAAGGGAAAGATGCCTTGCCGGATAAGATCGCGCGGCAAGTCTTGTCGGTTCTTCAGAATGACCGTCCAGTCAATGTTGGCCACCATGATCACCTCCGGTTTCATTCCGATGCAAGCCTTCAGATACCTCAACGCATCCTTGTTGTGTTGGCCCAGAAAACCGAGATCGGCAAGGAACTTTCGGACGTGCGCGTTTGTAGCCATTCCAGTGTCAATCCAGTTTCCCCATTGAATAGCGCAACCGGATTTGCCCTCATTTCGGCGACGTTGCACTTGATGCTCCAAATACGCGTTCGCAACTCCATAGTTGAGTTGCCCTTCATTTCCACAAGCGGCAGTGAACGAAGACATCATTATGAAGTGGTCAATCTGAAATGACACAATGACACAATGAAATGACACAATGAAACATACCTTGTAGTTGAAATGACTTTCAATTGCTTCGAGCACGTGGAATCCGTCGGCTTTCGGTTTGAAAACTTGATTGAAAGAGTCTTTCGTCTGTCGTTCAATCTTGGAATCTTTCAAAACTCCTGCTGAGTGGATGATGCCTGTCACGTTGATTTGAAGACGTGTCAACTCTTTGATCAACGTCTTCTTGTCACTGATGTCAGCAGCAATCGTGTGCACCTTCGATTTCCAGTTTCTGATTTCGCGCAGTACGTCTCCACTCGGTTCCCTTCTACTGATGAGGATAACGTTTTCTGCTCCATTATTTCCGAGGAACTTTCCAATTTCGAATCCGATTCCACTGAGTCCTCCCGTGATAAGCCAAGATCCAGAAATCGAACTATCAGAGTCGACGAAGCTGACTTGTTGGATTTTTTGGTTCCACTCAAATGTGATCAATGGGTACTTTTCAGAAGTTATCGTCTTCATAAATGCAGCAGCGACAGTGTTCCCAATAGAAAACTTTCGGGACACGGCAAAATGACATTTGATTCTGTTTTTGGAGACAGACTTCATCAAATTGAGTAGAGTCATGAACAGCATTTCCACAGAATCTTCGAAGGTATCCAAGCGAATCAGAATGCGATTCTCCGAAGCGAGGTGTTGCTGTAGCTCTTTTTCCTGACCACCATCTTGGCTCAACACAAGAATGACGGTTCCGTCGGATGGTTTTGAGAGAACTATCCGGGGTCCGGATGTAGTCAAAATGAATGTCGGATTGGGAAACGTGTCGTCTTCCTCCACAAGCAAGTAGGACTGAGTCAGGACTTCAAATTTCTTCACTTCCTCCACCAACTTATTTTCGGACGGCTGAGAGACAATTCCATTGAGTTCAGGAGCGGTTTCGAGACACATGCTCTTTTTCCGGGTTATGTGATCCGTCAGCTCGTCAACAGTTGGGTAATCAAACACATCGCTGGCAGTGATTTCTTCTTCAGGGAAGTATTTCTCATTCAGTCGGTTCACAAAGTCCACAATCGACAGTGAATCCATCCCGAGTTCCGTGAATCCTTTTGAATCAAGATCTTCCACAGTCAGGGTTTCAGTAGCCAGATCGAAGACAGCCGATGATATCTTTCGACGGATATCGGTTCTGTCTACTGCCACGTCACCATGATTGCTCACTGATTCTGTTTCTTTTTTAGTTATGGCATCGGTGTCGATAGAAATGCTGGCTGCATCTTCTTCTTTTTGTTTCGCATTATACTTCTCGACGAATTCAATCTGTGCCAGTTCCTGGGCTCGAACAGCTGGAATCGAAAGCTTTCGTCCCCGAAGGGAAACTTTTGGAGTGTTCGTAGCAGACGGTAACATTGTGATTCCTTTCTCGTTAAGAAGCTGTTCAATCATGATGGACAAATCAATGATGTTCGGGTTATCGAACAAGTCACTTGTTGTCAGCTCAATATCTGGAATCGCATTTTTATTTCTTTTAGAATTGCGTCTCCCGCGTCACCTGGGAAGTATTTCTGGTTCAATCTGTTGAGAAGGTCGACAGTTGCCAACGAATCCATTCCCAGCTCCGAGAATCCTGTGCTCATTTGACTCTCGTCAATATCCAATCCGGAATCAATGACATCATTGAAAGCGCATCGAACCTATAAACGACATCAAACTATTTTTTCATTTCTTTCGCAATACCTTGTTTCTGATATCCATTTGCAGTGTCTTTGCTGCAACAAGGCCAGCTTCTTGAGAAGAGAGCAGCGTAGACTTCTTGTGCATTCTGATAGTTGGAATCTCAAGCCCCTTCGCATCCTTCAGCACATAAATGTTTGACAGGACTTGCTTCTCATGAGATAGAATTTGGAACTGCCAGAGAGCACCATCATCCACTTGAACCATGTAGTAGACGTCAGGGAGAACTGCGAGTATTTCCAGGAACATATCAGAAGGATTTGGAGTAAATCCGATAATCTCGTTGAGAACGATGTTCGCTGTGCGGAATGGAGATGGCTCGGCTCTTGAATCCACGTATACCAGATTGCGGTGTCGTCTGATGATTGCACTTGGACACTCGCGAAGATGTACCACTTTGTCTGGTATCTGAACTTCAACGACCGGCAATTCGACGTCTTCGGGTTCATAGGAGGACGCAGTGAGACTGAAGAGCTCCTTGTCGTCAATGTATCCGCTCACTTTGAAACCTTCGTTGTCTTCATCGGCTCGAACTACTGTTTTCAACCAGACTGGTTTTTCGAGAGTGATTTGAGTAGTTGAGAGATTTTGAATAGAAAACGGAATGTTGTTGCGTACTTTCAAAGCTTCGATCGCCATTTCGACAATTGTTCCGACATCAAGTGGCTTTCCTTTGAAGAACTGCGGGTGTCTCAGCTCAGAAAGCTGATTTCTGACCACAACAAAGTCTTCTGTCTCCTCTTCTACAGTTCCAATCAAATAGTGATCTACGATGTCTCCACGCTCCTCGTACCACAGCGACTGTTTGTTGAAGTGATAATTCGGAAGAGCGACAAACGCTTCTACCGGAGGGTAGACGGTGCTCCAGTCAAGCTCGTATCCTCCAACATACAATTTGATTATCATGTTCATCATTTCCATAGGATTTTCGAGAGAAATTGAGTTCTGTGACGATTGGTAACTTTTAATTGCCGGAGAGTTTGTATTGTTCAGGTTCAGATCAGCCAGCGCATTCAAAAGACTGCCTGTCGGCAATTCGAGCATGTCCTTGTTGAACTTCTCCCATTTCAACGATCCGTCCGCGAGTAAAACAGCAAGAAGCTCTTCACCGTCCGATGCCACAACTTCCACATAGTCGGAAAGAGAGTTCAAGAACTTGATGATTGCAAACTTCATGGCAAACGATTTTGGATTCTTGAGCGACGCAACCGTGTACATTTCATTGATGACATCATACTGCATGAGGCTCGCATCCAGAAGATCTTCACCAATCTTCACACGCACTTTGTCTTTCTTTGCAACACGATGAGGCTTGCCAGCTACTTTGGACACGATCCGTCCGGAACACGAAACAATGAGAGCATTTCGAATCGAAAAGTGTGAGCGATTATTGGCGAGAACACTAGCAATATTGCTGATTGAGACGTCGGTCAGAGGGATGACGGAAAGAATCTGCTTCTCCAGTTGGTCAAGAGAAGTTTGATTCTTTGCAGATATCGGCAAAATGTAGTACTTGTGTATGGCAGTGTACGGTTCCAGCTTGTTGTTATCGTTGAATGCAATTGCAGCAGCGTTCGTTCCGCTCACTCCGAACGAGCTGATTCCAGCTGACACTAGTTCCGCATCTTCTCCAATAATCGGCAGACGAACGCTTCCCGCATTGATGTCTTTGTTGAGCACATGGAAATGAATGAGTGTCGGGACATATTGGTAGGTGAGCATCAAGAAGAGCTTCAGCAATCCACACGTTCCAGCGGATGCTTCTCCATGTCCCAGTGACGCTTTCACAGATCCAATTATAATGTTTTGAAGGATAGAAGATAGCGTGTTGAACTCAATTGGATCTCCGAGAGGTGTTCCGGTGCCATGTGCCTCCCAGTAGTCGATCGAGAGAGACGGGCTTTGGTTGATGACGGATGTAAGCAGCATTTTGTGAGCCACTCCATTTGGAGCAGTCAACGACACACTTCTCCCGCCGTGGTTGACATTCACAGATTGAATAGTTGACATGTAGTGGAAGTTAGGTTTGGCTAGTTCCAGCATCAGAACAACACATCCATCTGATCTTCCGTATCCCGATGCTCGTGAGTCGAAACTCAGAGACATTCCATGGTGGGAAAGCATTTTTCCATTGGTTCGTAATCCTTGTCCTGCAAAAAAGAAATATTTGCATACATATATTCATTCGGGCAGTTTCACCTTTTTCATTCAAGATCAAGTTGACGCCGGCTACAATGACTTTCGAGCAACGCTTATCAAGAAGAGCATTGACAGCCATTTCCAGAGCAACAAGCGAGGAACTGCATGCAGTGTCGATAGTCACTGACGGTCCGTGACATCCGAATACGTAGTTGACTCTTCCAGCTATCACAGCTGCCATCGATCCGAGCATAGCAAGAATTGACGATGACTCCATCATGTCTTGATACTCTTTTTCCATCAATCCAACAAATACACCCACATCGCTGGTTTCAGTAACACCACTGTTTTCAAGACATTCTTGAACACATTCCAATAGTATCCTCTGTTGCGGATCAATGAGCTCAGCTTCACTTTTTGAGATTTTGAAAAATGCTGGGTCAAACTGACTGATGTCTTCAAGAATGAAGTTTCCTCCTTCCACTGGATTTCCGTACTTTGTACCTGCAATACAAAACTTGTGGGTCAGATGAACAAAGAACTCACCAGCAATCAAATTGTTCCTAGTAGGAACTCTTGTGGCAGGAATCCTCGATGACGCATTCTTTCCGACTTTGAGAAGATCCCACAGCTCGGCAGGTGAAGTGACTCCACCTGGTAATCTGCATGCGGCAGCCATCACTCCAATAGGGCTCAAAGCAAGACGAGTCGGTGGTTGGTCCTCTTCCTCCTCGAGTTCTTTTTTCATCTCATTATCATCATCTTCTTCTTCTGCAGTATTCGGGTTGTTGAGTGTCGACAAATAGCCGGAGAGAAGTTGGATACTCGGATAATCAAAGACACAAGTCGATGAAGCGTCCGGATAGTTCGCTTTGATTCCGTTTCTCAATTTGACCGCCTGGATCGAAGTCAGGCCGAGGTCGAAGAATCCAGTCGTGTCATCAATGTCTGTCCACCCAAAGTTCTCCTCGAACCACTGGTGGAGCATATTCCGTGATTCACGCTTCGCTTGTTCGTTTTCGACTCCTTTCCGAATTTTTGATGTGTTCACAGTTTTCGAGGCGACCGATGGGGCAGCAGTTCCGTTCAAGCGCTTGAATGTAACATTCGCGATGTGCATAACAATCTAAAATTTACAAAATAAGTAATATGGAAGTTCCATACAGTGACTCACGTCTCCAAATTCGTCGTATACAGTGGCATCACCGGTAACAAAGTTTTCGGAGGAATTGTATGTCAAAATAGCATGCAGCTGTTTTTTAGCGATGTCTCCATTGATAATTGAAAGATTGTCGATGGTGAATGGCACGAACGGACTGTGATCGTGCATGTTTTCTAGGAAATAACACATGACAATCGCTTGAAGGGTGCCGTCAATCAAGATGTCCAAATCTTTGATTTCCGCAAAACGGGCCTCTCCTTTTCCGACAGTGTATCTAAGTGAGTTGATCATTTGGAACTCATTGCGATAGGTCAGATGGCTTTGAGAGAATCGTTGATAGATGTTGTCACTGTGATACACTTCTGCTCGAAGACGTTCGTTCGGAAGCACATCTGACGTTTTTGGTTGCACAGGCGAAAAACTGATTGCATCAGTATCTCCAAACAAGAGCGTCGTCAAGTCTTTCTCTTCATTCAGCTTAACTCCGACTGGCAGCTCGATGGGTGTGATCTTGTTCAAAAAGTCAATGCTAGAAAGTCCAACTGGTTTCTCTCCTTGCAGTTCGTACACCAATCGGATGGATGTTGCACCGGGTAGGACGATTTGCGAGTCGACGACATGATTCTTCACATGCTTCCATTTATCCGATTCTAACAAGAATTCGTAGCCATTAATGGCTTTCGGATGGCTTTCAACTGGAATTGTCAATGGTTTTTCGGGAATTGGCAACCAGAATGACCGTCTATTGAACGGATATTCAGGGAGATTGACTTGTTTTCCAGGTCTTCCGAAGATAGAAGCGAAGTTGACTTGGCCTCCTTGCACGAACTTCTGCCCAATAAACTCGAAATAGTGGCTGATATGTTGAAGCTTTTCCGTATGGGGATAATGTTCGTTAGGAGAGAGCAGAAGGACATCTTCCGAAAAACGATGATTCTTGACTTCCGTGTCGATTGCTGCTTCCACAGCCTGTCTCGCAGTGGTGATACGCTCTCCTTTCAGATCGAACATTTCGATGTTTTCGATGTGGATGGTGACATCTCTGGCAATTCGTTTCATCATCCGAACGTCTTGATTGACGAATGCGTGCAGAAGGTCGTTGAGATAATGAGAGGGAGCCGCGTCGATTGCAGCCAGGAGAACAAGACTGTTCGATCCGGAAACCGCAAATGATTTTGTGATTTGATGAGATAGAATAACTCTGAGAAGAGAGTAAGTGACTGCCAGAACATGGTAAGTTGATTGTGGATCCGAATGCGGTTCGAATCGAAGTCGATTACAGAAAGTAGAGTAATGAGCTTCAAACTCTGGCAGGTTATTGAAAAACGAATCACATCCAATATGGGAGGGCGTTGTGGTAATATGCCAGTTTGTGGGATTCTTTTTCTCATCAGAAGTGAGGGCTCTGAAAGTAAATACTCATGTTCTGATCTAAAACAGCGAGGTATTTACCTTTTGAGGTTTTTCACAACTTGCGAATGATTCGTTCCCACCACTGCGTTCCTCCACTTGAAGTTTGTTTTCTGACTCTGGACAGTGGTGGAGATGTCAAAAAGACATTCATTGGTGTTCTCGATCAGTTCAATCAAAGAAGCAATTGCTTTTTTGAGACCATCCTTTGTTTTGGCACTGACTGGGAAGAGGAAACAATTGGAAACTGGCGTCGGATTGGCTTTATCGACTTTTTCGGTAGTCACGACGGTTTTTGTTCCAGTGATACCAAAAGAAACAATAGCTGATCGATCGATAGTGTACTCTTCAGAGACAAAAGGAAGACGAATGTTTTCGTTGTTTCTGTAAGAAAAGTTTGCAATACTAGCAGTTCCGGTGTTGAATTTATCCTACCTAATGTGTTCATTTGGTAGGAAATTGTGAACAATGGCAGGAACGGTTCCATGATTGGTGAGTGATGCAACTTTCATGAGCTGTATCATTCCGGAGGCAACCTCACAGTGTCCAAATTGAGCCTTCACGGAGGACATAACTAGTTCTTGTCCGAGTTTTTGGTACGCCATTGACTCGGCACTATCACCTGCAATTGTTGCAGTTCCGTGTCCTGAAATATGAAACGCTTGAAGTTAAACTCTTGTTTTGGTTTCACCTTCGACATAAGAAACGTCTCCGACTTCTTCGAGCAATTGGGAAATCGCACTAACCACAGGAGTGATCACAGCTCCGCAATGATGGCTCTTTGCCGATGAGATACGGATAAGAGCGGAGTCGCCGGGTTCAGCAGCCTTCAGTATGACGACTCCAACACCATCCGATCGACAAAATCCGTTCCCTTCGACGGAAAACGATTTTGTGCTGTTATGGTCCAGAAGAGTTCGCAGTGAATAAAGCCATTTTGATGATTGAATCAGTTGACTAGTTGCTACGACAGCGTATTGACGGCCTGAAATGAAAAACACAAACGGTATACCCTAAATGTTGGCAAAACCTTCTCGAATAGAGTTCACAGCCATTTCCAATGCGGTGGCAATAGAAGAGCAAGTGGTATCCACAAGAACAGCGTGTCCTCGGATTCCGAGAAGAGCAGCCAGTCTTCCAGCAATCATACTGTGCACAGTCCCCATCCAGAGTCGTTCGTCGAGATCTTCCACGTGTTTCTCGGCCATTGCACGATACTCGGAGTGCGAGCTGATGGCCACAAACAGATCGGCATCAGGAATTGCAGCGAGTCCTGATTTCTCGAGAGCATTGTACGCCGAGTGAAGTAGTAGACGGTGTTGTGGATCGACAAACTCCGCTTCGTCTTTTGCAACGGAGAAAAACGAGTTGTCAAACAGAGAAATGTCTTGTTTCAACAATCCGACTTCCAATCCAGAATCACCTTCACACTGTTTCTTTCTTGTGTCCGAAATCTTGTCAGTCACTAATTTTGATGTCATCAGAGTATCCCAAAGCTCTTTCTCTCCGTCCACGCCAGCGAACATGAAGTCAGTGGCAATGACGTTCACATCAGTTGAAGAGTGCCCAACTGATTTTTTCTGTGCATTTGATGGTTTTGAAGTAGAAGCCGCGGCAACAACCGTAATCAGGAAATCGATAATATTTCTCGCGGTTGGATGCGCTTCCAGAAGATCAAAAGGCATAGTTTGACCTACAGCCGAACCGAAAGCTTCCACCATTTCAATAGAAGTCAAAGAATCAACAGCTCCCGTCTCTAGCAAGTTGATGTCGTCTTCATCAATGTCCAGGAATCTCTTGACAATGTCTTTCACAGTGACCTCTATTTCGGCAGGAGACATTTGGCACTCCGGTTGCTCTATCTCGCGAAGAGATGTTGCTGCAGCAGTTGTTCCGACAGGTAATGACTCAGGCCAGAACTTTCTCTTGAGGAACGAGTATCCAGGCGTTTTCACAATTTGTCCATGGAACTTTAGAATCGGTTCAAATCCAGAGGCAAAAAGTTCACAGTTCAAACTTTGCACTTTCTTAATCGGATCTTGTTCCGTGATTTCTTGGCCGTTCACGACAAACTTCATCAGGTTGGGTAGAGCTGAGAGAGCTAGTTCTCCAGAAACATGAATTGGCAGAACCTTCTTGACTGCACTCTTCAAGTGTTGAATTTCAATCGGTATTTTCGACGATTTCAAGTCGATATTGGCGAGGATATCAGTGATATTTGACTCTGCCACGACTCCTTTGATGAGTTGTACTGCATGCTCAAAACTGATCACTTTTGCAGCGGCCAGACAGAAAATGTGTCCCATTCCCTTTCCGCGCAACTTGTTTGGAAGTGTTCTGTACTGCACGAGCAACTCAAAAGTCGCCATACTCGAAATCAGCCGCGAGATATTGTAGGTGAGTGGTGTCAAGGTGAGTTTGAACGGGAAGAAAATGGCAGTTCGAGCTTCAGCGATCCCGCACGATTCAGCCAACTTGCAGAACTTGTCAACTGCAGAGTGAAATGTTTCGTTGCTCTCGTACAGCATTCGCAGCAACCACAGCTTCTCGTTTCCTTCGCCAAACTCAACTTCGAACGATCCTTCCTGAGTTCCCGTGAGAGAAAAGTCTCCAGTTCGTAACTTTTTGGCCATTTCCTCTCTGTTCTTTCCAAAAACGGCAGCTCGGACATCATATTTTGTCTTTCTCTCGTTGACAGTGTACAGGATGTCTTCGAAAACAGCATCAGAGTTTTCCAGGAACGAAGAAAACTCTTCGATTTTCATCTTCAGTGACTCGTGACTTTTTGCTGACAAAAAGAGAACATTTGACTCGGCGTAAGATTTCTGCTGAATGGTCTGAGTTGGCGGCTTCGCAATGATAGCGCATGCATTCGTTCCTCCAAAACCATAAGAGCTAATGGCCACTTTGGTCAAATCCATTTCTTCATTCACGAAGACCATCGATTTCTCTTCTCCCAAGTCCTCCGTCGGAAGTTGAAGATGCAGTTGGTTGGGGATTATACCCTGCTGCATTGAGTAGAGAGATTGAAGCACGCCTATAAGTCCGGCTGCTCCTTCCCCATGTCCCATTGAGCTGAAAGCATCGGATTAAGATGTGTCGTCGGATTAAAGTGTCTCCCCCACCTCTTCGGGCTCATCACTTTGATATCCGGTTTGAATGATTTTTTGATAGCAGTCAATTCGACCTGGTCTCCCAATTTAGTTCCAGTCCCGTGACAAGTCACAAGCTGCACTGTTGACGCATCCGTGTTTTTCAACGCTTCTATTTGCACCTGCGAACCTCACTCTACCACTTTTTCCAAGCGATGACTATTCATACCTCGTATTGAGAAATCGGATTTGGTGCCGTAAGTGACGGAGTCTTTCCGTCGCTGTTGAAAGCAGACCCGATGCATTCACAGTGGATTTGGAGATTGTTCTCCGTGGCAAATTGCTTCGAGCAGAGAACAGCGACAGCAAACGACTCTGCACGCACGAATCCGTTGGCCGAACGATCGAAAGCAGCGAGACGACCATTCGGGGACACCATGTGCGAGTTGTAGAGCGAGTGAAACGATCTCGATCCGACGTGATTCGCTCCGCAAACCAAAGCAAGTTTTGTTTCTCCACTCAAAATGGCTTGGCGAGCTAGATGAAAAGCAACAAGAGAGGATGAGCAAGCAGTTTCGATTCCAACAGCAGCTCCGCGCGAGTTCAGGAAATAGGTGATTCTGAGAAATCGACAGAGTTTGACCAGTGTCTCAAGCAGAAAAAAAAATACCTTCCACACATCACACTGGCCGAGTTTCCAGTGGCCATGTACTGGTCAGGCGGAAGAAGGTCCTTGTAGTCGTAAGCCCACGCGGCAGTGTAGACGGCGACACGAGCGTCAGACGCCATTTCGATGGTGATCCCGGCGTTCTCGAGAGCCTGGATGACGCCTTGCATCAACATTCTTTGTTGAGGGTCCATGCAGATGGCTTCCGATTCTCCCGTCTGAAATTCGATCGTCTTTCTTCTATCGAGACACTTTGAATCTCACTCCAAAGTATTGATCATCAAAGTATTCGATTCCATTCACCAGTGCCGCCTTCACATCGGGATGTTTCTCGCGAAAATCGCTTAGGTAATGTTTTTCCGCTGGCAACGGAACAATGTTGTCTCTGAAATCACGTTTCTTGTGAGTATTGTACCTGAATTTTATAAATACCGATTGAGAAAAATGTTCTCAGCCATTTCGTGTCCGTCTTCGCCATTCGGAATTTTCGCCCAGCTTCCAACGAGGCAAACATCCATTTTTTCGGCTTCTGAAAACGCAAAGAGTTATTCCGAATCTATAGTAGTAAATGATCCTAGACAGTCGAAGATCGCGAGTATTTCTACCAAATGTAGCTACTCAGCACTTGTTTACACCAGTCTAACACCAGCCAATCAAGCCTGAACACTGTCGTTCCGCAAGAATCGTCAACATTCACCTCGGGTTTGGGGAGCAGCAATGAACGGCATCATGGCTCTCAGAAAGAGAGACTGTGATGTCCTCACTTTCGTGACTGCCCCTTTTATACCGGTGCTCAGACGAGAAAAGAAGTGTACTCTTCAATTGAGCCAATTCCCGCGTGTTCGTACGCAAAAAGTTGTCATTTCTTCTCGTTTCCCACAAACATCCTTCGAAATTTCGGCCAATTTCCCGTCCATTCACAGTCGCTCGGTGTACACACTGGGAAAGCTGAAGCCAATTTTCGAATGCTCAATTTCTTGGAAGCTCCGCGAACTCTCGTCGTCTCGATTATGCCGGATGTCCCTTTCCGGCTTAGCACGCCTTCGTTACCTTGACGACATGTTTCATCTGCTCCCTGGCGACCCGAGACTTCCACTTCATCTGTCGTCGCTTTTCGTGCGACTTCTCACCACTCTGTAGCATTACAATGGAAACTTCCGCTCTGTTTTCTTCGCTGTAAACAAGTATCAAGTAAGTATCGAAAAACAGCACTGTTTTGTGATCAGAAGATTTTAAAAAGCGCGGCAAAAAATGTATTCGATCTAATTAGCTCTTATATATTGCAGAAGAGAAAGGCTCAGAAACACGCCTGTGCACTAGAAGTGATACACTTTCGCATGTCTTCAACGCGATTTCCTCTTGCCCTTGCAACAAAAAGAGAGGGCGAGACACAATGCAATGCAGAGAGACGCAGCGTTTGTGTGTCCCCTCTGTGTGTATGTGCGTGTGTGTGCGTGTGTGTGTGTGCGTGTGTCCGTGAGTGTAAGTGAGTGCGTGGCCATGCCTGCTGTGCGACCGAAGTATGCAAAGTTGCTCTATCGAACACTCGTTTTTGAATTATTACACACCGCGGACGGCCAAACTCAGAAATTTCTCGGCCATGAAACTTTTCTGGCCTAAAATTTCAAATCGGTTTTGGCGCGTTGCTTTTTGCGAGCGTCTCTCTCATGTTTGCTTATTAATTATTGCCGTACTATCTTATCATGCCATCTTTTTTTTTTTGGTTTTGTTTTCATTTGATGAAACATTTGATGCGTTTGGTTTGGTGATAAACTTGGAAAGTGTTTACAATTCGGAGAGCAAACGAAGTTTCAGGCAAACATTCAAAAGAGAAGCGAGACGAATTTCCGGAAGCTCTTCCTTGTTGTTTCCTCATCCTTTCTCATCTTTTTTCCTCTCGTTTCCTAGCTCCAATTCACTGAATAATTATTTTAGGGCTGTCCCTTCCAGATTTCGCGTGCGCATCTCAAAATGGAGTTTCCCCAATTGCCGTCGGATGTTGTCCCAAAGATCAAACAGCGTGTATGTGTTGAGCTTTTGGGGGTGAGAGGACCAGCATCGATCAATTAAGAGGCATGCGGGCAAAGAACATCTGCTATATTGGTTGCCCGCGAGCCTTTCGTCGCCCCTCTAACCTAAGCCGCTCGTTTCTCTCTTCTCTTCTATCTTCATGTCCCGCTCCTCTCCGCGACCAACACTTTTTCGTATCCCTTTCGTCGACGCCAAACTTTCGCCGATACCCCTTGCCCGTGTCCCATTGAAGAATGAATTCTCTTCTTCGCTGTCTTCTTCTTCTTTCTCCCATTCTTCACGACAGTTGCCCTCTTTTCTAGAAAAGTTGTACAGCAAGTTCTTTTATCGGCAAAAGGCATCACTAAAGACACCATTATCATTTTTACTCGAATTTTTTTTATCATCTTCTTCTCTCCATCCAGTCTCTCTTGGATTTGCTTTTTTGATATGAAACTGATGATTTTCAAGGTAATTCTGTATCAACCAAACCGGTGTAATGGGAGACGACGAACCGCAACGTTTTGACATGATCAAGGTGCAGTTCGATAAAGAGAAGTTTCGCTTGTATCGTCTGCCGAAGAAGATCTATAGAGAGAAGAACAATCTGTGGCGTGCTAAGTGTAAGGGCAGAGTGCAACGTCTTGCTGCTCAAAGATCTATTCTTCAGATGAGGTTGGTCGTCGAATCACAGATCTCATGAAGCGCAAACGAGCTCAAATCGCGGAGCTGAACAAACAGGTGAAGTTGCTGGAAAAGGTACGCACCGTCATCGGAGACCACTCAGAATCTCGCTTCTTGTTTAGACCCATGCGCATTGGGCGTTTCTGGCAAAGTCGCTCAACAGCGGGAACGAAGATTTCTTCCTCGACGTCGTGGTTGCCTCTGACGAAGATATCGAAGCCTTCGAGCAAGACAACTTTTTCACGTCGAGCAGGTAGTGATGAAGCTTCTTAGGACTGTGTTCAAAGCTTTTTCAGTTGGGCGAAACCAAGAGAGATCTCGGAGCTAACAGACGACGAGCTAGCTGAACTGCTAGGTTTAGATGAGGAAGACGACGGTAGTTGACAAGACTTCCAAGATCGTCTAGACAATTTTTTGTTCAGGTGACGGCAAAGCTGGAAAAGTCGACCATTACAGCTGGATTTGCCACCAAATCGACGGAACTGTTTTAAAGAATCACGAGAAAATGAAGATCGCGAAGAGGTTAGTGCCATGTTTGATACTTGGTCTCTCTCGACCCTTTTGTTCGCGCAACCGACTTCCACGCACTCTAATCGATCGAAATTGAGAGGTAACTTTGCAGTGACACTCGTGTTCCGCAGAAGAAGAAAGACCTGCCCAAGGCAGGTGATGTTAACAAGAAACAACCGGTCAAGGACAAGAAGTGCGCATTCTATTTTGCAGACCAACCCCATCTCTCTTCTTTTCAGGTCTGATTCTTCGCCTTCGCCTTTGATCGAAAAAGTAGAACCTGCGAACAAGGAGAAAAGTGTCGAAACTATTTCTCAACCCCACGAGTCTGTGCAGCAGGAACTCGTGGAGAGTCTGAAGCCAGATGCTGTGAAAGCGGCTCAACCAGAAGCTGGAAGTAACGTGGAGCAAGTCGAGAAGGTTGACGTTAACACTGCAGCTCTCCAGAAGAGCAACGAACTAAGTGAGAAAGAACCTCAAACTCCAATTTCCGTTGAAGAGGAGAAGGAGACTGAGGAAGTCGTCTCTGCACCTCCAAAGTCGTCTCCGGCTGATGAGACAGTCGAAAATGTCAATGTCAACGTTGAAAAAGCTAACGATCTCAATCCAATCCCAGAAGTTGTCGAGGAGAAAGTAGTCGATATCATCAAGTCCGAAGTTGACTCTGAAGTGGAGAAGGAGACAGACGGAACAAAGGAACCCGAACCGAACACGGGAGAGAAAGATCTCAAGTCGGAGAAAGACGATGCAAAGGAAGAGAGGAACGAGCCGAAGTTAGTCGACATTAAACCGAACGATGAAGAAAAAGAGCCGGATACAAAAAAAGAGGAGATACAGGCGGCACCCGCAACTACATCGAACGAATCTCAAGAATCGAGTCCAGCACTGTCGATTTCATCTCAGAATGAGCAAGATTGGGTGAAACCTGAGAAGAACCAGAATAATCAATCAGCGAGCGACGTTGACATTTCTTCGGCTACAACCACTACTCCACCGGACACGAAATCGTCTGACATCTCGAGTGTATCTGATCTCGGAGAGAGTCTTGATTTGGAGTCTCAACAGAGCGCCTCCAGCCCAAAACAGAAGAAGAAGCTTGCTGATCCTAGTGGATACTCAAAGCTTCGGCTCACTTCTGGCTCATCCGGCAAGGATGAAACGCCTGCACCACCGCCTCCCGTCAAGAGATCTGGAAACATCTGGCAGCAGAGAGCCGCCGAACGTGAAGAAAAGCTCGATGCGGAGAGGTACAGAAATGGCATATGATTCACTGACCAAGCGCTTCATCATCTTTCAGAAAAACAAGCTCGTCTCATGTCACCGCTTACCCGGCGTTGTCTCCTCTGTCGTTGACGGCCTCCAATCAGCCATTCAAGCCTGCATTCTCTCTCGTGAAAAAAGACGCTGTGCAGAAAACAGCCAGGCAAGAAAGATATCGGAACGATCATAAATATTCTTTGTTTTCAGAGTAGAAACATCGACTCAAAAACACAGTTGGCATCATTCGAACGGAGAGCCAGCGAAGGCAATTCAAATGGCTAAACCAGCTCAAGTTGCCAAAGAGCCGACAAAGAAGGTTGACTCCAACGGATGGATCACTCCAATTGTAAAGAAAGGAAAGCACACCGGCTCATCTTTCTTAAAGACAAAGCAGGAAGCTTATTATGCTCCTCAAACCACGAATAAGGAAGAGAAGGAGATCAAAAAGGCACCTGCCCCACCACCGACGTCGGAAGTTTCAAAAAAGGCCACTGAGTCCGCTGCATCGGATCCTGTCGTCAAGGAGGTCTTAAAGGAGGAGAAGCCAGACATGTAAAACTCAGATGACAACTTGTTTGATTAGGTACTGATAATTTCAGAAAGGACGATTCAATTCAGGAGAAGCGAGCTGAACGACGACAACGCGTGCGGGAGAAGGCGAAGCAGTCGGCAAAACAGAACAAGGAAGAGGAGAAGAAAGCGAGAGAGCTGAAACGCATCGAGCACGAGAAGATGATTGAGGAGGAGAAGAAAAAGAAACAGGAAAAGCAACAGAAGGAGTGGCAGCAAAGAAGACATGACATAATGTTGATCAAAGAGGAACGCGAGTCGTATCACAACTCACGCAGAGCTGCTGCGAGCTCAAGTCAGAACAACAATTACTGACCCTCAACAGTTATTTTTCTTTCAGATGAGAACTTTGAAGAAATGATAGAAGTCAGAAATCGATTGACCGAGCACACTGAGAGTAGAGGTCTAGAATGTGAGATGAGAACCAGGAACCATAAAGGTTGATCCAATATTTACTTGCAGACCGTCTAATTGAGTCAAAGGTGTATCTCGACAAAAGAATCAACGATTTGAAACTTGATCCGTTGACCATCGGTGATGTGAAGCAGAAAACGCTTGAGAGATACCGTAATCGAATCATTACCAATGAGGCGATCAACACTTATCTTGTCTTTGTGTCCGAAAGACTTGAGCAACCAACAAGCAATTTCAAGGAGGAGGACCTCATCGATTACATGAGTGATATGGCACATAACATTGCTTACGGTATCAGAAATCAGAAAACTTGTCTAATAACCGTTGATTAAGGTCCTGAAAACAAGAACTTCCTTCAACGTGCAATTTTCAGTAACTTCCAAGAATACTGTTCGTCACATCGTCTTAAGGATTCCGGTGACTTGATTGAGTTTGCGGCCTTATTGAATGATGTTTTTGCAGACAACATAATGAAGTCAATCCATTACATGAACGTTACACTCAAGAGACTGGCTGATGTAAGAGTGTATACTTAGAAGAGTACAGCAACTTAGTTCTCTTGCAGTTACCTGATAGGACTCCTGAACAGTGTAAGATTGTTAGAGTGCTTACCAACTACTCCACCCTGCATCGCACCGCACAAGAATACATCGACACTACTTCGTATCTCTACACTCGAATGAGACACCAGTACTTTGTGTTAGAAGAAGACTATTTGCTCACGTGTGGAGACAAGAGTTCAAATTCGATTAACGAGGTGAAAAAGACGGCGCCGACCGCGGAAGAAAGATCGGAAGAAGAGGATCCGCAGGAGAAGATGGAGGTGGACGGAGACGACGATGAAGACGAGGAAACAATCGAGGTGATCGACATGTCATGCCAAACCGATCACAATGGCGAACCAGTCGACTTGTTGGCTCTTTCGAAGTTGCCCCGCTCGCCGGATGACGATTGAACTATTTATTTTTGCGCATAACCTTTTTCATCCCATAATTGTTTTGATGATCGCTCATTGATTGTGCATATTGACACATTTGAGTCGCCTAAGCGGCCCGTTGATTTACTTGAGAACCTAATTTTCAAAATTATTTTGCCTAGAATTCAGTATTTTTCATTTCCCAGGTTTTTGTTCTTACAAAATCCGCCTAATATCTGACAATTTTAAATTATTTAATTTTTTTTGACTAATGTAATTTAGGAACATTTATTGCGAACGATATCGGAAGATGAAGAATGAGGAGAGAACTGCAGATGGGTTGAATCAAAACGGAGAAGACCAGGTGAGATAATCGACTTCTTCTTTCTTATTCTTCTGAAAATCTTTTTCTTTTTAGGAACACTTTCTGCAGTTTCACGCACAGGTCGACTATCGAAACTATCGAGAGTTCCGAGTTCGGGACGCTAACCTCCAAAAAATTCCACCTACAGAGACAATCAACGAAACCATCAAAACATGCGTGGAAAATATAATAGAGAAGCATATGAATAGAATAGCATTACTAGAAGACGAAATTAGACATCACCATCAGGTAGGACATGTCTAATAAGTCAGCCACATTAATCAGTTGTCATTTCAGATGAAGCGTAATTGGGCGGTTTTTACTAACGTGCCAAACGAGTACAACAAGGAAATAATAGCCAAAATCGTCGGATCAAGTCAACATGATATCGAAGTTTTCGAAAAAGAAAACTTTGGGCCTGCCTGCAAATGGTCTCAGCTGACCAAACTGAAAAGTGAAGAAGAAATGGGCGAACTGTTCTCGTCGTTCAAGAAAGTCAACAAATACGGAGAAGAAATCACAACTCCAGCTGAAATAGTTCAGCCGACAATAAGTGAATCAGCAACATGTCAGCCGACTGTGCAAGAAGAGGAAAGCCTTCCCATTGAGGAAATTCCAACTGTCGAATCCGTTGTGACTGAGGATGTTGCTGTCCGGGCTCCAACGGAAGCTGAAGTGAAAGCTGTGGACATTGAAGAAACCCTGTCTCCCATCGACAAACATGAAGCGACGGAAAACCAGAAAGTCTCTAAGTTGACAAAGAAGTATATGGACCAAAAAGGAGCGAACGAAAGCAAGAACAACACAATACGGTCGAACTCGTGTTCCCAGAAAGACCATGAAATGGCTGATAAGAAAAGTCTGCTTTCGGATGAACAAGAAAGCGACGAGAGTGCCGATGAAACTGATCTCGGCACCGAGAAGTACGGTTTTCTTATACGAATGACTGTTTCACCTATTTTCTTGACAGGTCATGCCAAACTGCAATAGATGCAAAGACGAGCAAAGCGAAAGAACATGTCGATAGCAGTATGGAGCGCTGTGGAACCAAGGAGATCCCGAACACATCCAGGTACCATCACAACCAGAAATGATAATCTTATACTACCTTTTCCCTTTGCAGTGACCCTTCGAAACGTCGTGCCCAGAATTCAGGAAAATCGAACGGAAAAAAAGGGAAGAAGGGAAAGAAGGGACACAAAGGACCAAAGATAACGCTCGAAGAAATTGAAGCAATTAAAAAGAAAAAGAAGGAGGAAACTGATAGAGCGTTCGAACAGCGTCAAATTGAAATGAAGATCCACATGAGCAAAGTCAACAAAACCGACAATAATCGACTTCACCGAAAGATTGCTGAGACCGCACTGCAGATTCTGAGAGTCGGGAGCGGTGTTTTGCCTCCGGAAATTCAACAACTCAATCAACAGTTTGAAGAGTTTGTCCAGTCGACCGGACTACGAGATCGGCACGTCATGAGAGACGAATACATGCTCAGACGAGTGATTGAAGTGAATGAAACACTCATCGGTAATGAGCGCTTCTCGAAACTCGACCAGATAGCCGCTTTCGACGAGGTCATGGAGCGCTGCGAAGACATCATCCCTTACATCATCTTCTCGCACACCATGGATCCGCTTACCAAAGAATACGCCGATTACGAAAAATATTTGATCGACTATTGTCTGAATGGAGAAGACGGAGAAAAACGTGAGTTAGATTTCGAGTTCGAAGATCACGAAATTCGTTTTCAGCTCCGGTTACTGAAAATTTGTTGGCACGGCTCAAGGTTTTCAAGAGGGAGGTCATGAAAGTTCACAGAAGTGGTATAACAGATTCCGCTCAATCAGAGTGCTAAAAATCTATTGTTACAGATCAGTACACTAGAGCTCACGGCATTCTATTGTCGCGAATGATATTCTTGGACGCGGTAAGAAATAAAAAACTTACAAGGAGAGAAACTGAAAACTATGTTCCAGATGAAGACAAATAAGGACGCTTCCGATTACGAATTGAAGGCCAACTACCAGAGAGTGACGCAGATTTTGGAAACCAGCGCCACATGCTTAAACATCACCGCCTTCCTGCATGCCCATCGAGATCATCCGAGTTTCAATTTGATGGAGGCCTGGCTCCTCGAATCGAAACGACCGACTCCGGAGATCGCGGATATCACTTCTAATTGATATTGCGAAATTACCCTTCCATTTACTGACTAGCATCTACAGCTGTTGGTTTTTGCGTTACGGTGCTTTGTTGAAATTCCGGTTGTTTTTGCAATCAAAAATGAATGTACCATATCGATCTCTTTTTAAGTATAAATGATCAGTTTTTCTGTTTTCGACTAATTATCTTTTTGTTTGCATTAAGTTCAAGTTAACTCATTAATATTATTTGGTTTCTAGCAGATTCAAGTCTTCGAAAAATGCAAATTGCAGAATGATTACTCGCTCTGTACTAAATGGCACATGCCCAAAAGCGAGAACACCAAAATCGAACAGAAAAATGACTGGCAGGTGCCGTGGTGAGTATTCTTTCACGAGATAACTCACCGATATTCAAAAAGGAGAATATCGATCATGTACCAATTCGAAATATCACCTTTCCCAAACTCTAATCATTAACAAGTTAATATTCGAGCCGAAACAATGTGCATCCGGCATTTCTCGACAGTCAGCACGTTGTTTCTGCTGGCCGCTGATAATGAAAACCAACGCAAGCGTAGCGTTATCTGTTGTTCGGCCAGAAACTGCAGTCTATCAACTGACTATTAACTCTTTCTTGCCAGCATATAGATAACCTGCCGTTTTGAGAAAATGCGCTCTTTCATTCTGCCATTTTATTGCTCCGTTTCAATTTCAGCGAAATTTCTTTCAGATTGGGTGAAATGGCGAACCGAGCCTGTATCTGCCTAGTCTCGGCAGCCATCATTTTTGTCATCGGAGCCGGTCTTCTAGTTGCTGGTCTTGTCGTCGTTCTCGGCGTTTTCCCAAACATTGTCAATAATCAAATCAATGACGTGAATGATCACACATGGTTAGCGAAAAATGGTCTAGATTTTCAGGGAAAAGTTCTTGGTTTGAATGATGACGGCACTCTGAATTCCTTCGCCGACAGCTGGGTTAACTCCAAATACATTTCTACAATGCAGTACTGGGTGTACAACTACACCAACACGATTGGAGTGATGAACCGAGCCTTGTATCCGGATGTCATGGAAAAAGGACCATATGCTTACGAGTGAGAAAGTGTTTATTGCATCTCAATTCAATTAGATATTTTCAGCGAAATCATAACAATGGATCGTGTAAACTTTTCGGAAAATGGAGAATTTATGCAGTTTCGTCAAATTCAAACATTCGTATTCAACAAAAACAAGTCCTGCCCAGGTGCGAGATAGAAATTACACAACAAGAGTTATCATATTTCAGACTGTGATCCATACAAAGACAAGTTTCTGATTCCCGATATTGGATTCCAAGTGGGAATAGACAGTCTCGACTCGACTATTGAAAAACTGCTCAAAAATCCACTCGCAGCCACATTGTGCCAAGCTATTATGAAGGTTGAACATGATGGTATCACATAAATCTCTACATTCAGGTTGCAGGCTCGCAATGTCGCCGATCCGGTCAAGTCATGCCAAAATCTTGCTGCATTGATTGAAGGAGAGTTGGGAACACTTATCAGCCTGTTCAATGTGTCACCATTCACCACCGTGGTATTATCATGTACTTTGTTCAGCTCTTGATTGTGTCCGCATTCAGACCGTTGATCAACTCATCTTTTCCGGCTACAAGACTCCGTTCGTAGATAAGTTTGTCAACGAAGCTCTCGGCTTGTTCCATTTCATGTTTGGCACGCCTCCAGATCCAATTGACAACCCTCCAATTGCTCTGAATGTGCGTGAGACCAAATACAGACAACATCTTCGATCGATCGACTTTTTCAGCCGCTAAATGGGACCAGTGACGTCTTGAACACAGTCCTGACGGGAAAAACAGACCCGCTGAAAGCCGGATATTTCACTGAATTCTCAAGCATTTCCAATGACTCCATGTTCAACAGCATCGGAAATACTCTTCCACCACAATGGTGGCCATTTGCTAACAAGACTTACTGCAAGGATCCAAACTTTGCACTCTCTATCAGAGGAACAAGTAATATTTAATTTCCAGTTCTGATTTTATGGTTTTCTCATTTCAGATGGCGATTTTTTCAAGAATTTTGTGAAGAAAACTGATATTCTACCAGCATTTGTGTCCGATGTCTGCAGGTAATGGCAGGAAATACACTCGTCGATTTTGACTTTCTATGTTTCAGAAGTATTGATTTTGTATTCGACCGCGAAGTCACAGTCAGAGGATTCAAAGGATATCGATTTGTAATGCCACCAACTCAATTCGACTACAGTCTAGACGAAAACTGCGGGTGAGGAGCGAATTGTTGTGCTTTGCTCTTTTTTGTGAACAAATTGTTGCAACTGCCGACTGTTTGCCCGACAGATTTTTGACGAATATTACAAATAGGATCCTTGTTAAAGAAAAAGTATGTCCGTTTTTAGATTCTGTATGCCATTGAAATACGGAGCGTACGAGTATCCAGCTCAGAGCGGATGTCTGCCTAGCGGACTCCTGGATATCAGTGGATGCACAGGAGCACCGATTATTATGTCGAAACCACATTTCTACCAAGCTGACAAGGTAGTCAGGAAGTTCGTGCCGAGATTCCGACCGACCTATGACAACGACGAGACCATGTTAGACATCGAACCGGTACCTCTTCATTCTGTGAAATCTGAAACCAACGTGTGTTTTTAGAATACTGGAACTGTTCTGCAAGCTCAAAAAAGACTTCAAATCAATATGCTTGTAAACCAGTACAAACACATCAGATCGTTCTCCGTTATGCGTCCAGGAGCCTATCCTCTCGTTTGGGTGAACGAGTCGTTCTACATGGATCAGAACACGGTTGATCAACTCAACTCGCAGCTTTTTGGACCTGTCAGCACAGTCGACACTATCTGCTGGATCGCTGTTGGCGTCGGAAGTGAGCACTGATTTTCCTTGTGTCGATCTCCAATCCTTTCATTGCAGGCGGTCTCATTGCTCTGTCGATTGTCATGGTGGTTGTAACGGTATTCTGTTTCAGAGATGATCACAAGAAAACTTCATAATTCTCACTCCAATGCGTTTCTTTTTCTGTTTGAACCTGTCTCTGTCTTCTTCTTTCTCTCAACGACACTAAAACATTCCAATTTTTACGGCGAAATTATGGTTTCTGCTCTTTGCATAGTGTAGGTGCTTGGTCAGCACGCGAGGAAAAAGAGAGCGAAAAAAACGGTGGAATTGAAGGACGGGAGCATGTGTGTATCAGTGTATTGTTTGAAGACGCAAAAGACAATGCTCATCGGGCGACGCGCACAATGCTTGTTCGGTATTCCGGACAAACTAATGCGGTCGGGTAAGACAAAGAGGGCCGCCGAGGGGCTTTAACCTCGAAAAGTGGCAGTGTCCAGCCCCTTCGTGATTACGGTCTGCCATTCCGTCAACGAACAACTTTTTCGACCGGACTCGTCCGGAACCATGACTTCAACATTTTGGCTTTTTGCGACTTTTATCGGTTTTGCGAGCTGTAGAACGATTCAGGTACAATCAAACATTTATTTTCATCTCGAATTTTGTTTCAAATGATTTGAATTTTCGAAATGTACCTCTGTGTCCCTGAAAAAATGTTACGATTGCAGTTCTACATAGAGCCAGCTCAAAAGCAAAATCCAACGTATGTGCAGCAATTAGTAGAAGGAAGTCTAAAGCGAGTTCAGCATGTGAGTCAAACTAAAATTGGCTGCTAGTTAGACACCTCTCTCTCTACGTCCTCTTCCTGTCGTTAATCGATCTTTTCCGTGCCAGGGTATGAACTTGACTTCCTCAGTCAGCATGGTTTATGATGGCGGCCATTACATTGTTGTTGATTCACCATCGGCGACGGATGTGCATTCGAAAGAGCTCATGTTGAAAGGAGTCGCGTCGAGAAACATCGCTCCTGGTGAAATCCAATACGTTGTGACCACTCACGGCCATCCGGATCACTTTGGGCAGGGAAATTTCTTTCCGAACGCAAGACACTTTTTCGGAAGCTACGAGTACTCGGACACTAACTTCATCTCAACGGAATTGCATACGGTTGGGTCGCGAAATTTCAGTTTGGCAGCAAGTTGCAGTTTTCCAGAAAGATGTGATGCAATTGACGAAGAACGTCCAACTCTGGAACACCCCCGGACACACAGCGCAGGATGTGACAGTCATGGTGCACAACGTCTCGTGTTGCGGGATAATTGCAGTTGCTGGTAAGTAACCCAAAAGCACTCAGCAAACAAATGATGCCACTTTCCATGTGATTTGTTCTACAACGAGGAGGATGCCAACGAAGCTGCGGGTATCTGGTTTCAAGAGGCATGGAACCCAATTATTGGCAAGATTAGTCGCAACAAAGTGATTTGTTATGCGGATTATGTGATTCCTGGTCACGGAAAACTTTTCCGGTATAGAGAACGTCTAGACGCCCCAAATCTCCACCAAATTTCAGAATAACACAGGAAATGAAGACGGCTGCTGACTGTTTTACGAAATATGAGACTACTCCGGAAGGAAGCACGGCCGACAGTCAGCCTTTGTTTGAGAATCATGTTGATCAAAACCCAGGTAGACGGGAAACTCGAAGAAAGGTTATGATACTGAGGTTGCAGTAGTCCGAAAGCCAGCTGAGACTTTGTTCTCATCGGCTAATGCGATATCGTCAAACTACATACAAACGCAGTCGACTGGACTCGTCGAGAAAGTGGAAACCACCTCAACGCATCCTGAAACAACCACTTCCATGTTTTATACAGTAGACCTTACGGCTGAAACACCAACACTTCCGAACAGTGACCTCATATTTGATGTTCAAGAAAACCTTCCACCCCTCGGAATGAAAATCAAAAAGAACTCAAACTACATTGAGCTGCCGGGTTGGTTGGGTATTATTTCAAGACGAAAAGCTTTCGCTTTCTAGATTTATCAGGTGACGTGCACCCGATGGTACAATCCCTGGCTAAGAAGGTATCAGAAGTGCTCAAGCCGCAGAATGACACCGAAATTGCGAAGATGATGCCACACTTCAAAAAATGGCAAACAACCCTTACTAAACTATGGTAAGTCACCAAAACATGTTCTTGACTTCTAAGTAAACTATTCAGGGATCAATATATGCGTGGTGTTAACTGAGAGAAATGAGCTCTCGGAAGCGGACAACAAGTGCATGGTTATTTATTCATATTTATTTGACATTTCCTTCTTGATAGTAAATACACGAATACTTTTTTTTTCAATCGGGCTTGCATGGAAAAATACACTTCGGAAGGTTCGGGTTCGGGAGGCGTTTGATATCAGTTAGCTGTTAGGGCAAATCAAACGGAACATAATAGTGAATAGGTGACACCAAAAATTGAGTTTAGAGATTGTGACGAATGTCGAAGTGCTCGGAAACGACTGGTGAAGAGGTGAGACCTTCAAGGTGTAAGTGTGGTAACCCAGAAAAACTTAAATACTCGAAATACCTTGAAGAGGTGGGACGTTCGGATTTCCGTGATGGTAATGGTTGCGGACGCTTTGTTGGAGCACCTGAAAATTAACGATGGGACTTTTCGGTTCATTCGTGACAATCACCTCTATTTGCATTCTCATCTCCTCTTGAACGTTAATCAGTCTCTGCATTGAGGTGTGCATATCTGTCACAAGGCGGTTCATTTGATGGTTATTCTGATTGTTGTTCTCTGCGAACTCGCGCATTTCACTTTTCACCGCACGGAACCTACAAACAATCATGAGTTTTCATTTCAATTTTCTGTTATTCATGCTTACTGGTGAATAGCACGGAGGAACTTTCTCTGGTAGGTTCGGAGACGTGCGTTTCCGCCTTCACCTCCCTGAAGGCACTTGTGAATGTGCCACGTGTGTTGAAGAACTCGGGCTGCCGCTTCCTTGTGTTCACGAGCCAGTTTGCTGTCGTACATGAAATTGTTGACGTTTCTCTGTCCTTGCGAGAGGAGAATATTGCGCGAGATGACCGCAATGAGAATCGAAGAAATAATGGCTCCCACGACTCCCACAAAGATTGCGATGACGCGCCCGGCATTAGTCTGCGGTACGATATCACCGTATCCGTTGAGCATGAAAGTGATGGCGATGAACCAAAGAGAGTTCGAGTAGATGATTGTCTGGGAGTTGCTTCCCGAAAATCCGTAGCGTTCGCATTGCACAAACATCCACGACATGATGATCCAGAAGATGAAGGTGAATGAAGTGAGAAACAGCACTGGCTGTTGATCGAGGGCAGTCTTGATGACAAACGAGAAGTTGACTTGAATGCGGTTTAAGGCAGCGAGCGTTCTGGTTGAGGCGTCCTGAAGTTGAAAAGTGATCCACTGGCACGAAGAAACTGTAATGGGCTACCTGGAATTGCTTGCTGTGCAGAACCATAAATCTGGCGAACAGATAAGAGCGGCAGAGCATGAAACACGACAAGATGACGTCGATCGGAACCTGAATTCCTAACATTCATATCAAGAAACATGTTTGTATGTCACTTCAATGCTTCGAGTTTGTACCGAACGTCCTTCCGCAGATCCATCCTTATGCAGCGAGGGTTCAATGAACGTCCAAGTCATTTCGCCGGTGCCTACAAACTCACTCATCAAAAACGTGATTTTCCAGACACAGACTAGTGTCAGACAAATTGGAATGTACCCGGGGAACAGAAAATTGTATTGTGCTTACCGGGCAGTGGACATATTCCACAGCAGATGAACTCGGCGATGAACTGGATGACACGTTCGTAGGTTAAGACGACTCTCCAGTCGTCCGCACCACAGTCCACAAGTTCCAACTGAATTTCACGTTACGAGGACAAGATGTGTACATGGAGAACTTACGACGATATCATTCAAATGGTAAAGCACAATGTGGTAGAGCAGGCCACATGTTGAACAGGAGACAATAACCCGAAGAGCAGAAGATGCCCAGTGGTCTTTCGTGACGCCGTACAGATTCTCGGCCGTCATCTCAGCCTCCACCAGCATTAAAATCACCCCGATTAATGCCAAGTAAAGCGATCTATCTGTGATGCGGACTCTTAAAAGTATGCCATTTAATAATACTTAAGTAGTGTGGATTGTTTGTACCTGTTCGAGAGGCGCTCGGATCGGACCCGATAAACTTGTTTAACAGCGGTGCTGTCGATCGGGACTCCATACCTTGAAACATTGATAATACTATTCAAAAACTGATATTTACTCCTACTTGAAAACGTTTTCGGTGAAAAATAGAATACAAATCTTCACACAACTCATTTACCAACAACGAGACACAAATAAGAGAACGAGACGAAAACGAACACATCGAAAGATGGTAATCAGTCTACCTGCTGTTATTTCGTTTGAAAGCAGAACTTGCATTGTGCGACGTCACCGATCCGTTGCTTTCGCATTGTGTCACCATCGCTGGAAAAAAAGTCCCGTTTTACTCATTACTCGCTTCTTGCCCTCGGTACATTTGGCCTATTTCTGTTTTCATTTCGTGTGTTTTTGGGTACCTGACTGCGATATTTTTCGCTTCTCCCAAAAATCGGTTTGCATTCCATGTGTGCGTTTCATTATTATGAAGAATAGGGATCAGTAATATGAAGCCCAGGTATTCCAGTGGCGAAATGAAACAAGTTTCTTGTCAGACTGACACCACCGAGAAACTCCGATGTCGATTATGATGTTAATGATCTCATTGGTTTTCTTCTTGACTGACATCACTTTTTTTCTTGAAATATGAATGAACACAGACCTATTCTTACATCCCGAGAAATAATAAATTCTGGAAGTTAACGTCACCTGGCAGTTCATGATCAGAATTGAATTTATGAAGAGGAATGCCTTTGGAGCTCTCAGAAGACACGTTATTGAGCCAAGAGCTCACGAGAGCACCACGAACCACAATCGACATTGCGTTCAGAGTCAGGAAACATGACCGACAGAGAAAGAAAACAGGAAAAGCGACCCTCTTAACGAAATCTCGTTTGCACCGCAGAAAACCACCAATCCCATTCTCAGAAGGCCGGAAATGGCAATCCCATCCGATATTCCCTGTTGTAGAAGACACCATTCACTCACTTTTCTCAAAGGAGCACGACGTCTCGAGAAGATTCTGGTTGACACTCGGTTTGATGTTGTTGATCCGAAGTTGCGATCCGGTGTCCTCGACCGTAATGACGGGACCATGATGGTTGGGTAGTGCGCGGGCTGGAATTGGCGCTTGACAAACTGTATCATTTTTTAAATTGATTCTCTAATTAATGTGCTGGTACTCACAGGACTCGCTCATTTCCTCTTCTGAAGAGTCGACGTGCAAAAACATTTTTAAAGAGAGCTAAAGTACGCCGGGCGTAGTTCTGCCAGTGAAATGAAACGAAACAGAGGCCGACTATATACATTTCCCTTATTTATAGCCCATGGATTGTGTGACACCGTATCGGACATCCACAAGTACAAAAATCCTCTTTTTCAGACACTCACCAGAGTGTGAATCCAATGACTCTCGACTATAGTCGATTCTCGTGTATGCCGGCGGAAGGGATCCCAACTTCTTCCGCGCGGAAAGCAAATTCTTAAACTGTTGACGGCTTCCATTGAGTCGCAGGAAATCCGCGGACACCTGTTGGGGGAAAAACACTCATTAGGTGGTATTCCGGAATGAATCAGCGACATATCTCCCGTCATCTCAGTTTTTCTTCACATGAATCACACGACTCTCTGAGTTACAGAAATCTTTGGTCGATATGCTTTTCTGAGCAGGAAAATGACGGTGACACGATAATTATGTGTTCAGATAGTGAAACGAGATGGAAGTGCAAGAAATCTTTCTTTTTGCATGTTCTTGCTACTGTTTCTAAACTCAAGCAAAACGTTTTCAAGTGACGCACATTTGAGTGCATCCTTCCTCTTCTATCTCTCTCCCTCAAATATTTGAACGGAAATTGAGTACTGAGCACATCATCATAAACTACCATATCGAGTTTCATTCGAATAACAAAGCTTTGTACCTTGACCAGGGCGTTAGATTCGCTGGCAGTAAGCCCGCTTTGTCCGCTGCTGAAATCGAAACTCTTTCCAGCATAGCCACCGCTATCAAAAGAGGGTCGAGGTGTTCGGTAGTCTTCTTGCTCCACAGACGGCGCCGATGCGATCGTCGGTCCCTGGAATGTCACGAATTCTGAGCTCTCATCTTAATGCGTGTGGAATACCGGAGAGTTGACTAGAACCTCACGTTTCATTGCAATGGGAAGAGAAAAAGAGTAATGTGTTAACCAGCTTCTACTTTGTCAGAATTAATAAAGTTTTGCGGGAATATGCATGAAGCATGTTGCTTTAAATTTGGTTATAAACGCTTTGTTCTGTATCCCCGCCCGCTTTCTGACATGAATTGTCGAATTCATCACTTTGTCGGTTCATTCGCATTGCCCTGACATCACTTTTACTCTCGGAAAACGCGGTTGTTGTCCATGGCACATGACCAAATAAAACCACTCTATTTATAGGGAGCGTTGTCTTGCAGTTACAAAATTTCAAAATGGACCACGTGCGTTTTTGAAGGTAGACTGATATGTGCCATTGTCGTAGGCAGGATACGAAAAAAGCACGTGTTCGCACTCACCAGACTCCTATTCCGGTAACTCCGTCGTTTATCGCTAAGAAATCGTCTTGCATGGAGAGTATCAGCTGCTTGGAGGGCTAAAATAAACACGAAGATTAATTTCGTTTTCCGAGAAAACAACTATGATAGAAAACATCAGCCGCACGAATGGGAGGAAACCTACTTCCGAGACTAGGCCGATGTTTGGGAGCATTGTTGAAGACACCGGGTGTGTGGGTGTGAAGTGCAAAGTAGGGCTGTACCGTACAATGGTAGTTCACTTCTGGATGGCAATGAAGTCGCGAGTTGGGTCGTTCCATATCTAATTCAGTGCTACCAGTGACAACATCCGAAATGGAGAGATCCGACGACTGAAAGCAGAAAAACACGCGTCTTAGAAGGCGGAGAAAGGCAGGGTGAGAGAGGGGAAAAGAGAGAGAAGTGGTGATTAAAAATATTTAGGTATGGCGTGTGTGGCTCGATTGATTCAATATTTTCGCCGTCTCCATCTCCATTCCCTCTTCATTTCTCCGAAATCAGCTGTTGAAGGAGAACCTCAAACATCAACAATAGGCACGAGAAGCCCGAAGAAAAGAAAGCATGAAATTAGCTGCTCGGCAGGGTGGTGGGACCAAATTGGTCGACAAAAGTCTGAATCGAGTATGGACCCGGAGCGTGTGAGCGCGCGGTTCGAATAAGGCGAAGAAGAAAGCGAGTAGCGCAAGGGGGCAAGAAATGAGAATAGAAGAGAGGGGAGAAGTGATCAAATTACGATTACCTCCATTTGCATAGTTGATAAGTCTATGCTGCGTGCGAGACGTGTACTTTTGTGTTCTTCTACCTCGATTACGCCTCCCTGAAAAAAAGAGTTACTTGAAGTTACTGAGAAAAAGAACGAATTATAAGAACAAATTATCAAGAACAGCGGGTGATGTGGCTATGAGCAATTGATTGATGTGCTCGTAACTTTTACAATTGAATGAGGTGAGTGGCCAATGTCAATGTACTTGGGGGTTTATGGTGCTTGGGAAAGGGAAAATAAGAACAGTTGATCTATGCTGAGCGATGATACTTCTCAAAAATCAGCTTACCATGGTCATGCATGATGAACTCATTAAGAAGGAACTCACGTGCCTGGGTGCACTTGTGTTTTGTTTTCTGCTTCAAAAGTCTCGATGTGATAAGACCATATTTTGATTCTACTTCTCTACACTGTTTATCAGAGAAAGTGTGCATCCGTTCCTAATCTAAGCGGCTTGGATTTGGCGAGATCAACGGATTCGACAAACATAATGCTGAGCTCTTGTGTTCCAACTTTAGGAAAATGGAAAACGAAGTGGAACGTGAGCTGGATGAGATACGAGTCAATATTAGAATGAAAATGGGGTCTGCCCTCCCCCCTCGAAGTAATTCAAAACTTGACGTGGCCATACACCGACACACTTTTGTTCTGTCCCGCCGCCATGAAAAGGTCCGGGGGCAATTGAAAAAAGTGAAACAGGTGCTCTACCCAGAAACCAAAAAATATTCAACACTTTGCAAAACGACGTCCCAGGCAACCAAAATAGAAACTAATTGAGGCAACGGACCACAGGAAAAAGTCGAAAATCGTTGTGTTCTTGTTTCTTGTGAAGCGAATGGGAGAAGAGTCAAATGAAGTGAAAAAGAAGCGGAAACAAAAAAGAAGAGGAACAAAACGGAGAGGAAACGTGGGATTTGAAAATTACAGCTTTGCTAAAGATGTAATTCTTTTTTCTCTTTCTGTTCTTGCTCCCAGTTTCTCGGAAGAACAACGCAAACACTTTGAAGTAAGAATGATACATCCAAATAAAATCTATACGGTACGAAAAGTCTTCTTTCCGGAAATGTTGATAGAATCTCAGATGGGAATTGAAGAAAACACGTTTAATATTTGACGATAGTAGGTGAATAAATCATTGAAATGCATGCGGCTACGTAGCGGGTTCAAAGCTGATAACTCTTGCAAGACAGGGTTTCTCGGTGCTCTAGCAAGTGAGGGAGGCTTTTTGAGTGCTGGATCTCACATGACATTCCATAAATTACCGAATCAACTCTTTTCTCTCCAAACGCACCAAAAAAGGCAATCAAGGAGTTGAGCTCTCGACCGATTACGCGCATCCTCCAGTAAAACAGACCACTCGCGACTTTTTCTTCCCCATTTTTTTCTATTTAATACGAGGATTAGATGGGTGGCCATATGACACACACTACACACGTTTATACACTTTTAATCAATTTTTGCTGTCCAAGAAGACATTATGGAAATCTATGCATGTTGTGTTCCGGGAGGTTGTGTCGTCAGTAATCCGAAATAGCGAATGGAGGAGGTCGGCGGCTCAAACAGGAACGAACGAACGGAGAGGAAGAAGAAGAAGAAGAAAACGAAAGATGAAGAAAAAACAAGAACGATGGGAGAAAAAATTCGGCTGGTATGATGATGATGGTGATGATGAAGATGGTGACACACACGCACAGACCCAAAAACAGATACATTCGGAGACAATGAAGAGATTAAACTAGAGAAAGACAACGGAACGGAAAAGTGACAGACAACCGTGAAAGGTTCGGGTTCGTAGTTAAACCTCAAATGGATAGATTTGTATGTGAAAGATCTTGTAATGCGTCATCTAGCAACCTAAGATCCAATTGTTTGCAAAAAAGACTGGGTTCCAGGAATCATTGCATTTCCCAGCAAAAAAGTGGAAGCGGTGACGTTGCTTCCCAGATGTCAGTAGAATATGGCTTAGTGAAGGACTCCTTTGCGCGTTTTACAGATTTGTGCGATCCCATGACCATCATTAAGAAGTTCTCGGCGCCGGGAATGATGCCAAATGTGATTAGCATGACGTTCTCAGCGCCATTTGCGCGAAGCGATTTTGATGCTATTAGCTGAGTAGGGACTTCTCGATTCTTAGATTTTATCGGCAAATCAGAGTATTTCGATATTCCAAAAGGAACCGAAATCGGAATGCGTGTCTCTATTTGGAGTCAATTAGTATTCACCTTCTTAGAGGCGTTGGAAAATGAATTTCTCTTAAGACGTTTAAGATGGGACAAACAAGTCTTGATGGGTGGTCTGAACCGCCCTGGAAGAATGTCACCATAGTTACGAAGAGGGAGATTGAGCGGAGCGGATGAAGATAATTGAAGACCTGAGAGAACTTAGAGATTCCTTTTCTTTTTCACGCCTATGAATAATCACATTATCTCAAAAACAGCTCCTCACCACGAAAGGTGTTATCAGTGGCGCCGCGACTCGTCTTTGCGATTTGGTCGCAATGTAATAGCATTACAAATAATAAACTCTAACACTGAGTAACTGGGAATGAGCTCGGCCCGAACAAGCTCGCGGGGAAATAGCGGAAGCGAGGGACGAGAAGCCTGTGAGTAATGTGAGAAAATCATTCTCTTGGTTCGAGCCCTATGTATTTCATTATCCGCCCGAGGCCTCCGTCCCGCTTCCTTCTCCACGAAGCCCGACAAGTTTCAAAAACCAGGCGCAAAATGGTGATGTGAAGGCTGTGAGCCAGAAAGTGAACACATGTCGCCCAGAAAACTGCTCAAGCGATGAGAAGACGAGGCTGGGAGAAAGTCGGAAAGTGCATGCACCCCCAACGAGTCGTAAAATGGCTCGAAAAGTGGTGCTAAAATGGGTCGAGAACGAAATAAAGGAGGGATGTTCGAGACGTAATTTTAAAGTCAAGAAAAGTCAGCCTCACTTTTCTTTACACCCAATATTCCATCTTATAGAACTGGCCTGTCTTTTTGGTTTTTGATAGACGTGGACCGGAGACATTCGGTTACGCATTGACAAGGAACCGGAAGACGTTTTGTGCAAAACGACGTGTATTTGTTCCTGATGCATTCTATTTGGGTTCACTAAGAATGAGACATGATTGGAAACGTGTTAGAGAGCAACAATTGATGTAATCAGAGGCTAGAATAGAACCAGAGGTCGGTTAGGCAGCCGAATAAATCCCCTTTCTCACGACCGGAAGAGCTAATTTCTTTTTCCGCCCCGTATCTCTACGGAGATTCTCGTTATCTCGTTTGCTCATTTCTGATCCCTTTCGCTTCCAGAAATAGCAGTTTGTGTGTGGGAGAGAAAAGTACGGAGGAGATGAAGAAAATATGAGAAGATACCAGATGCTGGGGGGAATGTGCAATTCGAAAACTTGAGTCCTCGGCATATTGACCTGGTATTTAGTCATTCAGATGTTTTTAAAATAATGCGTTTTGATTTTCGAAGAGCAAAACTTTCAAATAAACCGTGCAATAAAACCTATTTGATTCTTGTTTCGAAAAAGTCGATGACTCTGACGGATTTCGAATATCCTATGAGTCAGATTCGTTTTCTGGTGCGAGGGTGGGCAGATTGAAGACAAAACACGAAATGGAGTAGAAAAGAAGATACAATAATTTGTGAAAAATAGAATCGAGAATCTACCAATCAGAATGACATCACCTCACAAATGTTTTCCTCGCGGATTCTGATTTTCTCTATTGACATCGTCAAAATATGAAGATTTCACTAGTGAGCCCATTTATAGATAGCACTGTCTTGTCACGACGTATTCAAAATCAGGCGGCGATTCAAAAGTGTAACTGGAAAACACGTCGGAATCATAGCAATGGCATAACAGATACAATTTTCATTTGATAATTGCGACTAGATTTCCAAGGTTCTAACGTCAGGAAGTCATTGGGCACCGGAGAGGAGATGGGCAAAATCAGGACTGCTAGTCTTCAAATAAGAGGCTATCGAGCCACACGCCAACGGACGGCCGTCTTGCCATTCTGTCACTCAAACCATTGTCGTCGGCGATTCCCATACCAGTGCCGATGCACGAAAAAGGGACGTTGTGCTCCGTGAAGAAAGGAAGACTCTGCAAATCAAGACAATTAATATCAATTAGACGAGTGCGTCGGACGTTGGAAGAGCCCTTTTTATGTATTCACCTTGACCCCACTAAAGTTGGGCCGATCTCTCTCGTCTTTTTGTAGCAGAGCAGAAACAAAATCGACAAGAGTGTCACTAAATCTTCCCTGCAAAGATTTATTATCGTTTTTCTCATTTCCGGCTCGTTCGCTGTACCCTTTCGAGGCGCGGCGGTGGCAGGTCTCGTATAGCTTTGAGAAGACTGAACATTCCGCCATTCTGGTGGTCTCTGTAAGGCGCTACGAGAGTGGCCAAGTGACAAATTGTGATGCCAAGGGACCAAATGTCACTTTTGACTGTATAACCAGTGTATCCACACGGTGTCTGAAAAACGTTACGTGCTTCATGGAAGTATTCAACTCCTGACAAGCATGGCTCAAATGTTATTAAAATGTGACAAAACTAAAAACCAGATCCAGAAACACTCGATAGTTTCTGGTAGGAAATAGTGAATACTCACTTCGTTAACTTCGGGTGCCGTGTAAACCTGTGTTCCGGTAAAAGAGAGTGCCACTGAATTTTGTAGAATTCCGCTGATTCCAAAATCGCATACTTTAACCCTTCCGTCATGATCGATCAGAATATTCGAAGGTTTCACATCACGATGAATAATTTGCTGCAGTTTTCATAGTCTTATGCCGTTTATACTACGCTCACCAGCTTTTCTTTCAAAAAGCACAATGCATTCACAACTGAGAATGTGATGCGACCAATCACAAATTCAGGAATCGCCATCCGTCTCTCTGCCACGAGTTCAATGAGACGAAGTGAACTGAGAGCAAGTTCTTCCATGAAAATATGAATATTCACAACCTAAAAACAGTTGCAAATACACCCAAATGGCCTGAAACTCTCACATTGAAGACTCGATGAACGTAGAAGCCGTAGAAATGAACTATGAATGGACACGCGGCGCAACCCTTGATCACATCGACTTCTCGAAGTTTCCTTTCCAACATTTTGTCGGTTTCCTCTTGAACGTCACCAACGCCCAAATCAATTGGTATATCCTGAAATTTGAAAAAAAAAACGATGTTATTGAAAAAAAACGGTACAATGAGGCGAGAAAGATAGACTCACTTTTCGGGCGATCACAATTCCGTTGATTTGCACTCTCGAAACAGTTCCGAACCCGCCTCTTGCTATTATTGGCTGGCCTCTGTTGTTTATCATTTCGGGAGTCACATCGATTCGGGGTCCGGAGAGTTCAATGTAGCCGAATGAACCGTTTACGAGAGCGGTGGGTAGCACTCCTTCGGTGCGAAGCTCTAAATTGGGCCTCTTTCTGATCATTTCTGACTGATCAAAATGTGACCGAAGAAACGTTATTTGCACCAATGCGAAAATCAATATTCCACAAACATTTTATTGATAAGATGGGTGAGTCGTCGACCGTAGCATCGAGCAAAACAATTATTTGCATTACTTAAGCACCAGTTCAAATGGAACAACTCGTATGACGGTTTAAAATTAAGCTAAATTGGAAAATACTAAAAGATTGGTTGAAAGAACTAGTTGACACAAGGCGTATTAGGGATGGGTTTGAGCTCGTCTTCACTGCTGGATCTCCGAATGATGTTGCTAAACCAAATGGCCACTTGGTTGCTTGTACCGTTGAGCTGAAACTAAACATTCTACTAGAGACCTCTCTTCTTCTATCGCTTACCTTTTTTATCTTGTATCTCGCTCCATTTGCTGGGTCGTAGTCAAGGAAGAAGTCGTGTTTCTGAATGGGTCTAATTTTACCAAAGCATTTGCGAATAATGGTTACCATCAACTGTTCATATTCAGGTCTCTGCTTGACATCCTTTCGCAGACAAAGATCAAGAAAGTTGACGAATGTTGGGGAGAAGCGACGAGTTGTCTGAAATTGAGTATTTTTCAAAATACGACATAGTTCCATGTTTCCTATCATACTTCCTCTTTCAGACTGGGAGGAGGCAGATTGAGGTCTGCAATTATGGTGAGTGTCGTGAACTCGAGATCGTGCAACGGAAACGGATAGAGACCGGTAACCAGTTGGTACACAGTGATTCCCAACGACCACACGTCACTTCGCACGTCGTACTTCGAATTTGTCTGCAAAATTTCAGGTTCAGTCCTACATTACCACTGTCCCCATTTCCAAGATTTCCCTTTCTCTTTCCCCCGTTTCTCACTTCGATTGTAAGTCGTTCTGGCGCCATATAAGGAGGACAGCCTGCACTTTTCGAGTGCGCAATGGAATTGGTCATGAATCCGCTTATCCCGAAATCGCACAGCTTCACATTGCCGCCGTCATCAAATAGAATGTTGGAGGGCTTGATATCTCGATGGATAATCGACTGCAAATCCGGTGGCTACTCGGTTTTTATCTTATTACACGCGGTTGCTCTTACATGATTTTCTTTGAGATAATCCAGTGCGCTTATCGCTGAATAGATAATGCGGCCGGCGACAAATTCCGGAAAGAAATCCAATTTGGAATGATAAATGCGCCGCAGCAACTTCTCACAGCACGCCGACATGATTTGCATACAAATTTTCACCGAAGACTGCAAAAAAATACAAAGTTTTCTCGGTTATTTGGTTTCCAAGCGTGACTCACATCAAACATGAAATAACCGTAACTGGCTACTATGAACGGCGAGTGACACATTGACATGATGCGCACGTCACGGAGGATCCGTTTCAAGTTCTCCTTGTTGTCATTCTTGTACATGGTCTGAAGAAGATGAAGTTCCCGTCGGGGTCAGAAGGATGTATAACGTGGACTCTCTGGGGCACTATGTATCACCATTCTGTTCTCACATTGCAAGTTCAACGTCTCCCTCTTCTTGCTTCTCGTCATGCAAACAGCTGTGCAATTCTTGAGTTGTTCCCACACAATCTTGTTACTCACACGGAACCGCCGGAGCATGTTTTTTAGCCGATTTAAGCAGTCCCCTCACTCCTACTCGAATCCTTTTTCAATGCATTGTCAATTGAATCAACGAAAAACAATGGAATTCGTAATGCTCCAAACCGCAGCCACCACTCGAGAATAACCCACTAAAAATTGGACCCCCCCCCCCCTCCTCTCTGAATTTCGTATGCAAAGAAAGACATTGCAGCTGCCGAGAGCCGCCAAAATTGCTTGCGGGCCGGGGTGGCGCACGTGAGCGGCTAAGAGATTTATCGCTATTCATCAATCAGCCCTACGTGCCGTAATTCCTACCTTCACAGCCATCAATTTCGAGCGCACCATTGCGGATTCAACGACGCCACACGATCCGCTTCCCAACACGTCGAGGATGTTGATTTCGTTCGGATCGACGTACTGCTTCACTCCTGCAGAAATAAATATATTCTCGATGAGGTTCTCAAGACTCGGTACCATCAATATCTAAAGTACCCGACTTCTTGCACCCTTCAAGAAACTCGTATTCGAGAGCGTCCTTCTCCGTATCTCTTCTTGATGGCGATGGTTTCATTGAAAGTGGGGTGACTGCAAAAATTGGCATAATTCACAGAAAATGGGCCAATTTTCAGGGGAGTGCCATACATTTTCTTTCCATAGGACTCGTTAAATACCCGATGTTATTCGGTCGCTGGTGTTGAGGACTGGAGGATGTCGATGAGCATTCTGCAACGGAAATTGAAAAGTGTCGAAAGTGTACCGGAAGTGTGTCCGGTGTTGTCTGTGAGCTGTACCTTTGTGTTTCTGGTCCGCCGATGTCGAACGACGGTCGCGCGGTCGTAGACGGACCTCAGTCAAGCCCAACTTCAAGAAACGCCATTTTCGGACCCTCGTCTCCAGCTCTGGAAACATGCTCGTATTACACAATATAAGCGAGTTGGGGGGTCCACCCTTACTAACAATAAACAAATACAATTTCCCTTCAATCCCAGACTAGAAAAAAAGTGTTGACTGACTCTTTACTTCAACCCCTTGTTCAACTTTGTTTATTCAATTTGCGCCCGTTCCAACAAAAATGAGACTATTGACGGAAAAGAAGAAATCTGTGATATGACAACACTAAACTGATAATCAACTACCTATAGAGAAGTTAAACAAGAGACAACTATTAACATGCAGAAGAACTTTTTTGGTCAGTAAAATACGAAAAAACGTACATTGGTTTCGAAACTACAACTTTTTTGTGCAACGACAAAAAAGAAACAAAGAGAAGAACCCAATTTCAACTTTTTCCGGACCGCGGACAAGCAAATTTGAAGTGTTATTTGGTTGGAAATTGCATTAGCTTTCGAAAAACCTAGAATAGTTGAGGCATTTATTTTGACATTTTCCGTTCTTCTCTTAGCTTTCATCGTTTTTGGAACACGCGAAAACCTAATAGTCGATGTAACGCTTATTTCCTTTCTTCTTTTTATTACGCTTTTATGGCTGGTGAAAAACCCACTTCCGGGATATCGGAACAAGTGTGCACATTAAATTAGCTGTCTATTACTCGCCGTGCTTCTATCTCTCGTGCTTATTAGGTCTCTAATAGTAAGTTGGCACGCGAGAGAGAGAGAGAGAGAGAGAAACAACCAATCTAGAAAAGAAGTGGACACGCGAGCAGTCAGTTACCTCGAAGCCGTTGCTGGAAACAGACATTATCCATTTATTGCCGACTGGAATAAAAACACGAAAATTGTGAATGACCCGCGTCGGCCCGTCGTCGCTCGTTCCGAATTTTAATAAGAAGACGTAGGCGAGGTTCTTCGCAGCACAGCCAGTGGGAGGGCGAAATGGCAAGACGCACGCTGCCTATCGATCCAGAATGGAGCATGCAAGACGAAGACGCGCAGAGCCGGCTCGTCTGGCCCCTCTTCGCTCTCATCACCGATGGGAGGAGGAGGCGGGGAGGAGGAGCCGTGAGGAGCTATAAATGCACACACATACTAGTGGAAATATGCGGAGGCTTCGGGACTGCTTCTTCTACGCCTTCGTCTTGCCCCCCCCCCCCATGTCTCATTTCCAATTGGTCCGCTCTCCCTTTGGATGCGCAAATCTTTGCGGCTCGACGGGCCTCTAAGAGCAGAGCTGTGCGCTAATCGGCCATTTGAAAAGGACGATGCAAAATTGGAAGGCCCGGGGAGGTCTCTTCTGCTCCTTCTTCTTTTCACTTCCAAATAGAAGCTAACGCGATGACAGACGTCCAAAATCTCATCAAAGAATAGTGGTGAAAGAAGCTTTCTATAGGGATGATACAACGGGGAAACTTATCGGATGATGGATTCTTACCTGATACAAGATCATCAGAACGTTTGCGTTTTCGAATTTTGGGCATCAAAACAGTATAGAAGAGAAAAACGGAAAAGACCTTGAGAGAACAAGAATGATATCGAAACGGCGATATCGCTTAACCGATGGCGGTTTCTATGTCGCCCTGTCTGTCTTCAAGCGCTAAAAGTGAAGTGAAATGCCGATTGTTATCCGTACCGTCAGCGCTAGTTTTCACTTTTGTTCCCGCTGAACTTTTTGTCGCTTTGTGAAATCGCTCGTTAAGTAAACATTCGTTCGCATTATCTTCTGTTAGAAGGCCCACTTTCCAGTTAATTTTGCTCTTTCCGGCCCTCTTTCCGGTTGAAGTGTGGATAGAGAAAAGAGAAAGAGAAGAGTGCTTTCCTCCCAACTGCAAAAAAGACACAGATGGCCGACATTTGCATGCAAGAGTTTATGGCGAAAGCTGACGACGTATGGACAGAAACAAATGGGATTAGTTGATCTTGATGAGTCCCTTCTCGTCCTCGGCTGTGTACAGCCCGAATTTTTTCAATTTGGCCTCTGTCATCTTCTTCAGGTCCTCATACGTAATGTGGTATCCCATGAGGCGATCGAGATAGTTGAACCAGGGTTGGAAGCAGGTTAATGGTCTCAGGTGGTGCATGTCATGAGCTGGAGCGCCCGAGTAGAACCAGAAGAAGCGGTGAAGCGCGAACGGGAAGTCGTATCCGATGTGAACCTGAATAGACGTGGGGGATGACGGGAAAAACTATTCAGTTTCACCGACTTCGTAGGAAACACTTTGAGCGACGAAGAACCACAACCAGTAGGTCAAACAATGAGTCGGGAAGATCCACGGAATGGTGGTGATGAATGTGGCGACAAAGAACAGCTAAAGTTCAAATGTTCAACCTTCCCATTTCTGTAAATAGACTAAGAACCTCAAACGGATGCAAGTGCTGGGCCGATGCTGCGAATGGGGACGAGTACATGTGATGAACCGAGTGACACCAGCGGTAGAGGAATTTTATCTGCAATTATTGATAACATGACTATAACATTCACGGCTGTGTCTGTATGATTCAAGACAATAAACCGATCCGCTATCACGCTGGCTAATGACGATATGATAAGATTGCGTGTTTGCAAGGTCGCGCAGTGATGAGAATCCGTACCTTATGGTTGAAGTAGTGGAACCAGAAGTAGGTGAAGTCGAACGAGAGGAAGAATATGGCCAGTTGAGACAGCATTTCGAAGACGGTCGGAGCAAGCACCGGCAGTTCGGTGTCAGGTACCCAGATCAGTTGAACCAGAGCCATCGGATAGATCCACAGCAGTTGGTTCCATCCTTGAAGCTTCAGCGACTTCTTCATCAAATCCCAGGTGACCTTGCGATCCTTTTGAATCTTGGCATTCTTGAAAAATGGGACGTCACAGAACCACAGGTCGATGACTGCAATACAAAGGATCGTTATCAAACCGTGACCGTGGTACGTGCTCACTTGTGAAGACAGCGACCCAGGTATAGTCAATAGACAGAGCGTAGAACGGCGGGAAGAGTGGAGAAGCTAGAATGTGTTCGTTACCATTCTGAAAATGTCGGATGGTCAGAATCAAATTTCGAATAACTAACTTTTATGAAGTCCCAGACCGGCTGAAGCAGGCGATGCTCTTTCTCGTAGGCTAATTCAGCCGAAGTGAAGTTCTGGACCGGATAAAGGTCCAGAAGCATCTGAAATCAACAACGAATGGTAAAAAAGATTAAAGAATGAATTAGAATGGGAAGGGTTGAGGAGCGAGCCAACAATAAATATGGACTGAGAATATGACACAGTGCGCCCAGTTATCAGCGAATGGGTGGTGATAAGCGGCGAGAAGGAGCCGACTGCAAGACGTATGGCGTCAAAGGCACACTCGGCGAGAGGCGCCAACCTACAGTTTTTCATGTTTTCTGCCGAATGCAAGTAACAAATGGGGAGATGGGAATCAGGTGGGAAGCAACGCGAGAAGGCGGAGCCTATAACAAAGCCAAATTGCGGCCGAATGCACATTATGATAAGAAATGGTGCACACAACGACAGCTAACAACCAATTGTGTCCGGGAAAGGCAATGAACGCAACTGACAACTTTATGGAATACAAAAATCAATCAATACATATGTTCCGACTACACGGTTATTACGCGATCTTGACGGCCATACAAACAGAAAAGCGAAAAAGATGATATTGTTAACTGATGATGCGCCTGCCAGAAGAAAAACAGGAACGAAGTCTCCAAAGTCTCCAAATCCGGGAGTTGTTGTCTTGTTTGTCGAACGTTTCAAACATATGTTCCACGGGTTCTTACAGATGCAGAAGTTCAGTTGACGTCTAGTCCGTCGAGTTTCCGATTGAGATCAGAGAAGTGCGGTCTGGCTTTAACATGTTGTCCTTTTCACGTCATCTTGCTCATCAAGCCATGCTATTCGGGCCCATTTTCACACGCTCCAAGTTTTCTAACTGCTTGGAAGGAATTTCCGTCTTTCTTTTTCATTTCAAATTTTTCAATTGAACAAAGGATTTGTTCCCGTTGTCGTTTTCAATATCTCGCTGTACAATGAAATTGGAAAGAAAAGATATGAATTGAACATCCCCCGTTTTTTTCTTCTTTTTCTTTTCTTTTTTCATACATTTCGTCATCCTTTTGAATCGGCTCAAGCTGACCTGACAGTCAAAGAGATTCACACGTTTGCTTACAAACGGTGGATCTCTTCAGTGTTTGTTTTCATCTTTGAACATTCGGGTGGCGGAGGGTTGTGTGGGTAAAAGTAAATACATAGTTAGCCGTGGCGAGTTGTGTTTCGCTTTTCATTCTGCCGCTTCTACTCGCGATGAAACAATACCCCTACAGATATGAACGTAAGTCTCCACTCCCAGAGTGCTGCTCTTCAACTGAAACTAATGCGAACAAGTTAGTCATGCGGGGGAGAGACGAGTGATGTGGATCTATCAGGGTTTCCATAGTGACACGACAACCCGCTAATTAAGTTCCGTTTCGCGCACAACAACGGGGAAAAAAGCGCGCCAGAGAAAAAAGTTTTTGAGTATAGAGTGTGTGATTATGGGAGAAGGCGAAATTGAATATTATTCAGGTTACTATAGAGATATAAGCATACTGAAAGGCTTCGGCTTCGAAACTCAGTTCTTGCGCGTGTTCAGTAACCGGAAACTCAACACTATCTCATTTCCATTTTTTTCTGAAATGTTCCTCTTTGCATGCAAAATGAGCATTTTACAGCTGCTCATCGAGACGATCGTTCACCTGCCATGTCGCAGAACCAAACAGCTCCAGGTGAAAATGCTTTTCATGAATTTATTGACAGGCTTCCTGATCGTTGAAAAAAATAATGAGAAGAAGGAAGACTGGAAGGCAAATCCCTGAGAACTGAAAGGATTCCGTTTTCTTGCAGGTTCTGCGGACTCGAAACGGGACAATAACCCGATGAGCGACTTCAATCTGAAAAGAAGGTCAGTGTTTAGACACAATGGCAGTAGTACAGCTGCTTGGAAACTTAAATATGAGCGGCCAGGTGAAATTGTTCGAGAGGCCACGGGAAAGCCATTGGGTGCTACTACCTCGGTGCAATTACTTTTCTCTTCCGAAAATACGTTTTTTATTCGCTTCCGTTTTGTTTCCGTTTCGTTGTCTGGAAGTAAGGAAATCTCGATTCGATACGAATTATGCAGTGGAAGCGGCGACTTCTGATTGGTGTTTTCTCGTTGGTTGCCTTGCTTACGTCATCGGCATTTTGACTTACCTCTTCGCCCTTCTCAGAATGACGTGTTCGCCCTAACTCTTCGATACGTCAAAAATTAGTGAAGCGTTCGGCAAACAGTGAAACCGAGAACAAGAGCTAGCTGAACTTGTTCCTTCTAATGCCAATCCCTCAGGCCGACCTTCAAAAAGGAATCTCTTTTTCCTCTTCGTTTCTTTCCCTCATAAATGCATTATGTGAGATTTGCCTATGTGAATGGAGGCAAACCTGTATTAGTTCCTTTTCTCGGAAGTTTTGTCTGGTAAATTGTTTTTCTAGGCTCTAATTTTTGTTTTCTCATTTTCCCAGTGCCATTTTCACCTGCAGCGTCACGAGATTTGTATGCTTTTCGCCAACTTCATTACCAGTCGTCGTCGTTGTCGCCTTCGTAGGCAGTCGACATTTTCGCGCCGTTTTCGACTTTCCCACACAAAACAAGAGAGAATTCCAGCTTCTGTGAATGTGTCATCATCAAGTTTCCCTCTCTCTCTCTCTCTCTTTCTCGTTTCCCACATTCCCATATTAGATGCGACTGAAAGATAGTCATTCCCAACCTCCGACCTTATGATGGGAAGACAGCGACTGTGTTTTAACATCACGAATGGGTCCTCGACGGTATGAAAACCAGTTTCTAGTCGCTTGGAAATACCCAGAGGCTAATTATGAGGCGTTCTCACCGAAAATAGTGTGCGTTTCGTTTTTTTAAATCCGATCAGGTGTTCGATTTCACTTTTTTCCAATTTTTTACCCAAACACATTCAAAAGTTTGCCTCGTTATAATTAAAAAAGATTTTCTTGGCAAGTTTCTGGGAACATGACGAAACATGTTTCTTTCGAGGTGATTGACTGGAGAAATCATACGGATAACGATAAATTGGAGGAAGCACGTCACTGCAGCGTGTCATATCTCTTCCACTTCCTGCTCTTTCGCTCTCTCACCTCTCATCATGTATACATATTAGCCGCTCTTCAGCGTTTTCAAAAAAGAAATCCGGACAAATAAACAAGTTTCAAACAACTTAAGCACGTTGTCCATCTCCCGAATTCGGCTTCATCTCACTGTGTTCATTGTGAGTCAGACCTCCTCTGTCCACTGTTGACCCAAAATTTGCGCTCGTTCGCCCTCACTCTCGCTTCCCAACGGAACCGTATTCAAACAGGCGTCGCAGGTCACTCAGTCACCCTCCCATATTTTGACCGCATCCCACAGCGGGATGTGTTTGCAGCAACGCAGCGGTAAAAATCGTTTCCGTCGGGCGGGTGGATGACATGCGGGGATGAACTGTCCTCGTCCGTGACCCTCGCCGCTCGTTTCCCGCATCTGCCGGTCGAGACGGTCCCATTCCCCCCATAAATGGTGGTCTGCACTCTCTCGTTGAGAGACGGTCATCGATCGATCGGGACCCTCTTATTTCTCCCGTTTTCCATCATCTCGCTAAGTTTTTCTGCCCTCTTCTATCGCAGATATTATCTGAACAAAAACTGGGCGAACTTGTGACACTCTTTACTTTACATTAGTAATCCAATCCGGCAAACATTCACAATTTCCCTTTTTCTCCCGTCAACCACTCTTGCTCTTTTCTGCGGAAATCCGAAACCAATTCGTGACGTAACTCGCGTCTTCCTTGTGTTTTTTCTTGAACAACTGTTCCAATCCAACTTCATTCTTGTTTTCGTGGTCGAAACGCAAAGAACCCATCCAAGTAATGCAATTATTTCCAATTTCTGCCAGTTGGTTTGACTGCGCGTTAGTAGTTCTTGAAGGTCGCTGTGTTTCAAGTGTTTTTTCTTTGCCAGAGATGATGGCTATTGTCCAGGGATTGGTTTCTCGTTTTTTAGCTGTTTTCGCATCACCTTTCTTCCGTTCACTCCCTTGTTTTCATCCTCAACTTGTGCCATTTTAGACAGAAAAGGAAATGGCCCGTAAGAAACACCGCACGATTCCGGCAGAAGAGGCGTACGAGAAATCGTCGGCTGACGGTTTCTCTCAAATGCCGAGTGCTCCGCCACTTTCTCCGGGCCGCTTCGATGGAATATATCCAGGCCATTTCGGGCCGCCGCCAGTGCAGCAGATGCACCAGGCTTACCATGTTCAGCCGTCAAGCACGCATCATGTACCCGATCAGATTGCGCGTTTTAACGTGATAAAACCGGATCGCCTAGCGAAAAGACATAATCCACAGCTGTACACGAAAAGGTTCACAAATTCAGTTTTCAAATTTATGTGCATTCCACCGAACATCTGTTCTTATTTCAGAGGCTGCACCGACGTGTTCTGCTGCTTTCTTTTCTTCGTCTTCCTTTGCGGATGGATTGTCGTGGCTGCATTCGGAGTCATGTGGGGGGATCCACAACGACTCATCTATCCAACCGACACGGAATTCCGCAGATGTGGAGTCAACCTCGACGGCTACTACAATTTCAGCAAACGGCCGTACCTTTTCTATTTCGATCTGACCAAGTGCATCTCGTACACCACTGCATTGGGAGGCTGCCAAACTACACAAATCTGTGTCGAGGAATGTCCATCAACATATTTTTCCTACCTTCAGCTTCGAACTGCATCTGCCGCTGAAATCCAGAAGCAGGTTGAATTTCAGCGTATTCCGACTGAAAACATGTTATTCAAATAATTCAGATGAAAAGCGTGGTATACTGTACCGATGACGTCGATAAGACTTCTGTTACGACATTCCAAGCACTTCAAACTCTTGTCCAGCAAGGAAAATGTGTGTCGTACACAGTGAAGTCAATTCCAGGTAGACCATCAGTATGGGAAGAGGCATCAAGAGATAAACCAGTTCCAGTACTTCAACGTTGTTTCCCGGAAGCTATCTTTAATGCTGTCGACAATGTGAACACAGTTCTGAACAGTTCCAACTCGCTTGACTATCTTAAGAAGACGTTCGGAGATGATGCCCTTATTCCCCATGACACACAGATAACTGGACAAAGCACAGAGTGAGTGTTTTGCGGAAACGGGAATTTTAACTTTCCAATTTTAGAGTGATGAAATCAGTGGTCGAAGATCAACCAGTTTTGCACAAGGTGGTCCACGATTTGTCACAAACATGGTGGCAAACCTTGATTCTCATCTTCGCCGCCGGTGTTCTATCCTTTATCTGGACCGTTGTCATGCGCCTCCTCGGCTCGCTGCTCATCTGGCTCTCCATTCTCCTGGTGCTTATTGCTCTCGGATTTGGTGCCGGATACAGTTGGATGAAGTGGAACACGCTGAAAGCGACGGGTGCTATCGATGACTACTCGTTCCATCCGGCGTTTGACGCCTACTTCGAGATGCCCACCACATGGTTTGTCGTTGCCATCGTCACTTCGGTCTTCTTGGTCATTTTCCTGCTCGTCATTCTTTTCATTCGCAAGAGGATCAGTATTGCTTGTGCATTGATTTCTGAATCCAGCAAGTAAGATTTGACCTTTCACATGCAGTTAATATTTATGAAACGTTTTTCAGAGCAATCGGAAGCATGATGTCCACTTTACTGTTCCCACTCTTCCCGTTCCTTCTACACATTGGAGTGTTCGCTCTCTGGGGTTCAATAGCAATCTGGCTGGCTTCTTCCGGACAAGAGGTCTGTCGCATGAAGGAAGCGAACGGACAAGTATACAATACCTCGACAAAGTGTGACTGTACTGCCAAGTTGACCGGCTGCACCTACTTTGGAATCGAAAAGGAGAGCGACACTGTCTTTTGGCTCCAATTCTACAACTTGTTCGCCTTTTTCTGGCTCTCGTGCTTTGTCACCGCACTTGGGGACATTGCTCTCGCCGGCGCATTTGCTTCCTACTATTGGGCTCGCGACAAGCGTCACGATGTGCCGACGTTCCCAGTTATTCGAGCCTTGAACCGTGCCGTTCGATACAATCTCGGTTCTATCGCATTCGGATCCCTCATCATCGCAATTGTGAAAATCATTCGCGTTATTCTGGAGTACATTGACAACAAGCTGGGCAAGTCGCAGAACATGGCCGTCAAGTACTTCCTAATGTGTCTCAAATGCTGCTTCTGGTGCCTTGAAGTATTCTTCAAGTTCCTCACTAAAAACGCATACATAATGGTAAGAACATTCAAATTTTCGGACACATTGCAATGGAAAAATACAGATTGCCATTTACGGAAGGAACTTCTTTTCGTCAGCCAAAGACTCGTTTATGCTCATCACTCGCAACATCGTCCGAACGGTTGTCGTCCACAAAGTGGCAGGAATCCTTCTCTTCCTCGGAAAAGCTATGATCACAATCGGAATGGGTCTTCTTAGTTTCTACTACTTCTCTGGAAAATGGGTCGTCGATGGTGTGCCGAAAGTGGATCTCTACTACTACTTCGTACCCATCGTGATTGTGGTGATTGGTGAGTTTTTCATATATCCATAGTTCAAACTCTTGGTTTCGTATTGCAGGCAGTTACTTCATGGCCGACTTATTCTTTGATGTTTACGAAATGGCGGTCGACACGACGTTCATCTGTTTCCGTGAGTCACTTGCCCAGCATTACGTTCAGCTCCGATTTCTTCTTCTTTTCAGTGGAGGACAGCGAACAAAACGATGGGAGTCTCGAACGGCCGTACTTTATGTCCGAGAAACTTCTCGAAATTCTCGGCAACAAAAATGAAATTCCCCTCCACTCGAAATGATCTCGCAATCCTGACACCCATCCATATCAGCTTTAGACGTTTCTTCCCGTGTGCCCTGTTCCCTCCCGATTTTCCTGTTTCAGTGATATTTTGTGCACGAGTAGATTGAACCGCCAAACCTGAATTAGACTTTTCAATTTCCAACACGGTCCCACACCCTTTACTCTGTCCATTACTACATTTCTTCCTTGTCCAATGTCTGTCATGACACTCTCCACTGAAACTCGAATATTGAACGATGTATTGTGAACTAAACTTTGTTCTTCAATCTTTAAAGCGTATTTAACGCAACGCATCATCTCCGAACGAGAAAAAAAACAAAGCAAGCAGACTGTTGCGACGAACGCAGGGGTGAAAAACTTGTGGCCAAACATTGGAAAATGCTCTTTCGTTTTGGTGACGTGCTAAACCTTAAGTTGCATGAACAATTTTCTGACCATCTTCAACGAAATTGCTTCAACTGAATCAGAATTGCGAAATTTTGTTGAACATTTGAATCGCTGCCCCTCGAAAGCGAACAAATCGATGCAGACTCGCTCGATGGCATTTGTCATCCTGCCACAGGCGCCGCGCCGGCCCGAACCGCTCTATCCGCGCGCACACACACACATACACACAGAGACTATTCGCCCTGTTTTTCGCCGTTTTGTGCCGCACTTCTTGGCCACTTTTCTCAGTTTGCACTATTTCTCGCCCCTCATTCGTCCTCGTCTTACAATTCCGGGTTTCTGCACCGGTTCTCGGGGATTTTATCTCATCTCCGACAGGTAATTGTAACCCATATCCATCAGATGCGTCACTGCAGAGATAAGTGGATATGTGGATAAGTTTTTACAACTTTTCCGACAGCCGCTGGAAAAACAGATTATGCCAATTTGAAATCCTTGCTTGCCATCCTGTTTTCGCGTTCTTCGCTTCTTTGTTTCATCGACCAAATGGCGTCGACGCCAGTTGCCGATGGAAGAGATCAAACGACAAAAGGCCGCTCGTCTGCGTCTCGACCTGCCGTGTCGTCTTCTTCTGTTGTGGCCGAGCCTTACGACCATCGCTGCCCTCGGAGACCGACCTACTCACTTTTCTCTCAGAACACCCCCGCATCGCCATCGGGCACCCTCTCCTCTTTGTCGCAACCGACTGCATCCGAAGACTACTAGCGGGGGCCTAGGTGCGTGTCTCTTGTCTTCTTCTTTCTCTGTGTATTTCTCTGTCGTCGACGCTGGCTAGCCGGCTGGCTGGCTGGCCGGTCCGTCCGTCCGTCCGGCCGTCCATCCGTCCGTGAGATGCGTTTGTGTGTTGGTGAGCGAGTGAAGAGAGTGGCTTTCTGTGTGCGCGCGGGGCAGTGTGAGGAGGAGTGTATGGAAGGAGAGTGCGTATCTCTGTGTGCGTGGTGTGTGTCAATGTGGTGTGTGTCTGTGGAACGGACACCGAGCATCGATCGATGGTATTACGTGTCCACGGTTGCATTTCGCGTCCACCTTCTCTCTTCCAGTCGCTTTCTTCTTCTCCACATAAACATTTCGACGTCCGTTCACCGTCTCCGCTCTGCAGACGCTTTCTCACTTTCGCATAAGAACAACATGCGACGCGTTGATAACGGCCTACATACCCGCGACTGTCACCATCCGCTCGGTTTGCCCACCTCGACTGGTCACAAGCCCACGAATTTCATTTTCCTCCCACGCGTCGCCTCCCCAAAACATGTTAAACTTTCATTCTCCGCTTGCTGCCCAGCGTTGAAAAGCATTCCAAAACTGACTCACATACTTTCTGCTGATTCAAAAGCTCTCGAATCTTCGTTTCTTTTCTTCCATTCCGTCGGCCGATAATATTTTATGAAGGTCTTGCAGATCAATAATGTCTAGCTGGGACCAATACGTCGACCTGCTCCTCTCCAAGAGCCCTGCCATCAAGAAAGGAGCCATCATCGGACTCGACGGATCTGTCTGGGCTAGAAGCAGCAACTTCGCTGTTAGTTTATTAGGTTACACGGCATATTTACTAAAATTAGACTTTCAGGCTTCCGGAGACGAGTTGGTGAAGTTCGCCAAGCTGTTCGAGAACATCAGCAGTGTCCCTGGAACTGGAGCCGACTTGGAGGGCCGCCACTACATCGTGCCAAGAGTCGAGGAGAACCTGATTTTCGGAAAGAAGGAGCAGACCGGATTCTTCGCTGCCAAGTCGAAATCGGGTATAACCATATTCACCATCGGTTACATCAACCTTCTTTTGGTATTTCAGCTATCACCATCGCTACCTACGAAGGGGACAATGCCACCTCGGCTTCGGTCCGCAGCGGCGTCGAGTACATCTCTGGCTACCTCGCCAGCTCTGGATACTAGACACCTGCAGGTAACCCGATACTCTTCATCAATCATTCAGCGCCCAATTAACCAAAACAAACGTTACAGGCACCTGCTGGCCGGTGAGCTTCCACCAACTCCGTGCTCCCGTGTCGCTCGCTATCCACTCGATCGTTTATTCTGAATTTTTTGTGTATGTGTGTCGTTTCTTTAATATTTCCGTATTGATTTTGCCTTCTCAAGATGTGCTGTTACGACTTTGCATCTTCGTTTTCGGTAAATCATTCCGAATTGATTCCCGTATTATTCAACATTTTCTCTTTTCTAAGTGATTCTTTGATAACGGATTTTTATAAATCGATTTATGTTGCATTTCAACGCAAATTCACACACAGTTATGGAGAGAAAAGGCACGCATGATTATGATGTGGCAGACAATTGAAAAGCTAATAAGAGAAGAAAGAGTTGAGAACGATGAAACAGGTAAAGTGAACACAAGCAACGGGCGACGATCGCTCAGCGAATGAGACGAAAGGGGGACGAATCGATAAAGTCGAGAATCTTAAAGCGGTCAGTGTGATGCGTGATACAAAAAGAAAACAGATTTCGAAACCACTGCGAGGTACAATTCTTACTGAAAAATTGATTTGTGTTACGAGAAGAAAAAAGACAAATGCAAAATCAATTTCGTTGATTTTTCGTTCATCCGAGCAGAGAAAAATAGAAAATTGGTTAGTAGGTTATTAATATTTTTGTTTTTGGCGTTTCAGCAGATTGGGGTGAAGTGGCACACAGCGGCTTGGAACATGAACAGAAGAATCAGGACGACGATGACGGCGCCGATGACGATGAAGACTTTCATTTTGCGGGCACGCTTCTGAAGACGGCGAGCTTCCTCGACGTTGCCGCGAGCCTTCTTGGCGTATTCGGTCGCATTCTGCACACTGTTCTCGATGTGGTCCATCATTTCTCCCTGAAAATGAAAAATGCAGTGAAATCGGATGGGGCAGATAGAGAACAGATATGAAAATAATCGATTGGAGTGGGCGGAAAAAAGAACGCAGCGGGATGGAATGGAATAGCCGCTCCGACCACTTTTTATTGCTTTCCGTCCAATATTTCCACGAAAAATATACCTGAGAAACGACGAGAATGTGGAGATCGTGGAACATCTGAGCGAGTTCTGCCATCTGTCCTTCCAGAATTTTCAGCTCGTTGGCTCGAGACTTGACATCGTCATACAACGCCTTCTTCTCGTTCAAAGCAAGCATGACACCTTTGGTCAACTCTGACAAGTTTCCAGAAGAAACGGCGTCCTCGATTTCCTCATCACTCAGTTGCATGTTTCCTGAAAGTGAAATGCAACAATCCAAAAATATCTGCCTCTTCATACTGATTTTAAGGTAGTCGACAATTTTGCTTCTCGCCTTGTCCTTGTACTCTTCCTGCTCCTTATTAAACTTGAGCATAATCGTCTCGAATGTTTTGTATATCGTGCGGACTTGCTCACACTTGGCTCGGGAAATGCCACACGTGTTAGTCGGCAATCCTTTCGTTTCGTCGGTCATGACTTAAAAGTCAGTATGATTTCACAGTTTCATTTTTTGGAATTCTCACTTTTCAAGCTGTTCCGCGCCTGGTTGGCCTTCGCAATGAACATTTGAACATGATTGTTCAGCTTATCCGAGTTCTCCGCGTCGGCGCCCGGTGTCGAGAGCAGTAGTCCGTGCAACTTGCAGATGGCATCGTAGTCTTCCTCCAGACTTTTCAGTCCGCCACGAAGATTCGTGCATCTCTCGAGAAACTGCAGTAATAATGACGTGGTTGGAGGATGCTTGCAACGCGCGGAAAATCAATAATTGCGTACCATTTCAAAGTCGGCATCCTGATCGATAAGTGGCTGCGATGAGGGATCATTTGAGGTAGGTGGTCTTCTGTTTGTCACTGGTGGAGGAGTTGAGTTCGAAATTCCCGCTTTTTCCTGAAAACTCAATGGAATTAAGCTAGCAACTTTAAACAGCGAAAACGAACCCGTAACTCCTTTAATCTATCTCTAGTCATAGCTGACTACGTGTAAAGCTCTGCAAATATAAATCAATTAGGTTTGAGAGAATCAGGTTTTTTTTCAAGTTTTTGAAGGACGGGCGCATCGGCAAGCAACGAGAGTTTTGCTGATAGCATACTATCTCAGAACTGCAGCAAAATGGGAAAGAGACGGAGGAAAATATGCTATCAAGCGGCGAAACGGAGCTATTTTTTGATACGAATCACATTCTTGTCAGCTTATTGTTAATTTTTTGAAAATTTTCTCCGAAAGAAACGAAGAAACGGGGGAAAGAATCACATCTGGGCGGGCGTGCCGGCAGACGAGAAACAACTGTCGAGAGAAGGGCAGCGATGAATCGCTGATCTGCGAGAGAATGCGAGAAATGTTCGAAGATGATTGTGAAACGGCGTGTTGTGCCGGAGCGCACTTTCTTCTCTCGCAAAAACGAAGAAGATGGCAAGTCAGAGAATGAGAGGGCAGCGCTCGGTCAATACGATATGGTTTCCAACAAAATGTCGCCCTTGTTTGTTTTCGACACATTTTGCCCCGTCTCTTCACCAACTCATTTGGCATGCAGCGGTTGGACAACAACTAGCAAAGAATTGGAAGAAAAAGTAAAAATGGAAAAAAGTGACCAATAATAGTTTTTATGAAGAAAAATAAGCCAAGTGAAGGCTTGCTGAGAAACCGAAATTTTTATTTAGTAAGTAGACTGGGGCCGGAGGGATGGGTGAAGACGTCGTTCTTCCACTACAGAATGGATAGAAATGGGGTTGTGGAAGCGAGGGCAAACGATGGAAATAAAAGAATAAAACGTCGAAAAAGCGGGAGAGAAGGGAAAGAAAGAGAAGATGGTGGGCACTTTGAGAGAAACGAACATGCACTAATTGAGCACAAACGCGGGCGGACCTCGAATGCGATTTGGAAACGAAACGCGAGGGAGAGGGCACAATTCGAATTTGGGAGGCTCCGAGGAGGCTAAAAGAATGGGGGCTAGAGTTCGGAAAAAGAGAAATAAATTCTTTGAGCCGTCGGATCTGTGCATCGATTTTCGTAGATGTCTGTCGTGTCGTGAAGAAGTTCAAACATGATTAGTGCACGTTTCCCATGTTTAAATGTATCTCTCGTACCATTTCTTCTTTTTTGCATTGAACTTTCTCTGAAAAAAGGTTTGGTCCTCTTTTTTTGAAATGTCTTGCTGAAATGATAGATGTAGAATTGAAAGTACCTCATCAATAAACTGGCAGAGACACATTTGAGTCTTGCAATGTTTTGGTGCGTAGTTCGATACTCCTTGAATCGGTTTGCTCGGGAAAATCAGTCGTTTCTGTAATATTTCGTTCTCATCAAACGTCATGGCAGGTTTTGTGCTTGCCTTAACCACACACTTCACGTATTCTTGGCTGTATTGTAAGATCAAAGCAGCCGCTTCACGCTCGATGCTCTCGTCGTTCATCTCTTCTTGTCGTCCGCCGCCAAACACGCATCCTCCAGAATTGTTAATTTTCAACTGCTTTATGACATCCGCTGTGCATTCTCCGACGTTGAAGCGAAGAAAGTGGATCTGAACTTTGACCCTTCACATTTAGCTCTCTCCCGCTCGCAGCTCTCACCACGACTTTGTGGCAACTCAATTGGCCGCGATCCTCCACTCCAGCGAGAAAGTGTCGATCAACAATGATCTTGTTTGCTTTCTCGACAACCTGGTTCAGTCCAATCCGTATCTGCAAAACGTATCTCGGTTTATCACTTCACTAGCATGGTTTCGCTCTTTCTGCCACTCACTTTTCTTCTTATCATTGCACACACGTACACTCCGACAAAAAGAAGCACCGCCCAAACGAGGCACCAAATCATAACCGGCCATCCTCCCTTCGATTGGAGAAGCAGAGTGATTGCCAGCAAGAAAATCCAGAGTGTCATCCAAATCGCGATGATGCGCGAGTATATTGTCGAGTATCTGGAAGCAGATGATTTCTTTCATCTCCTCGAGTTAGTGGTTCTCACAATCTGAAACGGGGCTCCTTAATGATAGCCTCGATGGCTGCGATGTAGTCTTCGGCCGGCAGCTGAAATCTGTTGTTGAGTGGCGGCTTTTCGTGATTACTGGTTACCGTCGGCACGTCGATAGCGAGAATGGACGGCATAGTGTAAGCATCGTAGTGTGGCGGAGTCACCCAATCGCACACCATGTTGTCGGGAAAAACGGTAGCAAGCACCTTCGCATTCACATTCACCGGGTCAGCGATGGCGCTGGCTTTTGCCGGTTTTGGTGTTTCATCCTGGAGTTTTGAGACATCTGAAAACAGCTTAAAGTGAAAATTTTTGTTAATTGACTCTACCGAGATACACGGGTGCTTTTGGTGGAACGGGAACCACTGGTGCAGCAGGAATCCGCGGAACGCTGCAAAAAGTATGATGAGAATAGAATCAAAACCCTAAAACTGACCGTCGATCTGGTGGGGCGATGGTTTTCGGAATAGACGGCGTAGCTTTCTTTTCTGTGACGTCTTCAGACTCTGCTTGCAATGGATCCTTGGACTCTTCACTTTCCTCCTTCTTCTGTTCTTTGTCCGGCTCTTCGTTTTGATTCTGAACCGATGTTTCCTCGTCGACAACTGTTACTTTTTTCAGTGAAATGTCGTCGAATCTTTCCCATTCTGAAAAGCAGTGTTGGATAAACTAACGAAGAATAATTATTTGCGCGATTTTTTTATTCAAAAGAGTCGGTTTGTTCCAAATATGGTGCAAATATACAAAATCATTAAAATGACAACGTTTGTGAGGCGAACAAAAGGAGTGTGCGTGCGTTCACCACGACGGAATAATGCACACAATTGCCAATTTTCTATACTTTCTTCAGAAAAACCCCTCAATTTTTTTCGCAACGCATACCTTTCATAGGCTCGGTGTTAGGTTCAGACATCACGCCCAGGCTTGATGTGGACTTCTGAAATGATTTTCAGGTCGGTAAGAGGAAAAGGAACAGAGCTGTAGATTCAAAAGAAGCAAAACAAACGGAGAATGAAGACTGAGATAAGCATCGGAAGTGCGAAAAAGGGCGATTCGACGGTGAATCAGAAGTGTCGGTGATCGGTAACCTTGCAAAGTCAGCTGATAATGCGTCCGAAAGGTGTTGTGAATAGAGAAGGCGTAATGAGAAAAAAAGTAGAACCGGAGACATGTTTATCTTCGGTTTTTCAACTCCACCAATCAGCAAGTTTTCGACTCACGAATGCACGTGAATATCCAGATTTTTATGAAGAGAGGCATGCATGAGGGCGAGATGGAGGTGCGCGAGCGTCGTTATGTTTTTGTTTCTACGCGCATACCTGCGTCCTCTTCGCATTGTGTGTGTGATTGAGCGACTCTTTACGTGTCTGACCGAGGCCTGCGCGTCCGCATTTGGTCAGTCTCTCCAACGCATCTGGTTGTTTGATCGAGATGCGCGACCGAATTGGAACACTGTTTTGCGCTGGTGTGCTGCCGAGGAAGAGAAAAGTTGTACAGAAAGAGAGAGAGAAAAACTATATTCAAGTTGAATGCCGCCGGATGAGAAAAAACATACTAGTCGTGAGCTAAGAGCAACTGAGAGAGAGGCCTTTTTGTAGGTAACTGAAAGTAACGGTGATTCATGAGTTAGAGAGGAGAGACGTCAAAGATTCTGTCGCAAATAATAGGCATAGGTGACGAAAAGAAGACGGGCAGTCTAGCGTCGTCGGAAAGAAAGAAACATATTGTTGGTCGAAATTATAATATGAATGTGAAGGAGAAGAAGGAAGTGGGAATCGAGACGACTGAAGCTCAACAAAATGTTTTTGAGCAGCTGTACGAAAGGCCAGGTGCTATTATGACAACTTAATTCCATGTTCGGTAGTGTACATGTACACCGCAAATGAAGGGGTTGACCAGCCGCCGTCGGTAAACCGATATTTCATACATTTCCTCTTCCACTCCACAATACGGGTACGAATCACAGAAAGAATTGTACATTGCAGCTCACGGGATAGAAATTGTTTTTATTATTAAATACAATTTTATTACGATGAAAAGTGTACAATTATTACGAGGACAAAAAGGAACGAATCGAGATAACTACATCATCTGGTAGTAAGAGAATAGTCTCTGATCTCTGAATCTTGGTCTCGATTTCATGTAATCGCCATATGTCTTTGCAGTTGCACACCCACATCCATTCCACATCTGAAATCCAGCATGACAACTCTCTGAATTCAGTTTTTATTTTTCACCTGGTGTGAATAGGATCTCTGAGGGTAGGAGAAGGCTCGGTAATCGGGGAGAACTTCTGGGTAATTCTCGAATTCGGGGATATCTGAAAAGAAAATTAACGGTCTAGTTTTGTCAAAAGCAACCTACAGATCAATTGTGCATCGTCCTGATAATCAAACAACACGTCATTCGGAATATACAATTGTGCGGCAACAGTTGCAGACAGAAACAGAAAAACGAGGCACTTGATCATGATTGAGAAGAGAATGGAGATGCTTCTCGCGGCTTATTTTCTTCAAGATTCCTGTTCACCTTCCCTTTAACTAGTGTCATCCGGTGTCGTTATCACAAGGATCTGGTTCTCGGAGTGACTTCTTCTTCTTTTTCTTCTTTGTTCTCTTTTTCGGCATGCAAAAACAAAACATCCGATTGATTCCGTATGCTTTATTAAGTGTGGAATTATTAGTGAAAAGAATGCTATTAGTTTCTTGTTTCATTCGGCAATCCGGGTGCCAAGGGATCGAGAGGACTCAAGTTTTGGCCATAGTTGACAGAAGTGTCGTCGTGATCATAATGAATGTTACCGGATATCGGCAGTCGGTATGCAATATCCTTACCAAGTGGAATCGGCAGATCAAGCTCTCCTTCGACTCCGTCTTCGATCCGATAATTTGCTTCGACCTCAAAGAAAGGAGAGAATGTAACAGCTTCCCATCAGTTTCCTACCCCAACGCCGATAGTTCCCGTGTAAGGATTGCACAGTGGCGGTTTGCATGATATCGGCTCGTACTCTCTTGGTAGAGCGCCAAGTGGCATCTTAGGATGAATTTGTCGGTTGTAGTGCAGTGAGGGATCCGACATGAGTCGAGCAATCTGGTCTTTGGTCAGACCCAACATGTTCACTGGATTATTCACATATCCGACTTTCACCCATTTTTCCTGTAATTCGCTGCACGAATGTACGATATTGCGAATGCTTGCGAACCTGGAAACGTTCGATGTAATGTCCTCCAATGTTCAAAAAGTTATTCCAATATGGAATTGGTACGAGAATGTCACCGCCGACGTGCTAAACAATTTATATGTCGTCCGATTGGTTATCGGTCGGTTATACCCTTCCGTTCGACGTATCATAGGTCACCGCTGAATGATATTGGTTTGACATCGGCATTAGAGGCCAGTAGTCTCCAAAGGAGGTTCTGCCGGGAAGTGGATTATAGCCTCCTGCAATAAAACACGGGATTGCGGAGGAAGACACTTAACGGCGATTACCAGGTAGTTGAACAGTGTCAGCCAGTTTCACCGGTTCGACTTTTATTTCTTTCTGCTTATTCCGTTCTTTCGGAACGGGGGCCCTGCGATATTCTTCATCTTTCTACAAAGGAAGTGTATAATGGAAGGGTGCGAGCAAAGGGAAAACCTGGAAAGAGTCTTGCAAAAACTTGTAGAAACCATATTCATCGTCCGTTTCCTTCGAGGCTACACTTGCGAGCGTCAAGGTAGAAATCAGGAAAAGTGACAGCAGTTCCATCACTCAAACGCGACTGAATTGCAAGTTTCTCCGAAGACGAGGAAGATGAAGACATTTTCGTTTTCAATCCCGGATAGAAAGATAAAAACAGGAAAAATTGATCAGAGACGACTAGGGATGACATACAAGCCATCCTATCGGCGATAGAAAACTTCACATGACATTAGGAAGTTTTATTTTTGGAAGCACTTTTTGATTTTGATTACAAGCTACAAGTACGGAGAAGGTTAATAAATAGTGGTGATGGAGAACTTGGAAATGTTGGAATGATGCGAATTTGTATTAATCGAACGACGGGAGGGCGAGTTTGACGTCGATTCCGAGAAGGAAGCAGGCAACAGTGCTCTGTGCCATTCTTCTCTGGAGAATCGCTTTTCCGAATGCGGATAGGTAGGATTCCTTCGACGATCTCGGTTCCATATCCATCAGGTACACAGTGATGAACATTGAAATCTGAAGATACGCAAATGAGAGAAGAATGGAAGCGAGGTTTCACTGACTGGTCTCTTTTCGAGAATGTTGCTCTGGATCTCTGGAGGAATGTAATCTTTGAAGTCGTCCATCTCCGGAGTGCACATCTCTGTTTCGATGTCGTAAAGTCCTGGTTGCATCTCACCACACCTGGAACCGATAGACGGCTAGAAATCGGTCACACTCATGTCCTGTTCCGTGATTTTCGTCTCACGTCACTTTCATGTTTCTTTCTTCTTTCCATCTTCTCATACTACACTTGCTGATCGTTCGATGTTTGTATCTTTGAGAGTCAGGAACAAGAAATCGTTTCCAAACGTGAACCTATTCGATTGTGATGTGAACGGGTAATAACATACACACACACACGGATGAGAGAAAGAGAAAGACAAGCAGAACTTGTCCTTTTGACATAATTGAGTGGCGTGAAAACGGAATGACATACTTGCAGTCCTCGTCGATCAATTTGTGTTCAGGTCGACTTATTTTACTGGCCGTGATTTTGGACGATTGGGCTTTCAGTTGTTTGCAGAAGTCACAGAACACACTGAAAAGCCGCCGGGTTGTCGGAGGAGGAATAAGTGGAACACTGACCAAGATCCCTCCAATTTGGCGCACGGACACTGATTCACTTTCTCGTCAATCTTTTTCGAACACGGGAGAGCTGGATTGTTCGGGTCTGGAGTTCCTCCGATTCTCATTTCAACCTCAGCGATCAGATTCTTTGTCGGCCTCGTGATCTCGACACCTGAACACGGCGATGGTCAGGAATGCATGGGGAGCGCAGTCTGACCTTCGGCTTTGATCTTGATGCATCCTGGAATCACTGGATTCTTCGGAATCAGTTGAATCTTGTCCGGATTGAATCGTATACTTGGACGGTATTTGTTGATGTCGATTCCCTTACGTGACAAATAGACTGCAATCATATAAATGAGACGTTACTCTTATATTGTGAACCAGAAAACAAAGAAAACAGGGTGTTCTGATTAATGAACAGTTTTCTGTTTGAAAAATATTGTTATTACTTACTTGGAGAGCATGCTCCGGAAACTCGGATGTCTACTTCGGCTTTTTCTTGTCCATGAACATAAGAAATGAAGCAAAGAAGTATAAGCGAATAGACCCGCATGTTTTGGGAGAAAGTGTGGATCAGTATGGTGCGCGGCGGACACCGGACGCACTGCATCGCCTATCGTCCCTGCTGTCGCCGTCCGCGTCTCTAAATCTCTGCGATCCTCCCAAAATGCCAGTTCGCCGTTTCACTTTTCTTTATCTTTTCTTCTCTCTTTTCCCGTTTCGTTCATACATCCATCCATCCGCCCTCTCCTCTCCGATGTCGTCGCAACGGCGTCGACGTCGGCTGACATCGTTCCCAATAGTCCGGAGTGTACGCACCTTCCGATAATAATACGCCCATTGATTTTCTCTTTCCGTTTGCAGGTCAAACAATGAAATACAATTAGCTAATGATAACAAAAAGAGGCGAAATACAAAGAAGTTTTTTTTTTCAGATTGAGAGTAAACCTCTCTTGGGAAACTACTTCGAAAGACGTGATAATGATCCGAAATGGAAAACAATTTTTGGTTTCTAGTAACATTTCAGAAGTATTCAAGCGGATTTCTTCTCAAATGGTTTTCATATTCAGAAACAATATCGATCGAAGCTTTCTTTCTCTTTCTATCTCAAAACATTCGAAAACCGAAAAGAGTGTTATTCGATTAATGCAGAATAGAGGAAATAAGGCAAATGCTTTCGTATAGAATTGCGGAAGAGGGCGTGTGGAGGGTATATCACTACACTCCGCGGCAAACAGCAATACCCACAAATTAGAAGTGGCTCTGACGCAAATTTCAATTCGGCTTTCCCGTGCACTAATCTACTGATACTATTTTTTTTCATTATCTACGGAACGGTAAACCAAAAGTTCACGTAACTTTCCAGTTTTGTGTAACTTTTGATGAAAGGAGACTCGACTTTCACTTTTAATTTTACTTGAAAGTTATTTAAGTTTGAATAATGTTTGTTCAGTCTCTCAAAATGTGCAACATGTCATTTTGTTGAAATTTTGCAACCGTGTAATTAGTATGACTCGTCATCCTTTGAGAAGCGCGATTCCAGTGGTCAGACACCGAAAACGACGACATACAGCGGCCACACAACATGAAACGCTCTACGAGAAGGCAGACAGCGGGAGGGGCATTGGAAGTAGCAGCGGGTCGATAGGCACACATACACACACGCTCACAAGCATCACGCGCTTGCGAGAGACCGAGACACACGCAGCGCGCGCGAATTGTGCGTTAGAGAACGAAAGTTCGCCTGAATTATTACACCCCACATTCGTCTTCCAACGGCTGCATCGAGTGGGAGTAAAGAGGTCAGGTCGATTTACTAGAATCCGTTTTATGCGAGAACAAAACGGTAACTCCCTTACCCGATTCTTGCCTCATCTTGTCGAAGACGCTAAGCATGCAAAGTTCACATAAACATCACTTCACTGGTCATTTCCGATGTCCTCCCGAGAGCATGTTTCACAGAAACAAGCTTTTTATCCCGCAAAACACTATTTGAAGCCACAGGGCTGTTGTTTGTTTCTAGGTTACAAACTGCAATCATCTTATTCCCTTCTCAAAATAACCGGATATTGTTTTTTTTTTGCCGCCACCGACTTGGCCACTTATTTCATTTTTCATTACGCTCTTCTTGTTGTTCAATGCGACGTGTGTTGTGTGTTTGGAATTTCTTCCGTTTCTCTCTCTATCCTTCTCACGACCCTTCTCGTTGGCTCCGAGTAATGCTGCAGAGCGTAGTAAATGGAATAACACGTAATGTACCGCTAATCTAAAAATCGATTCTTGCCACGTCTCTTCATAAACATCATACCACCCCACCGCACGTAATGCTATTTAGGTGAGTGTGCTTTCTGTTCGACACTCTCAAACAAAGCAGCACTATCTTCCGACTCGCATGTGATAAGCCTCTTCCGAGTTGAATGTCCCAAAAGGCTTTCGTATTCAGGAGGGAAGCCAACCATATCACGAGATTGGATACATTTGATGACCTCCTATTTCCGTGCCTTCCACGACAATCCCTCTATTTTAACGCCAGAGAGTCGGAAGGAAAACAAGCTTTGGAGGAGAGGAAAAGAGGGAGAGAGCGAGGCCATTGGGTGACATAAGAACCTTCTACGAGGCGTACTTCTCCCAACAACCCGTAGCGCTATGACTTAACAATCTGCCCTTGCCCCCTCCTTTTCGTTTTTTTTTATTTCAAAAAATTGGTCTTTGCTTTCTTTGCACTCTTCAATGTAGTTGAGCATTGTGAGATTCTTCCTCGTCAATTATTATTCGTTTTAGCAATGAATGAAGCGTATTTGAAAACGCTACGCATTGACGGCCTCGTATTTTGTTTCAGCCACGCGTCGATCTATTTACTCAGTTTGTGTTATCTCCCCACCATCGCTTTTTTTCTTATTTCTCCCATCGGCCTTCTAGTGTCACTGTCTTTCTTCAGTTCTCTACTGTCTCTTTGTTGACAACCCTACTTCACACTCGCACTGCAATTGCGCGTGCGATCTGTTGTATAGTGTACACACCGCGGGGTCTTTTCTTGTCTATTCATTCCACGTAACTTTTTAGGTCTCATTCTTATTCTTCTTTTCTCAGGTGACATGGCGCCGCAATCGAAGAAAGCAAAGGTGGTAAAAACCAAGAGGCCTCCTAAAGGGGTGGTGAAGAAACAGAAAAAGCCGAAAGTGAAGTCTGAAATGGTTTGGGTTTACGCAATTGCAAAGGTTGGAACAATCGAGGGCTCTCTTCAAACGACTATTTTCAGAACAAGAGGAAGTTTTACGAGTTTCATCCCAAGTTCCAAAGTCATCTCGAGAGCTCCTTTGCCAAGAACCTGAAAGAATGCAAACTATACGTTTCGGGCTACACTTGGGTAATCAACTTCAAAAAAATGACGAAAACTCGTGAGGGAAACTCTGTAAAGATAAGGTGAGCTGAAATCAGTTGTTCCAAACAAAACGAGTATCGTTTTAGACGTGTTGCTCGTGAAAAACTGAACCCGAACTCCGTCATCGGCGTCAACGGAGTCCTTTATGGTATGGAATGAAATCAACAAACTTATAAGTGAAGTACTTTCAGATAAAAACATAGGGTACAGGCAAGATGATGAGACTTGCAACGTGTGCTTGTACGCATCAACTATGCCGACGCGTATCGAAACCTGCGGACATGAATTCTGTTTCATGTGTCTGAAAAGTAAGCAGTTCGTCTCTACGGGGCGAGATATTCTGGTTTTTCAGGCAACTACATGATGGGGATGGAGTGTCCCACATGCAGAGCTGTCATTCCGACGGACATGTTTGAATGGCCAATACGAAACGATCTTGACATTCATATGCAGTGTCCGGAAGACTTTGCTCGGGACTGTGCCGCATCGTTCCAGAAGCCGACGGACGGAAAGAAACCGTCTAGCTCTGGCACCTCTGACACTGTGCGACGCTCCGCAAGAGTCAATAATGTGCAGTATTACTGGCTCTATGAGGTAAACGACTGGAAATGACCATAAATTCAGATCCGTTTTGTAGTCACGCACTGACGGATGGTATCGGTACGATCCAAAAAACGAGAAATACCTGGAGGAGAATTTTTCTCGCAAGAAGATGAAGTGCTCGGTTAGAACAATCCATTTGACAAAATTCCAGTTGAAATGTTTACAGCTTTTCATCTGCAGCTACAAGATGGAGATGGATTTTGTCCTTTGGACTCAAACTAGAATGGACGGGCACCATAGTCACGTTAGAAACATCAAGTATAACCGAAGGTTGTTCTACAGATAAAAGGGAGTCTTTACAGAAGAATACTGTCAACTGAAATCGATAACTACGCGGTCAAGGGAATTGCCGGAGTCCGTGGCTACACACGCATCATCCAGTAACCTCTTTCTGCTTTCACGAAAAAAAATTGAAACACAAAAAAAAGCGTCTATGATTTCTCCTTTTGAACGTCTTCTAAACTGTTCCCTCTACAATACGTTTTTTAAAGTTTCAAACAAGACCCTGCGTTTATCTATCATTACTTCAACATACTCACTGTCTCATTACGTTTGAATATAGTTTGCCTTTTCCTAAATTAACTGTCAACCGACGCTTGCCGCTTTTTTCCCTCAAAATTCCGAGTAGCTCGTTGGACAGATCAATTTCCCTACTTTTTGAATCTTTATTGTGGCTTCTAATTCTTTCCCTTTTGTTTTTTTTTCGAAAAACGATATATTGTCATGAAAATCGAAATTTTGTTTCTTTCCCTTCCATTTGGTTCTACCTTTTATTTCAACTGCGTTTGACATATTTTCCAAGTTATTCCTCGTCTTACTAAAAAAAGTAATAAAAATGCTGAATGGAATGTATTTATTGAAACAGTTAGACAATGAATGGATTCGGAGTGTCCGCAGCCGACGGCTGTTCCTGGGTTGGAGCGGTTTCGATTGTCGATTCGGCCACGTCAGCAGCAGCCGATTTCTTTTTTGTCTTCGACAAGGTGCTAGTGAGATAGCAGATCCAGAACACTGAAATTGATTTTTGGAAGCGGATGTTCATTTCAATATGGAGATATTTTCTTACGGCTGATCCATCCGACGAAAAAGCTTCCGTAGAACAGCAGAGAGAGGAGGACGGGAATCACAGCGTCCAGGATCCATTTGCAAAGCGAGCCGAAGATCGATGCGGTCCCATCTGCCACAGAGGGGCCGTTGTTTCCGTTGACAGGAAAATCAATCGGTTGCATATCGGTCGAGATAGCCAGAAGACCACAGAAAAGGAGAGAAAGCAAGAGCAGCGTCCCGTGCGATGTCATGGTGGGGAAAATACGAAAAGAATGAATCGAAGCGAGAGATTGCCCCTTTTATAGTGATGGGAATACTGTGATTTTATTGTTTTTTGGTTTCCGGGAAAAACACTCTGTTTCTTCATTCTATGTGAAAAAGAGACGAACTATCGATTAATCACAAGCCCAGAAAATATTTCAACTCGTCATGAATGATAGCTCTGTTGGCAGCCAAATCGGTCGGCTCGCCGTTGTATTGCGGGTACATGTCGGAACAATGAGCAGCACCTGAAAACAATAGTCTCGATGAGAATGTCAGGAAACAAAGTGTCACCGTGAATGAGAAGAGGTGTCACGTGATTGACAGGATCGGAAACATTCGTTCCGAGCACATGCCATGGGTCATAAGATCCGTTCGGAAGGACAACGTTTGTCGCCTTGTAGTTGTCGCTGCCGCCGTACTTGTACAAAGTAGCCTTGTTGTTATCGCGAATGAACTTGATACCAACCTCCGGCCCGAACATTGCGGTGCACATATCGATGAAGTATCTGAAAAAAAAGGTTTCAATGAATTGAGAGGTTGGGTTGAATACCCCAAAGGAACAGTCTGCTGGAAGATGTTGCGGCCTTGGTCGGTAGTCTGGAGAGCTCCGAGTTCATTGCAGCACAACCACATCCATCCACGGTTAGCAGCTGGAGAACAATACAGTTCGACGGTCTCTCGTAATCTTTGGTCTTACCAATTTCTCCTGGCTCCTCACTGTTGTCGTCGTATTTCGGGTCCGCGAGCACTGCGATCATGTCTTTGTACGAGTTTTGGAAAGCGCCGACCGGGTCCCCATTCATCTTATTAATCTGAAATATGAAATCAAACGTGTTTTTGTTGTGTTGATGTACCCAATTGATGGTGTTGTTGACGCGAACAATGACATCTGGCACATTTTTGTCGTTCATCTTCTCGCACAGTGTTGCAACATTCAAACCACCGATGGTTGCGGCGTTCTGAAGACACTTCTAATATTTCGAAGCCGAGTTTTTTCCTAGGGCTCACTCTTCCGTCGTACGTGTATTGCACGACGCCTTGGAAGAAGCTGTACACGTTTGCGAAGAAGTTGTCAATGTCAAGCTGAGAGTACTGATTAAGGACGAAAGGCGGGTCGAGGCTGAAAATGAGAAGAGGTTTCAAGACGAAAAGGCTTGATACTTGAAATAGTCGTTCAGCTGAAGGATTCCGTTTTTGGTGAGACTCAGTTGTTGCATGTTTGTGAACGCTGCGTTCACATTCGTCCAGCAATCCATGCTCGTTTCACGGATAACGTCTTCCACGACCATTGCGTATTCTGGAACAACAACTGTGAATCGACTGGGGACCGGAATAATAACCAAAGAAGTCAAGTGTCCAGTCCAACGGAGCACTGGAAGCGATGGCTCCGACAGTATCTTGAGGGTACTGCTGTCGGAAAAGAGCTGACAACGTTCCAGGGTAAGATCCTCCGAAAGTGACCCATTTGGGGTTTCTGAAGTTGTGGGCGAGATTCATTGCTCCGATAAAGTTGTGGATATCGGCCAGCGCTTGAGACATAGTGCACACTTTGATTCCAGGCATCGAAGTGTCCCTTAAAAAGCTACCTTGTGACCTACTTCACAAGAATTTACGTACGGATAGGGTCTGCTCCTTCCAAAACATCTGTGCTCCAACTGAAAAACGTCAGCTCCAAATTCCTTTGCCCACTGCAAATACTGATAATTCGGGTTGGAAATCCAAGTGTCAGTTGCTGGAGATTCGCCTTGAATCATCAAGAAGACAATGTTCTTGTTCTGCGTGTAATTTGAATTGTACCAGTATCTCTGAATTGAGAATTTGAACTCAAGTTTTCTGTCTTTTGAAACCTGCTCGTAGACATTGTTATTGTTGGGATCGAAGTTGTCCACCTTTGCCATTGTCACATTTCTCGACAAACCGACAACATTGGAAGCGCGCTCCACAAACCGGTCTCCGTGACTAAGGAATCCTTGCGCAGTGGGCCTTCCCAAAAGATACGGAGGAAGTTTGGGATGACGTGCCGACTCGGACACAACTAATAATGTTCCGAGAACCACTAATATGACGCGAAACTCCATAAGAATTAATGTAGGAAAGTGTGCTCAAAACTCGCTGCGTCCTTGGCGCTCCACCGTTTACTTATCAGTTTTACATATTCCATTCCACCGTTGATAAGAAACTTTTTTCAGTTTGAAGTGTTATACGTACAGTCGAGCAGAATTATCATCATCATCATGTTTGCACGGTCATTAGACGGCAAGCAGAAGAAGCGGGCAAGCTTGTTTTTGTGGCGAGCCGAGGGGGCACTGATCGACATTTGAGATGAGCCTGGATGACATCTTGAACACACTCAAGAACCGCAATCGTGTCCATCACGCTCTTGCTGTGTTTGTAACATGTTTTGTTTGGGAACTCGATTCGGTTCCTTTTTCTGTGGCTCGGGTGTGGGAACATTTTCGATAACACTCTTGAATATTCTCCAAGACAAATGACAATATACAAATGTATCTACTGTGATACGTTCTGACTTCTTCAAGAATTGAAGCGTCATTCGAACAACGATTCAGCATTTCGGTTTCCAGTTTCAAAACTTCCAGAACAAAACGTGTGTCACCTCATCATTCACTTTATGTCAATGTTAGTCCATTCAGATGTTATTGAAGCATTCCACTCGAAAAGTCATGAGCGAGTAATCCTCGAGAAACTGAACGTCCGAAAACACGTCGGACCCTCGGCTCGGCTACTCTCAGCCATTTCTTACCAATTTGCTGCCCACACTCGAAATCTCCGAAGGCAACGTGTCTCTCCTTGCGTTTCGGAATGTGCATAAGTTGTATACGACAGCAATTTGCATAGTGATGAGTCGAAAACTGGGACGGATTCGCTCGAACCCTCACTCCCCTACTTTCAGTTTCTGATGCTTGATCCGCTCCGAGTGGGTGTCAATCGTTTCTTTCTCTAATACTTGCTCGAGACAACTGTCTCACCGATTGGACGTTGATTATGAGAAATATGAGAGATAGATCAGACGTCGGAAAAGTGGGTGGTTTGCGTGAAAGAAGTTTTTTTCAGAATATTTTAGAAGCATGTTATTCCGAATCACAAAAACAACTACTTCCGATGTTGAAAGATGAGATTTGTCAGACGAGGAAGACGGGAAGAGGGGTCACTGCCGGAATCATTGAAAAACTATCTCTCACGCGTATTAGCCGTTTTCGCCTTTGATACAAAAAAAGGAGCAAGTCAGTCACTCATTCCTCCCACGGACATTTCCGTCTCAATCTGCCCCCAGCCAACTTTTTTCGCTGCCCATTCTCTCGTCTGCACCTTCAATCTGAATGCCTCTCAACTTTTATTCTTTTTATTCTCCGACTGTGTTTTATGTCTGCTTGATAAACTACAAACATCGTCGGTCTCTGGCTCTCGTGGGTGCACGGCAGGTGTTTCACATCTCCATTCCCAAGTACAATTCGTATATCGCTTATACTTCTTTCCCAACCACCCCCTCCCCCTTCTGCTTGCTCGTACGGGTGTTGCAGCAACATCACTAACCCGAAAACTTGTTGTGATGCCCATCCTTCCTGCTTCTTCTCGCCATGAATAATTAGGCAATAATTGAGGGCGCCTATAAATCTTGACCATCCTTTCTCATGTTGCCTCTTTTTTCTCTTTTTTCTGAGCTCGAGAAACGTTGTTTGACAGACATTTGTATTAGGATTAGATTTATGAAAATGGAATTTGCATTAGTTGCAACCCGAGAAACTCCCTTCTGTCTCCATCCATCAACTTTTGGAACATTTCTTTTTCACACACTTTGCAAGTTGTTTTTGGGCATTGGCTGGCTCGGCGACGAAGAAGTAGTTCAGTGGGTCGAAACAAACTAGAAGGCTCCTTTTCCGAGACGTCCTCTCCGCGGAACAAGTTTTATTCGAGATTCCCAACTACTGAACTCATCCCCACGCCTATTGTTCCTTAGTTCCAGCTCTTGAATTATTGAAACAACTAGATGGACAGCCGCTTTTGCAAGCTTTTCTTCCAGCATCTTTTTCCGTTCTCAAACAGCCCAGATGTGTTATTTTCAGACATGAATTTTCATTTGGTCCTGATTCCTTTCCATGAAATGAAACCGCCAGACCAAACCAGACACGTTTTTTTTTTCTCGCTCCTCTGTGCTCTCCGTGTGTTTGTCTTTTTCTTCCAGTATGAAGAAAGTGAGTAAACTCATCTTTCTGATTTTTACAGATGAGCAAGTCTGGTGGCAGTCGGAAAGTGAAGCTTCGCTTCGCCTCAAGCGGAGTTTCCTCGTCGAGTGAGTCTCTTTCAGCGAATGTTTTGCTGCGAATTGGAATACCAGAAATTCTGAAACTATATAATTTCATTACTATACTAGACATCATCAAGTAGTCGTTTGTTTTCTGGCTTCCATTTCATAGTCACTCGTCCGCACCATTGGAAAACGTTACTTTTTGGAACGTCGTTCAGTTTCATTCATCTTTTTTTGAAATGTTGATATTTGCATGACCGATTGAATGTTTTTATTTATCTATTTTCGAGTGACCAGTCTTCTTCCACATAATTCCAACTAGCCGGTGAGTCCATGGGCTCTCAGTTTTCAGCTCAGTCAAAGAAATGGGATGAATCACCTGTTTGTAAAGTAGACAGAGAAAAGAAGCTATATCAAAATCTGAGATCTCCTGTCACTTTTCCGTCTCATTTTCACACTTTTCGCCACTCTCGTCAGATTTTGCACTTCTCGGACACCCCCTACCAATGTTTTCTTTTCGGTTTCCCCTTTCAATCTCCATAAGTTCTCTGCTTTACAAGATCCATGTGTTTTTATTCCCATCTTCCAGTCATATACGTTTCACATCCACGCATCGCTGCTCCCACGGCACCCCCGTCTTTTTGTCGTGTTTCTCGCAGCTGTATAAACGACCCCAGAACGGGGAACACTTGTGAAACCAGGGGGCACTGACTACAAGGGTCGCGACCCCTTGGGAATATGTAACTTTATTATAATAACAACGTAACTTTCTGCGCTCAACGACGAAGAAGATTGCTATATTGATGATCATGAGAAGCAGAGTTTGGTAGCTTTTCGAGAACTAATGTTCGTACAGCTTTGTGAACTCTGCGACAAGAAGCATCTTGATTTGATTTGGCCGTCCGAAAGAAACTTGAGAACGGGAAGTGAACAAGTTTTTTTGTAAGCGAGAAGGCCCGCAGGGGAAAAGGAGAAGTTCTCACTCTAGTGTCACGGAACAGTGATTGAGATTGAATTGAGTGGTGTTGGAAGAAGGGCCAATTTACTAGCAAAAAAGAGCTGGGGTTAGTGGGGCAAGCAGTCTTCGCGAAGAGCAGTCATCCATGCTCTGGGCGTGAAGAGAAGGAGAGGAGAGCACATTTATCTCTAACCATTCGTACGTTTTGGTGGTATCAATCATTTGAGATAAAGGATAGGAAGAAAGAAAACAAAGTGAGGATAAATCATATTGAAACGCACGTCACTCGTCATGTATTCCGAAACCTCTTCAACATCGAAAAATAGTGAGTTTTCTACCTTTACATTTGACCTACTGCAGTCATACCACTTGATCAATTTGTGGAAAACTCTATCCGCAAAAACGCTGATTGCTTTCTCTTGCAACTTTCTTTATTCACAAATCCAACAAGATTAGTCTCTTTGCTCACCTCGTCGGGTCTGAATTCGTCCTGAATTTAAAAGTAGTACAGATGAAGGGGATAATTGGTTACAAATCTACATTGAGTAGTACTAAAATGGCCGAAATTTCTTTGCCGTGCCCCGTTTCGTTACAAATTGCATTCTTAGAGCAATAGCAATGTCTGAAGATGTGGAACCAGTTAAAATGATTATAGGGGTGCCCCCGAGACGGGGGGGAGAAGGCGATGCCGTCCGTTGGAATAGTGACTCTTTTCGCAAATTGTCCGCATGCCTGACTGCCGGGATAGTCTCTCATGTTTTCTGGTTTTTTTCTCCTTTCCTACTTGTATATTTTTGCACCAGAACGCATTTTTATTTACTATAGCACTCCTCATCCCTCGCACATTGTTCGAATTCATTTCGCCCAAAATTCGATTCGATTTCATTTACGATTCTGTCTTTTCGTGTTAGTAGTCGAACTCTTTCTTCTATCATTGAAAACCAGAACAAGAGACAGAGAAAGAGTGAGAATATACGAGCAAAATAGTATGTTTTTGGGAGTATATAATTCCGAAATTCTCCCATATTCCACATTATTCTCTCTCTACGATTGCTAGCATCTGGTTGAACAATACACAATAACGTAAGTTGGGCGCTCTTTCGTACTATGTCTGATGCCCTCCGTTGCCGATACATTCTTGATAATCGAAACAGCCCCGGCGAGGGCGCCGCCTTGACAAACAATCAGCACCGCGCCTCTTGTGTAACAAAACAGGAGGTAGGTAAAGTGTGTGCCTCGATAGCTCAGTTGGGAGAGCGTTAGACTGAAGATCTAAAGGTCACCAGTTCGATCCTGGTTCGGGGCAATTGTTTTTTTTCTCTCGGAAAGACTGAAAACATGTTTACAAGCCACAAATCTTGAGGGTTTGAAAGAGGAAACACTGCGGAAGGTATGAAACTGCGGGACTAGTTTGAGAAATGTGTGTACCAGTAGCGGTGGTCATAGAGAGCTGGAGAAGCGGAGAAAGAGGAGCGGTCACTCCATATCTGCCTTCTAGATCTGGCCCATTCATTTATTTCCCTTGTTCCAATTTTTCATAACCCGGACGGGTCTACTTGCTCCGGTCTGTTGCTCCATTGGAGCTATTCCATTTCACACATCACTATACATTTCGCCGGACACACTACCCTCCAAAAGTCTCGCTTTTACACGCCTGACGTGATTTTCAAGGAAGGAAAAGTTTAAGAAGTCGACTTTTTTAGAGAAAGTAACAATTGCACTTTAACTATACGAATTGTTAGATCACGCTCTCTTGACTTCCAAATGCCTTTTCCATCCCCGATTTTCCGAGTGTTTTTTTTTTCATTTTTCTCTCTTCATCCAAGCTCACCATATTTTGGACCTTCAACCACTGTTCTCCATCGAAAAACAGGAAATTGAATCGGTTCTTATTTAGAAACCTTTTTGCTGGCCGTTTCCAGAAAAATAGGAGCCTCCCAACTGTGATTTCACTTTACAAACGCACTCGATTCAAGTGCCTCTTCCTCGTTTCCGTTCTGTACTTTTAATTAGATTTGGTGCGCCACCGAGACTTGAACTCGTTGGGAAGTTGGTGCAAGAATCAAGAAAGTGTCACGCTTCGCTGCCGCTTTCGAAAACTTTTCCTGAGCGAAAAGACAATGCGGACTAAAAACCAGACAACTCACTAATTCTGAAGTCACTTTTTCGGTTCCTTGTCAATTTCCATGTAAAACGCATAACCTGAAAACATGGAAAAAATACCAAAAAACTCAGTGTGCTATTGTTTATAAAGCGGGTGAGAAGAACACATTCAAAATTTATATGAAAAACGTGGCGACCATCGACAAGACTAACATTATTCATAGATAAAGAAAAGTCCGGCAGTGAAGAAACCGACGAGCGTCTTGTCGCAGTCGCGCTTCTTTTTTGTCCCACCCCACCATCTGACTCTCGGGTAGAACTATGATATTTCGCTCCGGTGGCCTTCCAAATGGGTTTCGCTTGATAAGTGTCATATGTAAATGAGTTAGTCTTGCTCCGAAAACATTATGCATCAATCTTTTGTTCCGACCGGGAGACGAGAACATCGGAAAAACCCGTCGGAAGTGATGTATGGCTCTCATTGAAATGCGGTGTTTTGCCTTGCAAAATATGTTCGTTTCGCAAGTCCTCAAAAATTGAATTCGAATGCCACCTTCTGTCTTTTCATTTTTGATCCCTGGAATAAAACAATACCCGTGCTGATTTAGTGGACCATTTGTTTTTTTTTCATTTTTGCGAGCTGAAGGGTGCATCTGCGTCGGCTCGTTTCGTCGTTGTCGGCATAAGTGAGAGCAGTTGTACATGGGTGTGCTCTGGGAAGCCACGAAGGGCCCCGCCTCCTCGATGCATCGTCTGGGCGTTCGGTGAAGTAGGCAGTGAAGACCCCCCTTCACAAATTCTCGTCCCGTCGCACTAAATTGAATAGTGCTACCGGATTTCATTACCTTTTTATTACTATCTATATCTTCTCGTCATGACTTCAAAAAGTCAACCAAGCGACGAATCTGCCTCGCCGGCACCTGAAAACACCGGAAATCGGCGCACATCAAGCACCAGAATCTCGTTTTCTGACCAAATAGGTAACGTGAGGAGGCGACTCCAACATGACATAGTCCAACTATGTACTTCCGTCTCTTAAAGAAATCAGAGCATGCGACAAAGTGCTCGGTTTGTTACAAGCCTGCCATCAAACGCAATGAGATCGTTGTTCCTCTCTACCAACTCACGCCATTGTGAACGAATAATACATGAGATGGGCAACAACGCCACAGCTATAAACGTCTCAATGTTTGGACGGAAAACTTGTTCCCCTCCCTTTTTTCTCTTCCCAACATCGGCTCCACCGCATTGTTCCCTTTTTGTTTCACACGGTTACCAAGATACCTAAAGAATTGAAGTGATCCGAAATAGGCTCCTCTTCCGCACAACGAGCTCAAAAAATTCACTTTCTTCCCGCCAAATATGATGGATGATCTACTTCTGTGGCGTTGAAAAATAGTTGTTTGTTTTTCGCGAAAACAACAAATCAACACAAAGTACTTCTGGGAATTAGCTCGGGTTCCGTCATACAATGGAGCGGAAAGAGGGAAAAAAACGTTTGAACATCTTTCCGTTCATCGCCGCGCTCGAAAATCGTATGTGTGCTAGAATGAAAATTTAATTGTTTTCATGCTGAGCTCTCCGGAGCAAATCTAAAACACTCGAAGCGGTACGAGTAATGCCGGCCAAAACATGAAATAAGACTGGGGATAATAAGATGACATCTCGGAATCGTGAGAAAAAATCAACGCAAGTTTTCACAAACGCAAACATGCATAGGCAATGCACAAACTCTTTCTCTCGCTTTCCCTCTCAAAAGTCGTCTTTATCTGCCATTTCGTCAAGCCATCTCTGCCTTTTTTCGTCGACTTGCGAGACAATTAGATGTCGTCGCGTACTACGGCGCCGTTTTTGGAAACGAGGGCAATTAGGATACTCATCAAGTGGTTTGACCTAAGATGTTTCTTTTTTTCCGAAAAAAAGAAGAAGATAGAAACATGTGAAAAGCCAATATATAGGGGAAGTCAAATGTATGAGGAAACGAGCGAAATTCACAAGAAAACGAGAAGGAGATCTCAGTATTTTGTGCATTTTCACACCTAAATGCTCAGAGCGACTCCACACACACACACCTCAAATAATCCAGACTTTCTGCACCCCCCGCATATTTTTATTGTTTGGCAGTAGGGAAACGTCTCGAGAGCTCGAATTTCCCACTTTTATCTGATTTCTCCATGTGTCCCGCTTACGCGAGACAAAATAAGGGATGAGGTGACTGCTTGAGAAGGTTCTTCGAATTTCATCATCAACGAGCCCAACCATCATTTCCCGTCTCACTTCCGTTCGTTTCGCAAACCCGAGAATGAGAAGAAAACTGCGCAGCATCAAACAACCGATTATGTGGAATTCGGGAGAATTTTAGCTTATTGCCACTGAAAAATTGAGCTTCCTCTAATCTCGCCTACTAGAGAACAGAACCGGATTCAATCGCATGTCTTTTTTGGAGCAGGAGCTCGGGTGTCATATAAAATGTCGTTTGAAACGCACGTTACTAGGCGACATCTCGGTGCTCCCGAATTTATCTTGTTTCTGACACATTGTCCTCGTTTTCTTGGGCTCTTGCTCCCCGTTACCCTTCTTCTCCGCCTCCTTCTTCGTTTCCTTCCTTTTGTTCTCCGTTTTCCTCAACACACACCCTCACACACACACACCTGCTTTTTAGATGGAGTTTCTGGAAGTGCGTCAAGGATCGTTGCGTAAGTTAGACTCTTTGAAGAGTCGGCGAGAAGAAGGGCGTTTTGTGCATTGTTGGAGGAAAGATGGAAAGGTTTTCGAAACCATGACAAGCCCCACTGGCTTAGTTTCATGAGTCCAGTTGCCCTGGTCTTGAAAAATGTACATGGGTCACAACTCCTTCCCACCACTTTTCTGTCTTTCCTCCCAATCCTTCCGACAAAGCACTAGTCTCGTTCTCATGAGTATTCAAAACGAATGTGTAAACTGATCGAGATCGTTATTCTAATTGGATAATCTTCCTCCGCTCACTTCTCATGTTTGCCCGAGAAGAAGAAGAAAAAGCTCCGCCTTCTGGCAGCTGAGCTCAATTACCAAAACTGTCTCTTGGAGGGGGATAGACTTCTAGCCAGTGTCAATTAGGCGCTTTCTCGAATTGCCACCTTCTTTTTTCAGACGGCGGAGATTCAGGAGATTCATCCTCGAACGAGAGCGAGAGACTAATGGATTCGGATGGAGAAGAAGGGAACATCCAGATTCCGGTGCCTCCCGGACAGCCACGTGGACGCATGGGACGCAGGTGAGTAGTACTTTGCATAACGGGGGGAACTCCGAAATCCGGTCTCACTTCCCTTCGCTTTTCCCCCTATATATCTTCTATTTTGTCCTTTCACACTTTGCGCTCTCAGAAGGTCCGCGTGAACTATGACCGACTTCCGCTCGTTTTCTTTCTTCAAAGTGAAACTAGTGACAAAGACATGTTATGGGAGTGTGTGTGTGTGTTTCAATTGCGTACACGGAAGATTACCCTCTCGTAGTAATCCGAACTCATTCATCAAAGCGCCTCTTTGCTACAAGAGAGAATTTTTGGTGCTTCCCGTCGTGCGGGAGAAGGGGACGTGCTCAATCTTTTTCGAGGACTTTCTTTCTGGAGAAGTGTAGTGCTTTCCATGAAACAACTGGCAAGGCAGAGGTTGTCTCGCAAGCGGCTTAAGATAATTACTGGGTTACGAATGACGACCGAGTGGGTTTCTCTCGTTTTTGGGCAGTAGTGTAGTCAGATAGCCCAGAGGGACAATCGTAATTGAAGGGTCGGATTGCGTTCTGGCTGAACGATGATTCTATTTGCACTTCGTATGAAACATGCACCAATTAGAGTCGTTTCATCCGGACGACCCGATGACTTATGAAATCGGAGAACTTGTGAATGAGTTTTATGGCCTATTGGAGAAATCTATGAACTTTGGAACATTGAGGGGTCTGTCTCTCCTTTTGAATGGAGCTCCGTGCTTTCAGATTCACTCTCAATCCGCTGATCTTCGCAAAGGAGGAACGAGAAGCGCGACGGCAATCGTTGGCACAACTCAAGCTCAGCTATTATCCCAAACACATGAATCGTAAGTTTTGCAGAAAGGCGCAGTGTTAATTGCTTCTCGCCACTCATTTATTCTGCACACAAAACGACCTTCGAGATTCTTTCCGAAACAATGTTGCAAATTCAGAAGAGTTCATGAAACAACACAAGCAAACACGTTTTGAAAAACAGCCAATGACATAATGAGACAATTGGGAGATGGTGTTTTCAGCTGAACATTACGACACGGGGCTCGGATTTTGCGGATGGTTTCTAATGGGACTTTCGTGGATCATCGTCATTTCCACATTTCCCGTATCCATCTACTTCTGCATGAAAGTGGTGCAAGAGTACGAGAGAGCGGTCATTTTCCGACTTGGTCGTCTTATCGGTGGCGGAGCAAAGGGGCCAGGTACACTATTTAAGACAAACCGCTCGTACATTCGTTTCAATTTAAGGAATTTTTTTCGTCCTTCCATGCATTGAGTCCTACACAAAAGTGGACCTTCGTACAGTGTCATTCAGTGTGCCTCCTCAGGAGATTCTAACCAAAGACTCGGTGACTACATCTGTAGACGCCGTCATCTATTACCGAATCAGCAACGCCACTGTCAGCGTTGCAAACGTCGAAAATGCTCATCACTCTACTAGGTACCTTTTTGTAATCAGCCACTTGATCAACCATCACAATAACAGACTGCTTGCTCAAACAACTCTCCGAAACATGTTGGGTACCCGAAGCCTTTCCGAGATCCTCTCCGATCGTGAAACTCTTGCCACTTCCATGCAAACAATTCTCGATGAAGCCACCGAAAGCTGGGGAATCAAGGTTGAGCGAGTTGAAATGTACGTTTAACTGGATATGAAAAGAAATGAAAAATCATTCTTTCAGTAAGGACGTGCGACTCCCAATCCAACTTCAACGTGCTATGGCAGCCGAAGCGGAGGCTACTCGTGAAGCCAGAGCAAAGGTAACATATAAGATTACTTTTCTGTGAATCGCTTCAATTAACAGGTCATCGCTGCCGAAGGAGAGCAGAAAGCCTCGAGATCACTGCGCGAAGCAGCTACTGTCATTGCGCAATCACCAGCCGCTCTCCAACTCCGCTATCTCCAAACTTTGAATAGTGTCGCGTGAGTACAGTGTCACGTGACATCCATATTTTAAATGCTTCAGGGCGGAGAAGAACTCGACCATTATCTTCCCTCTTCCGATGGAACTAGTTAGGCACCTAATCAACTGACAATGTATCGCCGATGCAACGAATACGAGTGCTACATGATATTTCTTCACAGATTTCGCTCCAGTCCCTTTTCGAAACAATTCCAGGCTACATTTCGCCCACACAGCCCTTACATTTACTTTATTTCTGAACTCTGCACTTTGCCTCTTTATTATTATTAGTATTGTCAGCACGCACTTTCAGTTCGATAACCAGTTTTTAGTTATCGTCGTTCTACTCGATTCTCGGAAAAACACCATCCCAAAAAAACAAAACAACCATTAACTGACGTTACCTGAATATCATTACGCTTTATTTCTTTCTTTCAATCTCTGATGATTAAATTGAAAATATAATGTTTTTTTCTCTCGTATACACTCACAATCAATAAAGGAAATGAAAAGAGGGGGTTAATCTGCTGTTCACCGTCACAGACAACCAATACCTCCGTTCTGACGTTCGCTTTCGTCAATCCCTACGTCCTTTTGTGAATGTAAAAGAATAGAATGGCAAAGAGAGAAAAGAAGAAGTGAGAGTGGGAAAAAGCCACAAGTTTGGGAGCACTAAAACAAAATCCTCGACTTCGAATTCAACGGCTTTCCACAAATTCAATTAGTTTCTGGAGTTCTCTCTCTCTTTAAAGAGCTCAATCTTGGTCTGAAAAACAACGATGAGTGCTTTCCACTGATCTGCTTGCATGCGCATATCCTCCAATTCGCCCATCCCCTCAATCTGCTCATCGAGTTCTTTCTCCTTCTTCTCCGCCTCCTCAAGCTTCTTCTAGAAAGTGGGATAAATGAGAATTTCGAATTTTTAGTGTCTTTCAACCTCCAAACCGTTGTCTCCATTGCCTTGCAAGCTGTTTTTGTCGTCCAGTAGATTGGCTAGCTCTGTTTTGAGCTCGGGAATTCTCTCCTTACACTCTTCAATTGAGAACTCGAGATCTCTGACCCTCTACAATCAGATGACTCGTTCATATTCGAGTATTGTGGAGTGTCCGGTTACCTGCACAACCACTCGATTATTACGCTCCATTTCTGCCATTTGCTCTTCTTTCGACTGACGCATCGCTATCAAGCGATCCATGTTTTGCTGAAGTGATCATTTAAAAGTGTCAATTATGTGTCAACTACCCGCACGGCGTTTCTCATCGCATCGCGTTTCGCCCGCAAATCGGTTATCCTATCTTTTCTCTCATCCAGCGAATTCATCATTTGCTTCATTTCGGATTTGATGTCCTGAATAAATGTTACAATGTCCGAGTGAAGAAGCAAAACGATACAATGTCGATACATCGGTTCAAAGAACTTTCACGCAGCGTTTGTTTGAGCTGCCGTCAAAAAGTTCTCGTTTTGACGACTCTTCGAAAGAACATTCGAGTAATCCCTTGTGACTTGTATTACTGAACTCGAGTATCATTTTCACTTGCAAAAAACCTCTTGAAAATTTTCAAACTTTCATCTCACCTCGGCGTTATTTGTTTGTGGAGCTGCAGTTTTTGGGCGATCGTATTTCTGCGGAACATTCAGTATTTCCACGATTTCTCCGCCCATACTCTCCTGGATAAAAAGGATAAGCTAACATCTCTCTGGGGGTCACTTACAATGTGCGTTTCTAGTTTCGCGTATCTTCTTACAAGAATATCGACGGTGCGGCTAAGAACGCCTTTCTCGGAGTGCATCAGGTCCATTTCCTTCCTTCTCTTCTTCTGATCTTCACTTTTAGCGCGGTATTGTTCCAAGTACTTCCGGTACTGTAACGAAACTCTCTGACGTCACCAACTTTCCATCATTTCTCTTACTTGCACATTCGAAACCACATCTCCGCCCACTTTCTCCTTCAAATTGATTTTTCGCTCTTCCACGTCTTTCTCAATTTTTGCAAGTTCTTGCCTGAAAGTCACGTCTGTCTACCAATCTTACGGTAGTTTTCAATTTCCGTCACGGCGAGCAAATACTATTTCGTTATCGTGAAAGCACTAACGGAAATTGGGAAGCTCGTGGATGGGTGCAATCAAACGTTGAAACTCTCCACCCAACACGTTTTCTCCAATTTCAATTTCACTCTCTTCCTGTCCCAGTGGAATAAATAGAGTTTCGGAGAGGCACTCGTACCTTATTTGCTGCAACTTCTGCACCGACGACTCCTTTTTGCGTTCGAGAAGCGCCACTTGATGCCGAAAGACGCTGAACAAGAGCCGATTGAAATGGCCAACACTTCTTATACTTTCTTCAAGAAAGGTCAGTCCCTAATCCAACTAACCCTTCTTTTTCCCTTTAGCTTTTTTTGGTTTTCAATTTTTTGCTTCCTGCTCCGCAATTTCAATCTGTCGGGTCCTCCCGATTTTGAGGACCTCTTGACAATGCGACATTCGGCCCAAAAATTGAAAAACGCGTCCGTGTGCGGGCATTTCCCCTCGTGATTCTCCCCCTTTCGCTTCCGGCTTTCCTTGTTCATTAGCAACCGAGATGTACACAAATTTTATGCACATGCGAAATGGGCAACGAATGACGAACAACGTCCTTTGCGGCGAAGCGGCGTTTTTTTTTCTATGCGGGCTCACATTTCGCGGTAAACAACAACAACATGAGAGCACGACTGACCTCATGTTCTCGTTGATATCTTCTTCCTTGTGGTCACGTTCTTCCTCGAGCTTCCGAATCCTTTTTCCCATTTCCTCAATCTGCAAGAAACACTTTCTTCCGCATTCCGGCTGCATTCCTCCCATACGTCTTCATTCATCTTCTTGATGTCCTCCTCGCGAACTGAGCTCGTGCGAACCATTGCTCCAATTTCCCTTAGTCTAAGCTCTCTTGTCTCCAAGTCATCCGCCAATTTATCATTCACCAAGTATGTGTTGGTCGCCACCTCGTCCTGAGCAGACCCCTTTTTTTTCTAGAAAAGAAAGAAAAAGGGTGAGAAAATCAAAAACCTCTAATTTTTCCATTAGCGCCTGCTCATCCAATGTGTCGGCGACTGCCTGCACCTCTGCCAAGACGATTGTCATTCGGTTCATTCTGCTCTCGATGTTCAGCACCTACAAATGGTTTTTGATGCGTAGATGACTGACGAGAAAGCGGCACTTGAGAACAAAGGGATTGCCTCCATCAATTCTCTGTACTTTTGGTCTCATTCCATTCCAGAAAACCCAAATTGCCCTTTGTCTTGTCGTTTTCTGATTTGTTCGTCATTCTCCGGAACTGACCTTCTGTCTCTCTTTTTGCTTTTCCATCGCAAAATCCGCGTACCGCGCCTTCTCTCCACGTAATTGCGATGCCAGCTGCATTTGTCTGCAAAACAAGACTTCCAATTTCCGGTTGTTTTGACGTCATTCCGGTTGACTAACTTGTCGAAATACGGTATGTTCTGAACTTTTTTCTCCGCCTTTTCGATCTTTCGCACCAGAATTTGTTTCTCTTTCTCCATCGATTTCAAGTCTTCCTTTATATCGGCGAGCAATAGTACATCAGCCATTATCCCCTTCAAATCAGCGTGAATCTCCTGGAACCAATAAACAGATTAAAATAGTTTGTGATATTAGCAGGCTTCTCTCTGGATTATTAGCTGATTCACCTTGAACTCTGTCATCAGCTCGCCGAGCTCATTCTGCAGCTCAACCGTATCGTAGTCTTGAACGTCACTGGGAACTTCGGTCTGAAAACCAATGCTCTCCACAGGTAACATTATTGCTCCCCAGTTATCTCTTTCCGTTTTTCCTCAACTTCAGTCTACATAACTTTCGTCGTCGTCGCTAACCAGAAATCAGTTATTCAAGCAGAACGAGTGACTCGGTGCTTGTATCATTTTTCAAAAATAATGGCCCTGCCAGAAACTTTGGCAGTAGCAATTCATTACCTTCATCAAATATTTTGCCAAATACGAGCGCTCTTTCAGCCCCTCCGAATTTTCGAAGAGGAAAACGAGGAGAGGGTAGAGGCTGCTCTTCCGCCCCTCGACAATCCCGGCACGCCATTCTTCTCTGTAATGTTATGCCAAATTAGCCGCTGTTTAGTCGCTCGCCCTCTTTTTGTCCCTCGCATTGCTCACTGTTCATCCTGGTCTTGTGGTGGTCGATAGCGAAGGACACGCAACGCATTGAGCACACGAATTGCTGTGTCCTCGGCCGCTTCCCTCTTGATATCGATACGTTCCGAATCGGAAATCCAACTGGAAATAAGGTACATTCATTTGTCAGCCTCTCTCGTTGTCGCTCTTCCCACTCCTCACCTTAATACATTACTCAGCAACTGCAACAGCTGCTGCGGTGGCATTTGGTCGAATTGAAGAGGCGACAGGTTGAGATTGAACGGTTCATCGTTCAAAAATTGAAGAATGAAGGATTGAATATCGTTCGGCATTGCTTCTCGTAGAGCCAATATGTTTGCTCCTGCGTTGCGCACCTTGCGAAAGAGCTTCTTGTTGTCCAGGCAACCGCTAGTAAATAGGGGACCCGAATGTCGTGCAGGCCAGCCACTGCCTCACTTGAACGAATTGGATTGTGTTGCCAAGGAAATGAAAACGCGCTGGGTTGGCTGGTGGGCGTTACTGAAATACCAGGTGAAATTGAACATAAAAACAGCGAATTCGTGTCAAACGCGCATTTTTCCCTTTTTCCAATTTCCACATTTCTCTCCGAGGCAAACAGAAAAGAATTGCGAAACTTTTTGACTCCGCTGCTTCCGTCATTTGGGCCCATTATTCGCCCACCACCTCATCGCCCAAATGCATGCTCATTATTCGGGCCGGAAAATTTCGTTGTTTTTGACGGATTCCACTTCCTTCAAAGAGATGCGCCTGAGGGGCGGCGAGAATGACGTCAATGCGCAGTTGCTGGCTCGTTTGGTGTGTGTGGAATGAGCGAGAGACGCAGGCACGCGGTGCGTCTTTCTCGCGTACTGAGCGGCGTTGCGAACAAACAAAAGAGCTTTGTTGGTCCGTACGTTTTCGAATAAATCATTCGAATACTCTTTCACGCTTTTCGGTTCTTTTACAAAATCCACGCTTTCACTTTTACTTTCTTTTTTCGCTTTTGCCCGCACATTTCATCCCGAATTTCCCCCCTTATGTTCTCTCCCGATCACAAACAAGAAATCAGGTGACTCATCGATTTTTGCAGCCGGCAAAGGGGCGATGCAGGACCGAACCTGCTACAAACTGACTCAGGAGGGGGAGCGTCTGTTCCGTATGCAAAAATATGAGCAAGGTACAAAATGAGCAGACCACAAAACATCAAAACACATGACATGTGAATTGCAGGAATCGACCTTTTGAAAAAAGCGTTGGAAGTAGGAACAGATGATTTTTCGCTTCTTTCGGCTATCTACTGTCAGCTGGGAAACGCGCACACGATGCTCAAAGACTACGAGCAAGCTCTCAAGTTCCACACATACGACATTCTCGTCGAGAGGTAATGATGATAACGGGGCTCAAAATGGTGATTCTAATGGTTAGACTCCTTCAGACTTCTTGGCAACAAAGAAGGAGAAGCTAAATCGTGCGCCAACTTGGGTAACATCTTCAAGATGAAAGGAGCATACAACGACGCACTCACCTTCACCTTTAAGCAGCTGGATTTCGCCGAGGAACTCGGAGACAGAGTGAGTACATTTTGTTCGATGCTGTTGTCATAGAAACTGCGAGGCAAGCTCACTCTCACTATTGATAGAATTGCGGAAAAGAAGAAAAGGTGGAGAGAGAATGAGAGAAAACGTCCGCTTAGTTCCAGGTTCTCAAGTCGCGCGCGTACTACAACATTGCGACTATCTATGTGGAGCGTGGAAGATGCACGAAGCTGGAAGCGGCCGAGGAAAAGAACAAGGAGAGGGACGCCGAGGCCACTTCGGACTTTGAGAACGCCGCCAAATATTTCACGTCAGTGGTTCTCCCTCTTCAGCCAGGTTTCATCATTCGTGTTTGCAGACTCAATCTGGAAATGGCCGAGAAGGCTGAAGACGCGTTGACGATGGGCAGATGCTACGGAAGCTTAGGCAACACTTATTACTGTCTCAGTGACTACGACCAATCTATCCACTTTCATAAACTTGTGAGTTCGGTGCCCTTTTGCGACGGCGGCGGATGTGACGTTGCGTGGCGTGTACCGGAAATCTCGTTTCGTTCGGCGCGCGATTCTAAACCCTCTGCCCTCTTCTTTTTGCTATTTCTGCGCTAGAAACCTCGTCTAGTCCTTTTTCTTCCCCACGCTAACCCGTTTTCACTTCTCTTGTCACACGTGCTCTGAAAAACAATACTTGTTTCCGAAGACACGGAGCACATGTTATTTGTTCTTGTCAGGTGCAATTTATTGACGAGGACCAGAAATTTCTGAGAAGGTCCCTTTTGTTTGGGGAATTGAGGATCCAAATCAGGTTTCAGCTTGAATAATTTACCGACCCAGGAAGTTTTTTTTTCGAAGAACGTGCCGTTGTTTTCAAAATGTGTCTTGTGTAGGAAGAAACAAGACATTCTCGTGTTTCTCGCCCCCTCGTTACTTGCGTAGGCCCGTGCCAAATTGGAGAGGAAAAAAAGAAGAAGTAGAGGAATGACAATGTTTTTTTTTCAAATAATGAGATTTGAACAACCGACAAAGAACGTGTACTGACGTGCAGAATCTCCCTTTCCTCCACTAGGTTCCGAAAATCGTCTTATGCTCACTTTTTCTTGCATCATTGTGTTCACGAGGAGTCAGTCACTTCCTCCTCTTCCTCAGATTCAATTTCCCTTGTTAATTCAGCCGACAAACCTCTTCTCGAGGGGCGAATCCTTGAGTTTCACGTCAGAATAGAGGAAGAGGGAAGAAAAAAAGGAAGCGCCTAAACCCCAGCGAATCCATGAGCATCTGACTCATCAATCAGAACCTTCTCCTTTTTCAGAGACTCGAGTTATCTCAACAATACGGAGATAGGGCGTCGATGCGACGAGCTCACGCGAATATTGCGAATTGTCATGCGCTGAAGGCAAATATGCCGATGGCTATTCAGCATTATAAGTGAGTTACTCTTTTTTTTGTCGTGCGACGTGCGACAACGACGAACGTCAGCAAAGTGAGAGGGAGGGATGAGTAACCGGATTCGTTCTATTCATCATTTTGTGTCGTCGGTTTCAGGTTGGCTTACAACTTAGCGTTGGAGATAGGCAACAAGACAGAGGAAGCTCAGATGGCCTACTCGCTGGCCAACGCACTCTACATCGCAAAAGAAGTCCAGAAAGGTATGTGAGGTCACGAGGGTGGAGAGAGGGTGGAGCTTGTCTTGCAAAAGAAGGTGGAGAAAAAACCAAGCCCAGGTAATAGGTATTGAATTTCATCATTTCAATAATGGTTTCTGCTGGGTCGGCTTTCGCTCTGATGACGTTCTCCCGCCACTTTCTCTTTACTCCAAGTGCGACCGCGACGTCGCTCATGTCTGTTCTTAACGCTGACTCTGAATTCAGTTTGTTCAGTCAAAAATAGAATTGCAACTTTGGCTTGTGCTGTTTTCCGCGTTTCTCTCTCTCTTTCTCACTCTTTTGCCCCCATCACAAACAGCTGGTCAACAGAACATTTGACATCTCATGTGCTGATTCGCTTAGGCACCATTTGATACATCCTCCCACCTTTTGAGCATACTTTTGGTTTTTGAGAAAACGTGTGGAAGCGCCTCTTCCTGTTTGGAGGCGCCTCTCGGACGGGGTGCCAGAACATTGAGTAAAAAGGCTCCAGTGTGAACTTGTTGTTTTTGCGGACCCCCTTCCAACACTACTAACATCAACGATTAACTCCCTTTCTAGAATTTCGAGCCTTCTTCTTCTTTTTTATTCGCGGGTTCTAATGCGAGAAGACAACAACTCGAATTGTTATCCATCCCTCGTCCACCACTATTTTATTTTCCAAACCGAACAAGGTTTTTCTGCCGTTTCTCCCCGCCATTCCTCTTTTTTCTTTCCGGCTTCCCTTAAAATCACAGCAACCATTGCAAACACTTGAAAATCCATCCTTGAAGCCAAGAGACTGAATCATTTGCATCCGATTTCACGTCACTTCTTTTTTCTTCGTGTTTGCCTGGTCTCGTTTCGTTTTCGTTGTTTCCCGCTCGAAGAAGAAACGGAAAAAAACGCGAGGGGTTCAAATTCACTTGTCATCGGACTCATTTTGTGAGAACGAGGCGAGAGGGGGAAGTGTTTTTGAGGTAGATCTCGGACGACAACTGTCGGATTGAAATTTCTGGAATCCGTGCCATGTGCATTTTGTGTTCTACCACCACGTCATTCTCAGAGAAGAAAGCAAATAATCGTCAGCTATTCTTTTTCTCTTTCTTCCCACTCCCACCAAAAAAGATTCGCCACTCTCAATTCAAATCCCATTCTCAAATAGAAATGCATCATGAATCAGTTTGTTCGTTTTCAGCAATCACCTACTTCCAACGTCATCTGAAGATTGCGCGTTCGTTGGACGATACTTCGGGACAGTTGCGGTCCTACTACTCGTTGGCACTCTCGTTCAACAATCTCCGCGATCGTCGCAAGGCTCTCTACTTTCTGGTGCTCGCCAAACGCATTTCCCTGCAGGTATGTGATATGCGGATGTGTTCAAATGCTCTTTTCTTATTCTCTGCTCTCCACTTCTTTGCTCGGTTCCGTTTTGAAAAGTTTCAACTGTGTGAAAATGCAGTTGGAAGACACTTTTCTTTTGAACTCGTGCAACTTTCATCCACTGTTCCCTATTCTTGCCCATAGTCACGTCCGCATGCCAAACTCCACAAACTAGTTTGCTTTTTCTTACCAAGAAAACGGAGCGTTTGAATGACTCGAAACAAAACGGCAGGACAAGTGCGAAGAAACCCATTTCCTCCTTAATTCTCTATGCGCGCTCTTGAGTGATGAGTTGACTAAATTGAAAAAAAAACATGTCTGGAGATGGTCAACCTAATCGTTTTTGGGATTAACTGTCGTAGCGTTTCTAATTAGTTTCTGAAGCACCGATTGCTCGTGGGCGGGAAGGTGAGAAGAAAAGATGATGGGAGTCGGAATGGAGTCACATGGGGAAAAGGGATTCAATGTGTTTTTTATTTCAAGGTTAACGACACAAGTGCCATCGGCGATATCGACAACTTGCTCAGGGAAATTCTGGATGCCGGACAAGACGACGTGCTGATCGACGATATTGAGGTTGGTCGATTCTTCAAACCTCCCATTCTAGTATCTATTTGTCTTCTTCCTGGATTAGTTTGTCATTCTGTTCCTGGTTCCGACTGGTACATAACTCGTATCCATCTACAAACGAATTCTTAGCAATACTACATCCCACTCCAACTCAAAATGTATTGTATTCTGCATTGAATTCTACCCGCGCCATTCAAATCAGAAGACGTCGTTGCTTCTGATCTCTTTTGTTGACTCACTCCTTCTCTTTCTTCAGCTTATAATCGACCAGTCTGCCGACCCTGCCGGTCCGGAAATCGAGCACTGTGAGCTTCGTCTCACTTACTTCCAGAAGCGCAATATCAACGACAAACCAGTCAACGTAAGCATATTTTGACCCTCTTTTCATCTGTTTCTTATTGCTGACATGTGTTTTTTGTTGAGGGCATTTTATTTTCTCTTTCCTCTTGAAAGTCCACTTCAACGGTCAAAATGACTCATTCTGACTCGAAAAAACGTGTTTGCTTTTCCAGACGCCGGAGGACCCGTACGCGGGCGATAGATACGAGAAGGAAGAGTTCTTTGATATGCTCGCAAAGCTGCAGTCGAACAGAATGAACGATCAACGTGTCGACGTCTCCTTGCTCCAGCAGAACCCGCCTGACTTCCGAGCCCGTCAAGTCGACACCGAGCCGGACAACTCGTCGACCGGTGAGTGATCAGCACCTGACTGACTGATTGTCTCCTGTCCTTCTCTCCGCCCTAATGAGCACTTGAAAGTCATCATTAGAGCGTGTTCTCGAAGGAATTCTCCAGCTCTAAAGTGATGATAATTGCATATTCATACTCGCCAATCTGACTAGCTCTCTGTCGTTTATTCTAACTTCTATTCGCGTCGTGTCGTGTGACTGATATGAGCTCATCGACATCTGAAACGTTTTGCGAAAATTCGCCAGCTGCACAGGCGGCCTCTAACAATGGTAACTCATTCCGTGTATAACAAGAGTCTTTCAAGTGGCTCTGAATTCTCTAAGTTATGCTGCCATCAGCGATTCCGGCCCCAGAGGGAAACGGCTAGTTGTTGTCACATCCAATTCTCTTCAACCTCGGCCCGCTTACAACATCCCTATGAGTCTGAAAGAAGAGCTCCCACGGCGCTTAATTGTCGTCATGGAGATGGCATCAAAACAGGACAGAATTATTCAAATTCATCACAAAATACATATCCAGAATGTCGCACGCAGCTTAAGGGAGAAATCGGTTAGGTATACACTCTGGCAAGACCTCCCAGTCAACTAGTACGAATTCCCTCTCTAATACACGTCTGGTGAATCGCTGTGTGAGTCGCCATTCAAATGATAATTCATTCTGAATTTTAAATGCAAACCGAGTGAAAGATCCCTGTTTTTTTCTGCTTGACAGGACGCTAACGTGAACATGGATAATTAAAAGTGTTTCCGTGAATGCGAAACGAGTTCTTTCATTTTTTATGCAAGTTGTTCTCACGGAGCGTTTGTCAGAACTCGCCCCTCTCGTGACACTCTTTCCGTTTATTTCTTTTCTTTTTGTGCGGGAAATTCACAACTAGAAAGATTTAGAGGTCGCCTCAAAAAGAAACGTTTCAAAGTCAATGTCACTGCTAAAATAGCCTTAGGCAGTGCGAGAGAAAGAGAGAGAGAAGAGCTGCTGATAAACTTCATAGGGGGCTCTTCAGCTTCGCAACATCTCAGCTCCCTTGCCAGGCGCCTCTCGTTTCCCCCAGCTTGAGTGACGTGTATCTCTTTTCAATGGCTCTTCTTCAGATGGTTCGGAGGTCCTCATCGATCTGCTTCTGAACGCTCAAGGACGTAGAATGGAGGACCAACGTGCGCCTTTCCTGCCGGGACTCAACGAGAACGGCCAGATCATTCTCCGTCGTCTCAACACGTGAGTCATTTCCTCATTTCTGTCGCCTTTTCCTCTCCCGGCTCCTCCGCCTCTCACACGCCACTCCCATCCGACGGCTGACACACTTGAAAAAAGCGTCGAGAACCGCGTCCGAGCCCTCAATATCTCGCCTCTTTTACAGCAACCCCGGAAACGAGGAGCTCGACGACCATTTGGTTGAGTGGCTCATGCGTGTTCAAGGCGAACGACTCGACGAGCAACGCAGCGAGCTGCCTCCGCTCAAGACTGCCGGTCAGGAAGGTATGTGAAGAAGAAATGATAACAAACTTGTCTCAATCCAATTCTTCTGCAGCTGCCGATAAGAAGAAAGAGGAAGACGTGACAGCGATCGTTATGCGCATGCAAGCAGGTCGCCTCGAGGACCAGAGAGCCCATCTTCCGAGCAGCAGCTCGACTTCAAACGCCAAAAACTGAATAATGATTCCCTTCCGACTACAAAAGCTTTACAAACTATGAATTGCCATGTGGAAGTGAACTCTCGTCAATCTTCATCCTCTAACATCCCAAACGACTTTGTAACATCTGAATATACGCCTCTAAACTGTCTTATTTCACAATTGCTACTCCCCTCTCCGCCTGCTCCTCCATCCTAATCGCCTATATTTTCATCTTAAATTCCGCGTTATCCGCACTTCCCCCCCATTTATATTTCCGATTTCCACGTAACCTCTTCCTCTTTTCGTCACCATCATCTATTTATCTCCCACATGCATCACGCATCGATACTGACTGAAAATCTTGTTCCCCCGATTGTCGTATTATATTATTGGAATTGGCCAACATTTCTCTCCCCGCAAAAGCATCCTAGGAAAAGTGTGAATGTATGAACAAAACTTGGAAGTTTATGATCGAAAGATGTGAATTAATGCTTGTTTTTTTCCGCCAAATAAAGATGCTGTTGAAAAAAGAAGTCGCGCAAAATCGTTTATATCGAAAGCCTTGAAGAGGATTTGTTAGAAATTGACTAGTTCTTGAACAGACAAGATGATGACAAGATAATTAAAACCCTTACAAAAGGGCACAAATGGATCACAGATAATAAATAAGTAGTAGCCGTAATGATTGGGAATTCCTGTAAAAGTTCATAAAAAATCATCAGATGTCGATGGGTTCGATTTGATCGGAACACGCGAGACACCCGCCTTCCTCCGTGATGTGACGATGATCGGTCTGAATGAACAAAGTTGAGAACGACGTTGGACTGATTGCGTTTTTACCTCAGAAGAGCAGTTGATGTGAAACATGTGTCCACACTTGAAAACTCGGATGCCAGGAAACTTTTTGTGCTCTTGGATAGCATTGATGATGTGCTCTGCACACAGCTCACATCTCGACGCCTCGGTGATCGGAATCGACTCGTCAGCGGCAGCCACGAGGCCTTGCGTCAGAGCGCTCAAATCGTTCAGAGTGGAATCGAAACAACATTTCTCGAGGTCCGCATAGTTCGAGTAGTCCGTCAGAAGTTTGTGAAGTGCGTCTCCCAAGTCAGGAATATCCGTGTTATCGGGCAGCTTTTCCATGATCAACAACGGATCGAGACAGTTGGAAGCCTCTTTTATCAAGCGTGCTATGTGGGCTGGGTAGTTGGTGACCACTTCGAGAAGATGAATCCAGAGGTCCTCGTCGTTTTGATCTTTGCAGTACTCAATGACTTTCTCAATGTTGTTGTACTCGTCGACCATCATTTTCACAGCAGCAAAGTGGTTTCCACTTTTAGCGAGTAGGTAGATCGTCTGAAAAGTTCACGATGATGTGTAGCTCAACAAAAACGCTTGGTTACAACTCACCTCCTCGATATACTTCTTGTCAGAGCACAACTTGTGCGCCTTATTTACATTGTAATTCACATTCTTGCGCAAGAATGGTAGCAACTTCTTGCGATCGTATTCAGCGAACAACTGAACTGCCTTGTCAGCGAATTCAGCTCCCTCGTTCCTGCTCATCAGTTTCGTCAGGTAAGCGAGTTGAAGTTTGGGCTGTCGCCCGATTTTCTCCATCACAAACGCAGGCTCGACCGAATCGGCGTTCTCGAGCAGAAGCCGGAGAGCCCTTTCCGAGTTGATAGTCATAAGTTCGGTTATGTTATCCTTCACGAGGTCGAACAGTTGATGTTTGTCAATGACGTTGAAAATTTGGAAATCGTGACAGGACATCAGAATCTTCAACGCATTTTCGTACTTCCTTTCGTAAAGATACAAGTGAGCAAGGGCGTCCATCAATACTCTTTCGGTGTCATCGATGAGGGTCGCGTTGCCTGATTTAGTAATTTCTTGAATCCTCCACTGCGCTTGATCAATCACGAAGCCTGTTTGGTACAAATCGGGACTCCACGTCTGCACAAGCTTCCGGAATTGCTTGGGATTGTTGAAAAGACACGCGACAAGTACAGTCTCATACGCCTCCGGCTCTAATGTTGGATGACCGTCGGGCATCACGTCAGCAAGTAGGGTGGAGAGCCTGGCATCGGCAAACTGGTGCACAGCCCATTCCCATTCTTCCTTGCAATCTCCGCATATAAGTGGAAGCCGTGAGGCAGCTGCCTTAGCACGTTTACTTTTCAGATAACCGTCTATGATGAGTCGTCCAACACTTTTCGGGCTCAGTTCCGTTTTTGCGAGTGTGTCGGCCTGCAAGTTACTATGTCAGTTTGAAAGTGAAACGAGTAAGGACATACGTGATGTTTTGCCATTTCGAATGCTTCGTCGTAGAGATTGTACTTCAATCTCCAGCGGATTCCATCTTCGGGCCCATAGGGAACTGCCATGATGATATGCTGGTTGGTCAATATGAAATACGTATTCAGATAAGGGATTCCGACTCCGTGAATCATTGACGGTAGTGCGTGCCGATTGAGTTGAACGCTGGAATGGCGCAATTATAAGTACAAATTGAACAGTTGGCTACTCACTTCTCAATCACGTCCTCTGAATTCAGTTCGAATTCCTTGAGGCCAAGTGGTCGGATGACACACGTTTTCAAAGTGGTACACGCGCTACTTTCCATTGCTGTTAACGTTGTCACTGTCGACACCACCGACTGCAAGAGATCGTTTAAAATGTTCGACATTCCTCTACAACTAACCATGGAATCATTCATGTCGTCTTCCCCTTCCAACTGCAAGCCGATCAGAAATAGCTCCACGTTTTCGATTCCGTTTTCAGGAATATACGAAACGCCACATACAAACATTGACACTTGGAACATATGATGTACTTCTCCTCTGCGCACCTGAAAACAGAAATAGCTCTATTTTACGATGTTTCCGAGCAAACCCCATCGAAATCGTTGATTTTGAGGATAGTAATCGTGTCCGCCCAGCCGATAACCAGATTGTTGTCAGGCATCCAAAGATGTCGTGGCGGTGAACGGGAAGAGCGGATCCGGTCGACGTCGTGCGATGGTTGAACACTAGTGATGATTCTCTCGGCTCCTCTGAAAACGTCACTGTTCAGTAAGTACGAAGTCTAGTGTCAGCACCTCTCGTAGACTCTTGTTCCAGTGTCATTGGTGAACGCAATCAAATTGTCTTTCCACGAACAACAGTTGATGAATCCGTCTCGCTCTGAGCCACTATACAGATTCTGAAAAGAGATGAATTCACAGAAATGTTGAGTTTGTGATATTCATACCGCCGCTTTGTACTGGAACATTTTCTTCTCGTAGAGTACTAAGCTTCGCTCGCCCATGATGAAACAGTGGCCGGACTGTTGGCGGATAAAATCGGGAGCAAGACTTATCGATTTTGGCATAACTTGAATGTTCACTGTCTGCAAATCTCTATGGTATAGTGGGGATTGACTCTGTTCAACTTACACAGCACAATTTATCATTTCCTATTCCCGAAACGACAAGCTTGCTGTCGTTTGCGCAGCTCAACACGTACGAACCCGTCTCGTCGAACTTCACACGCGTCACGGGACAACGATGTGGTTTGAGAATTGGTACATTATCAAAATCTCCATATCCGTGATGGTCAAGAATGTAGATGGAGCCATTTGCCGTTCCAATCGCGATGAATTTGTCATGCAAATCGATAGAAGTGAATGTGGCCGTCTTCATGAACGCCATCGTCTCTTCTCCTTTCAGACGTTCGTACTTGAAGCGAGGCTCCAGTGGCGGCTGGAACAGATGAATTTAGTCACCGGATCTTGCTTGGATGGCTCACTTCATCGTCATCTTCGAAATCAAAAGTGAGGTCTTCCTCAAACACTTCTTGATTGGAATCGGCCGAAGAAGGCGCTCTGTTCTCGTAATCTCCATTTTTCTCCATTTCGTTCTACAAACTAACTATTTCGACAGAATTACTAAAAACAAAATATCAAAGGTAAGTACGGATGATTTTCAACCGATTGAAAAATTGGAATGAATCAGAAAAATCGTTTCAAAAAGTTTTACAGAATTAAATGCGATTACAACTATAAGTGAAAAAGGCACAACGAAACTTTTAAAGCAAAAAGAAATGGAAAAGTCATGGTGATGTGTCAAGTTGGAAGAGGTTCCGGTTGGAAGTTGATGAGCAAACTGGCTGGACTCCCGATGCTCTCAATGGGTCGGTCGTAGATCGTTACATATTTTCTGAAATAGAAAAACTGTTACATTATCAAATACATTTGTTTTATGTCTTTCCAAACTGGCTTCTTAGTTATTGTAAAATCCACAAAATACTTCTATCGTCTCCCGTTTGTCCAGGATGTTCTGTTCAAGAGCTCACCCTTCTGTGACTGATCGAATCCAGTCTGATAGTACTGAAAGTGTTTTATCCGTCATCGGAATGGGTATGCCGCAGTCCGATCGAAGTTGAGCAATGTTTTTTCCTAGCCACCCGAGCCCTTCAAAGAACCGCTCTCTTTCGGATCTCCGCTTCCATCCGGACAAAATCGCTCTGAAATCAAGACGTTTGGTACATCCCGGTATCTTGTTTCACATGAAATTTAGTTGGCTTTCTGTTTTTCTTCCAAATCCGAATCTATGTCTATCGACCTAGCACGAGACCTCGGGATGTTTACTGTGAAGCCGCTTTCACATATGTTTCGAAATTGTTTTCGTACCAGGATTCGTTCTAAAAGGCTAGTAGAGTGAGTGTGTATTAGAAAGAGGGAACAGCATTATTTGTGAGCGCCTTCCAAGGCCACTGTCCGCCAGTACGCGAAAGCAAAAACAACACGAGCCGATCAGTGGGCGGAGTTTTGTTTCTCTGCCCTCGTGTTCAACACCCGTCCACTCATTCACACTATTCCTCATGCGATGAGCGCGCGCGCCAGTCTGCTTCTCTCGCTCAATCGATCATCATCTGTTTGAAGGGCACCTTCGTTTATGATTCTCCTCGGATGAGACACTCATCTCAACTTCCGCGCACCGGAGGCTCAGTGATACATGGTCTTAGCTTCCCGCATGCAACATCACTCTCTCGGACGCCTGCGCGCTAAAGTGACTGGTGCTATTATGTTTTCGAATGTGGCACTCGCAAACAAGAGTGTCGCTTCTTTTCGTAGAAGCTCGAAATGGTTGTAATCTTTTTTTGAGACCGTGCAAAGACTTTTGATTTTATGAGCGCACTGTCTTTAGTGGGGACCTGCCGAAATCAAGAGTTTTGAGAAAGTTTGAGAACCTAGGCAGATGTTCTCAGAAACGCGAAACAGCTCCACGGGTAACATCGGTGGGCAGCACAAAGTTCAATAAAGCGCCTAAACTAAGATATAAGATTTGTTTACAAAAACTGCTTGCTTTCCTAGTAAAGCAGAGGTTTCTTCGAGTTTCTATGATTATCGAGTACTTGAGTGCGTTTTCTAATTATACGCTGCTCGAGTACCGAGAACTCGCGTGCATGCTCTTTCGGGGAGTTTTGCGAGTAGACACACGTTTTCCTCCTGCTTGCAGAATCATGCGAAGGCAAAAGCCGGGAGAATCAATTTCCGGTTTTAGTTGAAGAGTCATTAATAATCGACTCTTTCGAGATTCTTGTTTTTGTGCATTCTTCCACTCTTTTTGTTTCTCTTCTTTCTCTTCCATTTAAAGTCACTCACACTTTCTCCTCAACTGGACATAGGATTCGAGACGACGAAGAGTTGTGAACGACGGGGTATCGTAACGGATACTCGAGAATCCGACTGATGATGTCGAGCATGTGAACCAGAATACCGATAGCGGCCGTTGTTTCCATCTCATTATGAGGAGATTCTGGAAGAAATCGTTCGAGGAACTCTCCCGTTTTGTCTTCGAACTCACGTTGAATGGAGGCTACATGAGGAAGGTGTAGGCCCCGGATTGTGTCGAAGAGAACACACTTGCAGTCTCTTTTCGGCCGCTGTGCTTGCATCGAAGCAGGTCCGCCGTCGATCTGGAACCTGACAGCTCCTCATTTCCTCAGTCTCACGGTTCCGACCTCTATTTTGAACACATCCATCGCTTCTTGAAGAAGGTGCGCTTTCCGGTGAGCTGCTAACCTTGTCATTATGTTTAACACTTTTCTAAAATAATAGGAAGTGAGGTGAATGTCCAAAGGAATCTCGTACTTTGTCTTTTGTTTTGAACTTGCGTTTTCCGCCACCTGCACTGCTAATCCTTCCGTCTTCTCCTTCAACTTCAATTCGTCGTTCTTCTTAAAAGAAGTTCCATCTTCTTGTTCCTCTGTAGTTCGCGTGTTTATAACCAACCTTTTTCTCTTGCTTCTCCTTCAACTCGTAGATGATCCTCCTCTTGGCCAATATCAATTTGAGCACCATCTCAATCTTCTTCTTGAGCGTTTTACATTCAAACTCCTTCTCTTGTATGCTTATTGACTGTAATATCGGCATTGTTCTTTTGTGACTCATTTTTTCAGGGGCTCACCATCGCCTTTGCCTGACTGTATTTCACATACAAACCGTCCTGGTCTTCCAGTTCCTCTTTCAATGCCGTCAAGTGAGCTTCTTTCTCCGTTATCACGCTTACTGTTTTTTGAAGTCTGAAAAGAAAAGCTGTCCCAAATTAGAATAGAAAGAACGGTTCTTACTTCTGAAAGCTTTCCAAGTCGATCATTTCTTGTGGTCCCTCGTCATTTTTCTTCTTTGGCGTCATTATTTCTGCTGAAACATATAGGTATAGGCAAAACAGGTATGAGGAATACGAAAATGGTAATGAAAAGTGTCATAATTGCCTTATTTACCCGAAAAACACAGTGTAATCAAGTTTTGTGACTATTCGATAAATAACGGGCAGGGGCGGCAGATCGGCGCATTGTAAATACGTTGGATGAGATGAGATGAGGATGACCCTCAGGGCGCGTTCCCGAGTAATTGTGTTGGTGAGCGTGATGTGAGCGTATGCAAGGGTCATGCGTTCGAGAAGACAACGACGGGACGGATGGTCCCGACGGGAAACCTGGTGAGAGTGCGGAGACGCAGAGTCTGTCTCGGCGGAACAATCGGGGGAGGGCGGCCGACGAGAGCAAGTGACGCAATGAATCGATCGCTGTAGAGAAATAGGAAGAGAGCAAACGTGTACCGACACAGATTTTGTTCTTATCATTTCGAAGAATGGAAAGTTGGCTGGGAGGAAGTGGAAGGACGAGAAATGTTTACTTTCAGCCGAAACTCAATGGAGCGGCTATCGAAACTTGTTATACACAGTTTTTTTTCTCGTCTTGGAAAAGGTTCTACCGGTTTCATATTTATCATCGTCATTTTCCTTTTCCCATCACTTTTTTTCCCCTTCCTAGAAATCGCATGTATCAGTGGATATGTTTGTGGGAAAGTTGATATTGGTTGGACAAAGGTTGAAATGCCGTTTTATTCGTTGAGCCAATGCGAGGTTCCGTTGATTGAAAAGACAAGGTTGGAGCAATCGAGTTACCCGTTTCGAATCATAATAATTGGGAGGCGAGGAGATCATTATGCGTAGAGCAAACAGAAGGAAATTATGAAATGCTGCTTCAAGTGCGCGCCCCGGAGAGGCCGAGTATTCCTTGCGTTGTTCGGAGCCTTTCGACGCGCTCGTCGAATAGTTGGATGGCATACTCGTAGAGTTCCCAGTCCAGCTTATTCACGTTCCGGATGTAGGCAAGTTGAGCGTCGGTGAGAACGGTGTCGTTCGATTTGCTTTTCCCCCACACAGACATCTTCCGGGTGAATCTGAATGCGACTGTGAGAGGGAAAGTTGGCGAAAGGTGGTAATTCTCACTTCATATCGAACGTATTCTCAAAGTAAAACTGACTGTCATCCATTCGTTCTTTTATTCCGAAATACGCCATATTTCTGAAAGTACTTTTAATTGTCCACCGTGCCTCTTCTCCGCCTCTTCCTGCCCACCAACCGACAGATTAAAGAGACCGAAACACTAAACCTGCCTCAGATTCTCTTTGGCACTTTCTATCATTATTTTGTCTTGTTCGTACGACGGCCTCCGTAGATGTTCGTAGCAGCCGACGAGTGATAAATTAGACAACATTCGTGTCTGCCGATTGAATGCGAGGTTGTAAGGACAGGAAATGAACTCCTCTAACGAGACACCTTCCCATCCGATTCGCGGATCGAAACATGTCGGCAGATCATTCACAGACGCTGCTTTCCCATCGCAAACGTGTCTGAAACATGTCGATTACTAAGCTCGTTTGTAACTTTCGCTTTCTCGTGGGGGTGAGAGGCTGCTTATCATACTTGGATGATATCCATGTTGCGCCTCTTTGAACATGCCGAAATTCAGAAATGAATCGATCCGTGGGGTTGCGCAGAAATGTAGTGTAGAAGTAGTTTCTCTTCTTTTTATGACCTGCAAATCATTACTCTTCGCTTCATTCCGCAGACAATCGGAAATTGGATTTCGTCGCTTTCGCCCGCCGCTTTAGAAGCCCCGGCTTGGAAGGGATAGAGATACTTTGGCCTTTCTTATCATTCGACAAATCCAATCAATGAAAGTGGTGTTTTGACGAAGCGCCCGACTTTCTGCGACATTTTCGGCCCTGTCAGTTTCCCGAAACCCGTGTGATAAGAGTTCCAGGCTTATCTTCCCCTCATTTCTAACCATTCAGAACGCTCGAATTCAGAAAAACCCGGTCTACTTCGATCCGCCTTCAGAAGAATCAGGATGTCATTCCGTAAGTCGAAAGGTCCGTCCATGCACTTTAACCCTTTATGTCGGTATGTTTCTTCACCTGCTTGCTTATCCAAAACTCGTTGCACACAATTGTTGACGACTAGTTCCGTGAAATCTGCATGCAGTCCGCACACCCATCCAGTCGAATAGCGCGAGAAAAGCCAGGTCTGAAACAATGCGTTTCACTTTACTTTTTCCCAAACTGCTTCACTCTCAATTACTACCTCGTTCGACGGGTTGCGTCCACAATTGCATCTCTTTTTATGCGCCATGCATTTACACGGCAAACTTTCCTGGTAGCGCACGAGAAACTTTTCGAAAGTTGTTCCGGCGGTTTTCTGGATGTGTACAAACACAATAACATCGTTGGCGGTTTTGTTGAAGCTGAAAACTGAAAAGTTGGTTTTGCTTTCCGATATGAACGTGTACATAAGTGGAGCTGGCACCGTTCTTGTGACCGACTCTTCATAGTTGTAGAAGTCGTTTTCTGATGTGGAATCTTCTAAGATCGGAGCGTTCAGCTTCAGGGGAACGTCTGCAAATAAGCGCGAATTATACGTCGCCAATTTCACGATTTCTTCTCTCACCTATGTATAAATAAACAATTGATGCGACGAAGAGGATTGCAACAAAAACAAACACATTTCTTCCCAGAAAACCTCGCCATCCTCGCGGCGAGCAAAGTCCGATTGTTTTCATCGCATCTAGAATGAAATTCCGATTAGCACCGTCTCGAAACACGCAAAACTGAGACGATCGATAGAGGTAGTCTACCCTCCTTCCTCACACAGCAAGACCCCCATAATGTAAAGGAGGGTGTGCAAACGCGCCCCAACTGCCTCCTCCCTCGTCCCTCCTCACCCGTCGCACGCACTCACGCTCATCGCGAACGTTGACGCGCAGCACCTCTCTATGTATATTGACATGCTTTCTCTCCGCTACACTTGTTTCCCTCTTCATTTTAACCATCAAATTTGCCGCTTTTTGCAGGAAAGATGGAAGTGTCACACAGAATCCGACGAATCCGACACACATTCCAGACGTGAGTCGATCTTTTCCAGAAAAAAAAAACATGATTTGTAGTGAACATTACTATCAGAGTTTTATTCATTTTGATTTCTGCTCTCAACAATATTGAAAAGCATTTTCAGGAAGAAAAGCAATGACGAGGAGCTGAAACAGTTCGAGGGAGTTATTGACCGAAACACAAAGGTGCTTGTACAAACGTAAATAGACTGATGACTCATGGTTTTTTTTCACAGGTCTCACATTTTGCTTCTTCGTATCGCAAAGATCTCGCTTCGACAATGACTACTGGATTCAAAGAAGAAAACGTGGACAAACGCAAAGTAGGCTCTCAATCGATTTTCCTCTAATCCCATGTGGGAATTGCAGAAGAAAGTGGAGGAGCTCTCAATGGCACAGAATCTCAAGGAGGCGTCGGTGGATCTCGAGTACCTGAACACAAGCTGTCTTCATCATGTCATCAACGGGTACGGAACTGTCTTGTACCAAGAAGCCGACGAGAAAGTCAAGCTAGAGATGGCTCTGGAGCGCAGAGTGCACGAAGAGTTGTCCCAGTTCACAGATTACGAGAAGAATGCGGGAAAACTTAGGGATAAGCTGTACACAGTCAACACAGGTGAGAAAACTGAAAGAGAAACTAGTATCAGTGTGCCGTCTGCAGATCTCGAAATTGCGCAGAAAGACAATGATAGAGACGGGACAAATGCTCATCAAGAAACTCTTGATACCATCCAGATGAAGTACGAGGGGTTGAAGGATGCATTCATCACTGACATCTTCCTCTCTTCAGTCAGCAAGGAGTTTCAGATAAGCGAGGTAGGAATTTCGATCTGACTACTGCTGAAACTGTAATCGTTTTCAGCTTGTCATGACAAATATGAAACTCAAGCGTGACTTCTTCAAACGTATGGCCGAGATCTACGATGATGCGATCCCGGCTGTTGAGTCGATGGTAGCAAATGCGGTTCCTCGCCCGATTTTCCATGTTCCACTGGAACAACATCTCTCCACTCACAGCGAAAAAATCGCTGTGCCAATTCAAAAACTCTGCGATTACCTGCGTCAGCATGGATTCAAAGAGAAGGGTCTGTTTCGTATCAACGGAAACGCAGCCAGAATGAAGAGAATCAACGCAGCTCTGGATTGCGGACTGTACGACGTAAGTTTACGGGTCAAGAATTGTTCAAGAATATTTGTTTTCAGGCTGATGAAAAACATTACGTGTACGATGCACATGCCATAGGCGGAGTGCTTAAGATGTATCTGCGTGATCTACCGGATCCGCTCATTCAGGAGGCTCTTCACCAGGACTGGATAAGAGCGTTCGATTTTGAAGGCGAGGAGAGATTCGCCGCCATCGAACGCTGCATCAAGAAGATGAACCGTGGCAATCGCCAAAATCTTGTCTATTTGATGAGATTCTTGGTTGAGTTGGAGGCACAGAAAGACGAGACGTCGTGAGTTCTTGTCAGTTCCCGTCTCGTCTTTTTCATCAACATTTTAGGATGAATGCTGCCAACTTGTCAATCGTCTTTGCGCCAAACATCACTGGAATGGTGTACGACGGCATGAATGCGTTCGGAGTGATGCTTACCGAGTTTCTGATCACACACGGCGCTCGCATCTTCCACTCAGGTCTTGACGCAATGTATGACGTCGCGACAATGCATATGTGCTTCATCTGACTGTTTTCAGTGACTCCCCGCTCAGCGCATTCAGTCGTGCCCAATCGTCGATCAGTCCTCGCTCATTCCGTCCAAAGGAGAAAGCTCCGCCACCGCCAGTTGATGTGCCATCATCTAGTAAAGACCTTATCTCTTTGCACGAGGAGGATGACTTCTCCGACGACAACGGAGAATGTTCCAGCAATTCTCTGCCGAGCAACTCTCTTCAGAGAAGCTCCACTGAGCGTCGTCCAAATCGTCCGCCTCCACCGGTAGGAGTTCAACTTTGTCATTTCTCACCAAATGATTAACACGTTTTCAGTCGTTCCGCGCTTCTGTTGCCGAGACTCCCAAATTCCGTCCGATGAGCTACACTCTCGCCGTCGAAAACCAGCAGCAGGAACAAGCTCAAATGAAGCAGATGACGGCAAGCATGGAGGCTCTCCTCACTGAGACGCCGGTTGCTCCAGAACGTAAACGTTTGAGCGTCATGTCCATCTCCGGACTGTCCCGCGTCGGACCGAATGCCAACCAGACATCCTCATCGCAAGGGTCGTCCTCAGGATCTCTCGTCATTGACGGAGGAGACCATAGGTGAGAACGACGTCTTCAGTGAACTTTTGGAGACTAATCGATATTTGCAGAACTCTGGTCTCTCTTGATGGCGAGCCGTCGACTTCTTCTGCTGCTCCACCGGTCATGGTTCAGCCACCGCCTCAATCCGCGAAGCCGAAGCCGCCGCTTCCAATGAAGCCAAAAGACTTGTCGAATGAGAGCTCGAGACTTTAATCACAACCTCCGTTGTTTGTTGAAATCGCACAAAAGAGCTTCCCAGCATTGAACTCTTTCAAAAATACCCTTTTCAAGGCGTTTTCCTCTATTTTCTATCCCGTACCGCCTTATTTCCGCATTGTTCACAATCTGAACATATTCTGGCTTTGTTTAGTACCCGTCGAATAGCCGCTACTTCCTGAAAATTGTAAAGAAAAACCACCGAATGTTGTACTCAATCAACGAAATTCATTCCCTCTCATTCATTTATTTTTCAGTTCCCCTTTCTTTGTTCCTTTAAGTATCCGGTGTGCACAGGGAAACTATTCGTTTTGCCTGTAAAATCACACTTTGCCCCGCCTAATTATTTTTGGAAAATGTAGTGAATGAATAATTGTGTTGGCGGAAAAATAGAAGTTTTGTTATTTCGAATAATGAAAAAGGAAAATGAATACAATACATTTATGAACTTATTATTATGCGATTGCAAAAAATTTGAAGACATTTTAATTATTGTGCTTTGGATTTGCGGTTGGATGGTTTTATTTGGTGAGAAAGTTGCCATGTGCGTTCTTCGTCGACGCAGTCTTTGAAGCCGTTGAAGAACTGCACGACGATGTCGTTCTTCTTGATGTCGTAGTTCCTGAAACGCAAAAGTGACGTCTTCATGTCAAACCGGCAGCCCACCGACCATTTCTTCAGTTTTCGAATGCTGTCGAGAATCGCAAACTGGTTCCAGCGTTTCAGGAAGTTGATCATGTTCTTGGCGCCGTGGCATCGATCGGACGGAATGGTGTCTGGGTTGCCGGCATGAACAAATGTCAAGTCTTGGAGGATGATGCCGCTGCAAATTGAGGGTTTTTGACGGGCGACAAGTGGCGGAAATCATCATTGACTACTGCGCGCCCAGGGTCGTTTCGGAGTCTGTTTAATTGTTTCTGCGGAAAGGAACGCGAATAGTTGTCATTGCCAGGGAACAAAATTAGTGGGGAGAAACAATACATAGTTCTTACCTGTTGATGTCCAAGAAAAAGCCGCTAGGAAAAGTCACTGCATCAATTCCAACCGTCATTCTCAGAACAATGAAATGTCAAAGGTTGATTTCGAGTTGAAATTGACTCTCAGTCTTTTCGCTAGACAACTCCGCCCACCCATTATTTTTATGGAACCCGTGGTTTCAAATCAAAGAAGTCGTTTTGAACGTTAACGAAAAGAGGAGAACAACAATAGAACAAGAATGACATATTATCGGGCACAGACTTACATGTACGGTACACAGGGCGGTTTTGCCGTTTGGAGAAGAGCGCGATAGTTTTTGTAGGATTGGGCAGTGTCCATGACTGCGGTGTGCTCCTGAAGCTTAGAAAATGAAAGAAGCTGTCGACGAAAGACCGTACCTTGAGAGAATCTTTGACGTTCTTGCTCCACTCAAGTCTGGCTAACGGGGTTGACATAATTGCGCTGAGAATAGCTAGATACGAGTTGAAATTGCACATTTCGCGGAGATGCTGAAACAATACATTGCTGGAATTCTAGCAACGTGTCGATACCTTCATAATTTTCACGAATTTCATCATGTATCTTTCTCTTTCTTTTTGAGTCGACTGAGTGATGATTAAGGTTCGAACCCAGAAGGAGAGCTGAAAGTTAACCTTCAGTTTCCCTGTGAACACTCTATGCCTCACATTATTGAACTGCTCTGTGAAATTAACTAGATTCTTGCTCTTCTGCTCATTCTGCTCCTGGGACCACCAGAGAAGTTCGGCAGACTCAATTCTGTGGTAAAGTTGAGAATCGATGTAGGTCAGCTGACAGGCAATTTCGGCCGATTTGAAATCGAACAAGTCATGAGGTCTGAAATGTTCAAGATACAACTTCTGGGCGACTGTTCAGGCGTTACTTCTTTGGTTTGCACAAGTTGGTTCCCAAGACAGTCTGGATGTCGAAGGAATCTTTGATTCGGTCCAGCAATCGGGTTCTGAAATGGCACCTTAGAACCGCAACAAATTCCTCGAAGTTTCTACCTGAGAATTCTAGAGTAAGTGAAGTTTCCGTCGTGAATGAGTCGATAGACAAACGAGGTGACAGAGGTGATGAGGTCGAAATCCAATTCATATTGCGTAACCTCATCAATAATTCTGACAATCACTGAGAATGTGTGACGCGCAATCGACTCTGATTGAGAATCATTGGCAAGTGACATGTAGAGATATCTGAAGCGAAACGATCAAAGCGCATCTCATTAGACGCCGATAGCGGCCGGATTGGCAATAAAATACCTTTTGATTAGCTTGTTCACCAGCTCAAGGGCGCTGATAAAAGTGCGGAACGTGATAAGGAAAGCTTCTTGGTAGAGGAGACTGGAATGCGTTGACTGCGTCGCGTACACAATGAGAGCATCTCGAGGACCGCCACGAACCTGAACTCTCATCACAATATCAAAGAAGCGAAAAGCACTCACTTCTAGAACTTTTCCTTCCTTCTCTCGAAAAATGACGTATTCCACTGCATCCTGCTCGACAAGCAGATCCTTCTCGGGTGGAGCACTTGTTGGCTCACGCTGCCAGTCGACTGCCTTTGGGAGTTCCTTTATCTGAAAATCATTCATAAACAAGTATTCGGTGAGTTCCACGTTACCACAGGAGTGTCTTCCAAGTACTTTGCTGGCGGTCTGAGACAATTGAAGTCTGTCTGATTTAACAAATCAGACAGATTATCGAGGTCGATGGTAGTCGAAGAAGTTCCTGAAACTGGGAACTGTGAACTCGAAATCGCGGTTTCTCACTTCGCATTTTGATTTTGATTGTGCAACAGAACTTCATATCTCTAGACAGCTTAATACACGTGAAAAATAAAAAATATGAATGGGGGATCTTAGCTCTCGCGCCAAACACTTCCGATTCCTAATCAGTTTCTCATCCGCTAAACTATTTTTGTCGTCGCGCATAACGAAAAGCTGTTAGAATCAGTGATGAACCTGGTAGGATTTGAAGATAATACAAAGTCGGATTATCGAACAGCTCGACAAGAAACGACGATTCCATGGCACCGATCGGAATGGTAGACAGAACAAAAAAACGATTATTGATGCGACTTTTTCGTTATCAGAGAAGCATTTTGCCATATTAGCGCAGAGATTGCGAGGTGAGAAGACAAGGCTGTTTACGCAAGACCTTTTCCATCAAAACTGGATTGATGCGGTCGCGCTTTCTCATCGGAACTTATTAGAATGGTAACGATTGTTGATGGCTTCTTGTACATTTGCATTTCTAATTTTTATAGGTAGCAGAAAATACGGCGGGAATCTCAATGGAAAATCTATTCTTCGATGGAACTTACTTCCCATGCACAAACATCTACGAATCATTCTTAGAGACGGTCTGGACTGGATTATAAATGAAATCTACGAGAGCCCCCCATACCCTTTTCCACGGGGATTTCCACATTAATTGGAAACTCGGGCCTGTTTTGTTAATGACGCGGACGAATCACGTCACTCTTACCTGCCGTACTGAACTCGAATTGAATTTTCTTCTTAAACTGTTCCTCGTGAGAACTGAAAGAAATCAATTCCGTTGGAAAATCTTGGTTTCAGCTCACGTCAAATTATTGTTGAGACGGACGTAGGACGAGATTGTGGTACCTTTCAAATACTCGTTCTCGTTGTTCTTCTTGTCGTCGCCAAACATCTGTAACGCGAGAGTTTCAGAAGAGACAGCCTCCGAAATGGAAATAGTACAGTGTGAGGGAGACAGTGTGCATCCCGAAACAAGAAAAGAACAACGCTTTTGAGTATGCGAAAACATAGACGCGCGTGGGAAAACAATATCGGCCGATGATATGCAAAGCCGGTGAGAATTCAATTCAGAAACTTTGCATATTGATGAAGAACTGACACGGCTTGGAACTTACAAAGCAATATTGATGGCGTTTTCAGACTTTCCGAGCTTCAATGATCAATATGCGCGTGTATTGTTATTGAAAAAAAGAGCGAATGAACACAAACAAAACCGGCATTTCGAAGCTAGTAACGTAGCAAACATCCGCTGCTAATCTATGAACATCCCCCCATCCCATTTCTCGCCTTTTTTGCCCTCAGCCTATGCTCACCATCATATATTCCACCACGTGCATTCTTGGAGGAGTTGCCACTTGGGACTCCTGAGGGAGTGCACTTCGAATGTGGGTGCTTTCTTCGTAGCTGCCCTCTCCCTTCCTATCCACCAATGTCTTCCCCTAAAGTTAAAATTTGATTGCCAGTTTTCCCGGAAAGATAGTTCTCACCTGATAGGTGTCAATCTGTTTGGCAAACAAGTTTGACTTGTCCAGTTTCGAGGCCTCATGTTCGGCCAGAAGTCGACCATCCTTTTCTTTCTTCTCAGACACTTTCTGCGACACTTCACTCGTTCTCTCGATAGTTTTCGACTTTGAAGATGAACCAGGTGTTCCGGGCTCAGTTGCCTCTCCCTCTACGGTTTCAGGCTCTTTCTCCTTGTCTTTCATCATCAAACGAAACCGTGCAAACGGGTCTTCTCTGTTGCCAAAGTTTGTGTTCTCTTCCTCTTCATCCTCATCGAATCCTCTTCTGGCATTCATAAAGGTTCTGCTAACTTCAGGCATGTTTGCACTTTTTGTCGAGATAGTGACCTAAGAACAATGGAATAGCTGGAGAACTTGGAGGTTCTAATTCCTCACATGTTTTGTCGTTTGTTTCACATTCACCGTTTTTGTCTTCTTCATCCGGATCTCCCTCCCGTCGGGCAGCTTGACGACTTCCTCTTCGCACACCTTCAACGTCAACGACGTCTTATCTACCGAATTATCCCTTCTCATACCTTCTGTCCGTGCTGCTCAGCTCTCTCCTCTTCTTTTTGCTTTGTCGTCACTCCGTTCTCATCATCCGAGTCGTCTCCAATTTCAGGAAAAGCCGGGGAGAAACTGGGCACCTTTCTGAAAAAAACGAAGAACTTTGAGATTTGCTGTTTGAAATCTGAAACTTGAGATTCAGTTGGTTCAGAAGATTGTCGATGTTCTCTTCGTCAGGATTCGGAATCGTTTCAATCTCTCGGAACTCGGCATTCGGTTTCACTCTGGTGTCGATACTCTGCTTTTGGTTGGACTTTGGATACTTAGGACACAGCTAAATATGACATCGTTTTCAAGTGGAACATAATGACATCAGATTACCTTTCCGACTTCCAACAGTGAGAACTTTATTTGGTTGATGTCTACTTCCTGGTTGAGAAAACATTTTTTGTCAATTATGCGAAGAAGCGAGATGATAGACCGCTGAAAAAGACAAAAATAGAAATGCAAACTTCAATGTGTCAATCACTTTGAGATCTCCGTTCGAAGTGTCACAACTCTTCGAGACAGCTTCGAGTACTGCCGCGGTACTACCTGAAAGAAGTTTCTCATCTGAATACCGTTAGAAGATGTCACTTACTCAGAATCAAAGTGGAATTGTTGGTGGACAGAACATTCTCTAGATATCGTATGGAAATGTCAATTTCCTTTGACATTCTGAAATGCAATTAGAATACTGTTTGCGCAGCGAAGTTCGAGAGTGAAATCAAGTTGAAAAGAAACAACAACACCGCGGGGCCCGAAACTGACACATTTCATGCATAACTGATGAACGAGACTCAAGTTTTTCGTGGCGAGAAACGGGATTTGTAAGAAAGAAAAAGTTGGAAATCCATCTACACAATTCTAACATTCGGAAGCTTCCGGATAGATTTCTCAGACACATTTATCACTTGGCAACTTGGTAGCTTCTCTTTGTGGGTCTCAAATAAAAATAGAGTATAGATATACATATGAAAAAGATTTCGGGGGAAAAAGAGTTCCGAGACCAAGAATTCGTAGAGTTTTGAGCCGAGACGAGTGTAATGTGATTCAGTTCAGATGGCGACATTGTGATGGGAAGGCGGAGGGCACGAAAGTCTCCAGATGATTCTCCGCGGGAAGAGTCAAAGGGGGAGAAGACTGAGAAAAGAAGTGACTTGCTACCGTTTGCGAAATCGCCTATCCAAACAAAACAGTGAAGAAAGCAAAAGAGAAAAACGCAACCACAAGAAAAATGGATGGCTCGGCATTAAGCTAATAAAGGGACGTCGACAGACAACTGTTGCCAATCTAAACCGAGACATTTCCCATTTTAAAACCGATGAATAAAAACAATGCTGGAGAAGTGGTGGTGGTTTGAAAATGAAACGCTCGGCGAGAGCAGTCGAAAAGTGCAACACGGAACGGATACTTCAATTTCCTGCGGTGCTTCCTGTGGCTAAAGTGCTTGGAGTGTGAGAGTCGTTTCCAGACAATGAGCGTTGCGAATTTCGACAAGAGGACGGCCACATTGAATAGTAAACAAACAGTGTACTGTGTGTGCAAAACAATAAGCTTCCTATAAGCCGTTGGTCAATGAGATACCCTCTTTCCAAGCCGGCATCCCGTTGTGCACCCGAGAGGAAAGGTTGAGAGGAAAGGTTTCATAATGAATTGCGCGAAAAAGATCAATGGGTAAATGAGTGGCGCGTGTAGGGGGGTCTTGCGCGGTGCAACAGTTCCCTGCTTCAACCTCGTGCAGGCTTTCGCCTTTGCATTTCTCAAATTCGCTGCATCTCTCGAGCGCTCCGTCCGTGCCTTCTCCTCCTTCAGTTGCGCTCTCTGTCTTCTTTCGCATTGCCTTTCTAACTAAACTATTTGCCAACACTTTTTGCCTCGTCGCGCACTGCGGCTACAATGTTTAACTTTTCACCTGTACAGTGTCATCTCCAAATTTGTTACTTTTCTTATTCAAACTTGTCAAAGAAAACGTCGAAAAGAGCGAGGGAGAGTTCGTAAGTTGTGACCAGAATCATTGAATTCGTTTTGACAGCCCAATCCTGATAACGCAACGTTTGTAAGACGTTAACTGCTGATCAAACAGAAAGAGCAAACTAGGGCCCCGAATTCGAACTTAGCTTACGGGCAAATCAAACGACTAAAATAGAGGCAGTAAGCCATAATCAGGCAACTTCAGAAAGGGCAAAAGTGACAGCTTCCCAACTTATTATGTACTCGTTTTCTTCCGGTTCATGACTCAACACACTTCAAAAAAAAACACACAATTATCACTTGCATTCATGGCATTCTTGCGCCCAAAAAGTTCGAGAAGACAAGGGTGGGGCAGGTTAGAGCAGGTAGCAGCCATAAGAATGTTATCGTAGACAACTCTCCGCATTCCAATAAAAAAGGTCAGAGCATTGTGAGAATGTCTTTGAAAACTAATGGAGCAGAAAATACCGATGACAATAAGACAAAGGAAAATGAATGCACAAAATGCTTTCAATTGGAAGAATGCACTCTGAAAGATGAGAAAAGAAGCATACTTTCCCCCCGGGGGATTTATCATCCACGACTACAAATGTTGAATATAAAGGGAAGATTAGCACAGTTGAAAGTTTGAAAATGAAACAAACTGAAGGAGAGAAGCGATGAAAACTCAAATGATTCGAGTAGTGGTCGGTGGTTCCAGGTTAAGGACATTTTGCTAGAATTATCGAGAAAAACTGCTTACGAAATGCAGGGTGTGCCAGAGGAACTCGCGAACTCGAAATGCGTTGTACCGAGGATTCACAAATACACCGGTGGGACGATATTTTGTCGGGGTTGGCTGTGGGGGCGCTGCGCTTCAACGCATAATGTTTACTCATAATGAATCATCCTGCTGCGGCCCAATGTCGCCCTCTGATTTCATTTCGTTTTCAGAGAAATAGCAGAGAAGTTACAGCAATTTTTCAGTCGAAAAGAAACAATTCTGATCGGAGAAGGTTCTTTTTTATTCGCAAAGCAAAAACTTTTTTACAGCAGAGAATGAACAAAAAACATTGAAAATACTAGGGACTGGGCTATATTTCAAGTCTCTAGAGACATATGTACGTCCTACTTTCTGAATGAGTCAAAACAACAAAAAGTAAAGCCCTAGAAGAGCAATATGTTTACCTCTTGAAAAATTGGATGATAGACTCATAGTATCGGGTCAGAATCGGAACTTGGTAGGTCAACAACAGCTTCGCGTCTCTTTCCTCGTCGGTGCTGCCGCCGTTGATGCCGTTGCAGTGCTCAATGTACTGCTTCCGGGCTCTCTCGATTCCACTCCGAGTCATTGTATCATCTTGCGGCGGAGACGGTGCACACGTCTGACGGACTGCTTCGTACGATTTCTCCATAAAATCCATTACATCTTGATGAATCTCGGGCGTGACGTAGTTGTAATAGATGAATAAGGCGACGAACACGGAGATCATGAACATAGGAAAGGCTACTGTGAGAGTAACCAAAAGATATAGTGCAGTAAGTAGGAGAAGGAAGTTCATTTCGTCGGGAGGGTTCGAAGTGTTTTCGGGGCCAGAATACGGACGGACACAGCAAGATGGCAGTTGTCACTGAAGGCACTCGAATCTTTGTTGAACTGATGGCGACAACTGGCGAAAGATGCAAAAAAATGAAGAGTAGTTTTCACTTCTCAGTTTACAACGCGTGTTTTCCTTCTCCCTTCAACTGATATATCTCTTCGAGTTAATTTGCTTTCTTCGAGAACACACAGCAAATGCAAAGTATGGATTCCAAAAAATTTTTAGAATTTTTCAGGCCACTAGGAAATTATGTTGAAATTAAAAACAATATTTTTCATTCTCTCTTTTCCAATGGATTAACTTTTATTTGTCCGCATGCTTCGACTTCTAGTGATGAAAAAAGTGGCGCCGATCACAGAGCTGAAAAACGCGTGTGTGTTCTAGTTTACAATTATTTCCATCTTACAGGAACATTGCAGATTGCAATCTTTCAGAAAGACTTTTCCGGATTGACGCGCGTATTCGCATCCCCACCAGGAGCTCTCTGCATTGCACAGACTGTGGTCGAAAACAGCGTTGAAGCATCCGGTGAAGCGTTCAAAGTACCTACAAAGCTTGAGACTACTTATCCACTCTCGTTGATGCCACTTACTTGCAGTGGTTTTTGTAGTCAGCGGCGACGTTATTGTTGAATTGAGCACGGCACTTGCTGATTGCATCTGCCTTTGTGGAGAATATTTGCGACATGCAAGCATCGTTGTTTGAGAAGCCTTCGAAACCCGCTCCACACGCGAATCCAAACTGTCTGTACATCGAGACAACGTTCACAGCATCACTGAAAAACTGGAAAGTTTTGATGAAAGAGTTGAGATACATACGCGAGTCGAATTCCGGCCTTCACATGGAAACCCACACTGAGACAATCACGACGAGCTTCACCGAGACACTCATAGTACTTGTTGAACGAACTGAAAACCTTCAATAAGACCTCATCGCGGAGAATGAGAATATTCACTCGCAAACGAATAAAAGTCCACTCGTTCCGTTAATGTACATGTTTTCGATTTCCTGACGATGACATTCCGGCTCGAACGCGAGCACACCTGTTGTACTAACTGTAACATTTCCGAGTTTGGATCATTTACCATAACAGTTCGACAGGCCGAGGTCAGCTTTCAACTGCAATCCGCAGCATTGTAGCAAATCGGAAGTACATGTTGCCGAAGTGGGTGGAGTGCAATCTCCGAAAGCCCCCTGAACTCCTGAACGGAGAAATGAAACATTGAAGCTAGACCGAATCTATTCTGACTTGCCTGCCAACAGAAAGACCAGAGCTAGGAATTTCATAGTCGTGGAACGGGAAAAGCCAAAGAAATGCTTCGTTTGAGGGATTAACTATCGCATTTCTTATCAGTTAAACTGATTATCGATAATCCGCACACGCTAAACGCATTGATTGTTTCACTTAATGGTCAATGGCAGTAACAACATGCATCAACTCTTCGCACCGGAAGATCTATCTTCAGAATCGAACTGGGTGTGGTTCTGATAGACTTTCCGGTCCGGAATTCAATTGCAAATCTGAAAATCGTTCACTCTAGTCTCAAACGTTGTTAAGTACGTGAGATGCATTTCCGACCCTGACCATGCCACAATAATGTTTTCATATGTAAATATATGCGTTATGAATAAAACTTTATTCTTATCATGAATGATATTACATCGCTTAGAATGACAAAAAATATTCTGTTTGATTTCGACGTCATGGTATTTAATTGACTCATCCGATGATTCCACCACTGTACGGCACTGAAAGGTTATCGTAATCAAACGGGTCACTTTAGGCATCAGTATAAACTTACAGACGCATCTGGCGGCGCATTGTGGGAATCGAGTGAAGACGTTGACGCGAGAGTACTCGCAAGCCCAGAACTGCGCGTCGTTCGACTTGTCACCGCAGTTGTTCTTGAACTGAGTCTCAAAACAGATCAAGTATCTGTTGGCGAGGCTGAAAACATTCGATTCCCTCCAACATCTCATTTTGCTCGTTCTCACGTGCAAGCCTCGTCGGCGGCGATGTCACTGGTCTGCTCATAGTTGAGTCGGCATTCCGTCAATTGCTCGCCCCCTCTTCCTTGCCACGTTTGCGACATGCACGCCTCATTCGAAAGGTATGCTGCAATACACAATAGCCCTTTTACACGTTCTCTTATCTGAATTGTTATGGGAAGTTGTCCCTTCCTCTCGCTCTCCCAAACAAGCCACACCACTTTTTCACGGTGTATACTCCGATTTCGATAACTTTTCCAATTTCCGACGGCGCAAAGGCAATAAAAAATCACTTTGCAATCCAGCTCCACAGACGAAGTGCATTTGGTTGAACAAGCCAACAAATTGATAAGCGTTAAGAGGAGTGGCCGACACAGAGACGAAATGGAGCGGTGACATGCAAGAAGCATACTGTGACCCCATGCAGGTCTTGAACTCGCGGAAAGCTCTGAAATACAATTCTGTAGAATTGTTTTAGTTTGAGGAGTATTTACTTGCAAACTTTGCGGATGCCATCAGGTCCCTGGTTCTGGTAGTAGGTTTCGACCTGAAAAAAGTGGAATGTTACTTGTGTTCTGGGGCTTAGACGTGTCATCCAATTGCATTCTAATTTCATCCGATTACAACCTATCAGCTAATGTTCTCTTCCAAACATTTCCTTCGCGCTTCTTTCAAAAATCGTCATCTCACTCAATACTTATCATTGTTTGATAAAGAGGGCGGTATTTGAACTACATAGCTGACTTGCCTCCTTTCTGAAAGATTCCGGGTTGTACCACGGCTGCGGATCGGAGAGACTCAGCGCCTTGTTCAGATCATTTTGACACTCGAAGTAGACGGTAGAGTCACAGTCAAGTCCGGCGGATTGGACTCCTGCGAAAAGAAAGGAAATTAGCTATCGTATATTCTCAGAGTGAAATTACCCGAGATCCCGAGAAGAAGAGCCAAAAGTGGCAAACACCGCCCCTGCATGGTCTGGAAATTGAATTAGTGAAATTATAAAAACAAATGAGAAACGAAAATATAAAATGCGATTCAAGCATTCAAGAGAAAAAGCAGAGAAAACAAACAAAATTACATTGCTTTATTCCCAGAAAAACTTTTCAACCAATAAAAAATGACGGAGAGATGTGGAAATAAGATGATTAGACGCGCTCGTGGACTGAAACTCGAATTTCTTTCTGCCACCTGTTAAAAACAACTTACATGTGCAGAAAATCTGAGTGCACTGTGGGAAGAGAAGGTTGGTTCCAGTGCGCTCGTAGTTGCATCCCCAGTAGGCGATCTCTGGCAGTTTGCACGCCGACCAGAACAGATTGTAGTAGCAGTGAGCAGCAATATCGACGTAACTGCAACCAATTAAGAGATTAACAGTCTATGGTAATCATGCACTCACGAGCAGGCCTGAGCAGGATCGAGCTTGGAGTTGGTGTCAAAGTCGAGGTCACACGCTCTCATGGCGGCTGTCTGGTTATTGAAGACAGAAGACGCGCAAGTTTCAGCGTTGGCAAAAACTGAAAAACTTTTGTGTATTTAGGTTGGTTTCCCTTGGCGGTGCAGAAGAAACAATCTCGGGTCTTGCTTGATTGATGATCACATTAGCGATCGGACTAATTCCAAGCGTTTTGCGTCATCGCCATGTTTCTTACTGGAAAATCCGGCTCCACAGACAAAGTCAAGCTGGTTCCACACTTTGACGTATCCGTTGGCCTGGTCAGGAGTGAACTTTGTGTTTCCGTTGCTGAAATCATTTTGTTGAGAACAATCATTGAGTGGATTATGGTTCTCACTTCGTTGCAGTCAGGAGACCGAACGGATTCTGAGCGCACGAGAAGAAGTAGCTGTCAGTGCTGAAAGATGTTCCCTAGAGGTGGTTCGCATTCTGAATTGTGCCTACTAGCATTGCTGGTATTCCTTGTAAGCCTCGCACGTCACGAGAAGTCCCAAGGCTTGTCCATCAGCGAACGACTTTTCGATGGCACTTCTCAAGTCTTGGTATTTGGTCACACCGAGCGAGGCTAAAACGGCATCGTTATCGTACGTGCAGAGAGCGACACAATAGTTTTATTACCATCGAAACCCATTTTAGTGTTGAATTGCGATTGGCAAGTGTTGAGTTGCGACGCATCGCAAGCCGAGTACCGGGGGTCCTGTGCGACCACCACACCTGGAATAGAAGTCCGAGTTTCAGACAAGCCCGATTCGGAATCATAGATTATTGATCTTTCCAATCATTTCTTGCTCTCTCCGCCATTGGCAAACCACGCTTCTGATAACGTGCACGCATACTCTCTTTCACTACTGCTGGCGTGACGCAATACGGCAACTGTCAAACCCCATCAAGAGAGATTCGATTTGTTCCGCAAACTTTCCGGTAGCTTTTGCATGCCAAACTTTCTCAGAAAACAATTGCTGAGTGTGCAAAAATCAGTTAGTCATAATCGTGCAAAGGCGTCACCACACGTGGAACCGTCTTATCACTGTGATAAGTAACCAATCCGGTTAAGCGTAATAGAATCGAAGTTGCCAAAGTGTGTGTGTCTAATTTGGAACCGTTCAGAACAGGTTGAGAATAAGTAAAGACGAATGATGCAAACTACTATGGAAACGTCATTTAAGAACAAAACACAGATCATGTGAAGGATTTCTGAATGGAGACTGTGCGGATAAGATACTACAGTTTACAGTTGTTTTCCAGGCCTTTCATATCGCACTAGAAATCCCCCAAAATGACGGAATGACGAAAACGAATCGAGTTCTGGGCAAGGAGAGAGCGATTGGGAATACATTCGAAAATCTTACCGACTAGTAGAGCAATAGCCAAGCAATAGTTGGTAGAGCACATTTCGAGGGCGCAGGCGTAGTGCAAAGTCGTCTCTCCCTTATCACCTATGCCGCTGGCACTTCTGTCTGATTCTCCACCTTTCAGGGGCCGGCTCGCTTTATGAGTTTGCCAACTCTCCGTCTCCACCAACCCACTTCCCTCTCACATGCGTGTACGCCCGTTTATCGTTTCGCCTTTATTATGATAGTCATACCTATCAAATTGCATTATCACTTTTTTTGTTGTAACGAAAGAGAGGCGACTCCTCTGAAAGTGACGAAGAGTCGAAAGTGACGAGGCTGAGGAGGGTGTGGCTCGGGTATGAACAGGTCACAATTCCAGATTTATTAGTCAAAGTGAGTTGACGACAAATGACAAAGTCATGGGATGGAACGGATGGGACAAGGTAGGGGAGAACTGTCAAAAAACGGGTGACTTTGCACATCAGTAACAACTGCAAGATCAAAAGATGGCATCGGAAGTTGAACACATTGCGAGTGAGATCATTGATTGTTCACGTAAACGCCGGTTACACAGTATTGCATCAAGTGCTGGATTTGTTCACACGTTGCCTGGAATCAAACTCTCTACTTCGTGCTTTCTTGCTGATATGTACCGTTGGGTGGAAGCTCTTCACGAACGAGCAGTTGTTCTTGGCGAATCCGACGAGATCCTTAATTCCGAACGACTTGGAGATCTTGGCCACATAATCGCAGACTTTGTCCAGTTGTTCCTTTGTTGGTTGAGCCGTGGACGAGGAAATTCCCTGCAAATAAAAGCGTGTCTTCGATGTTTAATAGCTCCTAAAAAGACGGGAAAGATAATAACTGATGTTTGACGGTGATGTCGTGTTCAAATACAGCAATATCAATGTGAAAAGATCGGTGTTGATGACTCACAAAAGACTGAGGAGTTGATGATTCGAGCGGAGACGTTTTCGGCTTCAGCTCTATCTTGATTTCCCTCGGCGCCGACGTAGCATCCCCAGGTGTGCCAGAGGCCTCGTTGTGTTTCCTAGACAATCGTATGTTTTGATTAACCATTCTTGGAATAGTAATAACTCACTGGTACCACTCGGCGTAGTATTTCTCGTAATATTCCTTGATAGCCTTATCATCATTTATCGAGATCGAAGCCGGAATTTCGGAAAACTGGTTGATGGCGGAGCCAAGGGATGGACCAGATGTGGTGACGATGATGCCTTCGTCCTCATTCCATCCACCCAAGTAAGACTCTCCGACTTTGGCGCCAGTGGACCCGGAAGTTGGGATCGTTTGAACGGTAGTAGCGGTTGTCGGGGCAGAGGTCGTTGTCGAAGTAGTAGTCGTGGTGGCGGAAGGAGTGGTGATCTCGGTGGCTTCAATTGGAAGTTCAGTTGTGACTTCTGTCGGAGCCTCGGTATGCTTTGTGATCTTTCTCAGCTTACGATGCTTGCGCTGAAAAGATAATTGCTCTATTTCCTTTATCCTTTCTACGAATAATAATTATACCCTATGCCGACGCTTCTTGGGGGCTTTCGTGGATGTGACCACAGTCTCGGTCTCCTCAGTTTCGACCACGTTTGTGGAGGCCACTTCGGTCTGTGTGCTTGGAAGGACTTCAATAAATTCGATTGTCGGGGTAACCGACACTGCAGTTGGATACACGCGCTCTTGAGCGAAGTTCAAAGTTTCTCGAGATGGCTCTTGAGAAAATTCGATAGCAGTTGAAGGGGGCTGGAAAGTTGGAGAGGTTGCCTCAATTGTAGGGATGAGCATCGAGGAAGTTTCTATCGGGAAGTCAATGAACGAGGGGAGCGCCTCGATGGGAGTTTCGTTTGAAGTCGGGACCGTTTCCATCGGAACCTCGGTCACTGTTTGGGACGATGCGACAACTTGGATCGGTGACGGCGGCGAACTGGCGAACATTGGTTCCTCGGTTTCGATAGTTGCAGGTTTGACGAAAACTGGCTTGATGTCTTCAGGGGCGGCTATAATCACGGCGGATTGTTGCAGCAGTCATCATAAATCTGTGAATCACCTCTCAAACGTTCGAATCTAGCCGAGCGATATCTGGCCGAAATGGCATTGTCGTTGGACTGGAGGCGTCGGAAGGTGGCGGTTTCCTAGAGGGTTCAGAAATCGTTGCCCATCCTACATTCATCTTCTCACCTCTTTATGACCAAGTGATGGCATCGAGATCTCGTTCGTCATGATGGTCTTCGAGGCGGAGACCATCTGATAGTGGCATATCAGGAAGAGAACACCGGATAGCCACATTGGACAATTCGCATGCATAGACTGGTTGCACAACGACCGATATCCGGAAAACGAGAAGGTTTTAGAGCTGAGCACTCGGGACGGGATAAGCAAGGAACGAATGCGAAATGGGGAGGAAATGTCGTAAAATGGAGCAATTATGTGGGATAGAAGGGCTCTGGCGCAGAGGATGATGACGATTGGAGAAATTGTGGTGATGGGGCGGAAAGAGGAGAATGGGAAAAGAGAAGATGTGGAGAATCTATTGGCAATTTCAATTTCGCTTCACTTTTTCGATTGGGAAAGAGAAAGTGATGGGGAACAAGTACGCTAATTGTCTCCGAGATCTCGTGGGATTCACAGATAGTTTGGTTCGAAACCGATGCAGAAAAGCGACAGTTTTGTTGAAATGAAATCTGCGACGTTAGCCTAGAGAGGAAAAAATATCTGATGCGACATCTCGATAAGACGTCTCATTCTCCCGTCGGATTGCCTAATGCCCATCCTTCCAAACGGGATCACTTTGGCAGTTTTTCTCCTTTGTGGACATTGTCGTCGTAACCGACAACGGAGTAAGGCAACACACACACGTCAAACCGGCCACCGTATCTCGGAGAGAAGAAGCAGAAACAGAGAAGAGAAAGAGAGAGAGATAGAGTGCAACACAGGCGACCAGATACGGGAAGCACACGAATAAACACTTAGGCGGCCCCAACAGATCTGCCTGGAACTTGATGTTGCGCCACCCCTCCTTTCGCCTCCCCCTCCTCCTCCTTTTTCTTCTTCTTCTCCTTTTTCTTCTCATCTCAAACAAAATCTGGATTTTTTGAGGCGTCTTCATTTTTGTTCAATGCCACTGGACAAACGAAGGACGAATGAAAATGGCAAATGGTTCGGAATTAATAAGGAGGAGAGGAAGCCAAGTGACGAGGAAAACTTGCTTTTCACCGCCACAACCATGAGCGAAGAGATATGATATGAATTGCGCAATATGAAGATAACAGCGTTGCCAGGCGCCAGTCGACTACAGCAAAATAACAAACGACGGTTTTTGTTTTTCCCAAGTATACTCCCAAAAGAATTGGACCAACCGAAACTGACAAGAATAGAATTATGCGGCAGGGAATGTGGACGAAACAGGAAAAATGTTCAATTAAAAAAGAGATGCACTTCTTGTTGAATCCAATTTCGCATTTCAAATTTTGGGAGACACGGAGGAGAAATTGAATTCAGATGGGGGGCGAATAGGAGAAGGAAACGTTCATTCGTCTTGATTGGTTTTCTTTTTTCGGATTGCCAACATAATCGAATCAGCTCTTGCTTCGCTAAAACAAATCTTCTTCTCGTACTAGGGGTCCTATTGAATTCTCGTCCGTCCAGCAGATGTCACTCGTGGACGACATCTTCTAGGACGCTTTTTCATTGGGTGTCTCGTGCGATATCGTACGGCACAGAAGAAAACTTGAAAGCGTATTTTTTGCCGTACAACCTGATTGCGGAAGAGAAATCCCAGTGATTCACTTTGATCTCATCGAGAAAGAAATTAGGGAAGGAAATGAAAACGGCTTGGTGATAAATCAGAAATCATTAAACTTTATTGGGAATTCGACGTGGCGAAGAAGTGGCAAGATGATTAGTGTCATTAAAACAAGCTGCCAATTTGGTTGAGCAAGACGTCAAAAACGGAGTGTGACCAATTCGAGGGAAAGCTAATCTTATGAGTGTCTACAGTGATGTGGTGGGCAGAGTATGAGGTAGAGAGATCTCTGAGCTTAAGACTGTCATGAGAGTCGACTAGTTCATCTTGATAGTCTTCAACACGTCTTGCAGACCCAACTGCATTGTCACAGCAACGGCCCGCCTCTTGAGAAAGTCGGTGTTTGCTGTGCTATCCGTGATTGCCTGTTTTGTACAAATCGCAATAACATTCATCTGAAAGCATCCACATGTTGTCTTTTCTTTGTTTTCTTGCAGCACAAACTTCTTCGATAACTGACACTTTGAGGCACGAGCCGAAATGTTGAGATACTTCCTCGATGAGCTGCAAAACATGAGACATTGTGGGCGTAATGAGCACACTCGCCAACCTCTGTGACTTCTGACGCGATATCCTCGTATGACAGAACATTGACGATGAGGGAGCCTGGAGAAAAACACGGCATCATTACAAGAAACCAGATGCGATCATGAATCACCAGTGTCTTTCACTAATGCGGCGAGTGACTGATACACCTCGGTCTTTTGGAAGGGTTCCGCAGGGCATGGAATCTTCTTTTTATTGTCGCAGGCATCGACAAACACAGCATCGTATTTCACACCTGAAACAAAAATGCATACAAATGGTGTGAGAGCGAAACCTAGCAAACCTCTCTTTTTGGCATCTTCGATGAACTTCAAACCGTCTTCTGTGACTGTGCGTCTTGTGTCGTCCTCTTCCACATGAAACCATTTTCTGGCTAGTCGTACTACTACTGGATCCAATTCGACAACGGTGATGTTCATCTAAACCTTTCCATTTCATCTACAATTCTGAGAGCCTTGAAACCTTTGGGTTCTGCTGATGTAGGAACATATCCAGACTTCCTCCTCCGAGACCGATGACCAGAATTGACTTGCCATCATTATCAGAATCGACTAGTGACAGAGTTGAAACAATGTAAGGAGCACTGACAAGAGCGGCAACCTGGAAGAAACCTCGGAAATTCGGTGTGTTCTTTATAATGCATCGTTCGAAATGTATTGCAGAAATGCAATGCAAATCCATCAAATCACTTCCACATCTGCTCATTATTACATTCTTTCGTGAGCCGCGACACAACTTTACGACGCGATTGTCTTGTACACTGACCGATCGAAGAACGCAATGTGTGAAGTAATGAAAGTGATACGCCAGCGCTTCTCCAAAACATGTCACACGGCAATATTATGTTTGTTTATATTTGTCTATCCCGACAAAACATACACTAGGGTGGATCATGCGCGTTTGATAAGTGTGTGAATTGGTGTTCGTCCAACTTGAGATTATGCGGGAGAAGAGCAAACTTACATATTGTGCCCGGATGGCAAGGTGATCCACTTTCCACATTCGCGTGTCCGAGTTCTCAAACGTCTTTCCTAAACCTCGTTCGTTTTGGAGTGATCTAAGCAATAACTAGTACCTTCCTGAGGGATGAGACGTACGACGGTCTCACTGTCATTGTCTGTTTCCCTCATGTGCATGTGTCTTTCGACAATCTGGCCGGATTCCAGCTCCATCTTCCTGTCCACCACTTCATAGCAGATATCTGTGACATCCGAGCACTCTTGAGTTATCATCGATTCTGCTAATCCTTTTCTGAAACAATCTTCTTATGAATCGATTTTTTCTGCGGCTCACCTTTGGAGCAGTAAATCTTCCGCAACAGCTTGTGCATATTGTTCATCAATAATAACTTCAGCTGGTAAAACGTAGAAATACTGAAAAAAACGAAACCCACTGTTTTTTGTCCGAAAATTGAAAGAAAAACTTACCAAAACGAGATAAATGAATATGCAAAACGCAAATATCAGTCCAAAAAAGTGTTTCGTTTTCATATTCAGTTTATTTCGCTGCGGCCGCCTAAAAATGACAATTATCAAGCTGAGAATCGGATAAGAACATACCTCAGATTGAAAACCGTTTCGTTTGGAGTATGTAGAATTCCTTGTGGCATCAGGAAGTTGTATTGGGCTCGTATTTACATAATATTAAACTTTTTGTCTGAAACACGAAAAATACTTTATTTTTCATGAATTCAACCGAGGAAAACGTTCAAAAAACAAGTTGAAAAGAGTAAGTTAGCGAGTTCAGGTAATGCGCCAGCAAATGAGCGCTGACCCGCTTATCGCGCGACCTCCGCATCCCTCCTCCGCCCATCTGAGACAAGAGGGTACCCAAGACCTCGCAACCTACTACTGCGGTGATGATTTGCGGTTGGTTGTGTTCTGTGACGCAGCGTGCGCGTGTTTATTTTTCACTTTTATTCACCATTCATTCGCAGCGACGTTTGCTCTGACTTTCGATTGCTATCGGCGAGAAAAAAAGGTATATCTTCAATTTGTTTTTAGTTCTTCTCCCTCTTCTGTTTTTTGTCCCTCAAGAAATTTGGTATTGTTTCCATTCGAAATGACGCATTTCCTTCCGAAGAGGCGGCGATAAAAGAAACGTATTTCGTTGTTCTCCTCGCATGAAAAATGACGGTAAGGAAAGAAACGAGAGAAGTAACCTAGAACTAGTTCTCCTCCTCTTTCCCCCACGTCTTTCTATCCGCGATTCACCCGTTGATTCCCGTTTTCACGGTTGCAAATTATATTAGGGAAGCGGAGAAGACACGGCAAACCTTCCCTCCGCAGCTGGGGTCAACGGGCAGCTGCGTTCAATTAGTTGCTGCCGAGAGCACATATTCCTCATGCTCCTCCTATTCTTGCATCGATTTTTGCGGGCCCCTGGACGTCTTTTTGCTTTCCGCGTTTTGCATTGAGCGTGTGAATTCTAATCCCTTTTCGACTTTTTTTTCAACTCTCTCTCTCGCAACTTCTCTCGCGTCTGTGCTCTCCGAAAGTACTCACTGTCACCTGTGGAACACTGTGTGCGTTTGACGGCAAAGTTTCTTTATTCGCTTATCAGTCGAAACGAGAGTCGTTTCGTTTTCCCCTTCAGTGAACTGCCATTTTCTTCTCTTTCCCTTCACCCTTCTTCCTCGCGCTCACCACATCTTCGTCTTGTCCCGTTTTCGATTTGCAATTTATTGTTCCGTGTTCAGATCTCGTCGAGAAGATCATGCGAGATCCGGATAAGGTGAGAAGCGGCCCGATCTGTGACACGGTCGCCGTCATCGTTTTGGAGGAGAGCGACGACGGTAAGAGGATGACACGTTGCTAGTGCGTCGAACGATCACCATTTCAGAGAATGCGGTGCCAGACGTTCTACACGAAGTTCAGTCGCCACACACTTCGGATCCCATCCCGACGTCATCAATCAAAAAGTTTGCGAGACCACGAGGATGGTACAACCAGTCGGAGTCGTCGCCTTCCGAGTTTTTCTACCAGATTCTGACGACGGACACGGGCACGAGAAGGCTTGCTTATATTTTATCGGTTAGTCACACTGAAAATAACGTGTTGAGAGATTGAAAACATTTAGACATGGGAACTTGACGAAAAGTCTTCAAACATGAAGGCTGTTTCTATCGTGCTTATCAGCCAGAACTTCCATCCGAAAGCGTTCAAAGAGATTCTTCTCGAGATTTCGAACGATATTCGAACACCGGAAATGTCGTCCGCATCGGAACTGATTCGTTTTCTGACCGAAGAACTTGTCGAAGAAGGATCGACAATTGAGATTCGAACGAAAACCTTGAATGTGGAGTTGGGATTTGAAATGGTTCCCGTCTTACCAGTAACAGGACGAGATGTCGCGATGCTCTTCCAAGTACTTGGTACACAAAAACAAAACCGTTCAAATGGCCATTGTGTCGATTTTCAGGATTTCGCAACGTGGTGAAAGTTATTCATGCTCTCCTGTCTGATTGTCGAATCGTGCTCGCTAGTTCGTCACTGATGCGCTTGTCCCGGTGCCAAAACGCGATACTCTCTCTATTGTATCCGTTCGTATACGTGTAAGTTGTCAATCTCCTTCTCCAATCATTCACACATTCATCGTCTCTTTTTGCAGTCACTCATGCGTCACTATTTTACCAGATTCGCTAGCCGAAGTTTTAGAATCACCGACGCCATTTCTGATCGGAGTTCTGACCGAATTCGTCACGGTACGAAATGACAACTTCAATCAAATCACAGCTAATTAACAATACTTGTTTTCAGTCTTTTGGCGATGAGAATGTGGTAGTTCATTTGGACAACGGAGAAGTGCACGTTCCGGATCAGGCGGAGATTCACAAAGCAGATGAATACTATTACGAGTCGCTTTACCAACGTCTCCGGAGTGTGTTGTTCACGACGACCAGTCAAGAGGATTTGACAATCCCGAACGAGGAAAAGGTCCATGTAGACGAGTTCATTTTGGTAAGCAAGAAAGCACACTTTCAATCCGAGCAAAAGTAATTACAGGACAAAAAGCTCAGAGCATGTTTTATACTCTACTTCGCAGAGCTTCTCTATGGCTATCAGTATTATATACTGTACACACGAATAAAAGGGAACTTTGAGAAGAAGCGGACCACTTCCCTCTCATTCCATGTTGGAGCGTTCCGAGGATTCCGACGATTGACAGATCCGATGTCGAGTTCTCTTCTGAAGAGTGTCTACTTTCAAACGTTCATTCTCTCACGAGCACTGCCGAGGAGAAAGCACGATTTGTTCGATGAGATTTCATGCCTCAAAGATCTCGACCAACTTGTTTATCGCCAGAAACTGAGCAATATTGAGAGCAAGAAGATAATTGAGCACATTTCGTGCGAGCTTGTACAAAAAGAGCGATTCATGGAGAAGTGTTCAGCACGGAAACAGGAAGTTTTCACCAAAATCTATTGGACACTGGAAAATCAGTTGGCAGAGAACAGCAACAGCATTATTCACACAGTGAAGCCGAAAATGAGGAATAACACGTTGTTGCAAGCAATGTTACCTGTTGTCAACACGCATGTCAGCTACCACGCAAACCAGTTTGACGCTTATGCTCATCGGATAGAGGCGCTTCGAAACTGCATCGGAGCAATATTCGAGAACAAAGTGGCGTTTGCAAGCAAGTCGCTTGATGCAGTGAAGTCCTCGATGAGATTCGCTCCATTGAGAATCGAACTATGTCGTATTCTGAATCAAAAGTCATCTGCGCAAGCGTTGCTCACCGACAAGCAGTTTGAAGATATCGCTCTTCTGATGAATGCGGCTCTTCAAGGAGAATGTGAAGAGGACAAGGACGGCGTTGTTCGCAGTCTCATGTACCTTTCCAATGTGTTCAGCAGGGTAACAACCACTAATCGAATTGTCCATTATTCGTTTTGTTTCAGAAACTGTCACAAGGAATACAACAGTACATGTACACAGCAATTCAAGAACACAAGGTCTGGAAGAACCAAAGGTTTTGGACGTCTTGCTTTTACTATGAAGTTCATGAAATGCTCTTCTCCGAAATGCTAAAGAAAGATCGGAAAATTGTGAGTCTAAATGAGTGGTAATCTTATCAAGACGTGACCAATTGTAGACAGAAAGTTTGTGGTGTCATACACTCCGACCGTGTGCCATGGAAATGATCGAGTCCGACGACACCGAGCAAGAGGATCTTGTGAAGCAAGAGAACGAAATGATCCAAGCGCAGGCAAAGCATTTTGCGAATCTGATGGTTTGCTTGCAAATTCCACTCACCGAGGAGTTCTTTGACAACGAGGAAAACAATACGGCCGTCCAGGAGGAAAAGTGTAAATGGATTGCGTACACGCTGGACTCTATTCTTGGAGTGACCGGAAGAATCAACGGATTGACAATGAATCGGCTGAAGACTTTTATTGAAGCCCACGTGGAAAGTTTGAGAGACGTTTATGTGGAGTTATCAACCGGAGAACACCTCAAGGTAGGCTCAAATTTCCACAATGACAAAGGAATGAAATCGATTTTCAGAAGAACAACTTTGACCCTTTCCTCGTGTGCAGCAGCGAGTTCCTTCTTGCCGATCCCATCAACTGCTACCTCCTTACAAGTGTCGAGGAATCTGAAGTGTCTCTGAACCGACTGGAAAACGTGCTTCCGGGAGAAGGGTCCCTGTTCTTGACCAACTATCGAGTGATCTTCAAAGGAAAATCGGTTGATATCAACGGTAGGGTATCTAGAAACCAAAATATATGTGTTCTATCCTTGGCTTAGTTTCAGTAACAAACAGCACAATTGTGCAGACGCTTCCACTCTTTTCGGTGGAATCCTTCAAAAAGTTGACTTCAAAAAAGATGATCCCATCACAGTTGCTAGAAAAGGTACAGTTGCTCTCATCACTAGGAACGTGTCAAATTTCATGTTTCAGGGTGTAAGAATCGAGCATATCATAGCGATCCGCTCATCATGTGCCGCTTCAATCACAGTGGCATTTGACGAGGATGAGACGAACAACACAACGATCGAGAAGTTCTTGGAAGTTATTGAAACAAACTCACACAACAGTTTCGCGTTCTATAACATCCGGAAAGATTTGAAAGCAGCCGAGAATGGAAGCAACAAGTTCAGCACGCTCAACTCTGCTCTTCGTGGCTTCACTAAGAAGAAGACAGATAGTCGACGGAGTCATTCCACTCATCGAGGATCGGTTCAAATCAACTTCGACCGGATAGACGATCTTGAATATCTCAAGAAGAACACTCATTTCCGATACGCGTTGATCGACTACCCAAGGATTGGATTAAACTCGAAAGTCGTCAAACTGAGGATCACAAGTGCCAATTTGGACTACAACATCTGTCCATCTTACCCGGGAAACTTCATCGTGCCCAGTGAGACCAATGAATCTGAACTGGCTAAAGTGGCCAAAGGTTTCGTGGAGCATCGCTTGCCAGTGGTCGTCTGGAAAAATGATAACGGTGCCCTGCTAGTTCGCGCCAGCGCCTTCACTTCTACGGATATGGTGAAGAAACTGAAAAAGGTGGTCAACTACAGACGCGCGGTACCAAAACTGACGGGAAGCATGACTGGAAGTCAGCAAACGTTAAACTCGAAAGCGAGTAGCAATGAGGAAAGCGCATCAAATGTGGTAGCCGGTGCCGAAATACGAAGTGCAGAGGTTCAAGTGAGTTTTCATGTGTTGCGAAATCGTTTCTTCCAACTGCATTTCAGATGAACTACATCTCCAAACTTGCCAACGCTTCTCAAGCGGCTCTCTCATTTTCTCTGCCGTCGCAGTATGCTGAGAAAACGAGTGTCTTTCATGACGGTTGCACTCTGACACACCACAACGGTTATTTCTCGAGGAACGTGGTTCATGACGCCTTCCAAATTACAGTGAACGGCTTTCCGTCGGGTCGCGTTTCTCGAAAAGCACTCTATGTGTTTTTGGAGAAAGGCCATCCGGTGAAGATGCCATCAGACGCCAATGCAGAGGCTATAATGGTCCGAATCGTGAAAGAATCCGAGTTGAAGCGGTCCTACCAACGCGTTCGTCAGATTTTCAATAAGGATCCGACAGCGGAAAACAAGACGTCTTTCCTGGAAGCGTGGGGCACCTCAAACTGGCCACAATGTGTACGTAGTTGTTGCAGCCATCAAAAGTTTGATGACATGTTTTCAGGTGTCTCGTATGATTGAGCTTTCTAATGGAATAGTCGCCTTGATGGGACTCTACAATTCATCGGTAGCCATTTGTTTGGAGTCGGGACGATCGATGACACCGATCCTCTCATCGCTCACTCAAATCTTCTCTGACCCGTTCTACCGAACGTTTGACGGTTTCCAAGTACTTATCGAAAAGGAGTGGTTGGCATTCGGTCACTACTTTCACAGAGAGACCGAAGTCTGCTCGTCTTCGTTTGTTTGCTTTCTGGATTGTGTGCACCAGGTAAGACGATAGCAAAAGTGAAGGAAGAAGCGACAATGAATGAAATGACAATTGTTTCAGATCACGGAACAGTTTCCATTTGCTTTCGAGTTTACGGACTTCTACCTGAAGTTCCTCGCGTTTCACTCAAGTTCAGGATACTTTCGCACGTTCATCGACGACTGTGAAGAACGAAGGCTACAGTCTGATGCTGTTGAATTTTTCCTGCCCGACGATTTGACCAGAATCTACATCTGGGAGTACATCAAACTAAGGAATCGCGTTGGATACGATTTTGTCAACAATTTGTACCAACAGTGCGACGAAATCATTATTCCGTCCAGTTCTTTGCCACGCCTCCGAATGTGGAGCTACTTGACGGAAGTACATTTGAGATACGGTTCTCTATACGACCTGGAGTCGGCTTATTTTGAGCAGAAGTCGGTAGATCCCGACATGGAGGAAGACGATTGGACGGACGTGGACCTGAACGAACCACACGAGATCAAGTACACAAAGCCAAGAAAAGATGTTGCGAAGGATTCGAGAAAAGATAACATGAATAGGGCTCTTCAGAAGAGCATTTTGATCGAACTCTTCGAATCGTCGGAAAAGAAGCAAACCAACGGTGAAACGAATGAGTGAGTGCAGAAACTCGCAGTGATAGTTCATCACGTTTTTCAGGAAGGAACCGGTTCATGAATTGAGTGCTTTCACAGTCGGAGCTCGCCCCGTCCAATGTTGCTTCTGTGCCAACATTCTGACAAGATGGAGTAAAGCCGTCCACTGCAAAAAGTGCCGAATTCATCTTCACGAGGGATGCGTTAACAGAAACATCACGATAGCCAACATTGTGCACACCTGGGAAGCCAAACCATTGGAAAACGTCAAAATGCCATCAGCGGCCATCCAAATCAGCACGCCATTGGGTGAGTTCAATAAGATAGCTTGTAAGAAAACATTGACGTTTTCAGCCGAGAAAGTCGTGGCCAGTCCAAACACAACGCTGACTCGAGAATCGTTGTCTCCTCAGTTAGTGCCTCCAATTCCTCCGCTCTGCACTGGATACCTCAGCAAACGAGGCGCAAAGCTAAAGTTGTGGGTACCACGGTTTTTCGTTTTGTACCCGGACCTGCCAAAAGTTTTCTACTACGAAGACTTTGAAAACTGGAAAAGCGGTGAGAAGCCGCATGGCTCGATCGATCTTGTCGATTTCAAGAGCTTCCATCTGGAACAGACGGGTCGACGCGGACTCATCGAGGTGAATGTTTCCCTGGAATTATGTCGATTTACCAAATTTTTCAGTTGCACATGAAGAACAAAACGTATCGTCTCCTTTCGGAGAACATGCCCGACGCGGTCCGATGGAAAGAGAACATCGAGCAACTCATCCGAGAATAGAATCTCTCTGTTAATGTAGTTTTGTATGTGTTAATTTAGGTCCCTACTCACTTCAATAGTTTCCTACTGTACCAGAAAGTTCAACTTTATTTTATGTGTGTTTCAAAATCAATTCGATGTATTTATAACGTTGATCTACTCAACTACCAAACTATATTGTGCTCAATTTTTTATTTCTAGTCATCACATTTTCTTAAGAGTCCTCCTGGATGCCATTCGCATTTTATAGCCCCCCTGTATTTTGCCACTCATTTGACGGGTTTTTTTTGTAGACCAGTTAGACGGATTTTGTCATTATGATGTGAAGGAATAAATCCTTTTCTCCACTGTCTCCAGATGTGTTGAATAACATGTGGCTTTTTCAATTTATGACCATTCTGTCGTAACCAGAGCCATTTTAACTTCGAGCAAAGTCGTTTTCGTCTCGTAATGCAAACGTTTCCGATGAGGGACCATTTTCGAGTAAATAATCTTTATTTGCAATAAAAATCAACTTCAGCCCTGAATAGAACAGAGAATCCAATGACCTTTACCGACATTTCAAGAAAATCGTGAATGTTTTTGAAATGAATATCATTTTGAATGTTAGAAATTTTCTGAGATGAAAAAAGAAAAGCGGATAAAAATTCAGTAATATGAATGAAAAGACGGGGAGTAGACACACGATTACGGAAAAAGGGGTTGAAGGACGGGGAAGTTGTTACAATCGAGACAGAAGATGGTGTAAGGCAAAGACGAAGAAAGTACAGAAGATTGGAGCGTGACAGGAAGGCGTGAGCGGTCTACAAAGGCACTACTACTTTTAAGTTCCATTTAGCGACTGAAAGAATGAGATGAGTGAAAAAAAAAGAAGAAGAGGAGAAGAGAGGCTAATTGGAGGGTTCGGAGAAGTTTGTTCGGACAAGAATCAAATTTGGTTAGGGAAGAAGACGGGAGCAACTACAGTGAGAATGAGAATTTTGCGTTACGGGATTTCAACGGTTGTGATTCAAACTGAACATTTGAAGCATTCAATCTCATTACAATACGAAAAGACCAGAAGTTACAAGCGTACTACGCTATTTCGAACTATTACTTTTATGAAAAATAACATCCAAAATAGTATGAAGTGTCAGGACTCAGAAGAAAACATTGTCGGTACCAAAAGCGAGACTGTTTTTTTGTGGGATTTTTATGACGTTTCTAGCCAATAAGAGTGTGAGTTTGAAGAATCGTGACTTAGAGGACTACTTGTTAGATGTATGGCCGTGCAAAATTTTTTTTTTTTTTGAATTTTTTGAATTTTGCTTATTAGAGAAATGAGTTTTTTGATTGTGGGCGAGTAATGATGCAACAGGGTTTGGAGAAGTTAGTTGAGCATGGATCAGCAAAGGGACAAGGGAAAACGGGCGGTGGGCCTAGTCGGAGCTCTCGGCTTTCTCCTCGGCGACAGTTTGTTCGGTGGAGCTCTCCTCAGATGACCCTTCTTCGTGATCGTAGGCCGGTCCATCATCCTGCAAATGTGATTGGACTGGTGATTGGTTTCTTCCCCTGGTAGTTATACCTCAGTTGTAGTTCCTCCGTAGTTGCTGTCTTCTTCATAGTTGATCGGGGTGTCAGCCGAGCTACTGTTGTTCGTGCCAGTGCTCTTGCGGTCTCCATTCTTCAAGTTGAGATGAGAGAGCTGCTCGTAAAGTTCACGGTTTTGCGGTTGCGCTTGCGGGCGTTTCCAATAAGTGCTTCCATTTGGATGCTTGGTGAAAACGCGCACATCAATCTTGCGATCGTTCACAATGTGACGTCCGGTGTTGTGGGCGAGACAACGATCGGCAGCCTCCTTCTCCTCGTAGATAACGAATCCGAGGCCCTTTGGCGATCCGAGGATCTCGACTTGGTCCAAAGTTCCAAAGGATTGGAAGTAGATGCGAAGAGAATCGACAGAGTGGACACCTTGGGTGATGCCATTCAACAGAATTTTGCATCCCGGAGACGGATCGGTCTCGAAAAACGGTGGCGGAATCATCGAAGACATTTGCTCGCGAGGAATCGCTCTCTTCGAGTCGACCTGCAAGTGAACTTTGACAACTTATCACCACACTCTTTCACTCCTCCCCCCAACCAACAGCTGTCATCCCTACTCACCGTCTTTCCTCCCAACACATGTGGTCGGTCCTTCATCGCCGTCTCGGCGCTGAAAATAGACGAGAAAGTGACGAAGCCAAAGCCGCGTGAGTGCTTCGTGTTCGGGTCACGGATGACGATCGCGTCGACGACAGGTCCCCATTGCGAGAAGTAATTGCCGAGCTGCAAAGCGGAAACATGACGTTTCCGAGTGAGACGCGTCGTCTTCAAACCTGCTCGTCAGTCGTATCGTGGCTCAAACCACCGATGAACAATTTGCGGAGCTGTGGCGGGCTGTCATGTTGGTATTGGCCCATTCCCATTTGTTGGAACTGCTGCAAGAAACAGCGAACTTAGTTGTTGGCATGAATCGATAAAGTGATCGTGGGATCTCAAAACTAACATTGAATGGATTGCGGAAGAAGTGACACTGAATCACGGCATCGATTTGACCTAGTGGGGGGAAACGACGTCACCTTGTCTGCCGCCCCCTAATCGCTGTCGTTCCGACATGATGGCTTTTTCCGCAGACCACCTCTTCTACCGTAGCCATTATGCTTCTTATCCGCCGTCATTGCCCCCCGCGCTCATTTCCTCTCTCCCGCTTATTTGCCTCGGTCGTTTCCGGGTCCCTTCATCCGCCTCGCTCCCTACACCTCAGTTCCTAGCTGTCTTCTTTTTCTGCTTCTTCTTCTTCTTCTTCTTTTTCTAATACTCCCCTCAAGTGATCGAGCTAATAAACAAGTGTCGTAGAGGGGACGCCAGGAGTGTGGAGGGAGCAAGAGATCGGAAAAGAGCAGAGAGCGGTGGGCGAGCGAAGGCTCGAGTGTGAATGACAGTAAAAACATAAGTGAGAGGCGTAGGAAAGAAGAAGAAGATCTTACTCGAAGCATCTGGTGTAATTCGAATGGATGTATCACCGGGTATCCATTCCATTGCGGAGGTGGCATTCCGCGATTCATCATGGCAAACGGGAAAGCACCGGCTTGAATCATCTCAGCAACCTCTGGAATGAGATTTCAGTTATAAGAACCCTAACTGAGAGCTCTCACCAGGCGGGTACGGATACGGTCCGTACATCGTTCTAGCGGTTGGGTCGGCAACGAACAGCTATAACAGTAAATTAGATATCAAACACGGAGAGGAAGAAAGATGATCAGATAATTAAACTGGTGTTAAACCAATGAGAAAGTAGAGTAATTTTGATCGGAAATCATGTCAATCATCTTTTTAAACCAAAAGTTATAAAGTTAAAAATCATAGAATTGGGCGACTGGAAATTTAGAGATGACAAAAGTGTGACACAAAAATGGTGATAAATAGAGATAGGGATAACGATAGAGATTAAGTGAAAGATAAATGAATTAAGGATTAAATAATAGTATAGGATACTTTAAGATGAGAAACAGTTCAAGACAGAAGACGAACGCGCGATTGGAGTTCCCTGAAAATATGCACATTGGAAGAGTGCATGGAAAAGTTATTGGGAGGAAGAATCGAGTTTGAAAAGGTTGCGGGTAGCGTTTGAGGGGTGCAAAGTTGGAGGGAGAAGAATGCGAATGCAGTCTTCAAAAACGAAAAATGAAGAAAGGGGGGGGGGGCGGACCCTTCGCGTCGAGGTAGTTGAGATGAATCCCCTTCGTATACATCCCTCCCTCTATTCCTCTCCGCCTTCTATGGGCAACGCACAAAAACTAGAAGAAGGAGAAGAAGGAAGAGAAGGAGAAGGGCCTCAGGGGACAAACTAACCGAAGAGCCACTGAAGTATGAGGGGGCCCCCACTTTAGCTTTAATGGGTTTAGCGCCGCACCGGTTTTTTTATGTCTCCCCGCGTCCCCTTTCCCATTCAATCCGGCTCGTTCCCCTTCGCATTCCCCTGATGACCTCACTCACAATTTTGCTCTCAGGCTTATGGTGGCTTCGGGACGCCCGGGATGTTGATGCTCATCAAGCTCGGCACATTTCCCTTTTTTGGAGTCGACGGCTGACCTCCGAACGAGCTTTGTGACTGAAAAATGTCGATTCCTATTGATCGGTTCTGATGTGGGTTGTGGGTATACCTTGGATACTTGTGCTTTGAGAGCGTTGGTGAGCATGTTCGACAAGTTGTTACTAACTCGATTCATTTGCGGGTTCTGTTGAGTGGCCGCCTTCTTTGCCGGTAACGGACGAGAGTACTCTGGCATCGGAGCCAACTGGAAAGGCGATAATTGGATTGCGTCGGTCTTTACTAATGCGACTACCTGAAGTCCTGGTGGAGCGTTGGCGAAAGCGAGAGGGTTGAGTCCCTGGAGAGGTCCGGGCGGCTCCATCGGTTGAACAAGGATGCCGGCCGAGCGTTGCGAGCTGGATCTCGCCGGCATTTGGATTGACGAAGTCGGAGGTGGCTGTGGGATAAGAGGCGGCATACCGAATGGAGCCGGTCCCAGAAGGCTACCACTCGATGAGGAGCCGAAATGAGACGTCGCTCCCATCGACGATAGTCCGAGAGCAGAAGCCGACATAGCGGCATGTTGCGTTGCCGTGTACGAGGACGAACCAACTCCTGCAGGAGGCAATCCCATTTGCTGAGCCAGAGATTGTCCATATCTATAATGAAGTAAGTGAAAGGTGATGACGGAGAGGAAAAGTGTAAAGCTTCTTACTTTAACGACATGAGCGTCGAAGCAGTGGCGAACGGCGGCATTGTGGGCCCTGCAAAAAGAAAAATTGTCGAGTGTGCAAGAAACGAAGAATGAGAGGGCCGCACTTCTCAACCGACTGCACCTGTGGAGGTGCTACCAATCAGGCGGTTAATGGGCCACTGCAAGATTGCTGCGAAACTTACGTTCTTCGGCGATGGTCACCGTGGATCCGTCGAAAGTGAGCACGTCTTGCATGTGACGTGGCATGTTCGCGTGGATGTTACGGATCTCTTCGAGCTCCCATTGTGCCAACTCGTCCATCTGCTTCTTCAAGATTTCCTTCTTTTCGCAGATAGTTTCCATGGCATTATCGAGAACGAGCGCATCGCGAACCACTTGGAGCATCTCATTGTCGTTGATGGTCAGCCCCTGCAATGATTTGTGATCAGAAAGATACAGTGATGGTAGTATGAATGGAAAGGTCTATCGAATGATACAGTAATGTCACTTTGAATAGGAAGGGTTGTACAACAATGAACACTGGTCGGCTCACTAAATTATGCATTCTTTTGTCACTAGAGACGTGTCGAATGCAAACCGTGCGAATTCTCATTGTTGAAAAAGAGCAAAGCGAATTGCATCGAAGGGACTGTAGTGCTGGCAAATGCAGCAAGGCATAGTTTGCTTTCAAAGTTTCCTCGCTGTTTGCTCTGAACACCAGGTGCTCCGGAGGGCAAACCGCTCGAACCACATGGGCAACAGAACTGTGAAGAGAAAAAGAAAGGATATGATTGATTGTGTGTGTATGTGTGTGTGGTTGTGTTTGTGCGTTTTCGCTGGGTGGAAAGGATATATCTCTCTATTTTTGAAACATGAAACCACTGGTCAATTGCATCATCACGATGATATCACAGTGGATACCTGACACCATTGGCAGAAATATAGAGATCTAAGAACACACATCACAATCGGCAGGTCGGAGTGAGACGTGAGAAGCCAAATCGGCAAACTAGTGCCAACGATTATGACCATATGTGTGCTCAATCAATTTTCCCGTTTTACGAGCCTCATCCTCCGATAACAGAGCTCAAATGTTACGATTCCGATTTTTGCATCATGACTAGCGAGTGAGAAGGCATCCTACGGAAACGGAGAGAATCACACATATGTTGGCCGAGAAACACACCATTTGTGCTAAAACTGATAAGATGAGTCGATGAAACGGTTTTCGAATGTTGCTGTTAACGGCACTCAGGAAATGAGCACACTCCGACTGTGCAAATGATCATTATTGCAATCTCAAGTGTTCCGGCGAGTGCTGTGCTTCCGAAAGCACCGTATTCCGGCAGTCAACTGGTTGCGCTCTCACGAGTTTCGGATAACGCTCACCAAAGTTTCTTCAACCCTTGAAACTATGGACGGTGCGATTTCGCGTGTATTTTGTGTTTGTAGTCAACCCGTCGCCACCTGTTCTGCTGTGACGTTAGCAATGCGAGAGACAAATAGGAAAAAGTCGCGCAACGGGGATCGCGAGTGATGCAATTTCAAAGATAGCGGAGCGGCGATAATGCCGGGGGGCCGAGCGAGGAAGAGGCATTGAAAACGAGAAGAAGAGATAGACCCTTCAAAGTTCAGTTCTTCGGAGGCCTCGGTGATGCGAAGGCTGATTGCTAAAACAACACACGTCGAGCGCTCCGGTGTGATCGAGGCGAGAGGCGAGGAAGTTCTCCGATATTTGAGTCGTTTTCACAAAAACACAGATTGTTTGCGTGCCCCCCCCCCTTTGCGGATCGCTGCTCAGAAGGACGTACCCATTCGATTTGTCAAGAACAGTTAGGAGAGTACAATTTGTTCTCGCAACTCGGAGGAGGGGTGAGCCGCTTCTGTATGTTTGCAATTGCTCTTGACTTCTCGCAAGGAGATGAGCGAACAAGCACGGCCCTTCCTCTTCCTCTCCCTTATTAATACCATAACCGGAGATGACCCCAAATTCGTTTGATGTCGTTCCGTCCTATCACGCAAACAGACCCCTCGGAACATATTTGACATGTGACTGCACCCCCTCTCTATCTAATTTGAACTTTTGCACTGCATCTGACGTAGTTTTGGAGCTCGAAAGGGGCGATCGCAAAAGTAAATACTGGGTTCGGAGAAAAAAACCTCTTAGCAAAAATTGCACGTCCGCTGGGACCTCCAGAACCAATAAAGCGGCACCCGTCGAGTTGAAGGGGCCACACGCAATTTTCTGATTTGCGGCTGAAGTAAAATGCGCCCGGCGCCTTCAAGTGAACTTGAAAACAATCAAAATAGTGATGTGAGATGTGCGGTCCCGGATGAGAGGAAGGGGGAGGCTTTTTCCGAGAAGAAACGAGAATCTTTGCGGCAAGACTTGTCTCAAGAATTTTGAAGTGAAGGAAAACTGATATTCTAGAATTGAGATGGGATAGAGAGAGAGAAAGAATAGATAGAATTCGACGATAAGAAAATGTAATTCTGGGAATTTGACGACCATCGGAAATGAAGGAAAACACAAGATATTGTATGACTAGTTATTGAGAGAGCAATTACCCGATCAGCAGATCATGAGGTCGTAAATATGTGTTGCGAATGTTCATCTTATATCTCTCGAAGAAAAATCGAGGAGTTGGAAACGAGGAAAGAGGGCCCGAGTGAGCTGTGTGTGATTGATAAGCCTTTGGAACGAGCATTTTGTTTGGAACCCTCCCCGTCTTTGCTTCCGGAAGCCACCGAGGAGCACCACCCACGAACATACCTTCTTCTCGACGAACTCGAGCAACGAGAGAGCTTTCTGAGTAACGACCATCGGATGAGCGAGCTCTCTCTCGGCCTCATCGTCATCGTATGTGGCATCCGAGAAGCTAGCACTGCCACTGCGACGTTTACGGTCCTCTCTGCAAAGTTTGAACAATGTGATTTCATAAACATGTGACTGCAACGGGTAGACCAATTAATCAAACGATCAATCTCAGCGTCCTTTAAACCCTAACATTTTTCCAAATTTGCAAATGAAAGTGTATCGAAAGTGTTAACTAACCTTGGCGGCGGCGGCGACAAAGAGATGTCGCGTATATCAGCCGGCGACGATCCGTGGCTTGTTGGCGGCGGCGATGAATCCGGAGTGCGCGGCCTGAAACAATACGCGTAAAGTGTGAAAGAAGAAGAAGAAGAAGGAGATTATAACGTGAAATGGATAGTAGCCGTTGCAGATAGGCGCGGCGAGAGGGGTGATAAAACTGACGAGGAATGTGAGAGAAGTATTATCTACACAGTTCGTTCTTCTCATTAATCAACCTTTTTACATGCCAACTGCCGCCTCTTCTTGAGGCGGGGCCATGGCTAGATACTTTTTTGTAAAGTAAAGTTTACGAAAAAGAAAAAAGTATGAAGCCTCTTCTGACGTCAGTCCCGCTGCCAGAGAAGATTCGGAGAAAAAAGTTTTCGAAGATTGGCAGGGCCTCTGTCGGAATCCTAATCTTATAAAAGCCACGGGGGCTCCCTATTTTTTAAGTTGTGCACCCTGCATACAAGAGGCTGCGCATCTCTTCTTCTCCTAACGATGTGCACACAGGAAGGAGAGGTCAGAGTACGAGCAGTGCGCAAAGGAAAACATCTTCCTCGAGAGCGACGAGAGTGGAGGCGGGCAGTCTTCGGAGGATTTGGCGGCGGGGTTGGAGAAGAGGGACTAGTATAATGATAAACTCGTTGTGTACACATACGAGTTACCGTAAGCGGCAAGCAGATCTGACTGCTCTACGCCTCTCTTTATATCTTGTCGTCGCTTGCTGTTCGTCTTGGGAAAAACAACGCCGACAACTCTCGGGGTGCTCTGTTTTTGGCGCCAGGATATGTATTTCCGTGTTTTCTCATGGGCCCTCTCTCTACGATGACAGAACGCGTTTCCTTACTATTGTGCAATCTCACACTTGATTTACGAGATCAGGAAAAGGCGTTTCGCGATTTATTCAGGAAAGGCGCAATTATCGAGAAGAAAAACGAGGGTCCAAGCAAGAAAAGAACAAGGAGTTATCGGGAAAGAGGGGAGTGGGGACTTGCTCAGTTAGAATGAAAAGCAAAGGGGGGGGGGAGGGACTTAATATTGGATTATGGGTCCCCACAACTAAAAATGCTTGCAACTGATGCCGAACTAATCCCGACGCATCATTCCTCTTTTCGGGCCGTGTGCCCGGATTACCCGAAGGTCCTCAATGAAACATTCATAAAGAGGACCGTGGGTTTCGGTTGAGCGACGTATGTGTGAACAAAACCTCCGGGCAGACGGCAAGTCTTCGTCGCGCGAGTCGTCAAAGTGCACTGTGATGATCATATCAAAAGTCAATTGACAGGCATCATCATCATAATTCCCGAGGCAAGAAACAATGGCTGTTTGATAGGAAAATGCGAGAGAAAGAGAGAGAGAGAGCTGCTCGCGGCGACTCGAGCAGTGATGCTCCGAGACCTCCCGAGTACACTGTGCTGTGTGCGCTGTTAAAGATAGCCTGCCACAGGTGGAGAGCGACGAGAAGCCGCACAACCAACTCTTCCCTCCGGGAGGCCCACCTCCGATTCGACTCGTCAAACTGTTGGAGAAGAAAAGAGGCTGAGGTGAAGGGTGAAAAGAGCAAACGTGCAGTTGAGCAGAAACTTTCAACCCGGATCTCCAACAACACAGAAAAAAAACGCCGAAACGAATGGATCCGACGCGAAGAAAGAGCACCCGGTGATAAATTGTGGCCCGTCCTTGACTTGTCACAATGTGACATTCTTCCGATCAAATGAAACGACCCCTGACACTGTGGCCACGAAAGTTGTCGATTCGCAAAGAAGCTCCCCAACTTTCAAGGGAAAAGCTTTTTCAATATGTTTTTGGCTTTCCGTTTTTTTTTTTTGGAACGGAAGATAGTGGCAGTGGGTGCGGAGGGCAACTGGCAAACAAAGTTTTCGTGTTTATCATGGATGCGCCAGTTTTCGAGTCTCCCCCGTTTTTCTTCTTCTTCTTCTTCTTTCTTCAGTCCTTCCTACTCTGTCTTCTTCAGACGCCCAAAAGAATTGACACATTTTGCGAGAAAACGGGCACGACGAAGAATAAAATGGGAAGGCAAGAATAAGAAGAAGAAGATGAAAGAGAAGACGAAGTCGATTTGTGTGAAACGGAGGGATCACACATTCATTGTGAAGGTCACCATCATCGATCTTCTTCCTTTCGGAGAATTGTACTTGATTTCCATGATAACACGGCATGACGAAATTGTTTCGGTTGGAAAAAAAAGCGGCGAGTGATAGGAGGAAGGGAATGAGGGACTGGTATTCAATATTACTTTGCCCTTTATGATCATACACAGTTTCACACTGCCTGTACTGTGTATTCTAGTCTCTACTTTTGCATCCTCTTCCTCTCCACGGCCCTACCGGTTCGTTACCCGCAGTCCGATGTGTTTATCATTGTATCGATCATCGCACTGCATAAATACGCTCTGTGTGCCGTTGTAACGGAAAATACGTGTGGAGAGGTCAGTGGACTTTTGGTTTTGCGTCTTCAAACTGAATGGAGATAAGAAATGGAAAGAGAATATGAGAAAAGAGTACTTCCGATTCTCCGAGATAACATCACAAGAAGACGCAGCAGCAGCAGCAGCAGCAGAAGCAGCAACCAAATACCCAAGAGGATGGCTCAGGATGAACTCGTGCCTTGAAATTTGATCCTTAGCCGCCTTACTGCACCTGTTGTCAGAAGTGCCGAAATATGAATAGGAGCCTAGCCGCGGGGGGGGGGGGGGGCGGCTTTAGGGACCCGTCAAGAGCAACGAAGACTAATATATTCACGCGTATGCAAAGTAAAGTTGCTTCGAAAATTGCATCCCCGCGAGAAGTAGGGAAGCGGCGGAAGCGAGGGGAGGCCTGGGCAGACGATAATCGACAAGTGCACATTTCTGGACCCTCCCGTCTTTTCTATGACCCTATACAATTTATGCATCTCGAAAAACGCGGTAGTAAGAAATTGGTGCTTCTCCCACCCAACTAACACCAAAGTGAAAGTATCAAACATAGTTACAAACGAGAAATCAATTGATTCGTGCATAATTTTTTGAAGGAACAATCGATACATATGTTATCAGAGCACATACATTGCGGTCTGATGTAAAATTGTCGGCTGATGAACTTTGGAAAGCAAAGATGAAACGCGAAAACTTCAAAGAATCATCCATGCGATGACAATCTCGGAACAACGGAAAAACACAAAAACTGTCCGAGTATTGAAATGATTTTCACCTGACTGAATACCAAACCATTTAAACAAGTTGAAAGGGACTTGGTTCGATGATTCATGTAGTCAAAGAAGTTTCAAAAGAAAGAGTCTATTGTTGCATCCAACCCGAGGCACAAACCGAGTTCTTACAAGAACTTTTTTCTTGTCAGCCACAAACTACAAGTTATTCAAAAAAAAGCGAGTGATCCTATTGGTTTCCACGGATCAACAAAACTGATTTGGGACTAAATGTGAATCACAACACGCCAGGTGTTGCACGCATTTCTCTTCTCTCGCATCTTTTGTGTTTTCATGTGCGTTTGTTGCAACAACCGTTTTGTGATAATTGATGAGTGAAAGTGAAAAGTTTTCTGATCGCCGCTAAACTCACTTGCCTTTCAAACGGAAATAGCAAGTTTTATGCCTTTCACATTGCCCGCAGAAATTTTGCGAACGAAGAAATGATGATAGCCTTCGTTAGGGTGCCTAGTTAGGAAGGGACGTTCGATCGGATGTGAAAGCGACAAGACTTCAGCCTAATGATGCGCCTCCTTTTCGAGAGTGAGTTGAAACCGGAATGTTTGCCAAACAAGAATACCAAATTAGGGCCCGCTAACAAAATTTTCCGTCAGATAACTGTGGTTAAAAAACAAATTTGACATAGCTGGAGACATACGAAATCCGGGACTGACGACATTTTCTCAGGGCACCCTGCAGAAAGAAGTAGCTCACCCTCTTCTCGGAACAATCGGTTCTTCTTGTTGTTGAATGCCCATTTCTGGTTGCACTTCTCTATTCTCGAATTCGTCCGTTGGTCCGCGCAATAATTGTTCCTGTGGAGGAGTCGGGTGTTCCATCAGACGCTGTTGAGCCTCAATTTCAATTCGTCGTTTTTCCTCAAGCTCTGCTTTCTGACGAAGCAAATCGTCATAAATCGCTTGGTGACCCGGGCTCAGCGGCCCACTTTCCAGGATCTCTCTTTCCGTGTCCTCCAAAATACGCCGTTGCTGTTCTTGAATTTCAGCCATCTGCTCATTCGAGAATCCCTGAAGCATTATAGGAATAGTTTTAAAAAATAGCATCTTTCATACGTATTGAAATCCGCGTTGTTCTTGTTCGTAGTCGTCTGGAGACGGCTCACGATAGTCTTCCTCTGGAGGAGTACGTGGTCCGATCTGAAACCATAGGAGAGCTCGAGTGATACATCGACTTTTATTGTTCCGTATGAAGAACAAATTTCTGATTTTCACAAGTTTCCGGTGTCACTTCAAACAATCGTCCGCAAAAATTGTAATGAGAGAAAAAACAAAATACTTACTCTCGGACGACCCAATTCCGGATCGATCTCCTCCTCCGGTGGGACATATCCCGGCTCGCCAGCAATTGGAATCATTCCCGGCTCCAATGGCGGAGTTCTTGGTCCACGACGGACATGAGGAGCTACCTCCATGGCTTCAGCATACTGCTCCGGGGCAGCATGATCAGCCAGAAGTCGAGCGCGGTTAGCACGGTCGCGTTCCAGTTCTTGGTCATCGTCAATTTCGTCGAAAATGCGATGGACAGGTTGCGGATGAAACAATTGCTCGCCAGGAATGCCGTTGTTCGGAGATTGCGGTCGTTGAGCGGCGGCCACCGGCTGCTCAACGTCGTCTCGTATCAGCCTCGCACCTTCGATTTCTCCTTCATCGTCGTCCAACTCATCGTCACCAGGCACCACAATCTGCCGAGCTAGATGTTCATTTCCACGGCGTAGAACTTCCTCAAGGTTATCGAGACGGTACTCTCGAATAGCGGGACGTTCATCAGCGTAGTTTCTCATGCGTTTCGCGTAACTTTCGTCCGGAGAATCCGAAGAACTTCCCGAATCCGAATCTTGGCGACGACGGTTCCGATTGTTCGCAGGAGGCGCAGCAACGTTTTCAGCCCCACGAGCTTCTTCAATCACAGGTTCCACCTCAACGTTTTCCAACGGACTGTAAAAATCATTTTTCTAAGTGAAAATAAATTAATTCATACTTACTCATTCATGATCGAAGACGATGAAGTTGTTGAGAATCAGACTCGAAACCCAAAACGTGCAAATACCAAGCAAGGATGTGCCTGTAAATGAAATTTTTGTTGAGAATTGGTGGGGTAGCCAAGGGATGTTTGACGGGTAACAACCGACGACGAAGAGACCAACTATCTGCGTCTCTTTCTCATCGAATGGCGTCGGTTGGGTAGTGAGGGCATTGTGTGTTCTGGGTCTCTCGGCCTCGCACAGTCTCTACGCGGCCTACGTGTTTCTAATCTATGGCCTTCCCCCTTCCCATGCTAATAGTGTGCTGGGGGGACAGTCCCCGATGGATTCCCAATGCCATATGTGTTCGTGTAAATCATTATCTGGTCAACGCTACGCCAGCCAACAGCCGTTTTTGGCCATAGCTCTGCGTGTCTCTCACCCTCTCCTTTATATGCGCACACTTGGCGAGCAGCAAAAGAAAATCAATATGAGCGTGCGACCTTCTCTCTGGCAAGTGAATGACCCTGCACGCAACGAATACTAGTCGCCAAAACCGCGCTGACAGATGTTTCTCAGAGTCAGAAGACGTCTTTAATCGTTTGTGCTTTATCCCTCAACACGGCACGCAATTATCCTAAGTTGTCGCCGTGCCTGATGGATTTCCGCTTCAGGAAACTTCTTATGTAAATGACAAGTGTTTATTTCTTTTAGTCAAGGGGGAGAGAATGAGAGATTTTTGCAGGGAATAAGGAATAACAAGAAAGGAATAGAAGGGTATAGAATGTGCTGGTGGATGAGTGTAGGGAGTAGGAATGTGGTAACACTAAATATTGTATGGACACCAACAGCATAGCAGCCTGAAAAATAAAAAAAAAGAACTACTCACGAAACGAAATAACTAGGACTAGGGAATACAATACGGGATTCAATCTAAAATGTAACCGGAATAATATAGGAATTTTTGAAAAAGGAATTTTTTTTGGTCAGGTTTTTTGTTGTTTTTAGATTGATAGACGGAGAAGAGAACATGAGGACATCGAAAAGTGTTGGTTATGATGAAACCAAAAAAGATCAAGTTGTTAGGTGGTTTTTTATCAATATTATTATTACTTTGGAATAGACCTGATGGAATAGATGGAAGATTTTAGAAAAAGAAAAACGTCAGAAAATATTCGCGTAGGAAACTAGAATGAGAACGGGGTAATTTGCTATCAAATCTGCGACTGCTCAAAGGCCTGATTGATGATGTTGTTTTGAGTGTCGTAGTCGCTCCAGTCAAAATCGTCGTGCATGTGCGCGAGAGGATCCATCGAACCGTTCTGATCGAACAACATATTGTCACACATGTTGCCCTGCAATCATCGCACATCTGACCATTTCTGTTTTTGTTCAATCTCTTACATCATGTATGAGAGATTGATCGGCAATGTTAGAGTCCTGTTTCAGGTCGCAGTTGTCGGTCCAACTGTTGAGGATGGCCGTCAAGTCGATGTCATCGAGAGGACAGCTCAGAGCATCGGCTGTAATTGAATGTTATTGAAATACGGTGAAATCTCACATCACTTACATTCTTTGATGTTAGCCACCATCTGATCAATATCCGGAAAGTCGAAATCAAGCATGTTTCCTTGGTTGTTGGAGTCCATGTATTCCTGATTCGAATCGTCGCTGTTTCCTTGGTTTTGGTATCCCTGATTCGAATCGTCGTTGAACAAAATGGCATATTGCTCTTGATCCATAGTGGATTGCTCCAATTGGGGAAGCCCGTCAACTCCATCAGGCTGGTTTGAAAGCACCATCTGCACTTGCTGCTGGATCATCTCATTCGGAGTGCTCTGTATGTTGTCTGGTGAGCATCCTGAGTGACTTCTGTTGCCCATCGAATAAGAAACTTCCTGAGGAGAGTTGTCATTCTGATACATAATGTTTTTCGGGTTATAATTGTCCGAATATCCGGACTGCACACTGTTTTGGCTTTGTATGTGAGGAGAAGAGCCCTCAGACGGGAGAGAAATTATCTCATTGTCGAACTGCTGCTGTGGTATCTGTGTCTGCTGCTGCTGCTGCTGCAGTTTCGGTAGCATCTCAACTGGCTTAATACTGTTAGCATTTCGAGAAGCATCGATGACGGTTTTGAAGATGGCTTCCATGTCGACGTCGGATTGGGATCTTGCTCTTGTGGGATGCTGTGGTTGTGGAAACTCATTGGCTTGATGCTGGTGATTTCGAATTTGTTGCGGCTGGTGCTGCTGTGGTTGCTGCTGAATTGGCTTTTGCGGCTGTTGATGCTGCTGAATTGGCTTTTGTGACTGTTGATGCTGCTGAATCTGTTTTTGTGACTGGTGGTGCTGTTGAATCTGCTTTTGGGACGGTTGGTGCTGCTGAATCTGTTTTTGTGGCTGTTGTTGCATCGGTTGCTGTTTCTGTTGCTGTGGGTGGTGTTGCACGGACGCCTTCTGTTGCATAACCACATTCTGGTTTCCTTGAATGACTTGCACAACTTCAATATCCGGTCTTTGAGTTGCAGGCTTTTTGACCTGTCCGGTTGGTTTTGTGTTTGTATTGTTTCTCTTTCTGGACGCTGACTTCTGAAAGCGGAGGAATCGGAAGAATACACTTTAACTATGTGTTTCCTACCTTCTTCCCGAGATCAGTTGTCTTGTCGGAAGTTTGCGATTCCGTGGTGTCCTTTCCTCCGTTATTTTTTTCACGTTTTGTGCGGTACTCATGAAGAAGGGAAACGATGACAAGAGCTGTTCTTCCGTCCTGCAGTCATTCGATTGCAAAAGAATCATGATTCCGATAACTGACCTGTTTGATCAAACGAGCGATGTCATCAGTCGCGGTGTTGATATGAAGTTGCTCGATTAGTCGAGACTCTGCAGTTCGAATGCTCTCTTGCTGTTTCGTCAGATCCTGAAACTTGAGAGAAGTGATTCCGTTGTTTCTGTTTTTAAGCGTACACTTAGAATCTGAAAGTTCTGGCGACTTTTGATGGCGTGCTGAAGACAACGGCTGTTTACATGTTTGTCGACATTGTTAACTGCCTGCATGTTCTGGCGCTGTCGCATTTTCTGCTGCTTTTTGGCCAGATTAATCTGCATCTGCTGTTCCCTCAGTGTATCGTGGTTCTTCTGGATCAACTGGACCAGCTCGTTTATTTTCGTCTGTTGTTGAGTGAGGAGCTCCTCACGAGCGCGTAGTGTCGCCGGCGACAACCTGCAAATTCCAGACTGATGACAGGCGGCTCTCGGTTGTATTGTAAACAGATGTGTCTAGGGGTTGAGATGGAGCGAAGCACAACTGCTCTCAAACTTTGATCTGGTCACCACTAACAATTTTTGCATCGTCTCTAAATCCATCAGCTCAGCAGCGTCAACAGCCTCTTTCAGGGACGGCGACGAGGATGTTGTGGCGGTCGGATCGCTGACAGGCATGTTTGGAGACGGACCCGCCTGGTCTGCTACACAAGGACTTCCTTGCAGTCTGGAAGTCCAGTCACAATTTTATCACATTGTGCACCAATCGAAGTCAACAAAGGGAATTTATTCAATTCATCAAACAAACAGAGCAACAAGAAAATCGGACAATTAACAAGAATGAAAACAAGGACAAAACTGTGTCAAGTTGGAAAGCACTATTAGGTTAGTGAGTCAAATGATAGAAGGGATAGAGTTTAGCATAAGTGGGCCAATTAGCCAAGCCTCTGAAATCGTCAAAATCAATCCACACCATATCACTCTTCATACACTTACCCTGGCATATTGTTGGTGTAGTTCTGCTGCGGCTGCTGGTACAGGTGCATTGTGCTCGGATCATTGAACATCTGACTCATGCTTTGATTCATCTGCGGACCACCCGACATGCCGTTGTTAACCATGGGTTGTTCTGTAAAATACGATCAATGATTGAAAAATCAGTCTTCTGTCCGTACGCTGATTCAAGTTCATTGGATGAGAATGGAAGTCATTGTTTGGCTGAGACATCTGGAAGTTCTGCTGATCGGGTTGCTGGAACTGCATCTGCGAGTCTGCCGCCAGCTGTGGGGCTGAAGAATGGAAAGTTCTTCCAGAGTTTCCATAATTGGCATTTTGCTGATTCTCTTCGTTATTACCAGCAGAAATGATCTGAAAGCAGTTGATTCCGACAAATAATAGAATAATAAAACGCGTACGCTGCACCCAGATCCGAGGTGAGAGAAGCACGTATTGTCTTTCATGAAGAAGCCGCTGCTGGAGTTGCTAATGTTTCCGAACATGTTAGACGAGTTGTCCTGATTCCCATGGTTGCACTGATTGTTCATGTTTCCATGCATCAGTGGCTCCTCGTTGATCATATTCATGATCCCTCCATTGTTGGAAACTTGGCTGCTATTGCTATTGGCAGTATTCATTTCCTCCTGAAAGTCCCTTCGGATCATATATCAGTTTCCGTTTTCACATTCCGGAGAGATGTTTTCAAGTCAGATTTTGTTGTTTTTTTTCGCAGCTCCTCTCAGAGCTCAGTAATAACTTGCACTGCTAGTTGCACACATCGGCACACATTCCCATACGTTCACGGTTTTAAAGCAACAACTGTCGGGTTGTTTGAGACGACACGGCAGTGCTTTCCCGGACGCATTGTGACGCGTTGCTTACAGAAAGTTTTTGTTGTTTTCCGAAGGACCCCCGACGGCGACAACTTGAGTGGATGCCGTTCTATCTCTTCCCGTATCACTTGGAGCACTAGTTTCAGAATGGAGAGGGAGAGAGTGAAAGAGAGAGATAGAGCGGTGATTGATAAATGACATGTGAAGTCAACTTCTTGTTGACTTGATTTGAAAAACGAGAAGAGATGAGAAGAGAGCAAAAGTGTTTCTGGGTGAAAAACGGATAGGTGGATCAAAAAACGGCGATGGCCAGAGGCCACTCTTGATTTATGGGTTCGTTGGCGGAAGTGTTGACAACTCCGGCTCAATTACACAAAAATCAAAGAATCGTTGCGACACACGGATCCGCATCTTCCACCCAAACAATCAAACTACACACTAAAACTCAATACTCAGAACTTGGAATAGATTGATGAATGATACCTTTTGCTTCTCCTGTTGTTGAGTCTTCTTTGACTTGGACGGCCTTTTTCTCTTCAATGGAGGTCTGTCGACAGACTGCGATTGGTTCGACATTGGCTGCGTCGTGCTCGAGATCTCGTTTGAAGAGACCGCCTGAGAACCGAAGTTCTGGTTCTGGGTACTGAAAACAAATTGCACTTTTTATTGTGTATTTCTTTTTTGTTTTCTCCGAGTGGGAGGATGAGATCGCGACACTTTTCGGAGGCGAGGACGATGTGTGACGTCAAATGGCCACCCTCTTTTCTGATCGCTTCGCAGCTGATCAGAAACAAATGCCAGTTGGCTCAAAGTGTGTATGTGTATGTGTGCGTGTGACGTACCTTTGAACCTGCAGAGCTTTCTTCGCTTGAGCTGCTTTCAGGGTGGCCGCTTGCGCCTCGTACATCTGTCGACGGTTGGTGTACTCCTCGTGCAGTTGGCTGTTCTTATCGTCAAGTACGACGTCCTCGAACTCAGCTAGTCGTTCGAGCAGACGTATCTTCGTTCCTGAAATTAAGGATGAACAGAGATCAAGGGTTTGAAGTGAACCTGTCGAAGGACGTTGTCTCTTCTTGCATTCAAGACGAAGATCGTTTGTAGACATGTCTTTCATCGACGTGTACTGTTTCAAACGAGGCTCTTGCATCAGTACTACCTACAATCGAAACAAGATTGGAAACACTCAATGTGCACATCCTACCTGTGAGCCGTCCTGGTTAACAGGATTAGAGCTCTGCATTTCGCGAAGGCTTTCAGCAGTGATTGGGGAGTCATTGTTCAAGGCCATTATAATTTTAGTAGTAGTGTTGACATTCTTCGGAATGTTGGAATGGTTGACCATTTGGGATGATGAGTTTCCAAACGTCGAGGAAGGTAGAACAGACGGAGAACTGATTGAGGATGAAGAAGAGAAATCAGTCGGAGACTGAACTTGACTCTGTACACCCATCTGGGTGGAATTATTGAGGCTCATTTGGTTTGAATGTAGGTGCATTTGAGATTGAGGAATCTGGAAAAACAGGTTGTGAAATCTGGGCGGGCATGACACACTAGACAGAAAAAAATGGCAAAACAAAACGCTTACTGAGTTCATGGAATGTTGAGTGGGTGGAGGGTCCATATGGCTGAGGTGCGAAGCCTGCTGCTGCTGGTCTGATGTTTGGTTGAGTTGGTAAGTAGACATCATCCGGTTGCCATTTTGGATTTGAGATTGACCCATTGAGTGAGGATTGTTAGACTTTTGCTGCATCATTCCTGACTGGAGACTCTGACTCGGAACTTGCTGTATCTGATTCTGACACTGATTCTGGAATTGCTGCTGCCCATTCGGTTGGTTCTGACTCTGGAACTGTGGCTGCATGTTCTGCTGGCCCATATTTGGGTGCGACATGACAGGAGTGTTCATCCGAGGAGGAGTGTTCATTTGCTGCTGCTGCTGCTGCTGTGGCTGCGAGTTCATCGACTGTTGCGCGAACAGTTGCTCCTTCACTGTCATCGGAGGCAGTTCAGTTTGACATATCGGTGTCTGTTCGTACTGACATTGGCCCATCGATTGCTGGGAAGTGTCTATCTGCACCACGTTCTGCATCAACTGCTGTCCGTTATGACATCCGTTCTGAGAGTTGTGAACGGAAGAATTGACGGCATATCCGTTGTTGTTTCGGTTGTTCAGCGTCAGCGGCGGTAGTCGCGAAGCGGTTCCCGTCGTCAGTAGGTTGTTTGAGATCATCTGAGTTTGTTGGATCCCATTCTGCTGCTGCTGCTGTGGCTGTTGCTGCATGCCCATCATATTCGACTGTTGCATCTGGAGGCTATCGCTTTCCAAGATGCCATTAATCGATGGTTCCTTCAAAAAAGAAAAATAGAAACGTAAAGTTGAGCAGGAAGTCAGTGAAAACGAGATGAACAAAAACGAAAACTGAGGGGGCGAAAAGACAATAGTTCAAAATTTTCAAGCACGCGTCGGGTTACCTGATCGTTGAAAACACAATTAGATGGGTCGGCTGTTGTCGCCGGCCTCATGGCGTGTTGCTCAAGAATGTTGCTTCCATTTGATGGCCGATAGGGTCCGCTCATCTGCGACTGCTGTTGACGTTGCTGCTGGAACCAATCAACAACTGATAACAAAGCCGGAGAGAGATGAAGGGACATTTGCCAAATTTATCAAATCAAGCACCGCAGTTTTATCTGGATGTTTACCAAGAACGCGACTTGCAAAACTTTGAATCTCTGACCCAAGTCAAGTGTCAACAGCCGGGGGAACCACTCTGTTCCCATTGCATTCCCTTCCCCGAATTTCGTACTCATGTGGTTTCGCACTAAACCTCCCAGCTGATTTTGCTCTGGTTCGCGGTTTTACGACGAATAATTTTTGCACTTTCGTGCGGACACGAGCTTTTTTTAATTGGCTCGCTGCCATATGGACTTTCAGTGTCCTCGAAAACGAGTGACGAACGGGTGTGACGAACCTGTTGCTGCATATAGCTGCCACTAGTGTCCGTGATGTGATGGACTGTGTTTCCCGATACAGATTGGTTTAACATCTCCATACTTGCTGCAAAATAGTGCAATTGATGAAGCGAAACTAGCAGCTGTTGGGCGGAGAAAAAATGATTGCGAGTGCAAATGTAAACTGAGCGGAGGGGACACCCGTTCATCTGGTGGATGTGATGAATCGGGTGCTGATTTCGACCTCATAACAGTAGGTCTCAGGAGCAAAACAACAAGTTTGAAGGAACAGCAAGAAGAAAACAACTTGGGTGGGAGTAAAAGTAAAAGCGAGGGCGAAAATACGACAGTGGTGGCAGAGAAAAACGCATGAGATATAGTGGCAAACAGGCATATGCTCAAAATCTTTGATCAGTGGCTTCCCCCCCCCCCCCCCCCCCCCTTCTTCTTCTTCTTCTTCTCTTTCTCCTGCCATCCCTTCTTCTTCCTTCAACCGATCACTTTTTATCGGCTCAGTTGAAATAGCAGTCGTCCGGCAGCCGCTACGCATCTCGGCTTGCCAACTCAGCGCGCATCCACGCTTCCTGCTTCATCTCGGGTGCCGCCGCCGCCGTCGCTGCTGGCGCACCACCGATCCTCTTCCTTCTTACCGACTAGCACCCTCGTACCTCACAGTCGTTTTGTCAGGTTGCCCCGCCGCGAGGGGCTCCTGTCGTCGAGAGGAATATATGCAATCTATCTCTCATGATTAGCTTAGTGATCAAGATCAGCGAACCGAAATTGATGGGCTCTCATAAATTTACACGTGCAGAGAAGAGGCAGACATGAAGGAAGCGGAAAATGTGATGAGAAGGAAAGAGAAAAAGAATGTATAATGAGAGTATCAATGTCAAGGCATACGGCACGAATATGAGACGACGGCACAAGCAGCGTGAGCAAATCTTCGGGCAATCCGAGAACAAGAACAGTCCTCTCGAGTGTGCGTCATGCTATAAATAGAGAGAGAAAGAGAAGGAGGTGAGAAAAGCACTCGATATAACAATAAAGGGATGAATCATGCGGATGACGTGGATATTGTAATAGAACGTTCCGAAAAGAAATGAAAAATTTCGAAAAACCGATGGGTGGCGTAAGAGCGTTGGAGCAAAACGGTGGAGCACATGGATAAAGATGACATGTGTGCTGCGGAAAAGGTGCCATTCTCCCATTATTACGGGTGCTTCTCGGGTTGATTGATCGACTTTCTTGCAACGTGCCACTATTTATACTTCAAGTTGGCATTCCTTGAAAACAGTACAAGAACCAAGAGTTGCGAAAGCAAAAGGTATGCAAAGTATTTTCAGAAAAATGTCTTACCACCTATGATGCTTGCAGTGTCGAATATCATGTCTTCATAGTTCTGTCAAAAACAAAACATGAAATTGATACAGAAAAAATACTGATATTTCATGCATTTTCATCCTAGACAACCTGAGCTTGACAGTACTCTGTATGCGATGAAAGAGAAACACTTGAGAGTTCATTGAATGGCAAATCGCAAGAACGAGATGGCAGCTCTCAACTTTTTCACGAGGGAACGCGAGAAAACACTAGTACACACTGGGAAAAGAACACTTTTAGTACCTATAAAGCGCGGGTTGCTCGTCGTCGAACCGCTGCTCACCTTCTCCCTTTTGATGGCCACACATGTCCATAAAATGACACGTTGGGTGGGAAAAGACTTGGGGTACCGAGCAATAGCAGGGAGAAGGGGGGGGGGGGGGGGGGTGCACAAAACGAATGGCAACAAATGAAACGCCGTGGTTTTGAATAGTATCACATGGTTCACGGAAAGAAGGGGGAGTGCTAGTACTCAAGTACAGATGCTTCCGCTAAAAATTTATTGGGAAACGGGAAGCAAATGTGAATTTTATACGCATCTCTCGATCTTTCCCCCTCACCCTCTCTCGCTTCGCATCTTTTTGCTTCTTGCGCCGTCCACGTACACAACAATGAGATAGAAACGCAAAGAAACATCCAAGAACATCTGTGGTCTCAATTAAACTTATCCATTGTTTTCATGCTGCCATGTATTTTGAAATCTTTGGCCGCCCACCGCCGCGTGGCAAGTGGTGGGCATTGCGGGGGTGAAGAAACCAATAAAGCGGTGCAAGATGTGGGGGAGTAGGGCGAGCAACTTTTGGGGGAGAGATTTATGTCGAATGGGTCTCGATCGGAAGAGACGCGTTCTCAAGATGCGTTCGTTGTGCAGACATTGTTATCGGCCCGAATGATAAGATAGACTTGACCTAGGAAACGATGGGAATGGGACAGCTCATCGGCATCGTCAAAGGTACGACCGGAATCGATAAGAGCACGACTGGTCAAGGTCAACTCAAGGAAGAACAGTACCCGAACTCATCGAAACATCAACTACTGAGTACCTGGTGGAGCTGTTGCAAGTGCAGAAGGAAACACTAGAGAGATAAAAAATTAAGTAGATCAAAAACAGATGTGTCCGATAGAATCCGCCCGCGTGTGCACGTGGCTACTACGATAGATTCATGGAATAAGACGAAAATATACTCAAAGTAGTGAGTGAGTTCTACTGGAACAGGTGAGAAAAATGAACGCCGATGGTTGTAATAAAAAGCAGTTAGAAAGAGGGAGGAGGAAATTTTCGATTCGGAATCTCATTTGCCAATCTCGCTTTCAAATACCCATTGGCTGATCGTCTATCTAATGATCAATGCAATCGGCGACGTAGCAAAGTGTACTAATTTTGAAAAATTTTGTTTCGAAGAAACAGTTGCAGAAGAAAGACACGTTTGTTTTCTCGAAAACAGGATGGAATCTCTAAAAGTGACACCTCTGAGTGGAAGTGTCTGCTGTGGTTCGTGCAGAGAGTTCTTTGTGTAGTAAACATCCTCAATGGCACGACATTTATTAATGAAAGCGGACGATCGTCAGTTGTTCTTTCGGCGGTCGGCCCATTGAGCCGACATGATGGATGTGACTAAAAAACCATTTTCCGCTTGAGAGTCAAGGTTGCTTACGTGAAAAGCACTAATGAAATGTCTCCCGGGACGAAAGACTGCTCGGAACGATCGGAATGCTCTTCAGACCTATCTCACCCTTGAATGATTAACTCATGCACAGTGAATAAAGTACGTATAAGTTTCAGCTGTTGGTTCCCCGATTTAGAAGAAATTTTGTTCTCGAGATCTCATCTGAGTTCCAAATGTGAGTAACTCTTGAACCTATCGTTTCCCGCCATCATTTTGAAACGAGACCCCTCAAGTCGGCTCAGAGAGTCGCAATCACTCGGTGTTTGATATCTCCAACAACTCCAAGTGACCTTTTCGAATGAAAGTGCTCTCATGTGTGCCCCGGATTACGCGGCTCTCTCGTCTGTCGCTTTCTCGACAATCAACACCCGGTTAATTGGCTATTTTTCCACGAGTAGCCGCCTGTTTAATGGCCATCGGCGTTCTTTTAATCTTCAAAAATAGTGAGCGGAAAGTGGAGAGTAGTGGTAACCCAAGCCTCGAGTATTTTATAGAATTGCAAGGGCGTCCGGACACCTGACGAAAACTTCCCCTCCGTCCAACAGCCACCGACCCAGTCGACGCTACTATCATTTAGATCTATTTCCACTCGAGAAGTCGGTATGCTTTTTCTTCCGATTTTCGGAGTATTTCTACTGACTGTCGGATCTATTGCCGGTGCGTTCTCGAACAGGAGAATCTACTTTTACAAGTGACTTGCCTTCAGATGAGGAGATTTCCATCGCTATCAGCCCGAATGCGAACCCCATTCAAAAACCGGCGGGTCATCAAATCTCAATGGTGTGCTCAGTGAAAGGAAGTGGTGTTGAGAAGCCCGGAATGATTTGGAAGAAGCACGGAGGACTTGATAGGTTTCAATCTGACTCAGTATTCCTAGCGAATTCATCCCGTACTGTTCAGAACTGGAAACGTGGAAGTGAAGAAGTTGGACGACTTTACTCTCGGACTCATCATCCGAAACTCTACTGTCGACGACAGCGGTGTTTACTACTGTCAAGCTCAAGTTGGAAGCAAAGTGTACATGAACAAGATGGATGTCATTGTTTTCGGTACCAATGTCAACTCCATCGCTATCTGATGCGTCTGTTTCAGAGGACATTGTCTTCCGTGACAAACAACTTCACGTCGGTCAAGTTCTAGCGACTGCATCAGTCAATATCTCGTGTGAAGTGTCTGCCAAGAAAGACAGTGTGATCACTTACTGGACACGACATGGCAAGCAGTTGCTGGAAGGTTCGGATCCTTTCCTGATCGATTTCTCCTGAAAATGATAAGTTACAGGGGGAAAGCACAAGTTCTACAACGGCGGAGCAATTCTGGAAATCCAGGACTATAAACCGGAGCAAGACGCCGGTCAATATACATGCGAGGTAATGGGTAACAAGAGCTTTAGCTAACATGAAATGATTTGACCTTATGGTGGTATACGCAAACCAGCTCAAAGTACCCTCTGAGGGGTGCGGCTTCAATAAAAAAGACTCGGCGAGGGTGGCGGCACCCATAAGCAGTTCAGAAAGTGATTGTGATGTCGGCAGGACAAAGAAAATTGAGGTTCACACATGAAAGTGTCGATACGAAATGGTAATTGTAGTGTCCGCTTTTGGCAGAGCCGCCATTCTCACCACCGATGTGCCAATGAACTAACAGAATTTACATAAACGCCTTTCCGCACCTCACACTATTATCGATGGTGTAGAATCAGAAAAGGGAAAGCATTTAGGAAAGGGAACCAAAAATTTGATATCCTCAGGTGTTTCACGTCAGCAGCGGATCTTCAAACACAAAAACCGTGACTCTGGGGACCGCCGGCGAGAAGAACTATGTGGCCTGTCAGCAGATGTGCAACAGCTTCTGCACCGACGTTCACAACAAAATGTTCAGCACCTAACTCTATTCGTAACCTTGTCTCGCAGCGAATAACTAAGATTTCTCAAAATAAACTATGTTGCTACCTCGAATATCATGTGCTTGTCAAGCTACAAATAAGGAAATAAGTCGTAAACTCGAATCGAGAATGGCGAATACTGCAAAATGAAGAAACCGACTGGATTTACTTTTCCTATTCTCTCAGTTTCACAAAAAAAAGACAAATTTCTTGTCCGTCGTAGTGTGACACTGACGCTGACAAAAGTAAATAGAAATGGCCCCACGTGAGGCAGATATCTCTAGAAACGGTAAAATTTCGACACATTCAGAAGAGACAAACATCGTTGTGGAATGACTGAAAACAAGCCATGATCACGAGAGGGCGTGTCTTGGTCGTGAGGGAGACGGTGTGATAATGCACTCTCAAAGGGCACTCTCACCGTTCAATCTGCACATCCGATCATTGCATTTCTATTCTTCAAAAGGGCATAACACCAAAGGGCATCTAATGCAGGCAACACATTCTCTAAATCGTCATTCATCAAAATGATAAAAGAGTCATGGGGGAATTTGAAAAGAAGACTTTCTTCATATGAAATAGAGGGTAAATTTGAAGTATAAGTTTTATAAGTTTATAAGCAATAAAGAAAGAAACCAATAGAACAATCGGTTCACTCCCACATGCATCTTTCGCCGGAATCTGGATAGATGCCTTCCGCTTTTTGACGAAGATAGTGGTAGCACTTTGTCGCAGCCCATATTGCACCTATACAAATTACTATTCCCAAATAAATTGATATCACCATTAGCATTTGATCTGAAACACAAAAAAAAGAGGTTGAAAAAAGTTGTAATAAGAGCCGTACTGACCGAATTTCTGATAAAATTTTTGCCTCCGGAAGACAATTGTGTAATAAAGGACATAATTTGCGAGAATGAAGAAGCAGACACATTGGGTTATCTGAATACTTGTCATAATGATAATAAAAGGTGATGATGAGAAACTTACTTCTGAGACTATGAAAGGTAGTAGTAAGGCAGCTTTATCATAGTAAAGGCCGAACATCATGACGATGGCCACAACCTTCAATATAGTTTTCGTCTCATGTTTCGAACGGAAACAATTACCGTATTAGCAATTATCAAAAAGACATCTAGCCATAAGTTGACCGTGTAAACTCCAAAAAACATGCATATTGTTGAGAAAAGACAGACTACCAAGGCCGATATCGACACGTAGAAACAGGCGCGCTGAAATTGATAATTTCTTCTTGGCAAATCAAGTGACCAAAAGCACCTTAACGTGAACATCTCCTCTGCAACACTTGTACGAACTGCCCTCGTCCTCACCACCCAGTTCATCCTCGAGAATGATTCGAGTACCTGCACAAGACGTATTCTCGAGAGTTTTCAAAACAAATCAAACCTTCAAGACAAAGGCAGCAACTAATTTCCATCAAATTTCATCACAGCCCCATATGTTTGAATATACTTTCTGGCGAGATAGAACGACTACCAGTGGTGGAAACGTGATGGAAATGCCGTTTGACGATTCTAAAATCAAACAGAACAAAAGTCACAATTCATCATGAGAAAGAAAAAAAGAGAAAGAGAGAAGTGTCGCCGTAACGCGACGTTTTGTGATGACGAAATATGATACCAATTCACAGTTTCACAAGATTATTTTGAAGAGGTGGCAAAAAAAAACTCACGAAAACAAGGCTAAAAATAACGAGTCTAGATCAATTCAGGATCTTTTCCCAGTTGTTAGGCGGACTAAACCCTATGTTGAAGTAATTTTCTCGTTTTGAAATGGCAATAAGATTGTGCGAGTAGTTTTTGAAAGAAAGAGAGGAAGCATTTTGAAAATGCACCCAGGTGTAAAGGGGCGCATCTATGCCTCAAGAGCAGATGGAAGTATACAATTCGGAAACGAGCAGGCGAGGACTTCCGAACATAAAATTCGCGACGGCTAACAAAAGCATCTATAAAATCTGAGAGCAAAGAGGAGTCAAGATTGGAAGAAATGTGAAAAAAAAGGAAGGGGGGGGGGAAGAAAATATGACGAGATAATTCAGATGTAGCAACACATGTCTGGACGCACGTACTGATTTCAATCCACATATCATATCATGTTGCTCGGGGTCCGACAATATCAAATTTCAAAGGGTTTAACCCACGAAATAAATGACTTTTCTTTCATGTCGGCTGTTTCGAAAAACGGCCGAGGAAAAGGCGGCAAACGATGAATAGAGGAATGAGAAATGAGAATCAAGAAGAAGAAGAAGAAGGAGGAGGAAGAAGAAGAAAGTACGTGGAATCGGCAACTTTTCTGCAAGAAAGTGTGAAAAAGTGACACTGCGGCACCTCAGACACGTCTGTCGATGATTTGAAGAGGAGACAATTGTGTCTCTTAATAATTGCACTTTGGCAGAAACGAGGGTGTCGGCGCAACAGACTCTGATCATTTTTCAATTCCGACACCGAGTCATTGAAATATAGCATCGGAGAAGAGAAGAGCAGCTGAGAATTGAGAAACGGATAATTGATAGTTGACGATGGGTTGAAAGAAAGGTGGAGGACACAATTTTAAGAACCCAGACAGGAAGTGCATTGAGTGGGAGCTGAAGGGTCCAGAGACTCGGTTACGTCACATATTTCCAGCAATATATAACCTACAACTCGAGAGGAAAAACATGTTTCGAAAGAAGTTTTTCGAATGATCGAAGATCGAGAATGGGGTTTTCGAGTCGGAATGGGGTTTCGGATTCCTTTGTAGTGGGTGGGCGTGAAGAGCTAAACACAACTCAAAACAAAACATTCAGATCGCAAGTCGAGATATTTGCCAGGACTAGTTGAACCAATTGCGTCGCCAATGAATTGGTCCCCCTCCCCACCGCCAGTCGTAGCAAAGAGCGCCAAACGATAGTTCCTGATGACTTTTTTATTTTCTGCTTCTTGATGATTCTCTCACCATTTTACACCGCAAGCACAATGTGTTGGGTCATTAATATAGTCGAAGCGGAGCCCACCTGAGAGTGACAATTCATTTCGGCTGCAGAAACAAAGCGGAGAATGAAATCAGAGAGCAGAAATCAGTCAGCCACCTTTATTTGATTGTTATGTGAGAAGTGAAGGGTTATTTTTTGCGAGGTAGAAGATATCTCTGGCCAAATCCAAATGCACACGAGTTTTCAAAAAGCCGGGGCACTACAAAGACACATGCGCAGTACGATAGCAATGTAAAACAATGGAAAAAAACGAAACAGAACGGAAAGAAAGTTGGATACGTGAAAAAGAGTGAGAGAGATATGGGATTTCCAAGGTTACTCGCAATGGTTCGAAAGAATTCCGAGTTTTGCCATCGCTTGGTGAATTTGTTCGATCATTCTTATCATGATATCTCTGGCACTTTCGAAAAGGCGACCAATCAGACCGACTTGATGGTTGATGTATCCAACAAGGTAGAAGTAGAACTTGGCCATGTGATGGAGAGAACGCTGCAAATTCTAGGATAGAAACCACTCAAGATGTGAGAGAACTCATACAATCTTTGTGACACGAACGTCGATGAAAGTGAACGGTTTGAGCATTCCCTCCAGTCTGTCCTCCTTCATGCGTGTGCGACGGTTGATCTCTTTCGCTTTCAGTCTCTCGATATCCTCCAACTGAGCCTTGGTATGATCTGCAATTTGGTGTCCGGGAATAATCAACCACACTCAGGATTCTTACGAAGTTTAGGAAACTGATCGATGAGAATGAGCTCGGCAATACGTTGCTCGGCATACGGACCTGTCTTCTTCTCGTAAGATGGGTCAAAATAAGCGACCAAGTACGAAAGAGACTCCAGCTTGTGGAACGCCTCCGAAGCGATTCTGACCGCTTTGTTAAAGTTCTCACGCTCCTCAAACTTGCATTGGAACTGAATTTTCATTTCTAAACAGTATTTTTGACAATTCTCTTACGCTTTTCTCATTCTGTTTGTCAGTGGCCCACAGGAAAAGACGACAACTTTTGTCGATTAGCAAATTCTTCGTTTGAGGAAGGTACACGGACAGAAGATCGTCGACGACAGCGAAGTCGAATTCAAAGTTCTGATAAGTGCCCATTTTATCGATACCTGAACACCGATTATTTTTCCAATTCTAGAACTCGTCTCACTTAAGGCCAGACGTTCGAGTGGGACCATATCGGCCGGATCAGTTTGTGGCACCGATTTTTTCTTCTTGCTGCGATTCGATGGTTTTGTGACGACAACTTTCTCGTTAATAATGAAGCATTCCATGATGCCGATAAGAAGTCTTTCAGTCTCGCACATGGTTCGCTTTCTGAAATTCAAGCGTCTCTTGTGGACATAATGTTTATGTGCATACGATTTCCCTTCCGGAAACAACTCTTTCTTCTCGGATATCAGAGCGAGCGCGCTCTCAAAACACTCCACACGTTGCTCGTACAACATCACAGCAGGAATCGGTTTTTCCGTTCTAAATATGCAACCTGATTTCACTGAACCACACATTATCCCCTTACTCGTCCCCGACGCTGTTTTGCTGCATAGCAACATTCAATTGATTCAAATCGATGGGCGAATGCGGACAGCATGTGATGTTGTCACATTTTCCACCTTCATTCGCGTCAACGACGTATTCGTCGCATTTTTCTTTGTTATTCCTAAAACACACGCAACAATTGCAGGCAACTATCCATTCTTCTGAAATGAGGCCACTCACGAATAGAAAACGTCTTCCGAATGCGAAACATCGTATGCTTTCTTGGAAAGCGCTTGGATGCCTTCCGCCGTGTCGAACTCGTTATCATCCGCATTCAACACAGCCGTCGCGGTTTTCTCATCGATATTCTCCAGCAATTGTCTCAGCGCCGCATAGGTGTCTTTTTTCAGGTCCAAAAGATTCTCAATCTTGATCTTGGCCGCCGCTGAAATACCGGTTTTTGTATTTCTTGCTGCCTTCCGTGTTCATGATGACAATTAGAACGATCGGTTCGAAAAACCAAACATTGTTCATCAGAAATCACTTTAGCCAATCTCGCTGTCAAGCGGTATCTCCGGCAACCATGAAGTGGACAAAAACTGTGTTTTATGGCTAGACTAACCGATCGCAAACGCAGCATCTCGTTCCTTCTTCTTTCTGCGCTCCTCGCTGTTTGCGTGCTCAGCAGCGATGAATGAAGGCCGCGCTGACTGCTTTAGCAGCTTTTTCATAAGCTTCTTTGTTTTCTGGAAAAGTTTGCAGTTTTTTTTCAAGCAAAAACTAGAAGAAACGTCGAAAAACTTACTTTTCCGCTCATGGTCAACGCGTCGGTTGAAACACGACGACGCACTGGACGGGAGGCGACGGGGGTTCGTTCGACGCGACGCAACAATATTGCCAGACACGGGAGACCGTTTGTTTGGCGGGTGTCGTTGTCTGCGTCTCGCTCCAGCGAATAATGTCTCGATACGATATCGGTCGGCCGAGTGTCACTTCTCCTATCTACACGTCTACTATTTCGGCAGCCCGTTTCGTTTGACCCTCGGATTGCAACGCGAAATGCGTCAGTGTAACACCACTGTTTGAAGGATAATGGCTAGATGTCTGGACGATTAAAACTTTATATTGACATTCAGCTATGGGTGATCAAACGGGAAGAACAGTAGGATGGGAAGGGAATTCGCAGTGTTGACAATAACAAATATGAAATGAAGTGTTGGGGTAACTATGTATTATTTTCGAGACAAGAATATGTGGTGTTCGCCGCTCGCAAAAACTGGCATTGTTAAAAACAATAATTAGTCTACTTCATCTTGTTCTCTTCGAAGTCGTAGAAGGTTTGGAAGATGTTGAACGATTCATTGACTTTCATCTCCTCGTGGGCCAAATGTGTTGCAACTGCGAGAAGCGGACGACGGAGTGCGAGGAGCCTCTGAGTATGATCCTGCGATGACGAACTCTGAGACGATCTCATATCTCCTCGCACCGCATTCAGCTTCTTGTTCAGCCATTCGAATCCCACTCGTATCAAAGCTGGAGGACAGTTGTATACGTTTTACTCGATAATCATGACGTCACTCACTGTCCTCACTGTCGCCCCCGCGATATTTGACGATGAAAAGATTGGCGCAACTTTCCAACTGTTCAATTTCTTTTGCAGTAATCTCTATAAGGCAAAAGAAAAGTAAGGAGAAACACGATGTCAAGGCCACCTGGAGATTCGAGCAAAAGATTGCTCAACTTCTCAATGATGTGGGTGACCATTTGAGTAGCGTCGCTTCTAAGTGATTCCATGATTTCCAAATAGACGAGAACTCGAACTGCACGCCAAGTGATCGAATACGCGGCCTTGTAACATTCGATTGCTCTCTTGCACTCGCTTTTCTGTTTCTTTGAAGCATCCAGCTGAAATGAAATGTAAGCGAACGATAAACAAATGTAGTTACAGTGTCGACATCAATGTTAGCGATGAACCATTTCGACTTCTCGTGGATGTCTGAAAAACAGGTCACAATGATCAATGACCACTTTTCTTTCTAATCACAGAAAATCTCGACGCATTTCTGACGGACGTCGGCGGCTGTTTTGTCATCTTCAAGTTGCTGAAGATCTTCCATGTTGCCCAAATAGGTGCCTGAACCTTGGAAAGTCCGGTTCTGTCTTCTGATGGTTATCTACCTTTGAACATGCTGAGATCGATCTCCTCCGGGCATTCGCTCGACGTTGATGCGCGCTTAGATTGGGTCAGCACCTGTCCGAGTATCTGTTTCTGCCAACGCTCATTCGGCGTGTCGGGACTCTTCTCCCCCTCTTTCCTTGCGTCTGTCTCTATTCTCCCGGCCCTGAAGTCATCAGAATTCGCCTCACATAATCTCTTTGTTCCCTTATCAGCACCTCGTCAGGTTTCGATACTCGAATTCCAATAGAGTGCAAGTCGGCGACAAAAACTCGTTGAGTATCAGTGCCGATTGCTGCGGCGACAAATCGGCCTCCAAAAGATCACTATAACTGTCCAGAATCTGCAAAATTGCATCACGTTTCTGATAGTTTGATGACGCAACGCAATAACCTCGATAATATTCTCTCTCCGCAAGTTCATGAAATGTTTGGCCGACGCTGCAAAGAATGTTCAATTGGGAAGAAAGAAAGCAACCGGGAAGTTACCACTGATTTGTTCAGCCTTTTTCGACGTGTCTGGATAATCCGACGCATAGTCCACAACTCCTCTAGTAGCCCTCAGTTTGAGATTGTTTGTTTCGCTAGTCATTCTTCGCTGCAATTGTGAAGGACTGCAAGGTAAGAACGACCGAAGAACCCAAAAGGTTCTGATAATACGAATGAAGAAGATTCGACAATCGCCGCCGAAAGGGGCATGACCGGTAGGAAAACTCGTTTCTTTCCGCTGCGCGCGCATCTTATGTAGCCCGTAAGGGTAAAAAAAGAAGAAGAGAAGACGATCATGAAATCAGAGAGGAATTCGAAAAGAAGGAAAATGGGAAAGAGAGAGAACTCGTCCATTATCAATTTAATCAATCTTCGTTTTCGTCTCCATTTATGGAGAGAGACAAAGAAACGGAATGATAGGACGAGAAGAGAGCGGAGAAACGATCGACGCGCTGATTGCAAGTTTGAACGGAAAGTGATCTATTACCTGTCCTCTTTCGAAAACCAAACTCGTTGCCGAATCGATTAGCCAGTTTTGGCTTGAAAATTGGAAATGAGGGAGAATGAGTGTGGCGAGGAAAACAGGAAAGATGGAATGAAATAAAAAGGATTGTCCTTTTCTAGTCGGGTGCCGGCGCGGACGCATTACTTTGCATTGCAGTCTGCCTTTGATGAATATTCATGGCAGAGCATCAATCTGCACTCGCACATTGCAATTATAACGTCGACGTCATCATCTCCCCGAATACTACTTGATATTTGTCACCGCACATTCTTATCAAAATCCTCACAATTTTGAGCAATCGTATAACACAATATGAGCTCTCGACTCCAATATTCGTATATTTCACAAACACACCTTCTACCCACTAAAATCGTATTGATTAACACAAATTACTGATGAAGTCGCCGGGCATCTAAAAATTGTTTGTTTTACGTATTGGTGATGGCAAGTGTTTGTAACTTGACTCGAAGGAAGAAGAATCGGAATTTTGGTTGTTTTCCACTCTTGACAATATGTTAGTAACGAAAAAAACCTGTTCTTTTCTTCTTCTTCTTTTAGAAAATGAAAAAAAAAGTTTTCAAATATGTTTCCACTGATAACTGTGTTTTCTGTTGTTTTGTTTCAGGTTCCAAACTTCATTTTTTTCAATTGTATTCAAAGTTTTATCGAGCAAAACCATTGTGACTAGATTTAGAAACAAAATGCATGTATATCGCAGGAATCTTTCACGTATGTCAATTGATGTTCATTTAGACGGGGTATTGAATGTGCATCATCTTCAATGAGAATGTCCGGATCGATAGTGATGTGTCTCCAGAAAAAAGACGTCGTCTTTATGTTTTGTCTCTCACTTGTTTCTTCCCCCCATCTTCTTCTCTTCTCGTCTGCACTCTTACACGCGCAGGTCATCTTCGGACCCGCCGCGCATACTCGCCCTACTCCCCTCCTCTTTCCTCATCTTTCATTTACTGCGAGTTGTTCTTCTCACTGGGGGGACCCGCTTTCCTCTGTGTTGCTTTATCGACACCCTTTTTCACGCCTCGCAGAGTTCGTCGCCTTCACTTTTGCGTTCTAATTAATATTTTGCCGCGAGACCGCTCGTGCGGCAACCTTTCCATGTTATTGCATTTTTGCTGTTCGTATGTTGCCTTCAGACGTCTGAGAGACGCGCGGCAACAGTCCGGAAGAGGGAACATTATTTATGCAACCTATCCGCCGCAACATCAGCGTTTCTCGCAAGGGCAACATGCGCGCGCCGATGTACCTATCGATCCTCGTTATATTCTATTCAGTCGTTTCTCCTCCGATCTTCTTTCTCAATCTTTAACGTACACTTCTTTTCAGTAAAATGACCAACGAAGCGGGTCTACAGGATTTTTCGGTAAGGCAATAGGAGAGAAACAGTAATTACCACCCGCGTTTTTTTCAGTTCGCAGCGGGACTTTCGTATTTCGATATGAAAATGCCGGATGGACAGATGAAACGGATTCACACTTTTAGCACCTCTCGATCCGTGTCCGAATCTTGTAAAAAAAATGTTCGAGTTGGTAGGTACCAGGTACAAAAGACATTTGTCATGGGAAACGGTTCAGATGTCGCCAAACGAGTCCTCCACCTTCGTCTAGCACAACTCGGACGTCTTCATCATGGTCTATCCGTTATGATTGAAAACGTGGATGATTACAATGCCCCAATGGTAATTGACCAGATGGCTGGCGACTTAACAAGCATGTCCAACTTCGAATTCTGGAACTTCCAATATCAGCAAGTTTTTCAAACAGTTTCTGTTTTGAATGTCTCATTCAGGCAACAGACTCCTACTCATAATGCGTCGCAAAGCGAAGCCCTCTTCGGAGAGCATATTCATTGGCATTTACTGCCAGCTCAGTCAGTTTCACAAAACTAGTTTTCAATCGATTTTAATCAATTCAGAATGACAGTCAGAAAAGAAACACTATCAGCGGTGGATGGAGTTGGAGAGTTCACTTACTTCCGAGGTCCAATCGGGCCATCTCAATACCGTCAGTACCGTGTGACAACCGACGCCATTCAGATACCGTACACTCAACAAGATTTGAAAAGTAACTCGTGCTTCATTCGTGTCGCGAACAATCACTTTGGTTTTCAGATGAAATTCGCAGGCTGGTAGAAATTAGAATCGGACAAAAACCAGAATTGTGGCGGGAGTGGAGAAACATTATTCGCTCAGTGAATTTCAACAATCAACATATCATTCTGTCAGTAATTTCGATGCCCGTTAACTATCTCTGGGAATTCGAAGTGGACAACTTTTTATCGACCGAAAAGTGTGTTTTTATTGCTGTAAAAGAAATCAATGATTCAACAAATATATTTCCAGTTGGGCTCTACCACGACTTGTTCCGCAACCTACTGAAACTCACGAATTCATGCCGCCGCCATACGTCACTCCTCCCCCTTCATGTTCACCCAGTTCTGCGTACGAGTACGAAAATCAGTTTAATTTTTGTCAAGCCAGTTTTGTTTAAAGTTCCAGACTCGGCTACCCAGTGCATCCTATGCAGTTTTATCAACAAAATCTAAACTACACACCGCAGCATTACTCACAATCATATCAGATCCCGAACGCTTTCGGATACGCCGTCCAAGCACAAGTTCCCTATCCGGGGTACACGATGGAACCGGCTCCAGCCTATCAAGTGTATCCAGCACGCCAACAACAATTCCCTGTTCACCCACCAGCATACCCGATGAACCAACCACACTACAATTTTGTGCCCAGTGGACCAGCACCAGCTATGGGGCCTCCGCAGGCTCCACAACAATTTCATCAACCGGAAGTTTTTCGGCCATACGTGAGGGAGGAAGTTCCAGAGGAGGTTATGCAAGAGTGAGTTGATGAGAACAACTTTCCATCGATGATTGATTTCAGGGAAATTGTACCAGTTGCTACACAGCAAAACTGTGAACAAACAATGCAAATTCGCGAGTTTTCACAAAACGAACAGGTTGCGGAGCCGGATGCTACGGAGCCGATTGCTGAAACAGCCCCCGAAATTGTTTCTTCTCCCGAAACAATCGTGGAGCTCGTTGAAACGCCGATTGTGGAAACCATAACGGACGAACAAAAAAATGAAACTCCGGAAAACAACCAGGAACAAACCCCGACATTGAAGTCCGCGGTTGAGGCTCCAGTCGAGATTGATGAGAAACTTGATGAGAACCTTGATGCATCGGCGGAAAACATAGAAGAAACGAGCTCCATTCAACAGCAGAATGAGCCATCTTCTCCAATCTCGCCGGACGCTGTTGTGCCGACCAAAGAGACTGAGCTCCCAGATGAGAATCCTCCGATGGAAGGGGTAACTGAAGAATTAGCCGATGATCTGGAAAAGTGAGTTGTTCGATCAAATTCAATGATGAAGAATTCTGATTGCAGGGTATCGCTTGAAGATCTGGAGGAACTAGAGCGTCTTAAGGAGGAGAAACGAGACAAGAAACGTGTTCAGAGGCAGAAGAAGGCTGCGGCTAAAAAGCAAGAGAAGAAGAACAACAAACGAATCGAGTCGGAGCTGAAGCAAGCACATATTGCTCAAGGTTCAAACACAAATAGGGATTCTTTTTGGGAGCACAAATTTGTTACAGAGAAAAGAAAGAAGGAAGCGAAACATCAGGCAATGGCAGATGCGGAGCAAGAGCGACGATCGAATGTTCAACTAAAGATGGACGATGAGGACCGTATCAAAAACCTCGCTCCGGTCATTGTGAAGAGTTTGCGGGATGTGAACACGGATGAGAAGAAGGCACTGCTCGCAGTCCCTCTTCCAAACTTACCGGAAGAAATTATTGACGTGATCCGCAAGTCTCTCAACAAAAACATTATTACAAATGCGGAAATCGAGAATGGTGTGAATAATGCAATCATTGGGTCTGCTTTGAACCCTGTGGAAATTATTCAAAAAACCATCGAGAAGACGGTGGATAAGAAGGGAAATCCAAAGTATGTCAGTCCCAGCAACATCGAAGTGAAACTTCTCGAAAGAATAGCAAAGGGCGATCCAGGGATGGTACCAAGATACGCCAAGATTCTCGACAGAATTTACCGAAAATCAGTGGCCAGCGTTCAACTGAAGGATAAATCCGGAAAACCTATTGAGCTCGGAGAAAAAGAACAAAAACCAAGAAATCCGAACGCTAACAAACGAGCAGCAGAAAGAGATGTGTACGGTTTTTCGGAAGGAAAACCATTGTTTCTTATTCCTTTCCCTTCTTATCCCGTTCCAACCTATGGTAACAATATAACTGATCGATTTAAAACAAGATTGCGTTTTCAGTTGCGACACAACGTCTTCTGGCTCTGGTAAACCATGAGAACATTTCGGACGACTTACGGCACAAAATCATGAAATCGCTAACTAACAACTCTAGAAGATTGCAAGCATCCTACTTCCTCCTTTTCATTTACTCACTTGAGTGCTTATTACCGGATGTTTACAATGACAACGAGCGATTACTCTGGCTATATCTCGAAGACTTGATGGAAATGAGATTCTGTGAGTTTCTTCACCAAATCCTGCTTCAATGAAGGCCCAGCTTTCCAGTCTCATCGCGCGAAAACTCGCTTGTCAGTAACTGGACGGCTGCATTTGCTTCTCACGTCGATTTTGAAAAGCCAGGCCAAGCCATTCCAGATCACCTCGTGAATGGAATAGCGGCACTGCTCGTTCAAAGACCTGTAAGTAACAAAAGTCCTCTCGTGTAGCCAAATTCGCCTTTCGTTTAGAAAACTGTCATTTCAAAATCGGTCGCAGCCAAATGGAAAGACGCAGAAGAAAAACTGGTCAAACTGATGAAAACTGTTGAAGACGTTGTGTCATCTAATAAATAATATGCATTAAGTTTATTTTTTCAAATGCATTCACATTTTGGTAGTTAAGTTTTTAAAAGTGTCAAAATTGTTTCGTAACCATTTAAACTTTCAATGAAATAAAAAAAAGTTTTCAATCAGATCATAAATCTTTGAAACGTTTCACCGTCAGGCAGAGTAGCCAATATCGTTTCGTCGTGTTTCTCAGTGACTTCTTTGACGCATTCTTTCACATAGTCAGAATTCTTCAGCATAATTGTAGAAATCGCGTTGTTCTCCTGGTGCTTATTGAGGTAAACTTCAATATAGGCCAGCTGGACTTCGATCGGAACGTTTTTGATCCATGCTCCCCATACTTCGAGCCAAAAATGATCATCTCGCTCACTATTTTCTAGAAAAATTGAAAAGTTTTTTCATCGAACATATGTAGGCCTTTTTCTCTTACCTTCAGCTAGGTTCAGAAAAGAAAGAAAGCGACCGATCAGGAAACTCGGAAAGGATCCACAGGTACGCGTTGCATGTTCCATGTACTGCAACACCGAGAAGCAACATCTGATGAGGTGTTCGAACTCATTTTGCAGGTTCAGCATAGCGAAAGTTTTATTCTTTTCGCATTTGCTGTACATGTCTGTTTCGAGTATCAGGTCTGCAAAACCAGATAATCACATCGTCTTTTTCGGTATTCTTACTGTATTGTGCTCTCAGTGAGCTTGGAGCAGTATCGAGCCACAAGAAGTATCTCATAACACACTTATCCTCGTTTCCTTCGTTGGTAACCCCGAACATCTGATCTTTTTGCAAACGAACGAGAAGAGTCGAGTTTTTTGCCGCGTTCAGCCCATTTGTAAAGGTGCAAGATGGGGATGGACTTGTCCATCTGCAAAGAAATCTTTTTGTGTTTTGAAACGTTTCAAGAAACCCTTTACGTTGCTTCATTTGCAAAGTTCTCTTGAATGAACTGTTGAACCGCTTGGTAAGGGGAGAGCACCATTGCAATAACAAATTCAGCATTTGTGTCGTTGATAGAGTTGAGGAAATAATCGAACTCCGAGTGACTGGTCTCAGGCACTAGCTTTCTCCTGGATTTCATGAGGGCTTGTGCAATTCCTGATCATACATATGTTACAACAAGACATTTGACCACTGACATACCAACAATACAGTTTTTGTCAAAGTTCTCCAAAATCGAAGGGCGCCAAAGTTTGGTAACATCCACTCTGTATTGACGGAACTGAGGACAAATAGTGGGACCGATCCAAATCGCGTAGACACGGATGGCCATTCTGTTTTCTGGCCACACTTGCAGTTCATGTTCTCGGAAACGTTTTGACATGTCTATCTCTGCGTCACATTGGAAGAGTGTTCCAAACAAAGCCTTGAAGAGGGTGTCCATTCCCACTATAACATTCGCGTTTTCGTTTTTGCGACCACAGAACAAACGCAAATCAAAGTTCTGAAAAGAAAAACTGTTGAAAGACAAACTGATTGTGTTATGCACTCACGACGGGAATAGATCCGCCAGCAGTATAGCTTGAAAACAATTCTGTGAATGGGAATGGCTTCCCACTTCTGCAATGAATCGATCGTTTCTCAATTTGAAGTTAGTAGTGTTCTTTACCCGGCGATATCAGCAAAGTTCTCAAATTCGAATCGGAGGAGTTCAAGAGGCGTTTCTGCCAGTGCCAAAAGTCGCAAACCCAGCTCATCGTCCATGTTCTTCATCAAATCCTCATGTCCTTGAATCAAAATCAGAAGCCACCGAAGACGGTGCAAATACTGGTCGATGTTCGATGTTGGCGTGTAAAAGATTTGAAACTGCAAGACGTAAAATCTCTTTAAGAACGTTTAGTTTCATTCACATACCGGGGATTTATGAGTGCTTTGGATTTTTTTCAGAATGAACTCATCACCACTCTCCTACAACAAAAAAATACAGTAATTGCTTGGAAAATGCCGACACTAACTTTTTCTGGACCCTTTAACTTCTTGTCTGGTTCATCTTCTTTCGATGTCATTTTTAAACCCTGAAAAGAGAATATTGACGTTATAAAAATCACCTACCCATCCAACAAGCACGACAAGGAAAATGAAAACGAAAGGAAACAGAAAAATGACCAATAACCATCACACACAAATAAGTACAACGGAAGAAGAAAGCCATGCTAACAACGTAAAGAAACTTGAGTGCCTGTTCTTGTCAAGTTTGAAGCAGATAATGAGATTTGGCTGGATGAAGTCCTGAAATGGATTAGAAAATGGTATGAACACGATAAAACGTGGAAAAGAAAAAAAAATTGATTTAGGTAGAGAAAGAGATTTTCTTGAAAAGTAAATGTCGAGTTAATTGATGAAGAGAAAAAAATAAGATAAGGTTTGTGATATAAAGTTCAGGAAAGCGCAACTCAGATAGGTAACTTCAGAGAACAGTGGTATGTGTGAAATCGGTGAAACCCTGCTCGAAACTCATTTCCTGAATTTCTTTAAACAAGGCCTTCAGAGTATTGCAGTTTCTCATGAGAGAACGCTTCAGTTCTTTGATTTGCAGCGTTGGATCGAGTTGCGGAGCGGTGACCACTTCCTTCAAACTTGCGTGAAAGTTGAGAACCAGCACTGTGTGTCCGTTTTTTGGCGCAGCTTTGTCGACCATGGTAATGAAGTTCTTCTCGAAGAAAGACAACTCTGAAAGTTAATCACTAGTATCGGTAGAGAAAGTAAGCATTGGCACTCACCTTTCTTGTGGTTAAGACAGTTCATCATAAGCGTCGTTAGCATTGCTTTGTTGCTGGCGTTATCAACTTCACTTCGGTACTTGAAGAGGTTGACGACACTGATGAATCGGTTTCTCATGAGGCTCGCCTCGGTCAGCAACTTCTCCAGACTCTCATCCACTTTCTTCTCTCCCTGAAAAAAGCAAATGGGAAAATAAACAGGAAGAGGGCTCGAACTGTTTCTGTCGATGTCGCAAACAACTCAATTCTGCAGAGAAGCTCTGAAAATCGGAAAATAGAACAATACTGACTGATACTACGAGGCGTACCGTAATAGTCTTGAACGCTCTCCAAATACAATGGTTTCGAATCCTTGGTGCACGGAGCCATTATTTGTAGCCCTTTGGCAAACTCGATGTATTCGGGAATATGTTTGATCTTTTCAAAATCATGAATATTCAGAAAATTCTCGTTACAGTACTCGACGAATTGATGGTAATTGGTGAGCACATGTGCCGTAATCTCGCTCGTAGTGAGTCGGTTGAAGCTGCAACCCAAATACTACATAGTGTATCACATTCTTCCCCCCTCATCACATACTCTTTATCTGCAGCGATTGCCTTCAGCTGTCCTCCATTATTCTCCTTGATTTTCTTAATGACGTTATCCACTGCACCCTGCCATGTCGGCATGAGGTCATCCTCAAAAAACGAGACGTCCGTCGTGTGCATATCACCTGGCTGACGGTCTTTGTGAAGATGGAGCGGCTTATAGTTGTGCCAGCTTAATTTGAAAGTTTCCAGAGCCTGAATAGATTCGCTATACCTTTTATGGTTTCGGAAGTTGTAATTCTCAAAAATGGCCATCGATCTCTTGGGGTTTACGTTGAAAACGCTGAACAGATTCTGATTGAAGTGAGCGGCACTTTTAATAACAAGCTTCCACTCCTCCAGGTACTCCCCTCCGTTTTCCAAGGCGAAATCGAAAAACTTCTGCGCTTCGACTGAAATGCCGATCTTAAGTGATTGAAAACATTTCTCAAACTAACTTTTATCATATTCTGCCGAACGAATTTCTGTCGCGTAACAGTTCCAGACCCACTTTTCGTCGATGCGGTACTCGCGATAAAGCTTGTCGGGTCCTTCACCCAGCCAGCTGTAGTACGACGAATGGTAATGAGTGATACCATCCAAACGGCCCGATGAAATGTTGATGTCGGGACGAATCCAGTCATGTTCGCGCTCGTCAAATCCGAAAATCAGCTGACTGGCCGTGCAATGCTGAAGAACAACATTTAGAATGTTTCTGTCTTTAAACTTTAAAGCGCAACCTTGGCTGATCCTAAACGGGACTTCAAGATTGGGGTTTTTTGAAGAGTGCTTCTCGGCGCGTCAAAGCTGAAGGGAGATTGCTACTGAATGAACCATCTATAACGGAACCTACTTGAAAGGCTCCGAATAGTTCTCGTATTCGAACTCTAAAAGGTCGATTCCCGACCCGACGACAGGAAAAACGTTCGATTTCCAAGGAGGAGGACGCTCGGCATTGCCATACACCGTAGCGAAGATGAGCGCGATGTAGTTTGTGGCGATAGAGTACAGGTATGTTACTCTCTGGCGCAGAATATCAAGCCCGTACACTGAAATTGAATAACGAAATGAAGTTTTGAAGATGTAGAGCTTACTTGTCCCGGCACGCGGAAACGATGAGTAGCCTATAACTCGGTTGTCTTTGGCGATATCTGTCACCTGAATTTCGCGGATATCACCACTTGGCAGGAACAGTGGCCAGCGCAACACACTCTGCAAAAAATGAGGTCACATAAAACGACATGACGTTCTTTGCTCACTCTGTTGTTGTCGACAGGCGGCTTCGACTTTCCTGCCGGCTTTTCTCCAGGCGGTCCCGGCATACCCTCGTTGATTGTCAAGCTGAAAATGAAACCGGAATGAGAAGAGAACGAAGTAACTGTGGAAGGAAAAAATAAACGAAACGACCACATGATCGTAAGGTGACAGAACTGGCAAACATCGTTGAAGCAGTCGGTGGTCATTGCGTCTTTATTGCTAGTACTAACAAACAATACGCAGGTCACGGTAGACAATGGCGGATCTACTACGCAATACATGATGACGTAATTCGTAATGCTGTGAATGAAATGCAAGTGAGAACAGAACAGTTCCTCACGTGAGAAACTAAACGCGCGGGCCGTATTCAAACATGTCGCATTGCGGATGCAGTTTTGGTATCTAGATCAAATCAGCATAGGAAGACACTCAGGCCCAGGGAAACTCTGTTCGTCTGGGAAAAGGAACAAGAGAAGCGAGAAGAGTGAAAACGTCCGATTGTCGAAGGAGAGGCGTGTTCAAAAATGTTGGATCAAAATAGAGATGGACTGACGAAATAAAGGCGTATCTAGTGAAAGGTCGAGTTTTGATTAAAGAGACGGATCTCGAAAAAGGCACACTTTTGCATAGAAAGAAGGTAAAAATGAACCACAAAACTGGAAAAACATTCTTGAAAAAGCGGACAGAGGCGAATTCGGGAGCCGCAATCGGGGAGACGAATGCGACGAAGTGAGAGAAGAGAATGGGAAGAATGGTGGTCGTTGTGGGGACAGAAGAGAAGAAGAGTGAGGAAAAAGGGGGCGTGTCTCGCTCTTCGATGTGTTAGTCACCGAGATGAGTATACACGCCCAGCTCCACATCAACGAAGAGAGAGTGTGGACAAAGAAAGCGATAAATTCAAACAATGGGAACGGATGGATGGGAAAAAAGCGGCAAAAGGAAAGCGAAAGTGAGGTAGCCCAATAAAGGGCGGGATCAGAACGACCCTATTGAAAGACATGAAAAGAGCCGACAACATGACGTAATGAGAACTGAACTTTATTCGTGTTAGGAAGTGCGAAGATAATACGCGAGACCACAGAGAGGGACTTCGTTCAACACCTCTTCTGTGTGTTTTCGAAGGAATTGTCCGATTTTTGGGACACACTGTTGAATTTTCTGATACAAACGACGAGTGGTTAATGGGATGTCCGTCTTGGTGGATTCTCTTTTGCAGAACGCCAGGAAGTTCACAGCATAGGCTCTTTTGGCCTCCAGGTTCTCGACTGTCCCATTGAATGTCCACTGCTCAACATATCTCAGTTCAAACTTGGTGAAACCTGAGAGTTGAATGATAAGTTAATGTAAATAAAAGATTGCTCACGGTGTTCTGTGTCGAGACAGTGAAGGATGAGAGTGAGAAAATTGTCGGAGACGGTTCCCTGTTTTGCATAAACGTATTCACACTGCTGCATCACGTTCATAGCGTGAAAAAGACCGTCGATGACTTTCTTCACATTCAACACGAGCTCGGGCATTTTTGTTTGTTGGGAATAACGGAGAATCAAGTTGGCGTACACTGAAAACCGAAAGGAATGAAGTAAACGTCGGACGTTTATTTCTCACGAATAATAGAATCTGCGCTGGTTTCCAGTGTGTCGATGCATTTTTTGACAAACGCCAGTTTATTGTCTTTCTTTATCGGGTTTTCATTCGATGGGAAATGTATGAACGAGAGTTCTTCGAGAGCGCAATTCACACGGATCACTTCATGCGGGTTGGGATCGCAGTAGAACTGGTCGAGTGGTTTTGGTTTTGTCCATCTGAACAAGTTTAATGAACGAACACGATTCGAGAAAAAAAGGCTCACTCGTAGCCTGATTCAAAATTTTCCAGCTCGAATCGATGAAGTATCAAATATGGGCTAACAAGCATGGCGGTGAAGAGAAGCGCTTTGGCATCCTTAAGCTCCCTGATTATTTCGGTGTAGTGCGACTCATACTGCGGTTTTTCTTGCATTCGCTTTCCAAGTAAAATTGTCGCAGTGCCTTGAAGGTGCTAATTTATAGGCTGCCGAGAAGGTTTTCGAACTCACGAACTCGGGTGTTCGGGCCAGCCGTGAAGAAGCAAGCGGGAGGCATTGTGATGGACGCATCGACACGATACTCGCGGTAAAGGTCATCTTGAACACGACCGATCCACGAAACAAACTTTCGCTGCTTTCCGGGCCCAGGCACACAGGTCAATTCGATCTCTTTCTCGAAGAGGATCTCTTGTCGTTGAGGAACGTCCTCTTTATCAAATCTGCCGCAAAGCAAACGCTGAGCAATTTTGCTCATTCCCAACGTCTTTTTGCCGAGCTCATCTGAGAGCAGTTGGTTGATATCAGCATACTGAACAGATGTAACTAGTTAGACAGCACATTTCGGATGTAGCTCACCGATGCTATTGGATCAGAAGCTTTGAGAGCTTGCGGGAGAGTGGATATCGGACGCGGAGTGGAGAGGACCTCGTAGCCCGAGAAGTTGTCGTACTCGAACTTAAGGAACTGCAACGGACCGGATGTGGCGAGTCCGAAGAAAGCCATTCCCAGCTTGTCGTCCATTGTGGCCATAATGCAGAAGTAGCCATCAATACACCGCAAAATGTGCAGGAAGCGCGAGAGCATAACGTATTCTGTGTTGCCTGGAAAAGTCAACACTTTGGGTGAAACACGGAAGCAAACTTTCACATTTGATTCCTTGCGTTTTCTCTGCGCCTTCTCTGAGCATCGGAGCTATGAATGGAATCACATCGCCAAGGGAGTTGTGAAGGTTCCATACCACAGGTTTCTAAATAACAAGTTATTCCGAATTGAATGATGTCGAAGACTTACATAAATGCGCCCGTTCTTTTGGGCAGACATGTCCGGTTGTGTCCGCAGAATGAAGGCACTAAAAGAAAAGAAGGGTCCGGTCGCGGAAGAAGTGTTTGAAAATATGAGGGAGCCGTGTAATTTCGCGGAGAACAGAAGGAGACGCCCTCGAATCGGCGGCTCGCAATTGAAGACGGCTCGGGCTATGTGAGGCGCGGCGAAAAACAAATGAGACGTCGCGGAGGAAAAAGGAGGCAGGAGGACAAATGGAGAGCGATTGGGATAATGATATGGTGCGAGTGAGCGGCGAGAGGAGAAGAAGAAGAAGAAGAAGAAGAAGAAGAAGAAGGAGAAGAAGCAGCAGAGAGGGGGGTGGACCGAGTGAGTGGGTGACACGAGGCAAGAAAGTGGCGGATGGCCGCCGCGGCGTCGCACAACCTCTCCGTCTGCTGCACCTGCTCGTGCTGCGACGAAAAGTAAGCGGCCATCCCAACCGGACTTTCTTACTCTCTAGGAAGAAACCAAATGGCTCGCACTAATGAAGGAGAAGAAGGAGAAGGAGAGGAGAAAAAGGAGATGGTGGCGGAGAAGGCGGCTTGTGGTGGATTACAAGATGGCGCGTTTGCGAGGACGAAAGGAGACGCGCGACGTATGCACATGCGCCCACTCCTGAGGGGAAACCAAGCAACTGAAAAGGTGTCGGGTGAGAAAAAGAGGGAGAGAAGTAAAAACAAGGAGATGATGCGGAAAGCGGACAGACAGCAGTCAAGCACACTCGCCGAGTCATGGAGCGGAAAACCAAGCTCACTTAAGAGACGTAATGCGAGATGACATAAAATTGACCATTTATCCCGACGGAGCCACTTTTAGAGCGGAAACGTCAAATTGGACAAACCTTATTGGCGTCCCTCTCAGTTACTACGAGTCACTCTTCTATTTCACAACGATGCGCTCCGTACGAATCCAAAAAACGGATCTTTCTAGTTTCACGAAGACGAATTGACATTTGAAAGCCAATAACAGCGAGACGGGAGATTTCTAAACAAGCCTCTCCTGACTACTGAATACGAGCATTTCGGCGCAAGATACGGACGGCTGGTTTGGTTCCACCTGCTTGGGGTGGCAGTGGCAGACGAGAGATTTGGCTGCGCCGACTGAGAAATTTGCGGAGTTATAAAAGCGAAGAGATTAGACGAGAAAAATATTCGTATTCATCTGTGAAATTGTACTTTCAACGAGGGATTCTTGCTTCTCCTCTATCTCATTAGGCGATAAACAAAAAGACGAAAACAACCGCAGTTTTCAAATAAAATACATTTATAGAAACGTGTACAAATCAAAGTCGACTCGGAGAAGCCAAATCAGTGATAGCAAAGTCAGAGCAACGGCAAGTTGAAAACGCGGGATCGTGAATACATCGCGGAAAAAACAACTCACAAATTGTCATCTTCAAGTTTTCAAAAGAAGATAAATATACAATAACAGTCATTTGCATTGGGACAAAACATATGAAGATCGGGATAAAGGTGCAAAGGAGTTTGATTTGGAGCTTGGGTACTAACAGCCCAGATGTAGATTTCAAAGACAAGAATAAGGTTATTTTGAATTTTCAGTTAATGCATACGCATCGAAATTTTTTTCTTGAGAAAGTCTGTGAGGGAACGATTGAATGGGATGCGAGAGAAGATTTGGATGGATTCGTTGCGCATGGAAAATGGACGCATGCAAATTGAGGGTGGGAACGAGAAGCGTTATGTTTGAGATTCGCCCCGTTCGATACGTGCAAGGATATTCTTGGCGACGTTGTAGAAGATGCGCTGCTCGGCACCGTGAACAATCAGCTTGTCGCAAACGTTGCGGTACGGCGTGTACAGCTCGTCGCCCTCGGAAACAAACGAACACTTGTAGTCGACTATGCGCAATCCACGTCTCAGAAGGACTGCAAATAGGAAACTATTGGGGTGGAAACCAAAGTTGTTATCACCTTGGTCAATCAATTCTGGAGAAAGGTTGTCGAGATTTCCGATTCTCGCAGTGACCCACTCATTATCTTCCGAATGCTCCGCCACAAAGGAGCAATTAGCTGCAACACATAATTTTTCTTATTTGAAACCTCTCATTACAACTCACCATATTTCGGACAAATAAGCGATCTCGCTTTGTAAACAACAAATTTCTCGCTTAGTCCGCGATCCGGGACGTCTACCAAGAGCGAGAACAACAAGGCGATCTCGTATTGAATTCGGTAGACCTTGTGAAATTTTTCGAAACGTGGGCCTAACTGATATTCTTTCAACAATTCGAGTCGGCCGTTTCTGGCGTTCACGTCCAGAAAGACTTTAATCTCGTCGTACAAGAGCATTCTCTTTTCACTGTAGCAACGAGGCTGGTGTTCGTCGTCTACCACCACATTATCGTTGTTCACTTCGAGAATATCCAACAACGGGAGAGGGAGGTCCTCATTTGGAATGAGAGGAGGAGGGCTCTCCTCGCGTGGAGCTTCCGGGGCAACAGAAACCTCTTCAGGCTTCTCAACTATTCCCTGAACGGATTCGAGCACTTGAGGTTCTGGTGTTTGGCGAGCTGGTTCTCGTGGGACACGTTTACGGAGAGCGGCATTCTGAAAGATGTTCTCGTGTTTAGATTAAAGCGATTTAAATGTTTCTGAAAGTCTCTTCCGAGTATTTTCTTGCGAATCTAGAAATAGACCAAACTGGGTACTCACAACGCGTTCCGCTTTGACCGGCTTCCGGTTGCGATTCCTGCGCTCTCTTTGACGTCTTTTCTTGTTGGAACGTCGTATTTCCTCGACTTCATTCCTAATTTCCTCTCTGTCAAACAGCGAGAATGCTTCCGTTTTTTTCATCTCGGACTTACCTTTCTTGAGGGGTCAGCTCTACATCTTCCACTTGAGAGTCGCTAGATGATTGTATTCCATTTTCCGAATTCGAGAGAGCATTGTAGAATGTCTCTCTGAACTCCTTCTTATCCGTTTTCTGTCTGAAATTGAGACTCAAATAGAATTACAAGTGTGCTTTAGCTTACTGGCTCCTCTTTATGTTTATCAAAGTCGCTGTCGGTGATCGGTAAGCACATGCTCCTGTCGGACGGTACCTAATTGCAGCAGCGGCAAGAATTTTCAGGTCTTGAGGACTCGAGGAGTTAGAGAGAGACTGTTTGCAGGCTTCAGTCTCACGTTTTTTCGAGCTGGTTTCACTGTCTTTCGGAATCTCTGATTGATGGTTACTGCTGGATTTTGTGAGGATTGGCGTCTCCACACTTTCGCTGGGTGCCGGATCTTTATACCAATCCATCATTTTCAGTGTCTTCTGGCTTTTACGAATTATCGCTTCGAGAACGGCCAATCTGGAGTCTTGAGAGCTGTCTGTTTGCTGATCCGCACTTTTTCCATCAGTTGCACTCTGCTTTTTACAACCAAGGCCTTCCGAGGATTCCGATTTCTGGCAACAATCTCTTCTGGCCTCGCTTTCGAGGGCTCTGCTCCCTTCTTTCTCCGGGACCGTCTTCTCGACAACAATCTGATGTTGTCTTGAGTTGCCGTACATATATGGCTTAGACAACAAAGTGTAGCTCTTGTCCAGCTCTTCATCGGGAAGTTGCAAAACACCGTGGAAGTATCTGGCGAAATGATGAAGTTCTTTTGGCTGTGCCCAGCTGAAAAACGTATAGGTTCAATGAGATCGATGTGAGTCAACCGACCTGGCGTCAGATTCAAAGTTCTTCTCTTCAAAGTAGACAGCTGAAGATTCGCCAAGAATGAACAAGCAGTAGAAGTGCAGAACAATTTCGTCTCTCAAGTTCGCCTTGATCAATGCCCACTGCTCTCTGAGGCGAGGACGAATAGCCATGCGCTTTTCAATCTCTTCATTGACGTACTCTAAAAAGAAGACGTGTTTATACGCAACTAGTGGAATTACCGCACCGCGATAAACTTCGATTGGCTCGTTGCTTGGGAACACGCGTGTGTTGTGAAGACGAATTTCACGGAAGAGCCTCTCGGAAACCGGGACGAGGAAAGAGAAGTTGCGGAGTTTCTCCCTGCGCTCTTTGTCGTGGGTCTCCGACGGCTCGTAACAGTCAACTCGATCTAACGGACCGCCAAAGATGTATCTCTGCTGCACAGAACGAAAGTCTTGCATTTTTTTATCGAGGCGGCGTCCATCTTTACTGTACGAGTAGAGTCCGTCATGGGTAGGAATCGAAGTCTGCAAAAATGCGGCAATGATGACGTTAGTGACTGCAAGAACTTCTTACAGTTTCCAGGATCTGAGCAACGGTAGTTCTCAGAATGGAGATGTGCTCGTTGACCGGGCCGGTCGGAACCAGTGGAATCGACCACTTGTTCTGTCCCGAGAAGTTTTGATATTCGAAATCAAGAAGCTGCGCTAGGGTGCCCATGAACTGACGAACAACCAATTCAGCGGTACAGTCGCACAAATTGTCCTCCATTATGAGGTATCCTTCCGCAGCGGCCAGAAGAAAGTGTCTACGAAGACTGAGAAAGTTCTTCGCTGTCCGACGCAAAGCAAACTTGTCGACCTGGCGAAGGAAACGAACAATTTTGTACTCCGGGAGATCCGGTGTGCTTCGAATCTGTTTGTACTGGTTCTTATGGATCTTCAAGTTCACCATAAGTTGTTCTATCACTCTCTCGTTGTCGAGTTTGATTTCTGCCATTCGTGCAATAACTTCGAACGGCGGTACCTCCTCTTCCTCTTCCTCTGCTTTGGCCTCCTTGCCCGTTTCAAACTGCGGCTTACATGTCGGCTTCATACCTGAAAAATTCAAAATTCCCAATGGGAAGTGAGATAGAAAAGTCAAGAAGGTAAGAGCCACAGTCATAAGAATGCGAAAAAAACGCAGAAACGAGATGAGTTGTATATTTGCGCTTCTAATTTCGGACCCTTTTCACTGAGATCGATGTTCTCCCTCATCCGAAACGAAGTGCGCTAGAGTGCTCCTGGAAAGAAAACGCTCACAGCGTCGAAGCAAAGAGTGCGCAGAAAGCTAAATGTGAATGAGCAGCGCATGGCCTCAGAGCACGTTCTGGAAGGTAGCGAGAAGACCGATCGATACACGGATGTGGCGCGGAAGAGGCAGTGGGGAGAAAACAAGAGGGGCATGAGCAGAGAACACCACTCGATTTGTTATGAACATGGAAATATTGAAAAACAAGAAAGGGCACTGTGAATAGGAAAATACGACTTCCTGAGGAAATTATATGATACCAGAATGAACCAAGCGGCTCCGCCGCCGACAGCGCGCACTTCACCGCCTGTAGGTGGTTGCCTCGGCATGGGTGCGGTGGCCGAGTGGCTCATGTGTTTGTCTGTTGGGTGAGGGTCCCTGGTTCGGTCTTTTGTGGTGGCCTTCTTGTTTCTTCTTGCCCTCAGAATGCGGACCGATAAACAGACACACAGACACACAGACACACAGACAGACACACAGATGGATATACCCCGGACGGTTTTTATTAATAAGGAAGATCGGATCAACAGTCTAATTGACAAGTGTTTGGAAAGTAATGAAGATAAAAGATATTGCAAGATATAAAATCTTTGGAAAACATTGAAATCAATCATAGACATCAGAATAGCTTTATTCAAATTCAACATATGAAAAAGACCGAATAGACGAATCATTGTGGATTTCGTATCTAAAATCAGAAAAGAGACACAAGGAATGAAGCAAAAATTGCTTTTGAGGAATAGAGGAGTATTATGTCGGCTTCATACCTGACATGGAGCGCACTCGAAACAATAGGAACAGGTGATGAGGGTGGTGGGAAGGGGGTAATAACTGGAGAAATAGAAAACATCAATTAAGACAACAACTGGTATGGAAACCATCAATTACAATTCCTCAGAGATATTTTTCCAAACCGGTGAAATTGAACTCGTGAAGTGTCTCGGAGATCCCGGAGAACTCTACCACCGACTCCGTGAACATTTCGCCCAATTTTTTGTAATCTTTCTTTAAACGGACTGTTTGACGGCGATCGATGAAGTTGGCGGCTTGTCGGAAGATTTCTGCAACTTAGTGAGTGGGTAATGTAACCCACTTGGTCACTTTTATACCTGCATCCTTTTCTTTGACGAATGCAAACTTCTTGTAAAGGTCCTCTAACTGGTTTCCACGGTACGACTCGCTCAAATTTGTTATGCTTTCTGTGCCGAAGGAGGTGATACTGAATATGAGATCCTTCTCTTTTGTTTGGCTGATTCTTCCTTTTTTGACCAGTTCGCGAATGTAGAGCGTAGACTTTGCCATTTTCAACAGCTTGGCATATTTGATCCTGAACCTGTGAACACGGCTGTTAAAGTAAGGCTTCAGACATTGACGTCGCTCTGGCTTACTGTCGGCAACGAACTTTAGCCGCAGGAGTGCATCTGAAAAGAAATGATCCACTACTGAAAGAGAAAGAAAGAGTCGCTCACCGAGAAAAACCGGATTGCCGGACGGCTTACCAACCTGTGCATTGGGTGCAGGTGTCTGACGCGGCGGCTCGACGTGTATAGCGGGGACGATCGGGTCCGTTTGTTCTAAGGGATCGGGAAGGTCTATTTCGAGAGGGTCATCGAAATTCGTTCTGTAAATATGGAATGTATCAAGATTGAGCTAGTAGAAAGCTTACATCACAGTGTGCGCTTCTGTACTGACTGATGAAGAGACGATGACGTGTTCGTGAGCGGCTGTGCCGGGTCGATAGTCATAAGCAATTGTTGTCACGTGCTCTCCCTCAGTGTTGCTTGAAGAGGGTCCTGGGTCGGTGGTGGATCTGGAATTTTTCAAATTTCATCCTCAAGAGCAGTCGTTAAGCTCACTCTGTAGGGGCGTTGTTATTGAACGACAACAACATTCCGTTGATTAACAACGATGCAAGCTTATCGGCGACTTTGGCTTCAACAGTGGTCGTTGTGTTTCCATGAAGGTTGGTTGAGAGATCAACAGGATTAAGGCTCGTTTGTCCATTCTGATTGCTTTCATCATTTACATGCATATGGACCGTGGCCTCAATAAAGGAGCCGTCTGCGGCCGACATCTTCAGTTTTTCTCCGAAATCTGTGTTTGGGCTATAAGCATGTTCAGTGCTCCCATGAAGATGCACTTGGGTGCTAAGAAACTGTAGTGTTTCATTTTCCACATCGTTGAAAATTGTTTCGTTTTCATCGTTGAACTGGGACATTACATCCTCTTCGTTTGACAGCTGATCATTTCTTCTGTCCGTGCCTGGAGGCCCATTGGCATTCTGTAGTTCAGCGGCATAACGATCACATTCCAATTTAGCGAGGCGGTCCAATTCTTGAATCTCTCGGGCGCGCGCTTCATCAAAACTTGCGTCCACCCTTCTCTCCTTTTGGTCTTGCTTAGCTGCTTCCAGAATTCTGGTCATATCTTCGTTGAGTTGTTTCTGTTTACGTCCTCTATCTGATTCCTTCTCATCGATTCCAGCAGCCTTCCGATATTCATCCAGGAAATCAGCCTGCTGTTGTTGCAAACGGTCCAAACGATCAAATGCATCAATTCCCTTCTGGCAAAATGCCTCTTGCTCCTCTGCCAAACGAGCTGCTTTTTCTTGATCCTCACGACGCGCCTTTTCTTCTTTCTTGGCTTTCTTCAATGCTGTTTTTGTCATATGTGGTCCTTGCGGCTTGGTAGGACATTGCTGGGGTGTTCCCTTCGACGACAAAAGCAACAACTGAGCTTGGCGCTGAGCTTGAGCTTCGGCAGCTTCCCTAGCAGCGTCTTCAGCCAGACGAGCCTTCTCTTCCGCTCTCTTGGCTTTTTTCTCTTTCTTGATCGCCGTCTTGGTGAGTTTTTTCAGTGGATTCTGTTCGTTCTGCTGTTCAAGAGAAGTGGAATTTTCTTCCGATGGTGTGTTTGACGACACTGAAGACTCGCGGACCAAAGTGTTTTCTTCGGCTGCAGCCTTTGCTTGAGCTTCGGCTGCAGCTTTTGCTTGAGCTTCGGCGGCTTTCTTGACAGCTATTTCGGCTAGGCGAGCCTTTTCGGCTGCTTTCTTGGCTCTCTTCTCTTTATCGATGGCTGTCTTTGTCAATTTCGGCGGTCCTCCACTGTTTCCCTGCGAACTGGGGAGGGATGAAGCCACGGCTTGATGCTCGTCGCCCGTGCCCACAGCATGCGACGAAAGCGTCTCTGAGGTACAATTTTCTTGATTGTTGGTGTTTTGTTTGAGAGGATCTGATTTTGGCTTATTATTGTAAGAAGCCGCAATACTCGCTATTTCGGAATCGAGAAATCCCGCTTCATTCTCCACATTTAAAGGTGCAACGACATTTCTGAAAAAAGAGAAAGCTTGTATTGCTTCAGTCCTTATCGTTGAGTCTCAAACTTACCGTTTGATGGCATATGGAGAAGTAGTAGCCACTACGTTGGTTTCATAGTGAAGAACTCCGGTGAAGTAACGGAAGAAGTGATCAAGTGGTTTGGGATCCGACCAGCTGAAAAACAAAGAGTGGAGAAGAGTAACACATACACATACACTAACCTCTCGTTTTCATCTTCGAAATCTTCTTTTTCTTTTCCGATGCCCATTTTCTTGAGTAAGATCTTGTTATGAATGAATCCTCTATTTTCAGGTTTTGTGTCTTCGAAGTTCTCTTTTTCGAACCCTTTTATGGCTTCTGGTCCTTGTTTGAACAGAGTGGAAATCATGATGACGTTATGCACGCTAATACTATCCAGGATATTACGCCATCCCTTCTTGTATTTTGATTTTGGAATGACATCTTTCACCTTTTGTTTCATGTCTTCTGTAAGCGCTCTCAGGTTTTGACAACCGAATAGAAGCCAACATACCGATAAGTCCGTTCCAATTATCCGATTTCAAGTCGACCATGCCATCGAAATAGCGAACTTTGTATTGTCGGAACAAATTTCGACCAGCGTTACCAAGGAACATCGCAACAAGGACATTCTTGCTTGGCGTGTCGATTTTAATTGGGACGTGCTTCTTCTTCATCATTTCCTTGTATCTTCGGAAGTGCCTGAAGATCTTGTTCTAAATCTGTTTGATGGTCATCAGAAGCTCACCATCCACGGGGTTTAGGTAGCGGAGCACCGTATAGAACTCTTTCATGAAGAGTACGTTGTCTGCACATTGCCAGATCCAGTTCCTCATAGTTTTTCAAACTGTGACCAAATAGCCAGTCGGGCTCGTCGTAGTCATTCTGGAATTACGCGTCTCTTCTGAGACCTTGCAGTTAACGCCTACCTGCAAATCAGTGTAATGACACGTTATTTTACGCATTCCTGCGTCGTTCACAGTAGATTGCTTGGTCTTAGCCCATCTGAAATCAACTGCAATAACGTGTAACTTCGCAATCCCTTACTTGTGCTTGGCCACAAAATTGGTATATTCAAATTCCAGAGCTCGTATCGGGTCGCCGCACATCTCTCCGATGAACGCATAAGCCATTCTGTAGTCATCACCCCACAGCTTGCGCATTTGTTGATGCCCATGAACGACGCGAGTCGCAACATGAACCCTATGGCGAGATATTTCCTCGGCAAGCTCTGAATTTTACAACGGAACATCATGCAATCTGAATGTGCTCTTACTGATTATTTGGATTGTAGAAACATCTGGTTCAACTTTTAGGTAAGCAACAGGTATGTTCAGCGAGTCTGGAGTTTCCACTCCGAAACGGATCTCCCTACAGCGACCATTTCCCAAGTCCACGGTGTACGCCTCAAACGTGACATCGTTCTGAAACAGACTAACTTGTTTCCTTCCCGAACTACTCATCTACTCACCGGTTCGCCATTAGATTTCATCATGGAATTGCGGCAAAGGCGTCTTGTCTCAGGGCTTCCACTTCGTCTTTCAGAAATTCGTCGGCTGACTGCACCCCAAACACCTTCTTCGCAGTCGCTGTCATTTTCAACATTCGCGACGGCACTCATGCCGGTCCGATGCCTTTTAGGAAAGCTCTGAAACCAGAAATAGCATAACGACAAACTAACGGTGACAAAAACATTTCGATTGATTAAAGCAGAATTATCGAGGATGCAAACAAAAGTACACGCAGAGTGCGTTCTATCGACCGAAATGGGCGGCTCGATGGCGTCATACGGCGGACCGCGTCGCGACCGCTACGCGTGTCGTTAAACGATTGCTCGCAATGGTTATATGACTAATTACCACTGTGGGGCTTGAGAGGACATATGGAGTACCACAGGAACACTATCGATCGGTGAAAAGTGTATGCATCGATACTAAACACACTTTGAATGCGTTCCAAAAAAAACTATTTTAGTTTAGTGTGAGGAAGCGAATACGACCATTTGAATTGAATTTATCGCGGAGAAAATGCGAAAAAATAAGATAACCCGATGAGAAAACACAAAATCTGACGAAGCAAGCGAAGTCGAAAAAAATTCAAATTTTTTGTTTTTCTTGTCATTTTCCACGTATTCTGCGAAACAAATGAACACCGGCGGTTTTAATTCTCGTTTCTCAAACAGATATGGAGGTTATTCGGAAAAAAAATCGACCAAAAGATAGGATTAATAAGGACTATGCACCAAGAGCGAGGCGTGTTACGAAAAGAATGACATTATTGCCGCGCTCCGCAATGTTGTGTGTGTGCGCACTGGCGTGTTGCGGAATGCACACCCGATTCGACGACAATTTCCTCCCTCAACTAACGCCCCATCGAGAAGGTTCCAAAAGTGAACCAAAATCATGGAGTTAAAGAAACCATCAAGAGTTAAAGAAAAAGCTAAAATCAGAAAACTTATAACTAGGTTTGTCAAAAAAACGGCGGATTAAAAAAAATTGATGCAAAATAAAAAAAAAATTTCAGAAAAATTCATGAAATTGTTTTTTTGTTGCAATCTATCCTTAAATTTTACACGTATTTAATCAAGAAAAAGTGCAATTTCTGAGTCGTCAGCGTTTGGGTCAAAAACAGACAACCGAACAACTCGAATTGAAAATCCGGCCACGACCGGTCCGTGAAATGTCTGCATAAAACTGATTGCTACTGGTTTCGCTCTCGAAATCAGGGCATTAAGAAAAGTCACCGTCGAGGCCCTTCGTACCAAAGAGTTTTTCAAATGATGACGCCTCCCAGTAGGCTGCAGCCGCTCGCTCTCGGCTTTCAATACAGCTCGTGAGAGCTCTGAACCTCGCCCGAGCTCCGGCAATCCACAGCGCCCTGGTAAGGCAGCTGTGATAGGACGCCCCCTTCCCACCAAAAACTCAAATAAAAAAATAACCCGGATGAGCCCGATTGCAAGGACCCAGAAGGCGGCAGGCCACGGCCTTCGCCGACCGCCTTTCATGTCAACTGCTGCCGGAAGATATGGCTATGCTGCGGCTGGAAACGTGGAAATGTCGCTCGATAAAAAACAAAGCGCTGCTCCTCATGGCGGTCGACTAATGCACTAACAGTTCCACACCGTCGCGATCCAAGAAACCCTCCACCCACTCGCTCGTTTCTCGATTTCCCAAAAACATCTTCAACAGTCGAAAGGGCCCCAAAGATCGGCACCAAGCCTTCTTCGTTCGGAAGGATCCTCGACTGGAGATCATCGAAGCGAAGTGGCCAAAGCCAGGCATGGGAGTCATCGAGTTTAAATGGATGAGTATCCGAAGTTTGCTTCTCAACGTCTACGCGTCAACTTGCAAAGCAAATTCGGGGCCGTAAGCCAGGTTGTTTTTCTCGAACCTCTCCTCCATTATCTCGACGACCAAAAAGACGTGCCGAGGACCCGTTATTCTTGTCGGTGACTTCAACGCGGTGCCTGCTAGCTGTGCGGTACCTCGAGTTCGCTTCTTGGGTTAGCAGACATCTGCTGATCAATCCCAACACACACGATCATCTTCTTATGAACTTCCTCGCAGCGACCAAACAACATCTTCTCAACTCGGGGTTTCCAGGAAAAGCCGTTGGACACAGGCCGGACCGACGAGCAAGAGCGAAACCGACTACCTCATACCGAACCGAATCGGCATTGTACACGACTTCGGCACATTCTCCGATCCGTCTAATCTGAGCGACCATCGGTTGATTAGATCCAGATGGAATTTCGGATACAAAAAGGAACGGGTCTTCTCTCGGATGCGTCCTTCGCTAAAACTCTCGAAGCTGAAAAACTGATACCAGTATGGAGCACAGATCGAGAAGACTCGAAATCTCACCTCGCCATTCCAATACGACGACCTGACCAACGAGCTCTGCTCCGCAGCCCAAGGTCTCGGTTCCGCGAGTCCAGCCAAGCTCAGCCATTAGGCCACCTCACTCGTTTATGTCCACTGGATCTTCATCAGTCCTCGCAGCTCGACCTCGCCCAATCAAAAAGACATCTAAGGCGGCCAAAAAATTGATCGAGTCAGACATCGAGACCCGGAGACCATCATCGACAGGTATGTCAACTCCCGCTCGTCCAAACCCCTTTCGAGGAGTGCCCTCCGGGATATACCGTTCTCGTACTTGGAAAGATTCGACGGCTCGATGACACTCAATTGCCAAGAGATTCGGGGGCTGGAGAAGGCGCTCTTCGAAAAGCTGCTCCAATGCTCAGCCCTCACTAGGACTCTCCACGGCAACCACGGAAACCACTAGGACTCGCCTCCGGCGCCCGTCCTTCCCGATGAGGTTCGGTACGAAGTTTGACGGCTGAGATCTGAGATCCAAAAAGACCAAGTGGGCCGAACACATCGCTAGGTTCAAAGGAGGACGATATGCCAAGATCTGCACCGAATGGCAGCCTACGGACACCGAAACGTGGAGCGTCCAAAGAAGCGATGAGACGACGATGTGAAAGAAGACTTTAAAAAGTTCACGGACGAATGGGCAAGCGACGGTCGCATAGTGGACGGAAGAAGAAGATTGGGAAGGCTCGCCGCAAATTAATTTTGGTTCCTAAACAGACGTGGAGGAAAAAAAAATTCAAATTTTTTGTTTTTCTTGTCATTTTCCACGTATTCTGCGAAAAAAATGAACACCGGCGGTTTTAACTCTCGTTTCTTAAACAGACGTGGAGGTGATTCGGAAAAAATCGATCAAATGAGAGGATTAATGATGACTATGCACCAAGAGCGAGGCGTGTTACGAAAAGAATGACATTATTGCCGCTCTCCGCAATGTTTTGTGTGTGCGCACTGGCGTGTTGCAGACTGCACACCCGATTCGACGACAATTTCCTCCCTCAACTGATGCGCCATCGAGAAGGTTCCAAAATAGAACCAAAATCATGGAGTTAAAGAAACCATCAAGAGTTAAAGAAAAAACTGAAATCAGAAAACTTAAAACTAGGTTTTTCAAAAACCGGCAGATTAAAAAAAGTTTAGGGAGAAATGAAAAAAGTTCCGGAAAAATTCAAGAAATCGTGTTTTTTCTTGCAATCTATCCTTCAATGTTGCACGTATTTTATTAAGAAAAGTGCAATTTCAGGGTCAAAACGTCAGAGTTCGGGTCAAAAAGTGACACCCGAAAAACTCGAATTGAAAATCCGGCCAGGACCGGTCCGTGAAATGTCTGCATAAAACTGATTGCTACTGGTTTCGCTCTCGAAATCAGGGCATTAAGAAAAGTCACCGTCGATGTCCTTCGTATGAAATCGCAGAAAAATAAGATAGGATTACTTGATTTGAGATGACGATAAGAAAATTAATTAACAATTAGACAGATTGACGTTGATTGACCTTGACAGATTGAGAACGACGTTTTTCTCAGAAAAAACGTCTTCAAATAAGATAAGATCAGCAGTAATTCCAATCAAAAATCACAAATTCTAAGATTGTGGATCGAAATGAAGGGACGATTATAGATTTATCAGTTTTCCACACATAATCTGCTTTCGTCATTATTTTGAATCCAGTAGCATCAAATTCCTCGCAGGTTCGCGCCGAACGTATTCCGTTTTTTCTTGTTTCTGCTTAGATGTTTGAGCCTTGTGAACAACTAATTTTCGCAACATTTCCGATAACCCAAACATTATGGCATCAAACAAGTGTTTCTATGGCTTATGATGGAAAATGCTGAGTTCACATTTTTACTCGCATTGCACACTCAATTGCAAAAGGTACGGAGTGACCAGAGAAACACAGAGAAATGATTTCTTGATAAAAAGTGGGCTGGCTCTTGCGAATGAAACGTTCTCGATAAGAGTTCTTGTACAGTATCCGAGCATTTCGAAACGAATTCATTCGGCATTGCACCGCGCTCACTCTTATTCTCGAAATGATGAAGTTCTCGGTACCACCCAACATTGTCTACATGCTATTTTGCTTCTTACTAATGGATCTTGTCAATCAAATACAATTGCTCACCTTCTCAACGCTGGCAGCCACGATTAACGTAATGAATAACCACACACTCGCAGCGCACTTTGGAATCGAACCGACAGAAGCTAGGTATGCGAATATCCACAGCCTTCAATTATCAGAATGGGAATGGCGAGACATGCATGACGGATAAAAATCTCTCTTGCTCTCATTTCCTCTACTATACGTAGAATAGAAGAGGACGTGTTTTGTGGAGGGAATGAAAAGACGGAATAGGGGTAGCGACGGCAATATGAGCCGCGGAACGGGGCATTCGCATTGAATATGACTCTTTTCAGCATATCCCTTATGAACTCTTTCATCACATCGTCGTCCACTGTTGGAATGGTCACGTCACTGCTCTTGCTTCTTCCTTTGGCAGAAACTAAGGGACGCAAACGTACCGTTGTGTACTTCCGGTAACTAACTGCTTGCTTTAGTCGTAGTGTTGTCACGTGAAGCTTCATTTCAGTTTCTTGATTACTGTTGCGTCTTCATTGTGCCAACTCACGGCCGCTATCTTCCAAGCTTCGGAGCTTTTTATACTCGGTCAGATTCTCAATGGCACACAACTCCCGCTGCGTATGTTTGTCACATTTCTCTACATCACCGAGTGCGCACCTGATAAATATCGAGGTACGATGTGAAGGAAATGATGCGTCAACAGCTAGAACAACGCCAAAGTTTAGGTTTCGCCTCGAGTGCTCTCATCTTCTCCGACGTTATCGGACAAGTCATAATGTGGGTTTTTTGCACGCTTCTCCTGTTTACTTGTTTACATCTCCTCCAAAAAGTTGAACTTTCTTTTGCAAAGCGAAGAGCACCGATAACCGCAGAAAAGTTTTGCAAATGGGTTCGGGCTTTTATAGTTTGCAAGAGAAGTTTGATAAACTCGAAAAGTGACACCAAACACTTCGAGCAAGAACCGGAATATGCTGAAACTTGCAGGTACTCGGTTGCATCGCCAAACTTGTTAGGAAAACCGAACACTTGGTTTATCTTTCCACTGGTCGTCATGATAAGGTGCGAGTCACAACACCCACTGGAAATGATTGATAACTTTCAGTTCGCTAGTACTTTTCGGCATGACGGCACGTTTGCCAGAGTCTCCAAAGTGGCTGGTGCGACAAAACAGACTGGAAGAAGCCGAAAGGGCCACTGTTTTTTACCATGGGGAAAACTGTTGCTTGGGTAGGTGAGACTGAGATAAAATCTTGAAATCGACTGGAATCCAGATGAGGTGATGGCGTCTTTCATAAAAGAGAAGAATCTGACGACGGAAAACAAAATTTCTCTGAAGCAAGTATGGGAAAACGACACTATGCGTGAGGCATGTGCATTTTCCATGAATTTCTCAACTGGATACCTAATCGCCAACATTTAAGGCTGCCAAGGTTCTTCTCGCTGTTTCCATGTTCCTGATGTTTGATTCGACAGCCGTTCAGGGGAACTACACGGTTCTTTTGCACACGAAAGCCGGATTTAGTGTGCAAGACGTGAGAAACACGTGGTAGAGTGTGTGTCGAACAAAATACTTGTTGCAGACTATGAACATCAATTTAATTCTCACAGTTTTGTTCTTCCCTACAAAATTCATCGGCACATACATCATTGATGCACTTGGGAGACGGCCAGTTATGGGAATAGCCGGAACTATTTTGTGCGTTGTGTAGCTCAGAATCAGATGACACAATAATCATACTTCAGATACACCAAAAGTTGGCTCATGTTGGCGACTCAACTTCTGATTTACTTCAATGGGCCCAGTTTGACCACCCAAGTCATGTGTTCGTTGTCTATTTTTTCTGATTGATCAACCAATTTCATCATACAGATATTGCGGTACAGTGTCTTACGGACGCTGTTGCAGCAACAGGTGTTACCTCGCTCGGAATGCTCTTCATCGCCGAACTTTTCCCTCCATCTGCAAGAACATCAGTTGCACAAGTGAGAGTCTATCACCTGACTTGCTCGTTCTGCTGACACACGCTATTTGCAGGGTTTGATCCTCACAGCGCTGGCAATCAACTTTCCCGTTACTGCCCTATTCCCTGTCGTTTACTCGTTCTTTGCTCCGGGTTTCTTTTTTCCCCATATCATCACGCAATTCGTGTTGGGAACGTTTTTGTTCAGGTGAATATCCAGAGGTTCTCAAATTCTTTGGAGTGTGATGATTTCAGACGTATGCCAGAAACACGTGGTCGTGCTATTTGCGAAATCATTGACACATTGGATCTAGAAGTGGCATCCAGGGTACGAACCTTGGAAACATTGTTGAACTGAAAGTAATGTGCATTTTTTCAGAGTGCATCTTTCCTCGAAGAAAAGGCTCCTCTAATCAGAAATAGGGTAAGCCACTTATCATTTCGAGTTTTCAAATTTCGTCCCTTTCAGGCGCGAACTTTGGCTTCGAAACGAAACAGCATACTGAATACGTCAAGGACGCGGGTAAGGATGCACTTTTACAGAGATCACCACGAAAAGTCACACTCTTTCATTTTAGGCATTCACATTTGACCACAATTTGATTCCGAGCAAGTGGAATTGCTGATAAATTGCGCTGAACTTTGGTTGTACAAAATGAAAATGAATCTTTGCTCTCCATTGAAGGTTGCAGAAGTCCATCAGAATCAGAAATACTCAAGAACAAATATTTGTTTGCACACCCAAATATTATATTCAAATGCGGCGAACCATGTCCAGATTAAGAAAAGGGAAGGCCGACACGGATTAACAAGCCGGTAGGCAAAAGGAAGGAGAATGTGCTACTGTCAAAACAGAATATCTTTCATCGTTTGGCCAGGAGACCGTCAAGAATCACATTCAGCCCCCTCAAAACATTACACTTTTTTCAGACGCATTTTTTTCCCAATTTTCGATTTTCGTTGTTAGTTCCAGTTTCATTTGCGAGCAAACAAAACGCAATGTGCCCTCGCAAAATTTGTATTTTTCCGGAGGGCAATAGTTGCATTCAAATGTGTGTATGAAATCCAATACATTCTTCCATTTCATACGATGACCCATCCATTATGTTTCATTCCGTTTTCTCTTCAAAACTACGTGTCCCGAGAAACAGACGCACACACACACACATTGAAGAGCGAGAGAGGGGCCTCCCATCGTTTTATATCCGCCGTCTCACACTTGTTCCTTCATCGCCGTATGTTTATCAAAAAAAGAGAGAAGCGGCGCCGAGGGCTATCAATCTCAATTCATCTCTTTCATCACTACAACATCCATTATTCTTCCACATTTCTAATTTTTGAGGAGGGATAGGGAGAGGAAAAAAGAAGAGAAGAGGGAGACGACTTTCCTTTCTTTCCTTTCTCCTTTTCTTCCCAGAACACTTGTAGAGTCACGGCAAAAAGAACGGCGGGCGAGAATCTGAAAGAAAAGCCGCCGTGAGATTCCCACGATCAAGAATGCGCTTCCCTCGCACGGAGCTCTTTCTTTCTTCTCTTTTTCCGACGGGCCCCTTTTGGCCTCGTAATTCTCTCTTTTAATGCATTCGTATTTTTCGGCGTCTCCTTCCTTTTCCTCTTCCAGCTGGCAGGCACAAACTTTCAGAAGGTAGCTGGCAATGGGCAGTTTCCCAGGCAATAAAGATGGCACCTCGCTCTCCTTTCCCTCACATTATGCTGATAACGCATCGATACCGTAGCCCCTGTGCAATTTCCAGCGACTGGCCACGTTTTCTTCTTTTCCATCTCCTTGTTTGCCGTTGAGAAGGACTGTTTGAATATTCTGAAAGTCACTTTGTCCTCCGCCAACACATTGTCCGATCGCATATTCTATTCAATGTGATGTTCTTTATCTGACGGCCCGTTTCCCTCCTGAATAATTCACAGTTCCAATTCGAATATCTATCACTTCTTCCTTCCATCCTTCTTCCCATTTCCCTCCCAGATTTCAAATGTTGACTAAGAAACGAACCGGATCGGATCGGATCGGCGCTAGTGTAACCTGTCAGTCAATTTTTGTAACAAGTTCCTAACCGAGTAATTTGACACCGATTGGCATGCCACAATGTGCTAATCCGCTCGCATCCGGGGGCCAGAGGTCACCTACCAACCGACGTGGAGGGTCATTTGGATCATATTTCCGCTTTTTTCTCGCCAACTCGCTAATTACTGACAAGAGCGACGGGTCGGGGGGAAGAAAGTGAGAAAGAAGTGGTAATCGACACGTTAAGAGAGTGTCAGTGGACTAGTAGCAAATAGTTCACCGCCACTTATTTACCACTTTCTTGTATAATGTATTATAGCAGTGGGGTTCTATTACTGTATAAACATTAAAAGTTTGTGCCTTGCAACCATATTCATATTCATTTGCTTCTCTTTGACACTATTTCTTTCCTGAAAAAAATGACATTTGAAGGTCATCAAATCCTCACTTATCTCGGAAAACAGATCCAGGCCAACCTGCCAAGACACACGGATGAAACATGCGTGCGAGACAGAAGGAATCGGTGGCCCGCGTCCGTCGGCGTTCACGGTGTGGTGTGACTAATTGATGGTTGAGAGTAGTAGTACATGAGATGTCGTCGGCGGATAACGAGAGGAGGTCCGCACCGAGGTCGTGTCCGTCCGCACAGTCCCCATTCTTTCGGTCTGTTCCTTCGTTTTTAAATGAACCTTCTAATTATCCGACCAGGCTGTGGCACTGGGCATAATAATAGGTATCCGACAAAGACCCCATCCACCGCCTTGAAAGTGTTTTTGTGCTTCCGACACGTCCCCTTGTTAGTTCCTTCCTCCCAGCTCTTTTTTCTCCCGTATTCTCTCATAAAAACCCCGCTTTCTTCTAAAACTTCAGAGCCTGAACGTCGGAGGCAGTTGGTCGGAAGGTAATAAAAGTGGCATTTCGCCAGGTAAATGTTTGCTCGCTACCAAAAATTAATCAGTAGTCGGCACCCAAAACATATCGGCGGGACGCTTTTGGTCATATTGCGGTAAAGTGAATTACTTGCAAACATTGGAGGTCCCATGGCCATAGGGCAAAAGGTTGACGCCTAATTCGTACTGACAGCCGGCCTGATTTATTGCTCTCCACCAAACTTTTATTACCCTCTTCGTCTTCCTTTTGCTTGCCACTTCCATCGGAATCGCACTGAAAACCTGAGCTCAGCTGCTCTCCGTCTCTCTCACTCTATCTTTTATTTCGAGCGCTGAGTCAAGCCAGCAAAAGCCGACACACATTTTTTGTTCCGCCGTTTAAATTAATGATCTGATCGGGCCAGAGAGTGTTAAAGAACAGAAGAACGGCTGATCGATTGCTTGCTACGGCAGAGCACTCGGAGTTGTTCTTTTTGTCCTCCTCATGCTGTTAGAACTGGAAGAAGATTGATGACTCAAATAAACAAGCCGTTTTTTCCCCCTCTTCGTGTTGCAACTCGTTGTTTGTGTATCATTTGGGGGTTCCTCTTTTATTCCAAAGTGTCACAGCCTTTTAGTTATATCAAACAAACTGTTTCAACTTCCACAAACGTTCCTCTTAAGTAACAATGAAATGTTTACGCAACACTTTCTATTCGGAGATGTCGCAATCCGTCATGAAAATGAAAAATAGCGGTGATTTCAAAAGGATCCAAAGCTTTGAAAAGGCCCCCCAGTTGCTACAGTTCAAGGTAACCAAAATACAACTTGTGCGGCATTTCCTTTGTTCCGGTAGCCTCCATTCGGCCGTTTTTTTCCATTACCTCCCACAATCCATTCTCGCCTTCTCACCTAGATTCCTCGCCTTTTCGAATTGTCTCATAAAAGCGCGAAATCATTACATGGTCATGCACATTTGCCTCTCCGGAACAACCTTTGTCTCTAATTACACTTCCTGGAAGGTCGTTTTTGAATGGAACGCTGTTCTAGCGTGATATGCCCTGTTCAGTTCGCTCGGTTTCAATGGTGTTTAACGGTCGATTTGACCAAATTTCCGGCGTTTGGTACACCAAACGGTGACCATTGACACAAAAAGGACACAAAGTCCACTTTTTCTTCCATCAAAAACCTTCATTAAACTCTGTGAAGTGACTCATGTCAGGAGTCGGCGGACAAATTTCTCTCTTCCCATCGATACTAATTCCCACTGCGCCTAGCAGTTAATTTTTTCTTTGTTCGTTTCATCCCTCCTCAAAACCCTCCTTCAGAACATCTGTCGTACGTGAATTCGTGGTGGTGGGCACTAGTTAAAACGAACGCTCGCCTCATCGCGAACCAATAAACTTTCAAAGGGAGAGGAACGATGTTCTCAAGCTTCATATTCTGTTTCCAGAAGCGAACAGTCGCCAACACGTGTCTTCTTGTGGGGGAAGACGGGGTGCCGGTCAGTCCGCCCGCTAGTCCTCCCCGACACGCCCCGCCTCCACCCGCCTCCAACGCTATGCTTGCGCAGATACGGGGGGCTGTCGACACTCTCCTTCCGCCCAGAGCGCCCACCCCGCTTCTTGGTGCATCCTAACCGTTTTGGTGAATTGCGAGATATCACTTTTCGCTATTCTTTTCCTCTCCAAACTTTTCTGATGGATTGATGTGCGTTGGAATGAATGAGCAAGCACATGTACATAGTACGCGTACATATGGTTTACGTTTCCTCTCACTCTGAAGCAATCTCTTAGCAGCCTCCGCTCTATACATGATTTTTAATATATGTTTTAGTATAATGTATCTTTTTCCCCCACCACTCCCATGAGTCACGTTGAGGTGAGAAGAAGAAGTCATCTGCCAAAAACTCATTTTGTGGTCGGTCCTCACCTACCTATTCATCCAAGGTGCCCAATTGGTTTTCTCATTACTCCACAACCCTCTCCTGTCGGGTACAAACCCTCTCTGTTACTACCCTCCCCCTCCTCTCTTTTCAAACTGAATACTTTTTCAATTCGGGCGATTGCCTCATTAATTCAATGCTCTTCAATTGTCGACCACACTGGCTCCCTTGGAGCCAAAACGGTACGATTAATTGGCAATGCCATTAGGATGGAATTGAAATGTGTAGTGCAGTGGTAATTGATGAGGGCTGACAGAAAAAGATGCTCGACATGACAGAAAAAGACCACCAACTACATTTCTTTTCTGCTGTTTCTTTTTTTCTCGCACATCCTTCTTTGCAAGCTTATCTGTTCTCGAGCTGGCCCTCCTCAAACATTGACCCTATTCTATCCGTTTTTTTTTTGCGTGCTCTCTTCTTTGCTCTCCCTTCCAACTTTTCACACCACGAGTATTCTTTTCTTCTCTTTTCTTCACTCCATATTCTTCAATATAGATATGAAGGATGGGTATAATGACGCGCTCTTCCTGAATAGCTTCCCGCAAAAGCGGATATTTGAGCATCTGCCCCCAAGCCTCTTCACACTTCTCTATTTCATTTTGGGAGGCCTGTCAAATTGAATTTCGTATCTTGTTGTTCCTTCTAGACGCGCTTCTTCTTTCCGTCCAAGCTCTTTTTCAATTTCCGTTCTGTTTCAGAGACCATCAGCTCGCTCTTATCTCCAATCTTATGTCACTATGAAGTTGTTGCTGTTTCTCCAAATCGTCTACACAGTAGCCGCATTGGAACTGAGTAAGTGAATCCCTTACGCCACATTCGTTTTCCTCCAATACTCTCTTACGGTCCATTTCGTTTCTTGGCCACTTGACTGGCGTCTTCTGGGAAAAAAGGGCGATGGTTAGAAATGCATCATATTTTCTCGCCACCGAGACACATACACACACACTCCAAACTAGTACACTTTTTTCTCTTTTTCCATTAGCTCTCATCACTCGGAAATGTTTTGGTGGCATGCACGCCGGAATTTATGTGAGGGCAAAAGGAAACGAGAAGGAGAAGGAGAGGGTAGTTAACGAGGTAGAAGGGAAAAAGTTGGAGGGAGTGGGGGCCAAAAGACATTGGTGACTCTTGAGATACCATCTGTTTGCGCGCGAATTTTGAGCGGCTGAAGATGATATCAGAAACGAAATAAAAGGCAAAGGAGTGGTTTGAAATCAGACACGAGATGGTCACAAGTGGATAGTGATGAATTATAGGGCCGGTCTCGGATAGGATTCTCTCCCCGTCGCCCCTCTTATGTTGATCGAAATCTCTTGGATTATGAGGCAACCGCCTCGGTACTCAAATATCTAGAGTCACAAGTCATCAACCGAGGCCCGATTAGGGCAGGTGGTGCACTCATCCATTGGCATGCGTAATCGATCCCGTATTCCGGAGCATTGAGCGTAAAATCTTAGTGTGTGTGTTGCGCAATCGGACAAAGAGGTGTGTGGGCGAAGAGGGAAGCGAGGCCAGCCGTGGAATATAGTACGCGTCGATTTATTGCCTTTCATTCAACCAATGCACACGATATAAATTACACTTTTGTCGCGCGACAAGTAGCTTTTGGGGGGGGGTGTCTGTTGTGCAACGATTTTTGATATTTCGACCCGTCAGCGAGAGGACCAGAAAACCAATGTCTTGTGGTCCTGAAAACTCATTGTTGAGTCTTTTCTTCGGCCGCTCAATGACAGCTGTGTGTCGTTCAATTGCTAAATAACACATCATAACATTGTTCTTCCAGTCGCCCTTATCATTTGCTCGGAAAAGAGGCAGGGGATGCGTTTGGAGGATAGCCGGCCTGGGGGACCAGCGTAAAGTACCAATATTGTGGACGGAAGAGAAGGGGATAATATATAATCGAGGCGGATGGGGACAGTGTGTCGTTTCCGGAAAACGCGCAACTGTTGCATTCCACAAAGAACGCCGCCCCGCGCGAGATGCTTCTGCTCGCAAAGTGCCACAATGATCGATTGCTTACAGCTATTGTATGCCAACTCCCGGCACATCACACCTTCTTTTTTGCGGAATAGAACGTGCCGAAAAGGTCAGGTCGAGCCAAGGCGGAGTGTATAGCGTAAAGAAACCTAATTGCATCCCCTTCCAACTTGATTGGCGTATGACATTTTTTTTTCTGACTCACTCACCTAAAAGCTTTTCACCTTCGCTTTCTCTTCTTTCTCTCTCTCCTCCCTCTGTTTTCCTTCATTCATAGAAAGAGAAAGGTAACGGGTGGCAAACGGCTGGGTCTGCCAGAATACGGACAGTCACATTAACGTCATCCGTTTTGTTATCGTTTGCATGATTAACGAGATTGCGCAACTTGACAATGGCGGCGACATCAGAAGGATTAGTAGCCATGCGCAACCCGTTAAGAAAGAAGGCCTTCTGATATCTACGAAGGTGAGAAAGGTCACACGCCAAACAATAGTTCGTTCGAAAACTCTGTTTTACGCGAGAAAAGTAAGGGAACACTACATTTTGTCACCTGGGACAGGGATATCATTCATTTCCTCACCTCCTCTCCAAAACAACAAATGTTTATCTTACACTATCACTCCGACGATAGAAACGTCGTCGAGACGAGACAGAAGTATCAGGTTGTAAATCTTCGTGTAATACAACATAAACCTGCGCGTGAGAAATGGAGGGTGCGCGAGAAGGTCGTGTGCACGTTTATTGATAATTTATGTATGTTTCGAGAATTGATGAGTTGTCGCGCAACCGTCAGGTGTCCCTCTCCTCCTCGGATCGCAAAACCATAATGAGCCCATAAAATTGTGCCTGCCAGAAGCCATAAAAGACAGGTATAATTATCGAGTGGGCGACGACTATACGTTGGGTGTCGTAAAATATTTTTGCGTTGGTGGCCGATCTAATCCTCCCGGTTCCATTTCTCTTGTCTGGTAATAGTCGCTGATGTCACGCGGCGCGTAGGGGACCACCCAAAACTTGTCGTCGTCTCCGGGACGCGTTTCATATGATTAGAGCACATTTGGTTGGATTTGGCGAGCTCCAAAAAATTGGATTGAGAAGCCGAAAACCCGCGGCCACCCATGCTTTTTGGTATTTGCATCTCTCTAGATTGGTCGGTAGCTTGTTGACCGCGTGTAGCAGATTAGGTCCGTGGCGGCTGCGAGGGATGCATTATGCAAACATGGGATACATGACAAAACGACCGGCGTTGATAAGTACACTAGATCAAAAAAGGATGTGCCGGCGTCCCTCATGAAATTTGATCTGTTCTGTCGGTCGGAACGACCCTTCTCAACAGTCCATTGACATCAAAAGCATCCTCCACTAATTTGCAGAAGAATGCGGTCACCGGCTGGGAATGTCAAATCGAAAGATTCGCGATGAGCAGATTTCGGCGTCTTCAAGTTTCGACTTGCAAAGCACGGGGCCTCAACATGCTCGGTAAGTGGTCCGTCATTCGGAATTCGTATAACTAGAGGCCTTTTGAAAAATTAATGGGTGAAAGGTTCTCACGACGTAATGCCTCTGCAGGCATGCAAATTTCGACGCTCTCGATTGGAAGTTTGCATCACTCTATATGCTAATTGACCTCACTGCGGAGGGGGACCTTTGAACGAAAAAACGGATATTTTGGTCGGCACCTTGTCTAATTATAGCTAGCTGACTGTCAACAGGAAGGAGGGGTATTGTGGAAGCGTAGTAATTACTCGCTGCGCATAATTACAGTATCCGCTTTCATGTCTTTTGTATCGGGTGCGTTCCCAAGTGAATTTGAAAGAAAGACCTTCGTTGCTCCCGTTTCCCAAGGAAGGCTTTGCATGGGGATTAGCACCCTTCACACAAGTTCCTTCTAATTTCGACTTGCAAAACTCATTGAAATTGAGAACGCTATGCACATCTAATTTGGCCGACGTCGTCGCCGACTTGTGAGAACATGGCGGGACGGCAAGGGGGTGCTTCATCAGTAGCCATACGTTAACGCTTCAACAAGCGATTCATCCAGTTTGATTGTTTTGACAGACCGCAGACGGGGCTCGAGAAGGGGGGTGCCATTGCTTCACTTCCTAATTGCAATGTGTTGCATCGCGCCGATAAAATCTTGATTAGGAGCTCATCTGGAGCTGCGGAAAAGAAGGGAAGAATACGGAAACTTGTGTGCGGGATTTTGGAATTGAAACCATTGGGACCTGCTAAGCATATGTTTTCAGGGCCCATCAGGAGTCTGGAAGTGGAGCATGGTGTCCGAAGAATCAAATAAACTCGATGAGCAAAGAATGGCTTCAGATCTCGTTCTCCGTTGATACAGGTTTTTTTTGACCATGAAGTTGAAAAAACCGCTTATTCTTGCAGCTATTACTGGTGTTGAGACGCAGGGACGTTTTGACGATGGCCGCGGAATGGAATACGCGACCGCGTTCAAAATTCAGTACTGGCGACCTTCGTTAAACGCCTGGGCATCCTACAAAGACGATTTCGAGCTAGAGGTTCGTCCTTCTCATTCTAAATGACCGCTAATTATGGTATCGGCACTCTTTTGCGCACACAGTTGAGATTTATGCCGATTTATGCCGTCAAGTGGTGCGTTGTCTAAGAGTCGTGAATCACTTAGGAGTCAGATATGAAAAGCGCCGTTGCGAACAATAGGGTTGGGGGCGGCTTTAGCAGTGACTTTTGACACGTCACTGTACAAGAAACGGTCCGAAGAATGGCAAGATTTGAATCAGAAAACGCGTTAGTCGGGATTTATTACAAGGTTATTCTGACACCTTTCGTTCGTGTTCGGAGACATCGTTCGCTTTCATTGAAATTCAAATTTAAATAGCCGTCATATAGACGCGTGTACACGTCTTCTTCAGGAATTTTGATCATGTGAAATGTGTGAGAACGTCTCGGTTTCCCTTCCCATTTTCTGTCGTTCTGTCGTTTTTCTCGAGGGACCGACAAGTCATTCATTCTTGATGACTTCTTCCACAAAAGTAGCTCTTCTTTTGTACACCCATTCTTCAATTGGCACCTCTTGGCAAATTGGTTGAAATTTGGTGTGTGGGTGATGGAAGCAAAAGACACACTTGACACTCGGTTCCTGGCATTGTACGAAGACGGATTAAGTATTGTTGTAAATGCGGTACCGCGGCGACGAAGGAGGGGGGTCTGGCCATGAGTGACAATACATCTGCCAGCCACTTGTCGAGACGTATGATCGGCTCAAGATCGTATCGACGCATATGTCGCCAGTCGTTTCTCCATTCCGCCTTACATAACTGGAATTTGAACACACGGCCGAAACGCATAAAAAACGGCGTCGGCTGATGAGTCGGAATGGGACAGGAGGAAGAGCCAGCCGCAAAAGGGCTTTCCGAACCGGTCGTCTAATGAAATGACCAACGAAGGAGGGGGGTCAATCCGAAAATGGGTTTGCGGCGCGCCTTTTAAGTAACAGCCAGTTAATCCTTCTTCTGCTCTACTGACTTTTTGATGCCGTAATACACGGTCTAGGCAAATGCATAGTGTTACGGGGGGTCGAACAAGTCCACTGATTCACTTGTGGCTAATTATTAATACTCACGCAGGAAGACAATGAAGAACTCAAACCATATGGTTGAGATTCTTGTTCTCCATAAATTTGTATGAATGCGTGATCATTTCAGACGATTCCGGCAAACAATGACACAGAGCATGCCGTCCGTAGGGACCTTGACCGCGCAATTATTGCGAGACGCATCCGAATCGTTCCTGTTTCGAACTCGACAAGAACAGTTTGCATGAGAGTCGAGCTGTTCGGCTGCACGTTCGAAGGTATTCAAACACCGTGTTACACAAAGCACAGTGTACACACTTCTCCCGTTTTGCAGATAGTTTAGTGTCTTACGATGTTGATCAAGGCGACTTTCAATCGGGAATTTCTTATCACGACTTTCCTTATGACGGCAATCTTGCCAACTCGCCGCACTTAACCGGCGGAATTGGCAAATTATACGACAATGAAGTGGGAAAAAAGGACGTGTTTGTTAATCATCACAAATGGGTCGGATGGAAACGGAAGAGAAACGATAATGTGAAGCTGTCGTTCGACTTTTCTGAAGTGAGAAACATCTCGGGAATTCTTATTCATACGGCCAACGAGTACAACAAGAATGCAAAGGCTTTTTCGTCGGCCAGTGTGCTGTTTTCGCTGAATGGAAAGGAGTTTGCCGAGAGAATCTTGCATTTCAATAATCCCGAAGATTTAAAGTCCGAGCAGCCACGTTGGATTCGGATTCCTGTCGAAAATCGGATTGCGAAACTCGTGAAAATCCGTCTCAATTACGGTAAAAACTCTGATTGGGTTTTTGTTTCTGAAGTGAATTTCGAGTCGAACCACACAAACGTCGAAATGATAAACGATGACGTCGTCATCCCCGACTCGGTCTCGTCTTTCTCAGTCACCGAGCTAGAGGACGGCACGAGCATGTTTGGTGAGGAATTGATTTCACTCAAAACGAGTGCAATATCATTTCCATTTTCAGCTTTCATCATTTTCTTCTTCATGTTCCTCATTGTCGCCGTCATCATTCTGGCCGTTCTATACCGTAAACGCGAGTATCGTGTCAAAGCTTCGTCGCCGTCGCCAAACGCCAAACGGGAAATTCTGTTGACAATCGACGGAAACACCATCAAGCATCATGTTTCGCCGTCAACCTATCAAATGGCTCGCGATAATCTTCAGAATGCGTTGATTGAGAAAATGCCCATGTCGCCGATTATAAGCGATTACGCCGAACCGGACATAAGCATGTAGGTCTTTTTTTTTTGGAAGAAGAAGATGGAGAGGAAGACGTGATTGTTGTCACCGGAGTGAGTATCATGGGAGCGGAGTGATGCAAATGTTTGCTTTGAATAGAAGGAACAAAAAGGTAGCATTTCGCGCATAAACACCTGAAAAGGTCGAACATAACAAAAGTTTATGTATAGTGAGCAATTGACATTCAATTGTTTTGGTTTCAGTTGCTCCGATGTCACTGCCAACACACCGTTGCTCTATGGAATTGAGGGGCCTTACGACACACAGAAAAGAAGGTTAGGAAGATGACAGAAAACTGGGAATAAGCTTGAAAAGTTTCCAGTAACCCATTGTCTTCAATGGTGAAATACTCGGATTACGGAGAAGTATACTGCACGACACTTCCGGAAATCGCACGCGAAAAATTGATTTATGTGAGCAGAATCGGTCAGGGAGAGTTCGGAGAAGTGGATCTGTGCCATCTCGACAGCAGAAAAGTTGCCGTGAAGAGGCTGCACGGAATCAGTCAAGCCGATGAGTTCTCGTTCCACAGAGAGATACGCGTCCTCGGTAATAACATTTTTGCTAGATGTTTTCAAGACTATTCGAATTCAGGAAGCTTGAAACATCCGAATGTGGTGGAAGTTGTCGGTGTATGCACGATTCAGAAGCCTATTTTATGCATCATGGAGTACATGGAAAACGGAGATTTGAAGTCGTACATTCTCCGAAATCCCACAATCCAGTATGTCAATGGCGTAGTAACTGAAATTAATGTCTGCTTTTTCAGGACCTCCCAGTGTATTTCGATTTGCACTCAGCTTGCCGCCGGTCTTTCTTACCTTGAGTCCTGCAACTTTGTCCACCGGTTAGTGCCTATTTTTGCTGTTTGTGACACGAACAACCCAAATTTATTTCAGAGATATTGCCGCCCGCAACTGCTTGGTTGATGGAGAAGGAAACGTCAAAATTGCCGATTTCGGCATGGCTCGCTCGCTCTATTCGCAGGAATATTACAAAGTGGAGGGAAAATTTGTGCTGCCGATCCGTTGGATGGCTTGGGAAGCGTTGCTTTTGGTAATTGTGAAATATTCAGAGACAGAAGAAATAGTCAATATCCATTTCAGGGCAAGTTCTCGACAGCCAGTGACGTCTGGGCGTTTGGAGTGACCATGTGGGAGATCTTCTCATTGTGCTCCGAGAAACCGTTCTCGAATCTTTCGGACGATCAAGTAGTGGACAACTTGCAAAGCATGAACTCGACAGGCTCTTTAAAGGTAGACACGAAAACTGAGCTATTTCGCAACAACCGGTCAAATTCCAGCATATTCTCCCGCGCCCTCGCATGTGCCCCTCCAAACTCTACACTGAGCAGCTTCTTCCGTGCTGGAACTGCGAGAGCAACCGTCGTCCGACTTTCGCGAATGTTCATCTGCACTTGCAGTCCATGGTCCACACTTCGCCACATTTGAACTTCTAGCCCACTTAATCTTCTCCTAATTTTCTGGTGATCTATTAAGCCTCGAGACTCCATCTCAGGACTACTTTCTACGGTTGAACTTCTCTTTTTTCTTTCCTTCTTCCAATGACATTCTCAAATTGAGAAGACATTTATGGTCACATATCGGTGTCCAATTGAGGATTATCATTTTTATGTACTTTCACAGAATGCTTTTTAATTTCCCTGGGTAGATACGATGCTATTAATGAATAAATTGAACAACTTTATTTCTCTCACTCTATTGTTTGAAAAGCAGTTTTTTGATAATTTCCTTCTTCAAGTCATCAGTCCGACCGTTTTTGACCCATTTATAGAAAGGGCCAAATTCAGCTTCGATGTTTGCTTTCATCTGCAAGACGAAAATCAGGATAGTTTTCAAAATGAGTAGTACCTCATCGTCCAAATTATCCCAATCGATTGGTTTCACAGATGACTTTACTGCTTTACGCTCGCGAATCGGTTGAATAATGGGTAGAGCTGTGAAATAACAAAAAAGTCAATAAAGTGACCTCTGCGCAGCAGCTGAGCGTTAACGAGTCCCCTGTCGCGTTCCCCCCACCCTCCAACTCAATCATCTTATTTTTATTTTTTCCGGCTCACATTGTCTTTTCACTTTGGCCGCCGACGAAACGACAGGTTGCGGCGGAGGCGTAGGTGTGCTTGACTGAAGAACAACAATCATAATTTTTAATCCTATTCGCGTGTTTCCCTAAAACTTGCCGGCGTTTTCGAAAGCCGCGTTTTATACTCGTCATAAAGCTGATATTTCCCGTTTTTGACGCTCTGAATCGTCTCGGTGGTTGCGGTTGAAGCTCGTCGCTCTTTATTTCTAAAGTCCATCCAATCCTCGTAGAACTTGTTCGCATTCGTCACCTTTCAAAACGGAACTGTTTGATTTTCCTTCTCTTCATAGTTTTCAATATAGAAAAAAACACTCACTTTTTGTCTCGGCGCCGCCATTTTCGTGTTCGTATAGCAAAAGTGCTTGATTTCGGAATTAATATTCTGTCTTCCCCTTTCTTCCGAGCGCGTTGCTCCTGACAATCGTCCGCTCACATCGTTTCCATGCGAATCCACGGCCCCTTTTTTCCCCCATCTTGCATCAGACTTCAGTCTGTTCTCCTCAACAAAGCATCTCGGTGCAGTGTGCTGAGAAAACACGATGGGGGGAGAAAGAAAAAAGTTGACGGAAATTGTTGCACTAAAAACGAAACACGACGAACGAACTCATTGACAAGCGAAAATGAAGCAAAATCTCAACCTAATACCATTGTCGACGGTTGCCAATTCTATTGTTTTCAAGTCTGGCGGCCGGCCGGCTTGCGTCTTTCCGGCTAATGCAGCCGCCGGAATGTTTGCCGCGCGGCTTGCTCCGTCCGCCACCCATGCACAACCATCTTCGGGATTCATCACACCTCATTTCCTCACACCTGCCCCCTTGTCGGCACAACAGTTTTCATTTTCCTTGTTCCATTCGATCTCGACGCGACAATTACTTTTTTGGCAGCCACCACGACTATTTTTTTTTGGCAATTCAATGTGACCCATGTTGCCGAACAGTCTGATGATGGGCGAGCGAATCCGGTTTGCGCGCTTGAAATTTCAACCCTTTTGACCTTATTCCTTGTGTGGTTAAGATGGTTTCAACGGTTATTTTGGTCGAATAAACATTAAATGAAATTAAATCAGGGTGGGGCACACGAATTTGCATCGCTTATTTTAGTTCGCGAAGAGGAATTTCGTTAGTTTGTTCTCAGATGTTGGCGTAAAAACGAAGAGAAAGCGAAAAAGTGGACTGGAGGAGAAAAGGAAAACTGTCACGGCAAATAGTAGAAACTGTCAATTCGGAGCGTGAGTCTCCACAATACGACTATCCCTTCTGTCTAATTGCCCATTATTATCCATCACACACGCGTTGCCATTCGGTCCAGTTCTGATATAGTAAAAGTATATAGGACTGAAAGGTGAAACATCTTCTGGATTATTCGAGATATCGCCTTTTGATGCGTATCCCCCCCGTCTGTCTGTTAGATGCCTCTTTCCTTTTGCGTCGCCCTTTCTTTTCTTCGTTTTGACAATGGGCCATTCTCGGAAGAACGTTTGACCTGGATTTAATATGGAAACATTTCGCCGTATCATTTGCATCTCAATACCAATTTTCACTTATTGCGCTGTTCTCGAGTTTTGATCGTTGATACCCTCCTTCCCGATGTTCTTGTTTCAAATTCATTTCCTCGGCGGCGTATCACTCGCCGCGCGACCTTCAAAGACATTCTAGTAAAAAGAAGTGAATATTCTCTTTTTTTTGTTGTCCCGGCTGGCGTGTACTAATCCGTGGCCACCTTTTCTCACCTCGTCTTCTTCATCTCGATAATGTTTGCTGAACGTTCTGAAGTACACCTACTTGGACGCCTTTTCTTAAGCGCAACCCCAAATATTTCGTCTTGCATCGATGGTTGAATGGTTCAGTCATTTGTTAGAGTGACAGCTGAACAACAGATGCGATAAATATCTCCGGGGACAACTTTTTTGCGGCCTCCACGAATGAAATGATCGAGTGGCACCTGTACCCGGAATATATGTGATGCAGCTGTGATCTGTTGGTGGGCCATTTCAATTTCGAAACAGTGGCATGTCGTCATCGTGCACTTGTACATCCACTTTTCATCGAGTCGAAAATTGTTTCGAAAGTACTTTTGAAAACGTTCTAAATTGTAGTTCTTTTCCTTCTTCCCTTCCACAAAACCGTCCAAAAACCATCCAGTCGAAGTGATTTTCGGAAGAAGAAAAAACGACAGACGTACATACTTTCCGTCTCAGCCGAGAAATGTTCCGAGTTCATTCTATGTTACGCGATCTCGATCGAAGGTCGTGCACGGCGACCTCAAAAACAATCAGAATTGATTGAATGTGCAGAGGCGAGTCGTGGTAAGATGAGCAGCGCGCGAATCTCGGTGCCCTTCTTCTGTCAACACACACAATAACAACCTCCTCCTTGGGGCCGAGGTCTCCGCAACGCTTTGCTCAACTCCGGCTCGAATTACTTTAGTTTCCGCCTTTGCATTCCTTGCGTTCGTCTCTCCCGCGCGGGCCATATGGATCTCTTTCTTCTTCTTCTTCGAAGGTCGTACGTTTTATTGCCGTGAGCTCTGTTCTCTGTTGAGGTCACCTCAAAATATATTAGCTTCAGTTAATGGTCGCTGGGACGACACTTTGCCTCCTCACACAGATTTCTATGGTCGAGGAACAAGGCTGTGACATCTCGCACTTCCCCCCCCCCCACTTTCCAACTTTCAAACAACAAACATCGACCTACTACACACAAACGTACAACACATTTGTGTCAACAAAACTTGGCATAAGGTCGAGAAATAGTCCCGAGCGGTCTTTTTCGGTCCGTTCCGTTGTTTGTCGTTGGTGCCGCTTCATTAGAAGTTGTTGTGCACATTGCTCACCGAGATTCACACGGCGGCCCTCGGCAATCCAATATGCAGCCGTTCGGTTTCTCAAGAAATCCTGCAGCTTGACGAGGAGTTCCCACGTCGTTCGGCTTCATCTTTCTTACATCATCGTATTCTTCACCTCTTCGCTTCTCCATTTACCATCAGCTTTCAATCACATCATTAACATCCTCGCGCGCGCAAAACCTCTTCATCCTAAGCGTAATGTACTGTAATGTTATGTGTCTGCTTTTCTTCTTTTCCTTTCCTAATGTAGGTATTTGAGAATGCGGTGATAAAATCGTGTTGGGAACTAGCACGACAATCCAAATCATCATTTTTTTCCAGACTTATTTATTACGTTTTCAGTCGAAATTTGTACGGTACATGTGCACCTCTCCCGTCGCCTCCTATTGTTCGAAAAATTCTGTGGAACGCCCATGCATTCTGAATCATGTTTTTTAACAAAACATTGGCATTATTCATAGGCTCCAAAATATTTCTTTTCTTTCTCGAAAAGTGTATAAAATGGGCCCGCATTCTATTTCTGTACGTTTATTCGTTCCTCAACATGAAGCTCATCGAGACTCTAAGTAAGCTTATTTGGTGCATGTTTTCCTCATTTGCTGCTTCACTTTCTCAACTTTCTTCTTTTTGCATGGCTTACCATAGGCTTCAAACATATTGAATCAAGAAGAACAAAAAAAGCTTGATAGTGACTGATAATGCGCATTAGCGATGTAACAATGCCCACGCTTATTCGCACCTTTCAATCGCACCTCTTCAAAAGTTGTTGTGGCCACTCGGTAAAACACAGTTAAATCAATACCAATACGAGCGCTCACAAATTCAGTTCTTACAAATAATGTTGGCAGAAGCACAAACAGAGACATTATGGCATGAAAAGTCGTGCGGTGGGAGTGAGAGAGAGCAGGCGAATGTAAAGCGAGCACACAGACGTGTGCGCGTATCGGTCCACAGGCATGATGGCGGCTAGTCCGTCTTCCGGTTGCCGAAATGCGATCTTCTCTGATCTTTTTCTTGCCCGCCATGTTAACCCGAATTACCGACGCTACGTGAGCAGTCGACACACTTGCTCTTCTTTTTTGTACTCTTTCCAGTACTCATTGAGCTTCAAACCGTTCTGTCACACTCTTTTTGTTTGAATTTGTGATTCCAAACTTCTAGGTCAGACCACAAACTTCATTGGGAAGAAAAAAGGGTTAGGTGTGTCACTCGACATTCTTTTTTCTCTCCTTTCCCTTATTTTTTATCCCCGCCTCAATCTTCCGCGTTAGCGGAACAATGGCTAATGAATCATCAGGTAAATAGCCCATAAACTTTCCCGACAACTGTTAGACTCGTCTGCTTCTCATTATCCGCATCGTTCGCTTTTTTCCCCTCCATACACCCTTCTTTTTCTCCATCTTCTTGGCAAAAACAAGAGTCTTACCAAGAGATGTATTATATTCGATGAAGAGGGCATAATTAACGTGACCGTATGTAATTGCGGGGCCCCTCGTGTGGACCACATGAGACGGAAACGGTTACTGCCCGCTCGACCTTCTTTCCCGGCCTCCCTCTGCCGAATCTCGCACAGAAACCACGTCTTTGCTCTGATTTCTCTTCGCTTTTTCAAACGTCTCCCTACTAATTCATGTGGAATAATTAAATAATTGTCGAAGACGCGACCGTATGATGTCCGTTCGCATGAAATGGGTATCTGGATCAGATTGTGTCGATGTCATGAAACATGAAACAGTTCGGACACCGAATCAGATCACTGTCATCCTCGAAATCGCGTTTCCGTTCGGATGCCTCCAATCTGGTTCACACCTCGAATTAAAGCCGACCATCCATACTCTTGAGAACTGATACACACTGTTTTCTTCTCTTTGCGAGGAATTTGCATCCCTTCCTTCTTTTTCTTCGGAACACTAGTTTCCTGTCACATTTCAACCACTTTTCGAAAATTGGTCGTGTGAAAACGGTTTACTGCAAAGTTACATAACCAGCCATATTTCCTTTTCTTCCTGCCTGTGTTCAATTAACGTCGTTTCACTTTCAATCAATTTCCGCGATTGTTTCAGAAAACACCCTCCTGGTGCAAACCGAAACCTCTGCCAAAGCCAAACCGATCAGTTTCCGTCCCCGGATACGAAAGTTGTCGCCGGCAAGAGTTTCGTTGTGAGTTTTTAATTTTGAATGCAAAACATTCATCCGACCAACTTCGTTTTAGTTTTACGAACGATCCAAATCGAACTTCAAAGTTTGAAATACGGAAAGATCCGAACAAGTGGAGAAGAAGGATGGATTGCAATGGAAACATTTCGGAGAACCCTTTCCTGAAGGTACCTTCGAGTTTTTTTTTTATTCCGTCGAGGACCGCACCCAACACATTTTGTTTCAGCAAGACAACGCGGCGAAGCGCTTGATAAGGCGCCGCCCAATTGTTATCCGCGATACGGACACAAAGAAAGGTGAGGAAACTTTTTGGTTGACTTCAAAACATCCGCAAAAAAAAAACGATCGATTCGAACTCGTTTCCGGGACCGCCATGTTTGTATTTGGTTAGTCGTCATTCTGGTGCCTTCACACGTTGTTCAGTCGATAGACTGCACCGCTCCGATATTGATGCTATCTTATCAGTAAACGAGCACCCAATAACCTCCCATTCAATGTGCAGAGCGTCAGAGCCAACTAGCATTGCATCGCATTTGAACTTTTATTGCTTACTTCTTCTTCTTCCTCTCGTTATCCTATGTAGTTGTCGTTTTTCAGCAGACATCGGCTTCAGGATGAAAAGTGCGGATGTCGAAACAAGTCCAGATTCGCCAAACAGTGGTGAGTCATTTACTTTCAATTGTTTTATGAGTTTTCGATAGTTCTGCACTCAACTAGTTGAGACCACTGTTGTGGGAATGTGTTTCTTATCAACGCAGGATTACAATTGTTTCAAAATGGTGCGTTAGTCATCGCAATGATGTGATAGAGCAGTTTCCGTTTGGGCAAAAATTGAAGAATGACTAAGAACGAGCTCATGCATCTGGAACAAACGGAATGGAATCGAACGATGGAAGTCATAGATCATAAGAGAGAAAGAGAGGATTCTCTCCTTTACTCTGCCAAGCCTTTGTTTGATGTGGTCAGAGATATGAGATGAAAAGCTGCGTCCGACTAGTTTGCTCTGAAAAGGTATCGAACCTTTTGGACTTTCGAGTAGGAACTCGAGAAATGCGGCACACGTGGAATTGTATACATTCCAGTTATGATTTGCACGCAATTAACGTTCCTAGCTCAGAAGTGCGCAAGTGTCAAACTTCTCGCCGAATCCCTAAGATCACAAACATATTTGCTCAACTCTGCCGCTCTCCGTCCTTCCTTTCTCTCTCCTCCTTACGGCTTTTCCAATCCCTTCGAACACTTATCCACCCTGCTTCTTTCTCCCTAGAACTACTACCCAATACGTCAGGAAGTGAAAACGTCTGCTTTTCCATCGGAAAAGTTTGTTTTCTTCGTCCTCCTAGTCTGTCCTTGCTTCTTTCCCCGTCACCTTTCACAGTACAGTCCGCAAACAAAAAACGAGTACTCGTTATGCTAATTTTTCTCATATCATTTTGTAAGATCTCCATGTCAAGAGAAGCGAAATGAGACCGCATATATCAGAATTCCTCGCAACCTTTCATCTAAGACCTCCCACCCGTTTTCTGCATTCATTTTCCCCTCACTTTTCGGAGATCGTCGATGACGATTCGGACAGTTTTTTTGCTTCCTTCTCGTGCTAGTAATACATGCATACACGCTTTTCCACACCCGCGTATTTACCGGCATTCATACGTTTTTCGGCTGATGTTATGCAAAACAAATAACAGGTTCACTCTTCACTTCTTCATAATCTGTGATTTAATAGCCATCCCAGCCAATATCGCTTTGTATAAAACTGTCACTACTCTTGTTAGCAAACGATTTTACGCAAAACGGACAAATCAGGCTGACGAAGGAATCTGCTGATCTTTTTGTTTCCTCTTTCGAGAGCATCCGAAAAAAGCTCTCAAGACTAGAGTAGTGCCACTGATACGGTCATTTGTTAGCTCACGCTCATGAATTTCTCGCTCGCTTGATTGCTTGTGCCTCGTTGCTCCCCTCCGCTTTCTTTTCCGTAAAACACAGGTTTGTCAAGGAGGGTCTTCTCCTGAATGACCACTCTTCAACAGTGCACATTCCCTCGCCGATTAGCACTCTTTTCCATGTTCGTCTTTGAGATTCCCTCTTTCTTCGATCCTCTGACTACAACTTTTGTACCGGGAATACGTTTTTCAATCCGTTTGCTATACAACTACATTTCGCTTCTAACCGCGTTTTGATATTTTGGAGTTCATTGCAGCACTAAACCAGAGAACAAAAGAAAGCCGAAGGCTTCCAAAAGGATGAACTAAAATGAACTTGCGGAGACATTCAATGCATTTGTCTGATTTCTGGAAACCCAGTGAATTCTCTGCACCTCTCTATCAGAATCTCGACCAGTACCAGGAAGATTCCAAAGAGCCACTACCGGTCTCTCGCCGACTCGGCTCTTCCTATGCCCGGAACTATGTTCAGAAGCCGGACTCTAGTCTAAAACGGAGAATCGCCAGAACTCAAAGTGAACGGAAACCCGGCCACGGCAGTGATAATGGATTTCGTCCTCATCGAACCGGTTTCGAAATACCTCGAATACCGGAGTCGATTGACAATGGTGTGGTGTACTCGAATCTACCGGGACCGAATATGGACCAACAACGGAAGTGGTCAATGTCTCTGGAAAGGAAGCGAAGCCTAAACTATCATCATCCGTCGGATTACGAGAACTTGTCACAGTTCACTTACCGACCAGAACACAAAAGTTGCTCTGATCTCACGCAATCTTTTGAGCTGTACAAGCCGACAACGATTTCGATTTCCTACCATAATATCAATCAAGGTTAACATTCGTTGAGATAGCAGAACTTTCGAAAAAACAACAAAAATATATACTTTGCTTTCGTTCCAAGGTGTTGTTTTCAGATCTGGAATATGGACCAGGAATTGTCGAAAAACTGCGAGCAAAGTTCTCAAAGATGTCAGGAGCTCAGAAAGTGCACGACAAATGTTTCTCATCGCAGACGAAGAAGTACAGCTCGTGTGACGACTTGCTGTCTGAGTCTGACATGTCCCAGTTAGTCCGAATTTCTCAGTTTCCCAGGATGATGTTGGTTGTTCCAGGAAATCTGCCAAGAACTCGTGCCCTCCGATGGATCTGCAAAGGAGAACGTCCCGTTCAATTAGCGACATGCTCGGTTTGTGTCGCAGGAATTAGAATGCCAGAAACGACACTAATCGAATTTCAGAGAGCGACGAAATTGAAAAACCGCTCGCGCCAATGAATTCTGACCGGGAAAAAGGAGAAGAGGAGGTAATTGAACAATGACTCGTCGTCCGCCATAAAAACCTTCTTTCAATTCAGACAAAATCGATCACTCAGCTCCGTCGTCGGTTTGAAAAGAATGGCGAACAAATGGTGAAGATGAGATTCGCAAGAGATCCTGTGCAACTCATCACCAAGTTCCAACCGGATCACGTTGATCAATGGAAACCACTTCCGGATTCCCGAATCAACAAACCACTTTTTTCTAGCAGCAAACCAGCTGCCTTCGTGAATAAGCCACAAGAAACAGTGTCTCTCAAAACGTCCAACGTGTTGAAGGTGATAAAAAATAACACGAGTTTACAAAAAATAAAGTTAACTCCCAGGTGTTGAATGACGCTGACGTTAGTCAGGGAGAACCAGAATTCGTCCAGATTGCACGACGACTTCGCAGACTGCAACCAGAAGCCCAAGACGTGACAATGTCAGCCAGCAACAACTCAATGCACAAAGGAAGTCAGCTGAAAACAACGGCTGCTCCGCCACCACCTCCACCTGCACACGCGGCTCCAGTCCGCCCATCAACTCTCTGTAATCATCCATCCCTCGTTTTGTTCATCAACCTGCTTCCTTTTTCCAGCAATGTGGCAACGCAAACAACCAGAAGTCCCTCAATACTCGGGCACCGCTAAGATCATTAGAGAGAATTGTGATATAGCCGTGCTGCCGCCAGACCCACACTCGGCCAGGTGAGCAGCGAGACACGAGACCGATGAAGACGTGCGAGGCGTGAGAGCATGAAAATAACATTGGTTTTCCAGAGTGTCCAAACAACCAATACCTTCTCTCACGGCAGAAAACGACCGCCCATCAATACCGACGGAGGCTAGTCCTCCCCCAGAGGAGCCGAAACCAACCACGGTTTGTGTTATTTGATATATCTATACAAACCGGTCGGATAACCGTTTGTATATACGTTTGTGTTTTCAGTTGGAGAGTTATTCACAATTCCGAAAGACCGTTGTTGATATTTCCTCTGATCGCTCAGGTATATTGCTTCTGTTTCTTGCTCATCTCAACACTATCGGTTTTTAGCTGCTGTGAACACTGTGTTCAAATACGAGAATCCGTCTCCGATCGCTAAAAGTCCAATGAGCAATAATCTTTGGAAGCCGACTATCAATAGTCCCACGGAGTCCGTCATATCTCCGACCGCTTCAAGACTGCCGTTCATTTCACGGAAAGTGGATGACGTCGGCGTCAAGTCGTTGATCTCTTCACCGGCGGCCAATGTGGTGTCCATATCCGTGAATGCTCCCGTCTCGAACCGGATTTACTCAAACTGTGAGTCAGATGTGCGAAAGAAAAGAAATTGAGTGCTCAAATATTTACAACTCATTGGAGACGGTTCGTCACTCGTTTCGATACTCTTCTCTTTCTTTTTTTCTTTTCCCGTCACTTAAGAAAGCTATGGGTTTATGACTCGAAAGTAATTGTGGAAGACGTTTTCGGTTCTCTTATCGCACCAAACTCTAAGCGTTTCCGCCCTTGGTCTCTGTACTGTTCCTCTCTGTTCATTGTGAAGAGTGTTAAAAGCGACACTATTCCGTTTCACTTTTTCACTCATAATCCACTGTGGAAAACACACGAAGCCGGACACAACCGGGAAACTGGTATAATTGACAAAATTGACTCATTGTGTCGCAGGCCGGCTGTTGGCGCAAGACCAGATGTCTTCAATCGGTGTGTACTCCTCCTCATCTGTTTCTTGTGCATGGCACGACCACAATCGGACATTCATCCTCTCGAAGGCTGTTATGACACCCTGCCGCGTCCACGGACGGTCGAATCGGAATCCCGTCGCCTCTGGCGGGCACTTCGGTCGACCCACCACCATCTTTCCCTTTGATCGAGTGTCTTTAGTCCTTAAGTCGGTCATTCGATGCTTTCTCCCTCGAAAAAAGAAGCGACATGTAGCAACTTGTTCTTCAATTTCCGCTTCCTGTTGCAACCTTGGTTTCGAACGGTAATCTGAGATAATCGCGTCGAATGCGTCGCAAATGAATAGAAAAGCGGGGGCAGATAATCGAACCGCTTAGTATGTATTTCATCGGATCAGCAGTATTTTTCACGTTCCCAGACCAGTTCGCTCCCACAACAAATCAAAGCGTAGGAGTCATGACCTTTTTGTGTACTGTTGGAAAGACGGCAGAAGAACACAGAGTCGGTTGTAATGAACGGCGACTTGTTTAATTGCCAGCTTCACGTTCTTTCTCTGATAGGAGCCCCATCAAAAAAGACGATGGCTAAGTGATAGGAACATGTTTACGCCCACCCTTTTTCTCCCAGTCTCCCAGTTTGTAGTCGTTTTTTTGTATAGAAGAAAGTGCTTTCAGTATCCATCTTAAAGGGACAATAGTCTGCGAACATTGTCTTTCTTCTATTCTTGCAATCCTTTTCATCTCTTCTGCTGATTCATCGGTGCAGTTTCGTCTGTGCGATAGGTTCGCTGGCAATCTGTTCCCGAAATCATTTCAATAACCCTCGAACATCGAGGTTGTACACTCATCTCCCTCACCCTTCTACCTCCTCTCGCAGATAAACATCAGCCGAGCGGTCTAAACAGAGTGGGTGTCACTCACCGTTTTACTATACTCGTGTTTTCGCGCATCAAGGATGTCCTCGTCCTCGGATACCTACCTCACATGTCTCTTCCGTCTCCCACTTCTCGAAACAATCCGATCTGTAATTGATAGCCATCGGGGTTCTATTCATAAAGCGCCGAGTGACCCGACCACGTGTTGCGAGAGTGTAACGCGGGTTCCGCCGCTTGTTTCATTTCAACTTTCGGGTCAATCCATTCAATTTCATTCGCATTGAGTCGGCGCTAACTTGCAAGTTTTTCTCATTTTACAAAAACTTTTAGTATTTTCCCAAAGAATCATAACGATTTGCCATTCGAAATAACTGGGCAAATATTCGATTTCCCGTTGTTAGTTGAAGTCGTCGAGAGTTTCGCACTTTCACTCCTTCTACGAACAAATTGAACTTCCTTTTTCCTCTCTTCGACTGCTTTTCTCAGTTGTAAATCAGAGTAGTAAAGCGGCCAGAAGGCAAACACCATTTAGCCAACTGTCATTCGCCCACTTCATAAAGCAGCGCTGTTTGTGTGTATATTGAACCTGTCAAAACAATTCAATGGTTGCCCCCGTTCAATTCATCGGTTCCCAGAATTATAAACCTTTGTACTTTTTTCTTTTGTTCGATTTCTTTCTCTCCTTCTCGCACGTCCTCTCGAGAAAAGCGTCGAAGCCGATAATTGGTTCTACAGACCCATGCTCTACTCACGGTACACTAATCCATCGGCCACTTCCTCCGGATGTTCCACTTTTCAAATGCGATGGGTTTCATCGGCATTAAGAGCTTGTAATACCAGTAGAAACGAAGAAGCTAATAATATTGAAAACCAATTTGTTGTTATCTCATTTAAAATCGGTTTTGTTTTCAGATGACAAATCCGAGGACACGGCGTCAGACATCTCCTCGTCGTCTTCTTCGACTGTTCGCTCTTCTGCGCCGCTGAAACCACCAACCACTTATTCGCCGTCATATACGTCAAATTCTTCTCTCAATTCTCTAAATTCAGTCTCACTTTCCTCGAAATACGTCGAGGAGAAGACGAAAACTTCCCAACAACAACAACAACAACAGCCAATCCACTCGATGGCGCCCTCTAACTCACTTTCCGGACTGCTTTCTCCACGTGAGAAACCGTACGGAGATGACGTGACGATTTTGAAATCGGTTAGTTTGAAAGTGCGCCGTAAACAGAATCCAATCCTTCTCCGGATCTGATCTCTTTCCCGAGACGATGTTTGACTTTGCCGTGTTCTTGCTTGATCCGATTCCTCGCATAGATTTCGTGTTGCAATGCTTCCACCAATTTCAGGAGCCCACTAATGAGTCTCAAAAGCCCGCTGAGCATTCCGCAACTAACATCATTGCTCTAAAGGTAAAGTGTGATTATTCCTCTTTTCTAACTGTTCAGAAATAGTCCAACTGTTCTTGTTTCAGGATGAATCAGACGACAACTCAGATGGAGATAGTAACGATGGAAATGGATCCTACGATATCACACCAATGCGACCCAACTCCCTCGTTGTAAGATTTCTGTACCCGTCCCCAGTTCATCCAAACACTTTTAGTTCACTCGATTGGCAAATGAGGAAGAGATGGGAGGCGATGGAAACATGATCAGCCGTAGTCTCTTGTCCCTCGTGGCAGAAGAAGACTTGCCGGATTTCCTGGTTGCACTCAACGAGAAGCCCATCCGATACGTCGTTGTCGAGGAATCGGAGAAACCGAGCACATCGAGCATTCTTCGATCTCGCGACGTCAAGAAAGAGGAAAAAGCTCCCAGGGTACGAAGGCGTGGTGATCACTCAATCACGAAACATATCTGAATATTTTAGGGAACGACAAGAATACGTTTCTGCACCGAAAATCCGATGGCTTATGCCTACCTAGATGAAATCACAGCTACCCGCGCCCTTCAATGGGACGACGGGACGGTCATCGAGTACTCCTACTTCAAGGATTTGGAGGCTGCAGAGGAGGCTGCCATTCGAAACGGCGATCGTGACCCAACTCTCTCGCTAATTGAGCAGTGGGAACAACAAATCGCCAACGACAATAGTTAGTTGACCCGTGAGAAGTGTGCACTTCAAATTGCAAATTTTCAGTTCGACCATTAACACACGAGTCGACGTTTGCGGAAAGTCGACTAGAATCTTCTGTCGTGTAAGTTGTGCTTTCCGGCAGACAATAAAGACTTTTTATGGTTATGTCTTTCAGGAGCTCTGCATATTGATGTGGCCGGATCTCATCTTCCTGAAATTACTTCTAACGTCTGTCAAATTATACTCACTACAACTTTTTATTGGTCATTGAAACCATCCATTTCAAACAAGAACCCCAATCCGTTTTCAAGAATTCGTCGAACATTCAAATATTTCTATCGGTGCGATATTCGCGCTTCTTATTTAACCCAATGTTTCTTTCCATTTCCTATTTCCTTTTTTGCATCTTTTTCAAAGCAAAGAAAATATTCAAGATTTATTTTGAATGAATTTTTATGTGATACTCGAGTATTTCACACGTTTCCATGGTTATTTCTCGACTCAACGAGCATGTGATTCTTCGCGAATTCTCGTTTCGTGACGTTCTCACACATCTCATTTTTTCTTCCAATTTCTGCCCAGAACAGAAAAGCAATTTTGCATTTTGTCTTCTGCGCACACCGTATGCTTCTCCGTGAGTGATGTGACACACCACCTCGTCCGTCAAGACGCCGTTCTGTTCCCGCCTTCATTTCCCCTCATTCTGCGCCTCCATTCGACATCCATCACAAAAACTGCACTGGGCGGCTCGTCCGCATCGTCTCGTCTTAATTCCCAGTATCTCCTCTCTCCTCACTTTTCTTCTTCGGAGCCCCGCCGGCTCCTGCTGGCGTCCAAACGATTTGTGTGGGGCTGTGGTGGTGCCCGCGGCTGGCAGAGCCATCCGTTTTGAATCCGGAGGACACTCGGTCGGGAGCTGGGTAGAAGAAATGCGGAGGTAGGAAGAGAAGAAAACACGTCTGCCTCTGCTTTTTCTTATTAACTTCCATCCTCTCGCTTTCTCTCTTACGAATGCACTGCCAGAACTCCGATCCCAAACTCTTTCTTCTCACTCGCTACCCCCCCCCCTTTCTTTTCATCAACTTTTTCTCATCTCTCGGCTTGCTTACTGAGTGGTACTGCTTTTCTCACGAATTGGGATCGCTTAGTTTTTTTCACAAGTCGCCATTACAGAATGCCGCCACAGCAACCGGTCGAGGAAATCGTGAAAGTCGAGGCGGGACCGGTAGTTCCGCGTCGTGTTCCGCTTCTTCTGCGCGTGCTCCGTGCCGAGTGAGCACCTAGTTGGCTTTACTTTTTTCATCCCACAAGTTTTCAGAATTCTCCGTCGTCATCGTCTGATGGTCAACGGCGAGCAAGGGTAATCAGTTTTTTGTGATATTTGAGCACCTAGTTGGCTTTACTTTTTTCATCCCACAAGTTTTCAGAATTCTCCGTCGTCATCGTCTGATGGTCAACGGCGAGCAAGGGTAATCAGTTTTTTGTGATATTTAACAACACTTGACTGATTTCTTAACTCTCAAACTCGTGACATGACATACACACGTTTTCTCGTGTAGTCGCTTATTCAGTAGTTCTTAGCCCACTACATTTTGTTGGTTTGGTCTCTCCAGTTTCTTCCAATTACGAAAATGGATGAAGGAGCAGGGGGCCATGTGCGGGATGCTCTTTTTTTTGCCAATTCCAGCGCGCTTCTTCCTTGCAAATTAATGGGTGGCCTCGCGAATGATCTCGTGCTTTTAGGGTAGAGGAGGACGAGGTCGCTCGCGAGCGGGAGCGCCGAATGCCGCTTCTCATCCGCCTCTTCTTGGGTCCCAACATTGCTCGGTAAGCTGCCGAGGGCATTGCGGAATAGTTTTCTGGTAACAGGGTTCTCAGGGACCGACGCGAGGAGCGCGAACAGCGGGCTGCCGAGGAGCAGAGACGCGAAGAAGAGCGCGCTGCTCGTGAAGGAGCTCCGAACTCGAACGACCACGACTCGGCGGAGCAGCCCGACGGATCGAACAATGGCTCCCGCTAAGAAAGCGGGCCCAGCGGTTTGATTAATAACCTTATTCCCCACTTCTCACAGAGAACCTCCATTAATTAACCATTGCTTCTCGAACCCCTACCACCAAAAACAACACCAATATTTCATGTTCAATAACCATCGTCATCTTTGGAATCCATGCTTCCTGTAAACATCTGTAAACATTCCAACCAGCATTCCCAAAATTGTCCTAATTTTTCTCTTTTCGTATTTCATCCAAACGTTTTTATTTAAGGAATGTGAATTTGATTAAATGTCAGAAATAAAGCAGTGAATACCCTCCCAAAAACGAGAACCTCTTCAGAAAGCACTCATCAGAACGATGGTGAGAAACAAAGTGAACAGGGAACGAGATTTGGCAGAATTGAGTTTGCATTGCGGCAAGAGAGCCTTCGTCGGTCGTGTGATCATCTCGCGAACCAGTTGCCATGCGCGGTAACCACATTCGTATCTTATCGGGTACTTCACGCAGTCGATATAGTTTCGCATTGCTCTGAATATCACAGAGTTCACCAGGTTTTATGAGATGACGTTAAATACCCGCAAACGGCTGCGTCGTTTGCTCCTGAGACCATCGATTGTGTTTCGGAAACTTTCCTTGTGTCCGAGACCAGTTCCGCTTGGCATTGCATCATTTCGGATCGGGTAAGTGTCTTTGTGAAGCACTCAAAGTTACGGACCATTTCTGAAAAACGTAAAGTACAACAGAAAACCATTTTAGACCGTTGTTCACCTCCATATCCATCTCGGCATAAGAAATCGAGAATCTTGATGGCCGCGTCGTAGTTGAATCGTGCGCTGTCGGCTGCGAAGCAAACGTCTTTGTAAGGTTCGATGCACACATCAAACAGGAAAAAGTTACTAAATGAAACAAGTTGGGAAAGTTTCGAAATATTTGGAAGCTTACTCGCAAACTTCAGCAAAATATGTTTTGGTTCGGAACATGAAACCCTCCCAGCCCAGATAATGAGAGTTTTCGGAAATGGCGCCCATTTTGTACAGTGGGTCGGCACACTCCTTCACTCTGAAAAATCGAAAAATTCAGTTCAAGTTTTGATTTTGTGTCAACTTCTCCTGTTCCAGCTCTCCGCAATGTGTTGGCTGATAAAGAGAAACGTTAGCAGGGCGTTCGAATTCTTCCTCGGACTGCAACTCAATAACTAGAAAGTGTTTTTCTTTCTTATTACTCACATTGTACTCGTAATATCCCATTGTGTGATCGACATACTCCGCAGCCTGCTGAACAGTGGGTGGTGGAAACTTGAATTGTCCGAAACATGGGCTAGCATACAGTGAAGCAATAAGGAGCACAGAGAACATGCCGAATCACGCAATAATGAGGAATGATAATGATGGACGAATATGCACGTTCGGTGGCTGTTTGCGTGCGCGCGCTCATGACAGAACCCATCAAAATGTCGTCAGGTTGGCTTCGGTGAGAGCTGTACGTATTTGGATTGAATAATAATTCGCGCGCCGAGATTTGTACTGTTTGATGTTTCAAGTGCGCTTTTGATTTTGTCGTTCCCGTTCCAATACAAACTACACACCTTACGAACAGTCGGAGACACGCGAGACTGATCATCGGAACTTCATCGAACAAATCAGAACTCCTGTCGAAGCACGTGCCGTTCTTTTCCGCCTCACATCATTTCTCGTAGTTGGCTGAATAATTCAGACATTGGGGGCTCGTTCGTTCTCGAGTTTCGCCCATTGTTTCCAGTTTGCTAATGCGTTCACTGTTGCGCCGCACACTCGCTGTGCGTCATATAACTTCATTAGCGAATTCCACTCAAGACGAGACGAAACGTGGTTGGGGCCGTGCAAACACAAAAAACCTGCATCATCAGTGTTGGCAAACCCGAGTTCTCTCTTGAATATTGGATTGTTTGGGATGCATTAGGGAAAACAAGGTTGTCCAATAGGTGTAGATACATTTCTCTGCATCTTGAGGCCTGTTCTTCTTTTCGTTTCTTTTTGTCCTTTTCATTTGAGCAAAGTGCTCTCTTTTGAAACTTGAAACAAAAACTAGATTGAATTGTGGGGTTTAGGAGTCAAAAAAGAAGAAAGCAAGAAGAAGAAGTTGAAGAATAAGGGCGTGAGAACTTTTTTTGTCTGTTGTCTACTAGTATGCAGTCGCTTCTTCAACTGCGTCCCCCCGCATATTCCCTTCCTTTCCCGTCTCCCGAAACATGCTCGGTCATGGGAACAGTGGGTTTGTCGAGTTTCCCGAACACCGGTCGCAGGCACAGAAGGGTGAGTTCTTTAGTTGATAGGACGAATTAATAATGGGGGGAGAAGTCAACAAGAAGCGGCTGTGCTTATGGGTACTTCTCGTTCATCAAGTCAACAGTAGGCCACAGAAAAACAGAGAACAAATTGATGTACAGAGACAAACAGTGCGCCTGAGGTTACACAATCCACTTTTGATCAGTTACCAACCATTCTTTCTCTCCTCTTTTTCTGTAGTTTGGTTCATTGAAAACCGTTCCATCACTTTTTTCCCACAAACCTAAAGTTTCTAAATCTGAATTTGTTCTTGCTACAAAAAAATAGGAAATTCGATCGTTTTCACCTTCCACTTTCATCTATTTGATCTACACTTTCCCGAGGTTTACAAGAAACTGCACGTAGAGTTCTTCACTACAGTTTTGTGTGTTTGAGTACAAAAAGTGCACCCGTTTTGTAGTTTCTTTTCTGCAATTTTCGCATGAAAAAGTGTAGCATGAATCAGGAAAACGGATATTGTCAACTCGGAACGTCTCTCGAAATTGAGAAGATCTCGTTTTCGTTCAATTTCAGCGTCTCAAGTGTGCCGTCTGGCACAACAAGAACCCATAGCGGATTCACGCTTTTCAGCGTTTGTTTTTGGCCACCCTTTCCTCACTGGTTTCCTCAGTTTTCCTTCTTTCTTCCTGGAACTTTTCTTTGTCTCCAACTTGAAGAATCTGAGCCAAGTGGAGTGAATTTCCGAAAAAAAGCAGGAACCGTGCGCAAGGGTTCCCAGAAGAGAAAAGCGACGAGTAAGAATGTAAAGAGAGTGGAGCCCACTTTTGTCTCTCACTTGACGGCGGCCTCGCTCATTTTTGATCGTTGTAACTCAACTTGTCAAGCTATGCATTCGGCTCGTCGCGATATGGACCATAAACTACTTCTCTCGCCCACGTTCTCTTTCCTTCTTCTCCAGTAGAGTTGATTTTCCGCCGCATCACATCATGCCGGGGGAGTGTCTAGTGTTTATCTCACTCAAGTTCAGATTGTTTCCCCCGAGCTCGATTTGTTTTGACTAATATGAATGACCCCACAAACGACAAGTTCGTTTCCCATAGTTTCTAGTCTCTGATCTATTTCTGTCAGCAACTTGCAAAACCCCATTTTCTGCCCACTTTCCAAAGTATTCTTGACCAAAAACGTGCAATTGGCATGTTTCAATTCTATTTCCGCCAATTAGGATCCCTTCAGCGAGAAGTGCGAGTCAAAAGTCGCCGGGTAATAATAAACAGATTTTTACGGCGGCAGCTGTTCAGATCGCGAGCAAATGTGCCACAATTTGACTTGTCTTGGCTCCAGAAGCTGGTGATGAGGTCCATATGATGCGTGTACTCTTGCGCTTTTATTTCTGCTTCCCGCGTACCCTCTGATGAAAAGAAAGAAAATGAAATGTGTTGTGTTATTCAATGATTGAAACAAGAATCCTCTCTTTTTTTCTCCCGTCTACCAGTTGCAGCAAAGAAAAACACACACACACAAACTTTCTTTGAAACTTTGGTTTTTTCCTTCTATCACTGTTCGGATCGCCGGAAGCAATCCGTCTCTTGTGTGGTCCTTCGTTTGAATGTGTTTATCTCGAAGAATGCGACGGAATTCAAATATTCTATTGCCCACTTTCATTTCCGTTTCATACGACGGTGTCCACAAATCAGGAGAATCCCTAGAAATAGTCTATTACCCCCGGCGGTCGTCGCGTGCTAAAAATATCCTATGTCAATTTCAGGGGGGTTTCAAAAAAGAAACGGACGAAAGGAGGCAAAGAAGGAAGCCTTTTGTTTCACAACGAATCTTGAATGTCACGGCAAAAAAATGAGCGTTTAGAAGCCTTTTCTTTTCGGAATTAGTACATCTGTTTCTCCCCTCACTTTGGTATACATGCCTAAGATAGTGTTCGTGTTGCCGAGTGACGTCTTTCTTATGAATTTCTGACAAGACCATGAGTTCACTCTAATGGCAGTTTCTACTTGGCGAGAAACGCGTTTCGCCGCCCAAGCCCTGGTTGTCTGCCTTCTTATAATTGGGATTATGCCACTGGCCGAGCTCACTCCCTCTTTTTCTCTCCATTTCTTTTATTACCTCTCATTTTCCAAGAGAAACTATTATTCCGTCCCTACTCCCGATAGTGGCACACCCCCATACACACAATGCTCATTTCGCAGCGGCACTCGTTGACCCCTCAAATAGCCGCCAATTCATCTCGATTCGTCAAGTGAGCCTTAGGGCGGTGCCACTGGTCAAGTAGCGGCTAGAAGTATCATTTCATCATTGTTACGCGAGTAAGCCTTTGTATTCTTCCTTTTCTTTCTCTATTCAGCTCGACATATTTCGCGTCTGCAAACTTCTGCAAACGGCAGGAATCTTGCCCTTCCGATTGTTCCGTTCCGTTTTGTCGGCAAGAGTGTACATAAAGTGCGAGCTATCCGAAAGCTTCTCTCCTCCTCGCTAATCCCGTGGTTTGTAACACCTCCTGACTGAAAGTATATCAGATTTTGAATTGATCGTTCAATGGTTCCTCGGCGCGATTCATTCTTTCATTTCCTCTGTCTAATGTTTACACAAAGAACTAATTTGCTGGTCAGAAAATAATCTGGCGCCCGTGGCGTCTTTTCGCGAGAAGTGGCCCTGAGGAGGAGGAGGCGGCGGCTAAGGCTCGAAGTGCCTCATAAACGATCTGCAATTCGACACTCGCCTCCCCCTTCTTTTTTCCATCTTCTTCTTCTTCTTCTTTTTTTATTCTTCTTCTCCCAGTCTGAGGGTGTCGTTCAACAATGTCTTCCAACTTTCCGCTTTTATTTTTGAGAAAAATTCGACATGTTTTTTTTTCGGCTCGTGTCTTTTCTCTATGGGTGGAGAGCTCGTATTTTGAATATCAGGCTTATTTTCGTAACGAGAGAAAGGGAAAAGAGAGGGAATCGAGAAAGAAAAAAAAAGAGAGGAAGGGAAGGGAGAAACAACGAGGAAATTTTTGATGTTGGTGGTCCTCGGGTCCACGCAATTCAAAACCCCATTCGAAAAACCTCGCTCCGTCATTTCGGACGGAACGGCATTAAACGAACGGAACCACATTCGCTTATGACTTTTGCCTGCTTGTTTTCCGACTCGACAGGACTAGAAACCTCCCGGCAAGTGATTGACTTTCGTTCCGCATTCGGCTAGTTCCTTTTCCGTGTCAGGTCGCTGCCGCCGTTTAACAAGCGCCTGCTCACCGACCTTCTTGCACCCTAGTCTTCATGCTTCAATAATTATTTTTTTGGAAATGTACATGGAGCGACCAGGGCGGAAGCTGCCTGCCCGGTCACGTTTTTTGACATTTTTTGGTGGGAGGAGAGGCGGGGCGAAATAGAGGCCAAGAAAGCTGTGGTAGGTCCACAGATCTTATGTTGAGTGTGGGTGTAGGTACAGAGTGCGTGTGGTTCGAAGCAAAACGTTTTTGGTTTGTTCATGAGGAATGAAATAGTTTTAATTTATTCCAATTCAAGCGCAGAAATAAAAACACCGTTAGGATTTGAACCTGGGGAATTGAATATGCAAGAAATGAGCAAAAAAGCCATTACTAGTCGAGTGACGCCAACGAATAAGTTCTCGTTTCTAATTTCTGTATCCGACGGGGGGCTACAAAATCATTTCGCGGCGGTGAAAAATAAGCAAATCTGAGCAGCAACCGCGCCACAGCTACGGAAATAGGAACCAGGCGTGTTTCTCTTTGTGCTCCCCCTCATTGTATATCCCACTATTTCCTGATTCATCTCCTCTCCACTCGTGTTTACTCACCGCTTCGTTGTCTTTTCTGTTCTGGTCCGGACAACGCACGTCTGGCCCCGTCCAGATGACGCATCCTTCTTCGTGGCGCCTTAATGTATACGCCCCGACAATCGGTGCCTTTTCTTATTTTTAGAGGTTTGGATGATTCCGTGATTCCAGAATTCAATAATGTCGCTGCCGAAATGTACGTTTACGCGTGTGTTTGTGGGAGATGTATATGTGTATGTGCGTTTGTAGCCCTCAATGCAAATAGTCCAGAAAGTTTACTTCGCGGGTCCCTCCCCAATAGTTTCAAAACGCCTAATTTCTTCGCCCCGCACCGACATGCACACTGCTTTTGTTCCTTCGTTTCTTCCTTGTTTCTCCTCTTTTTCTTCCCTTCACCACCTCACTCCGCATGAATTTTTAGCCAGTCGCAAAGTAGGGGGGCCACGTTCACGCCCCGCCTCCTGAATATTTCACATTATGTCTTTTGAAGGAAAGACTAGTAGGTCATATCCAATTGAACAACCGCTCACACCTTGCGTTGTGTTGCAAAAACATTCACACATTTTCTATTCCAGGGATCAGCTAAGAAACTGAGAAAAGTCCCCACTCCGCATAAATTACCGCGTTTTTTTGGTATTTCCGGCTGACGTCTTCTAAAAAACGCGCAACGTCTTCGCTTAATGATTAGAAAACTAGAGGAAGACACAAGAAACAGCGTCCCTCGCATCATTCTCTTTGCTGGTCAAATTTCCAACAACATCTTCGCGTTCTTCTCAAATTCGCTGTACTTTTTCTCCCTTTCAGTGCCAACGTCTAATCCGTTTTTAACTACTTTTCGACGCTTGCTCTTTTAATCGCCTTCAAAACGGTGACAGCGTTTTGGTGAAGTTGGTCGAGAAGTTTCTAGAAGACGTTAAAAACAAAAAACAGCCGCCAAAGTTGAGGAAAATTTCCTAATCAAGTTAAAAGTGTGGAGGATTGAATCAACAGAAGAATGCAGAAGTAGAGCAGCTGAAAAAGCAACTATTGCTTGCTTCGGTCGTTCGTTCTCGAGTCGCCTTCCTCTAACTTGTGCTAATCTTCATACATAATTGTTTTCTCTCTTTGTCCACGTAATAGATTGTGCTGAAAGGCGGATCTATGTTCGCCCCCTTCTCCGTGCGGAAGATCTCTCAAATCTTCCCCGATTATCTCCAACTGTACGAGGAAGCAATCAAAGAGAGAGCTTTCCACTTGCATTCCGCACTTTTTGCACAGTTTAACGAGTTGACCCCATTTCGAGAATGAGTTCTTCCATTCAAAGTCACTCAACGGATTACAGTAGTAGCGGCGAGGGTTGTCGTTGTTTTACGATGCACCTAGAAGCATGATACCCATTAGTCGGAATGCGTCCTGCGCATCCTTTTTTCCTTTCTGCACATTCCTCTTTAACCCCATTCGTCTTGCATCCCCACTGACGAAAGTACGAGCTCTTCGGAGTCGCTCACGAAATGAGCTTTTGTCGGGTCCATATTTCATCGCTTCCTTTCGCTGGAATCGCCCCGCAGCCCGTGCAAGCTCGGTTCAATAGAACGCACATATCCTCTGGCACATAGTTCTTTTCACTCACTCATGTGTGTTTGTGTGTATGCTCCACGCCATCCCACAAAACGGCTGTTTTCTTTTATTTCCCTTGTTTCCCCCAATGAAACTGCCCATTCATGAACACGAGAAGAAAGCGAAACGTTTCAATTCTTCTCGAGTCGCAACGTTTCTGCTTTGAGTTTTGAGTGGCATCCTTTAAGACAGTGGAACTGGAACGATAGGTTTTTTTTTAGATATGTGGCTTGTCATTCTCTGCTTTGTCCTCCCGGCAATCATATTCTCGATTTTCGCTCTCGTCGCGTGGCTCCGTGTGTTGCAGCTCAACTATAGGTAAGTAGATGGATGTCAAGGGCCAAAAGTCCAGAGACAAATGACTGACAATCTCGAGACCGCTTTCTTGGCCTGTTCCAAAATAGCCTCAGATTATTCCCACGAGGCAAGATGTCAAAAGATAAACTGCTGGCCCGGTATGGTCAAAGGCCATGCGTTTCGTGACGACACCAGTTGCCAATAAGCTTAACGAACTCTCATGGGCTGTTGTCTCCTTTTTTTCTGGCGTCTAACTAAGGCAATTAGTGCGCGAGAAGAGAAAGTATCCAGACACTCAATGAACTTTCATTATTTCAGAAGGCGACTCGCTGCCGAAGCAGCTGACCGAGAGGCGAAGAAGAAGGCTTCGCAGCTGGAGAGCCTCATCACAAAGTTTGTTTCTGTACTTGCACCGATTCTTTAGTTGAAGGTATTCTTGTAGGAAAGACGGCAAAGTCATTTGCCATATCCCGATCCAAGTGGAGGACATCGAGACAGGAGCCATGTTCCTGTACAACTCGGACGAGAACCTGGCGTCCATCGGGGAGGAAGCCAAGGAGCTACTCGTTGACCAGCACGCCGTTTGAAATTAGCCACTTCTTACTCTGTCCTCGACATGCTTTCTCATATCAACGCTTCTCCAGAAAACCTTCCACTTCAAACAAAACGCTTTTCTCTCCCTCTCTCGTTTCTCTTTTTCACAGTCATCATACGATTCCTCTAATTTCACATTCCCTGTGATCTCCAACGCTGGTATAAGCAGCATGCGTTTTTGATACACACACACACAAACCCGGCCAGTCATTGTATTTCCTAGATCACTCATCGCTCCAATTAAGCTAACCGCTTGTAAATTTCCCTCCACTATCAACAATCTTTTTGTTTCGTTCCTCCCCTTTCCACATCAAGTTTCGCAATGACGTATTTTTTGTATAATAAAGAATTGACAATTCTAACTTTATATATGCAAGGATTGATTACAGAAGGTTCAGAAAACTGATTAGTGGTAGAGCTTGTTCTGCCAGAGAGTGATCGCCCATCCGGGGAGGTTGACCCAAGTCGGACACCAGTTGGCCAACGAATGGTATCCGCTGAGTTGAAGGAGCCCGCGGAGAGCTCGCAAGTTGGTTGGAACCGATCCTGGAAGACGAGGAGCTAACTGACTTTTCACTTTCACTGGATGACTTCTTTTCGGAATTGACTGGTTTTAGCCGAACAGAGAGGAAACCAGAGAAAAATAAATGCGGCTCTTTTCACGGGCTTTCGCATTCAAAATTGGTTTTCAAGTGTGTGGAGACGTGGGATGCGCTTCGAAAAGTGACGATTGAATGTCTGAGTGCCTCTTCTCACCATCAATATCTTTGAAGTTGTAGTAGTTGCCCATGTCAGTCGAGATCAAAATTGAGCCGTTCCACATCTTTCTCTTTGGGTCCTTTGCAATCGCCACAACAGCCTTTCCGCTGTACTCGATGGATTCTCCGTTCAAGAAGAGTTTGTTCTCGGTCTTAAATGAATACGATATTGGCTCAATCCTGTCAGTCCGTTCATACTTCTCCCCATGATCCTTCGGACGCTTTCAACATTCCAGTTATCAACTCGGTTTTGACGGCAGTGGGCCAAAGCGAGAGAACGGTGATGTCGGTGTCACGGAGTTCGTGTGCAATATCGGAAGACATGCGATCCATTGCACTCTTTCCAACCCCATAGGCCACATTGAACAGATACCTGCAGAAACAACAGACATTGCAGATTTCTGAGCCGATCGCCCACATAATGCCACCGAGGGAGCTGATGTTGACAATGAGCCCTTTCATTCCGTTCTCTTTCATGATCCGGGTGCCGTAAACACAGCAGTAATATTGGTTGCGAAGGCCAACATTGTTGACGTCATCCCAGATCTCCGGATCTCTCTCGAAGAACTTCCGACTGTCTCCCGTACCGCACGACTGCAAAATAAGAAAATATTGGGGATAGAGGAAGATTTTCAAATCACCGTAACAGCCGAAAACGCATTGTTGACCAAGATGTCGAGCTGGTTGTTGGTGACCTGGGCGATCTCCTTGAAAAAATCTTCCACTTCCTTGGTGTCTCCATGGTTGACGTAGTACACGTGGCAAGTTGCCCCACGCTTACGGCATTCCTCGGCGGTTCCTTCGAGAGTCGGAAGATGAGTCATCTGCGAGGAAAGACTCTGTGCCGGTCGTCTTCCAGTAATGAAGAGAGTGCACCCGGCTTCAGCTAGCTGGAGAGCGATACCTAAAAAGAACGGAATGATTTGGACGCTCATGTCAATAAGAACCAACCTCTTCCGCATCCTCGGGAGGCTCCGGTGACAACGGCGAATTTTCCTTTCAGAGACATCTCGAAGGCAGAATCGCTTGACGATGTTTGTGCAGTCGTTGGTCTCGTCTTTTATAGGAAACCGTCTAGGTGTGAACTTGGTATCAATTTCCTTCTAAGTACACTGTTTCACTTTCTTCTGCGAAAGTGCAGCCATTTTGTTTGATTGATTGACGTCCGCCTGATGTTGTTCGGTGCGCCATCGGCACTGTTTGATGATTATATCAATTTGCAAAAACTGAAAACGGCGTCGGAAAAGTGCAAAAATGTCATGTCGCGATGTTTAATCTTCGTTTCGTGATTCTAAAAAGGGAGTGTTTGTGAGAGGTGAATAATGGAAAGCAGACAGGTGAAAAAGTCTTAAACTAATTTATTTCTGCAAAACTTGCAGACATCAAAACGTCCTTGAGGGATACTTGAGGAAAAACAGAAGGGAAGCAAAACATATTAAAACGATTTGATTTCCGGGTTACGGTAGGAATATGCACACATAAATCAATGGCGAAATTCGACCGTTTTTCCACGTGCCTCAAGATAATGGGACTTGGATTGGAACCGAAGTATACGGCAAAAAATGTATTGGGATGCGCGACCCAATCGAATGTAATAATTGACGTGCGAGATAGTGCCGGATGCCGTACGCGACTCAGAACATGAGACAAAAACCGGAAACGAACTGTGTGCGACTGAGATTTTCGAGGAGTTTGTCCCAATTTTCTGTACCGATCTTTTGTTAAACTCTGCCGCTTGGTCCAACCGCAAATCCGATCCGTTTTAATCAACGGTATAAATGCAGCACTGACTCACTTGTTCAGGTTTTGGTGGGCGAGAAAGAATAATAACAACTGTTGCCGATGATGGTAATCGCCTATTTTTTGATGACATTATATCGGTTCGGGTGCGAGCTGACATCCTTTTTCATAACCAAACATTCGGTTTTCATTCGATTGTTCGATACAAATGTAGCTCTGGTTCTGACGAGCGCGTTTTTTTTCGTTTACTCCAAGGTTCGGCAAGTTATTTTCGGTTTAAAACTGTGAATGGTTTGAACTTCAAGTCCCCAGCGCCGGATTTCCTCTTCTCTGTTTTAGTCCTTATACACATCCCATAAAATTGAGAGATTTCGTTCACCACTCTTATTAGCAAAAAGAGTGCGCTCTAAAAGTTTATAGTCCGTAAAAATCCTTTCATCGAAATTGGAATTCGTCATACGGTACATAATAAGAGAGAGTGCCTCTAAACTTTTTTCTCGAATCGGACTCATCAAACTTTGATGACTCCCAGAAAAAAGAAAAGGGTCAATTTAATCAAATTGAGTTCTCGTTTCCACATTTCAACTTGAAAACCAGCACAGATCAGCACCAAACAAGTCCAAATTATCGGTTCAAACCGTTCTTTTTCATATATCAATTTCCAAACAGTCGTTTTTTTTTGCCGACCAAATTTTAATAGACGCCGAGTGTAGAGGTGTGCCACCTATTATATTTTCCGGTTCGGCTTTCCTACCGCCTCAATTCAGTTCGGTATTAACCCCCACTCTCCAATTCAAGCGGCAAATTTTGGCGAACGCCCCAAATCGGATTTGAATCGAAAATATATATTAATAATTCTTCTATTACTATAGAATTCGAAAATCGCAAAAGAGCGTTGGGGGTCACTGTGTTCTGACACACCGACACGACGCGCCCAATTTTCGAAAGTCAACATCTGAAAGTAGATGTGAATCTCTCTGTTCCTCTCTCTCTCTCTCTTCCCTTTCTGATTATGTACAATCACCGAGTACTGGTGATCCCTGATTTTCATTCCTCTTCTCATTCTTACGGGTAATAGAAGCATTGTTATCTGAACCATTTGATTACAAGACACATTTAGACACCACTTCATGTTGGGTGCTAAAGTTGGCGATGAAACCGAACCGCCATCTCACAAAAGAAGCATTGTCTCCTGGACTAGTGAGTTCCTTACATTCTCATAGTTTGTTGTTAACTTTCTTTTACTTTCAGGCACACCTACGACTCACAGAGTGAAGTACTACATAACATGTAGTTTCCTCATTTCACTCATCCTCCTCGTACTGTTCATCTATGTTTGTGCTCTGGCCAACATGTCTACAGCGTTCGGATTACTGGGCAGTAGAGGATTAGGTCTGTTAAAAACCTCTTGTTTTCATTTTACTTTCACTTGTCCACTTCAAAAAATGAGTGTTCGAGAGAGAGGAGCGTTTATACGGAAGTTAATAACTGCGCACTTTCGAACGTTTAGAGTGGTGAACAGAAACGGTTGAACAACCTCACGCTCTTTCAGGAAAGGCCATTCAGGAATCCCCACTGATCAATGATCCGATATCCGCGGTGGTGGTTGGAATGTTGGCCACCGTTGTGTTGCAGTCAGCAACTACGACCACCAACATTTTAGTGACGATGGTTGCTGCGAACAGTACGAATGACACCTTCTTTCAAACCGTGTATGATGTTTTGCAGTGATAACTGTCCACGATGCGATTCCCGTAATGATTGGAAGCGAACTTGGATCGTCGTTAGTGAACGCAATGGTTTCTCTGGCTTACTCCGGAAAACCAGAACAGTGAGTCTCACTGGAACAGATGCGCAATCTTAACATTATGCTCTCAGATTTCGTCGCGCTTTTGCCGCTGCGATTCTCGGCGATGTTTTCAATATATGCGGCCTTTTTGTCATCTTTCCCATGGAAATGTTCACAGGACTGATCGAGAAAGTCTCCTGGTGGATTGTAGACCCTCTCATTTCCGAACAAGGACTGAGCTTCAAAACATTGGAACTGCTGACGGATCCTATCAACCAAATCATCCTTCAGGTTTTGAAGTCATAATTTCTCATCCCAACCGGAAATTATATCAGGTGAACGAAGCCGAACTTCTCAACGCAACGATCCGCCCCGAGATGTTTGCGCCCGATCACTCATTTGTTCAACGCTGCAGTTTTCCGAACGAAACTCGCATTTATAACTGTAAGTGAGGATAAAAACAAAAAAAAAGTTCGGTGCCTCATGCTGGAATCGAACCAGCGACCTTCTGTTTACTAGACAGACGCTCTGCCACTGAGCCAATGAGGCGCATGAAAGCGTAGGAAACGCTGGCAAATATATAGAGGGGTCGCCAGCAATGCAAGCGTGGAGAAGCGAGGAGAGACGAGAGAGAAAACTGCAGGCCCGTACAACCATCTCTTCGCGTACACTTCTCTCTCCGACAAAAGCATCGGATGGATTGTGTTGTTTGTCTCAATCTTCTGCCTCGTCATGTGTCTCGTAGGAATTGTGTACCTCATCCAGGTGAAAAGTGAGAGAACTGGGGAAGAACCAACGAGTGTAACTTCAGAAACTGCTCGAAGGACACGCCGCCAACTACGTTCGCAGTCTGCTAGGGAAACAATGTCCAGGAATGTGGAAACCGTGTACTGGATATCTCGTGATGCTAGTTGGGCTAATAGTTACCATTCTGGTAGATCACACAATCCCAACTCTCAAGAAAAGGTAGTATTACTCAGATTCAATCCAACAGTATATTCTCGTCCTCCCTGACACCGTTGGTTGGAAGCGGAGTTGTGACTCTTGAGCAAATGTACCCTCTGGTTCTGGGAAGTAACATTGGTACTACATTCAGTGGAGTGCTCGCTGCTTTCTCAACAGATCCATCTAGATTCGAAAAGTACACTGTTTCCGGTGCTTACCAAACTAGTGTTTTGTTATTCAGAGCGCTTCATATGGCTATGTGCCAAGTGATCTACAACATCATCGGAACGTGTCTCTTCTACATTGTGCCATGCACAAGGAAATTTCCTGTTTATCTGTCAGTCAAATTGGGAAATCTCACTGATGAGGTGATTCGAGTCACGTGACTATTGTTCAATTGGTCTTTTCAGTACCGCTGGTTTATTGTTGTATTCATTCTCACCTTCTTCATTATCATTCCATTCACAATCATCGGACTCACTTTGCTTCCTGACAATGTCATCGTTATCGTCTTCATTGTCCTCCTTATCATCGGAATCGTTTGCTGCTTCATATGTGTACTCCAGGTGATTTTTGACTTTGTCGCTACTGCCGAACGCATTTTTTCTATTTTAAGAACAGCTGCATCGACTTCCTTCCAAAAGTATTGCAAGACTGGAAGTTTTTGCCCATCTGGATGCGATCTCTGGAATTCTACGACCCATTCATGTCGAAGATCTTCACGCGGCTCCCGTTGATTGGCGGCTTCTTCCAGAATGGCGGGTCCTACAGAAGACGAAATGCAAACGAAAACGGAACAACGGACAACGATATTGAGACAAAGGTGCAGAAACTGGTGCAACTCAGCGGGCAAACACAGGTCTGACCGACACTTCTACTTCCGGCCACACCACATATCCGATAAACTGCTCTGGTGATTATCTGTTTTTATCCTGTTGCATTCTAAACACCCACTCCTGCTGAATTTATATCGCATATCTTTGGAAAGCTCCTGAAAAAGTTTAGTCTCAACGTTTAGATTGGTTGAAGTCAACTGGTTTATTGTATGTTCATGTTCATGGTCTTGAAACAGCATTTCGAATCAAATGAATGATTATTCACACTTCGGTTGCTGGCGGGTTCTCGTACTCGACATCCGGGTCGACACGCGAGGAGATGCCTGAAACAGAAATACCTAGTGATTGACTATTCCTAGTGATATCTTACAGAGGAGGAAGGCGGAGACGAGAAGGATTCCGGTGCTGCTGACTGCCATCCAGAAAGACCACGAGAGGGTGTTCACGTCACTTCCCTGAACATAGTGACATCAATAACAAACTGTGAAATAATGTGGAGACTAACATAGTCATAGTGGTAGACATCGGTGAACTGGAGTTGTTGGAGAGTGAAGGTCTTTCCCTCGCGGTTGGCGTTCCAGTAGATCAAACATCCGGATCCGGAGAAGACTCCGGTGATGAAGATGAGAAGAGTGGTAGACGGCTTGCAGCGTTGGCAACAGAACGGTCCGAACAGAAGGACCGTCGCAGCGACCATGCAGGAAATGGCGAGAAACAGAGAAACAAACACTTCGAATGCTGCAAACACAGTTTCACATTCCCAATTTTTTTCGAAAGATGTTACTTTGTGTTGGAAGATGACGATACATGGATCTGTCAGAGTACATATCGTACCCATCCATAAAGTTTCTGAGTTGCTTGAACATGCTGCCCAACCGGAAATTACAGCTCCCATAATGACGAGTCGTGATGCATTGGCGGAGCACTCCGCGGTGCATTTGAAGGCCGTCTGAAATTAATGAGATTTCCGGGCTTCATTCATTCAAATCTCGCGGCTCCATCTATTCTTCCATACCCATTTGGTTGCGCGGTTGATGAATGGACCAGTAGTCCGAGACCAATGCGATGACCAACATCCCGGTGCCAATCAAAAGGAGCGTCCATGAGACCACCTCAAAACAGAATGAAAAGACTTTTGAAAGTAGGATCCGCCGAGACACACGAACCTGTAGACCGGTGAATTGCATAGCCATTATGCGAGCTGTTTGGTTTATCGCATTGCTCACAGCACTTTCTCAAGAAGATATGAATTAGGCGTTATTCGTGAGAAGAAGTCCAAAAAAGGAATAGAGAAAAAGAGCGATAAAAACGCGGCTCGCTCCCGAACAAGGTGCCGTAATTAGAGAAGGAAAATGCGGAAAGAGAAGGGCGGAGGCGTGCAGGAAGAGGGAGGAGCGAGGGGAGTACGAGCAGTTAACTAACAGCGATTCATAAATATGCATAGCGGCAAAGGGAGGCGGGCAGTGCTGTGGTCACTCAAGATTTGCTAGATTGACTTTTTGAGGCCCTAGCCGATGCAGTGGGGAATTGGAATTCGAAATAGAGATGAAACAATTAAATGCCAGGCGGAGAGAGGAATTGGTATGCGGATGACATTGCAAAGTTTTTGAGTGCTCAAATACACCTTGGAATTCACATCTGCTCGCTCACGACATACGAAAGCATACATATGTTTCAATGTCAGACTTCAATAAAACATTGCCTTTAAACGTTTTTCCCCTCTTCTTCGATGCTCGACAGAAGGAATGATGAAGTTATATGGGAAAAGTTCGCTTCTATCGGAGAAAAAGCCTGTTTAAAGTATTTGGAATATTAGATTAAGTGGCCACCAAAACGCAAATTTTTGCGGCGTGTTTGTAAACGAAAAACTCGAGTTCTTCACGTTCAGATAGCCATCCAAGTGTAAAACGAGCGGGAAAATTGACTAGGAGTCGCACTATTTTTCGAAATAAAGAGTGAAAGTGAAGCAACAGAAAAAAGTTCAGAACATGTGGAAACAATCTTATCCGTCACTAAATCTCGATGACTCCCCACGGAGACATGTTGCGAATAGAGAGCAAAAGTGGGTGGAAAAAACCGAGAGGCACGAGCGAAGATACCACACTTACACACATACATTCCCATGGACTCGCGTTTCGAACAAAAGACTTTGGCAAAGAAAACGAGACACCGACTGCAAAAACACCTCTTCGTAACCGGACGATGACTGACTCGAACTGGGAGCGAAAAATCGAGAAAGCTGGAAGCAAAAAGGAAGGAAAACAAAACGAAAGTCCACGACGTGCTTGCTATACAAGAAAATTGCACGCCCAGTACCACTACAATTTATGCGCTTCCGCAGCTCCGAGAGGTATAATTCAAGGCGGCGTGAAGACGAAATAGCATATTCCGTCGTTCCTCATCCCGAAACTGACATCTGCACACGGTCTCATTTCAAAGCCGACGCTAAACGAACCCGCCATTTTGAGAAGTCGGCCGTGAATCAAAAAGACGGATGTGTGGTTTCCTGGCGAAATTGGAAAAAGAGAAAAGGGGACGCTTGAGCAGCTCGGTGTGGAGACGAAGAGAGGCTCGTGCGTTGGCAGCTTCAATCAACAGAAGACCACCGAGTTTCAAAAAAAGATGATACATAATCCTTGAATGGACGTAAATAACATCACGGAAAAAAGACAGGAACAGGGTTTCTCTCAAAACTTTCAACAGGGTCGAGTCAAGAATCTATCTAGTTGGAAAATAGTCGATGCATGCTGTTCACAGCAAGAAGCAGCAAAACAGAAAGAAGCTGAAAAGGAAATTGGGAATGTGCAGTCTGTCTGTGGTCAGGCGGAGGGAAAATTGATATACATATAGACGGCCTCGCATCCGGCCAATCTGCTCACTTTTCACTCCTCAGCTCTAGAATGCTCTCTAATTAACAGTTGTTGCAGCGGTCCGGCACGGCTCAAATTCAGGCCGCTTCGACGGCGCTCGCCATCCAACGCCGTGTTTATTGTCGCCGAGAATATAAATAAGAGGTTATCCATTCGAAAAAAAGGCGTATTTCTGGGGAGCATGGAGATGACGCGAGACGGGAAGAGAAGGAACGAGCAAACGACCTCACGCATCGCTTCCCATTCAAACTGCAAGACTACTACTCCTTCTCATTTTTATTTTACATTGAACACACGACATTTGCCAGTTAGGGCTGAAAGCGGGAAGGAAATAGGCAATAGTTGTTAAAACCAGAAATGGGGACACCGAACGCTTTTAGAAGAGAGAAGGGCCAACTATTTACAAAAATACGGCCATCGGAAAAGTAGAATACACGTTTTTTTCACTTCAAGTACTCATCATGATATACTTTCGCAGCTCTAGTCGGTAGAAGCAGACGCCTTCTTGGAGCCTGTCAATGATTTCAGTAGGTTCCGGAGCGACGGTTTCGAATGACCGCGTTTGACGGGAGCCGAGCATCTGGAAAAGAAAGAGCACGCGTTTCTGATATTTCAGACGTTTGCTACCCGGGTGCTAACGAACACCCGTGTTTGTTCTGGCTACTTCTAGCTATTTCTATTTCGACACGGAGAATGAATAGTGCAAGGAAAAAGGAAAAACTTACTGGGCAATGACGGCAAAATCGTCAATGAGCTCCTCATCGAAGTCGACGTGGTCACCCTGAAAACAGTCGATTTGCATTCAATTTTAGTGAATAGTGACTCACTGCGAGCGGGTCTCTGGCGATCCCTTCGACGATCGTACCGATGATGCTTGGCGAGACAGTTGCAATGCTGGTCGAGAGGAAGTTGTGCAGCGAGACGTAGTAGATTTCGACCCAAGTCTTGTCGAAGTATTTACGGAACGGCTCCGAATCCTTCGCATGGTAGTTGTATGGAAACGCTGCAACATGTACTAATGCAAGCTGTTAAAAAATTTCAAGTATTCACTTACCGAACCAATCGGACCATTCAGGATTATTGACCGTCAACGAAGACATTTTGTGGAAGAACTCGTTGCACTTGGTGATGTTTCTTTTCTGGACGCATCGAACAAGAAACAGTCTATACGCACTGGCCTCGTAGCACTGAGCTTGTTTGATGCCATCGGCGTCGAGACTGTGAAAAACGCGCGCATTCCAGGACGCCCACATTGCGCACAGAGTTTCCACGTCGTGCTTATCGATCGCTTCCGTCATTTCGTCGATGCATCGATCCACCTTAAAACAAATCACCCTATTTTCTTCAAACTCTAGCGTTACCTGATAGTTTGCGTCCTTTGCAAGTGAGCATTCCTGATCGAATGCCTTTGAAGTGGTCACCATAGACCTCGCCGCCAAGTAGTCTCTGACAATTTCCTCCGTTGAATTCGGTACATGACTCATTTTGCGGAATCTGTAAAAGAACAAGGAGACGTACGGTTTTAAAGAAGAATCTACGCCGAGTAAACGAGTTTCGCCCTCCGACGTCGAAAGTGAAACGGGAGAAGGCCAATCAATTAGTTTATTCGACAACAACTTTTCAGAATGCGCTCTATCGCACTTACCGTTGTAAGTAAACACTACGGCACGTCGGAAACGTCCTAAACAACACAATTCCGCTCAAAACTTCTCATCAAACCGGGTATCTATGCTATAAATAGGCGAATTCCATAACTGATGCGTATTTTTTCGAAAAATAAGCATGTAAAACTTTAATATTCCGAAAAAACACATTGAATAAAGTGATTGCGCAGAAAAAATGGCTGTGGCGCTCCAAAAACAGTCCGTTTCCCGAAGAGAACAGTGTTGTCCAAAAGGAGTACACGGCGCATGGCCGAGAATCGTATACTCGGCCACCATGTGGTTAACGTCATGCGCGTGTCTAAGATGGTGCCAAAAACCGATAAAATATGTTTCAATAGCGGTATTCTCATCATTTCCGATGAGAAAAAAGAAAAATGCCTTATTTTCCATCAAATCTTGTGTCTTGTGTACGTTAGCTCCAGAAAATCCGGTCATAACCTCGTATCAAATTTCAGGCAACACTCGATTTGTTGGACATGTCGGTGAAGATTCCAAGCGTCTGTGACCAGGTACTTATCTTTTCATTTGTTCACGAAACCCCGAAATTTCACACCCAAAAACAGATAAACAAACAGCATTTTCATAGTTAAACCCCTTCAATCGGCGGACTGATCACATAGTGTGAAAAAAAGAGAAGAAAGGAGGAAGTTTGGAAGAGAGAGCCCTTCATCCTTGGCGCTTATACTTTTTACTCTTCTCGCCTTTAGAGCTGTCACTTTTGTGCCGTATCATCATCTTAAAGCCGCAAAAGCTCAAATTTCCCGTCGCTTCGCTTTTTTGTTTGTGTTGTTTTCAAGGAAAAAACGAAAGTTCAAGTAGTTGTGTGTTGTCAGTTGATGAATGTGTTGTTGCAGAGGTGCGAAGGCAAGAACGGAAAGAGGAGACGGAAGCCGGTTGAGTGATCGTTTCTTCTGTTATTCTTGAGCTGCCGCTGTCTCGCTTTTCGCATTTCTGTTATTGCACACGCCAGTCACCTACTCCAACATGTGGCTATCGCTGACACTACTGCTTGGGACTGTACTGGCCACTCAAGGAACGAACACGAACAAGCGTGAGTTTCTGATATTTCTTCGAGACATTTCAGAACTCTTGACCTTTTTCAGCAGCATGTGAGGTGATTCACGTAGATCCGGAGAGCAACAGCGACATCCTGCTCCCACTTGCAATCATCACTGATATGGACAGCAAGTCGAAGAACAGTCACAACTGGTACAGCACGGTCAAGTACGGAGCACTGGCTTTTTCTCATGTATCCGGTCACTGGAAATCAAATGAACGATGACTAGCTTTTCAGAATCGCACATCTTCCTTTATTCACTGGCTGGGTGGTGTTAACATCACATCAAACTTGAATTTCAACCAGAAATCGATGGAGATGAGTGACCTGAAGATATATCGCAACCGATTGTTGTCTGTGGATGACAAAATTGGTGTTGTCTACTGGCTTCGGAATGGAACTGCCATCCCGTGGGTGATTGCGTCAACCGGAGACGGATCTTCGAGCACCCGTTAGTTGAACGAAAACGAAAATGTCATTTGAAAAAGCATTTCAGCGTTCAAAGGTGAATGGATGACTATTCGTAACAATGAGCTGTACTTGGGAAGCAGTGGTCATGAAGTGGTCACCAAAACAGGCGAGTACATAAGTGACGACGAAATGTTCATCAGAGTAAGGTTTTGTGAAAGCTTCGCACACATTCAGCGTTCCATATATTCAGGTGATTTCTCCGAATGGTGCAATGCGAGCTGAGGATTGGACGGCGCGTTTTGTCAAACTGAGGCGAGCAGTTGGCATCCACTTTCCCGGCTACATGATTCACGAAGCAGTGCACTGGTCGGATGTCCACAAAAAATGGTTCTTTCTGCCACGCTATGCCTCGAAACAACCTTTTGACGCTGCAAGTGCTTACCAGACTGGTGAGTTTCGATGGAGTCCGTATGATATCAACATAATCGTTTACAGGATCTAATATGCTGTTGAGTTCATCGGATTGCTTCTGTGACACAAAGGTCGTGTACATTGGGGAGAAAGAGCCGCATCGCGGATTCAGCGCATTCCAATTCATTCCGGGAACAAAAGACGAGATCATCGTAGCTCTGAAAACATCTGAAGTGCCGGCAGATATTACTAAACCGTTCGAGAACAAGAAATTCGCCACTTGGATTACTATTTTCCGAATTGACGGAACTGTTATACTCGACGATGTGCCGCTAGACGACGGAATCAAGTACGAAGGAATCGAGTTTGCCAACGTTTTCCAATGCTTGTAAATAGTCAGTTAATGTTCTCAGACAAATTTATTTTTAGTCATGCGTCAATAAAGCGTTGAAATTGAGCAAAAGCTGTGCGAAACCGATGAAAACGCTATACTTTCAAGTTCACCGAAGAGATGTTTCTGTTTCGAATTACGAAACCGAACAGCAAGGCTACGAGCAACAGCAAAACAAGAGAAACAGCAACGAGAATCCATGAAATAGGGGTCATCTTCCATGGGCCAGGCGGCGGTCCGTAGCATTCCGTCTTCGCATCAGCGGTGACATATTCATCGCAACATCCGATGAATTGTTGCATTGGACAGAACTCGGGGAACTTCTCGCACTTTGTGACAAATTTTGTCATGACCACTGGAGTAACCTTGGGATGTGGTTTGTAGAGTACCTGGAATTTATTTGTTTTCAAAGTGAGACTGGTTTTGAGAACCTTCACAACAGGCTCTCGTTCAGCAGTCATCCATGTTTCGAAGATGATGGTAGCCAGGAATTCAGGAGGCAAGTTTGGTCCAAGAGCCGCTTCTCGCATTCCGAGGGATTCCAGAAGCGACATGATCAAAATGTCATGCTGAACACCACAGTTTATAAATTCTAAAATCACTTTGAGCATACCGAACTGAACACCTGAAACTTTTTGGAATCGCAATTCTTTTTGTGCCGTTGATGGCAGACGACTCGTTCTCTGATGTTTCCGAGAATAGTGTTGAGAAGTAGACCTGACTTTGGGCGGATTCCTCGTGCACTGTGATACTCGCCGACGGAAGACATCACAGCAAGCGCCTACGATCAGGTTTACGACTTTCTCAATGTAAGCATTCCCCTTACGCTGTAGAACACTGACTTTGCCTCCGCGTGTGCTTCCTCGTTGAACCAGGAAGGAACTGCAAGACCTGCTTCCTTCTCCAATATGAGAGCCGGAATGTTTTGGTCCCATCTGTTTGTCAAGTGTGTCGTTTCCAACGCTGCTTTCCTCAGTGCTCTTTCACTTATGTCCCACTAAACTAAATGTGTGATTAGGAAAAGCAGACAGACTCCATACGATATCGGTTCTAACATAATCCTTTTCAGCTGGTGTCAGATTGAAAAAGGATGCGTACTCGTCGATCAGGAACGGGCAATTCATTTTCGGGAGAAGAAGCTGAAAGAACAAACTTTCCGAGTGTCAATTGCACTTGCAACACACGTAATCGTCGTCTCTCGGGACAGTCTTCACGGGTGGAGTGGCATTCGGAAACATGGTAGCGCCCACTGTTTCAATCGTCATCAAACATCGCTCTACGGGGCTGCTACGAAACAGTAACTGGAAAACAGAAGGATTAGGCTAAAAGTCAAAACATTTTGATCTCCTCACTTCGGATGGTATCATCCGTTCGTCAATAAACCCTCTCTTCACATAGGTGTCTCTCAAATACGCTCCTGTCAGCTTTGCCTGCTCAACTCCCTCCTGAAAACAGAAAAGAGACACTTTTTGATGACATTCGGATCGAAGTGATTAATTTTGTTAAGATAACATACGTCCGTCAGTTGTCCCAAACCACGATAGAAGTGTATCTTCGACTCCTCCGAAGTGACATTCATCACTGGCGCTCGGGCTCCATGCCGGAAAACCTGAGCGAGAAAAAAAGAAATCGGTTGATCAAGGTGATGAAAAACGTACCACATGAACGGAAAGAAGTGTCTCCTGAGCACTACAAGTTATCACAAGCAACCACACGTATAAAGCGACCGTCATCCTGAAAGAATTTGAACCTGACTGGCAACGGAACGACTGGCGGTGACTAGAAGATTATCGTTTCGGTATAATTTATTCGATACAAACATGAGTATTGTGAAGTGACAACATTGTTGAGTTCGAACATCAGTATTGTGGAGTCAGCGGAAGTTTTTGACAATGTCACACTTTCAAAAGACAACAATAGCAATGAGTAAGGAGTAAAAAACCAGGAAACGAAGTGGAGGAATGAAAAGAGAGAGGGAGAAACGCTCGGGTACCTGCCGCCTGCAAATTTATCGATAGGGGGCACCACTGGATGATTGTGTAACTCGCAGTGCCCTCTGCCCACCGCCTAACAATTTATGGCTTGTCGTACATGTGCGACGGTGGGTCGAGGAGACAAGCGAGAGAGTGAGAAAGAGCTGAAGCTTCCTTCGAGAATGAGGACAAGTCGCGAGAATAATGAAGGCAATGAAGTCGCGAGAATAATGAAGGCAATGAAGATGGCGGACCCGGACTGGAGCAATAAAACACGGAATGTGATTGCTCACTTGCTCCTTCAACCCACAAATTGGCAGTGTTATATCATTCATCTAATAGCCTTTTCTTCTCGTCTTTCCCGTCCAAATGTGATGCAGTGCACAAGTGTAGCAAAAAAGATGTATTCATTTTCAAAAAATTACGAGCTGTTCAAAAAAAAATAAAAAGATAATCAAAATAAGAAAAGAGTAAGAAGGCAGACATCATAGCAAGCAAACCAGAAGAGGAGGGACCCATGAAGGCATCATTATATAAACCTAATAGGAGAGCTAATCATTGAGAGCAGCTGCCAGTCGGCGAACGGAAGAAGCACTTGAGAAATGAAGACAGCTGGAAGCAGAGATGAGGTCCGTGGGAAATGGTGGTCCTGAAATGGAAAGTTGGAAAGTGGAAATCTGAAGTGCCTTACTTTTATGAAGAATGGGGACAATTTTAGCTGAAATGTCAAACCAGAGCTAACCAACCTCACACCTCCCTCTAGATACAAATCTTCAGTCATCGAAACCTTTTGTCTGTTTGAATACCTGTCATAGATGTATGATCAAAACTGTTTGGTTCGTTCGGTTTTTTTCTCTCTGTGATAGTTTTTTTTTGGTTTCAATTGAGAGAACAGAAACAAACAGTTGCCTCATTCGATATGTGTTTTCGTCCACGTGGAATAGACTTTCCACCGTCCCTTTCGGTTGCTGCCCACATTTCACAACTGAATCTTCCTTATTTCTCCCCTCTCGCCCGCTCGCGAACCTAACAAAGACAGTTTGTCGACGACCCGACTTACCTACATACATAAATATCCGTTTGAGGCAATTTTCATCGGAAGGGTGGTTTTGTGAAATGACAGTTTCGGTTTCCTTGGCCCCAAAAGACGATTCATTCTTTCTTCAGCCACATTTTCAAATCTGAATGGATAAAAGGTTGAACATATTATATCCCCACCAAAAAGATCTGAATCAATTTTCACGCGATAAACCCAATAAAATATTGCCGGTCAAAGCGTTTAATCCCCATTTTCGTTTGAAATTTCTGTTCGCTGAAAATTTTTGAATGTGTCGAGTTTTGACAGCCATACTTTTCTGTTCCGGTTTGTGATTTGTTCTGGCACATCCATTGGTGGCCATTCGACGGAAGAATGTCACTCCCTCGTATTCCAGTTGGTCACTATCTTCCCCATCTCTCGCTTTTTTTCTCCTCTCCCCCTCTCTTTTGCGCGCTTCTTTCAGCTTTGAACTTGATCTAGCGAAAATGTCCTAGGTACAATTTGAAGGCGATGGCTGTGCAAAGAGAGGTGCTTCATGTGTTTTCTCTGTTTTGGAGAGGCGTTTCGTGGTTTACGAGACCCCTCGCGATTGTTTTATCGATGTTCTGTTCTGCAAACTGTGAGCTAGATCGTAAACTGGGAAGCGTATAAGAAGCGGCAGCGTTTTCCACATTTCTTTTATAAAAGATTCTGCACCTGATGTTTACATATTCTGTGGAAGCTCTAGTCTCCGAGGTAACATTACAGTAACCGGTGCAGTTATGCATTTATGCAAAACACGTGACGAATGTGGGGAGAATTGGCCATGAGAATATTCAAAAGTGCCCGCATTTATGCAATACGATAGTGTGCATCTCGGTCAAACTGGCACATTTTCCGAGAAGAACTATTTCTGCGCTTCGGAAATAGGAAGCGTGACTGTCAGACAGCTTCTTCTTCTGCTTCTTGCCCTTATCCACCTCAAAATCGGTGGCCGCTAAAAACGAATGCTGTCAACGGTTTCTGGTGTTGCTTCATCGGCAATGCGTGCGCAACAACAGTCGGATTTTCCATTTTGTTTCTTATCGCCCATTTGCTTGCGTCACGAATCCGCAGAATCGTTTTTCGGCTCCTCCGTCCACCCGCCAAACAACGGACAGTTTCTTTCAAATTAGTCCTCAACCTTTTCGCTGGCGACCTTTTTTTGTATGTTCTCATTTCGCATATTCCTCCCAACTCCCTTAGCGCGCGCGTACTTTTCTTTTCCATCGCCAGCATTTATTTCGAGGTAGCACTTATTTCGAGGTAACTAATCGTCCAATTTGCAAGACAAGGCAACCGTTTTTCGACTGTATTCGCGTGACCGCGGGTTACCTTGAGACCCGAAACCTCAGACCTCAAAACAGAACGCTGAGAACATACAAAGTGATCGGAAATTGAGGTAATGACACAGATGATGGCACGGAATGAATGGAAAAGAGGAGAGGGAAGGAAAGGACGATAAAGAGGTGACCGTTTGTCCTTTTACCCTCCCCTCCTCTCGATTATGATCAAACTTCATCCTCCATTCTATTGACCTATTGCGCGGAGTGAGGTTCAAGTAACTATTTTACTTTCAAAACCACAGTGATGTCTGTCGAAGTGACAGAAAACGGATAAAGATCCATTAAATTCTATTTAGTGATATCGGCGCACATTCAGCGAGAGATTGCGGACAAACTTTATGGAAAACGTCATTGGGAATGCGTAATAGACATCATCTGGCCGAATCTCTCGCTCCCATGACATCCGGCCGATAGCATGCTTCTTGAAATCGAATATGGTTGAGAAAGGAGACATTTACCACCCGTCCGGGCAGCCAGGCAGCGCATCTCTTTTCTCTGGCTCGTCCCTTCTCCTCATCCCGTTTTAAAAGTTTGCACGCGTTGATTTGTTTGGATTTGGCACCGGTCAACAAGCTTTCCCATCTGCTCCCAGTTTGCAAACGCGTTGCACCGGAAGTGCAATTTCAATTTCAATTTCTACTTTTAAACAGTTGAGTTTTTTGAGCGCGTTCTTTTGGAAAACTCATTTCCTTTTTTTCGTTTAGATGCCTTTCATTTCCTTCGCTTCAACTATTTTTTTAATTTTCGAGAACTCCGCGGCTTCGCGAATTCGAAAGTTTGGGAAATAAGTGTTTCAGTACTTAGTTAGAAATCTTCTTATTCTGTTCTGGAATAGAAGTTATCAACCCGGAAAATTTACTCTTGTCATTACTGCACCTGATCATAGGGTAAATAGTAAAAACAGTAAAGCAAAGTTCGCCTCGGGCGGTGGTCATCCTCGATAATGGGATGGACACTTCAGTTCCCTTAAAGTGCGATATATATCTTCCCAACTTGTCTCATCTGGCAATGAAGCGGGAAGGAAAACTGAATTATGCATTAGAATGCGTTCTCGTGTTTCACATTTCACGCCAACTCCAATTTTTCTGCACGTTTTTCGAATTAGTGTCTCTTCTTCCTCTCGCAGAAAACATCATTGTTTCGAGAGTTTTTTTTGCGTCTCGGAAGTTGTCTCAGGGGACCGTAATCAACAGAACGACCGAAAAACAAGTAAAGCGAGTTACCTGCCTGCTGCTTTCGGTAACGCATCCATTCCGCCGCATTGCCCCTTCCTATATATAACTGAGCTCGTTGTAGAGTGGCTTCTATTTTGCCATTTTCGAATAATGTGCACGACTTTTTCACGAACACACTAATTTTGCCATTTTTGCGAGCAAACAGTTAGCTACCATTGCATTGTTCATTTCTGTGTCTGCGACTCCAAAAAAAGAACGTTTTGCAGAGAGGAAACGAACATTTTCTTTTTTCGTGGAGAAAAATCGTTCAAGATGATTCTTTTATGTTGTGACATGACTCGGCATTCATCGTCATGCATCTTCTTTTCCTTCTCCTCTCTCACTTCTTCTCTTTTCTAGTCTGAAACATGCGCTTCCCCCCTTCATTTCCTCCGTTTTTTTCTCGGTGTCGTGTGGTCCGTCAACAAATGAGAAACGGCTGCCAAAAATGCATGGCTCTTCCCTCTTCTCTCGTGTGCCTCTCTTTTTGAAGACACCAAAAACAGCACTTCATTCGGTACGAATATAGTTGAGAATACCGGGAATTTTTGTTTTTCGACATCTTATCTGCTTCCCCCAAATAATTAATGGGTCCTAAAAATAGAGTGTGAGGCAAAACGGATGACAGCTAGAAGTATAAGTGAAGTAGCCGCTTTTTGAGGAGCTCGTCAGTTTTCGGGAGACCCCTAGCGTTCCATCATACTGTTTATTTTCCGTTCCCACGTGCAAGAGCCACGTGAAGTTTCTCTTTCTTTATTCCCCTCATCCCTTTTTGTCCGACTCTTTCGTCTATTTCTCTTCTACTCAAGTGCTTGAATACAGATGTTCACACTTCTCACTCGAGGGATACCAACTTTAAAAACACGCAGTTTCTTCAAAGACAGATATCAAAGTAGTTCCGACACGTTTGTGCCTTTGTTGGTGAGTTCAATGGAACAAGATGCCTAGCGACCCGCACTCACTTTGCACCGCCCGCAGAGTGTTCTCACTTCGTAAGCAGTGACATGTCGCCAGTGGCTTGCTTGACGAAGACGATTTCTAGACTGACGGAAGTGTCATCACATCAGATGGAGGGAAAGTCGGGCGGGCGTGCGTAGTCGTATATAAACCGTGATAGGGGTGGAAGAGGCGACAGGCTGCAAAGCATTCATTCCGAAGTCGTCTCTTATTTCACTTCATTTCAAAACTATTCACTGTCACACCCTGCCCCCGGAATCGATGAAAGAGTTTTTGTCGAGTATCCCGTTTTGCCTTCTATTGTCTTGCCAAGACAAGTTTGATCCGATCGGGGGAGATTCCAAGCGCGTTTTTGAACATGGAACCTCAAAAACAGAACATAATTCAAATCTTTGTGATTTCTAATAGTAACAAGGTTCATTCAGTAACTTCACGTACGAATCCCGACTTCTCTGTTTTTTTCAGTTGGACGACGCAAATTCCGATGATGGGAAGCTCAAAACGGATGTTCATATCAGGATGCCACGTCTTCCGACCGCGTGTCCTCCGGGATCACCATCTCTTCGCTTGGCTCTGGTTGTTCTGAGTATCGGCGCTGCAAGTCATTTTTTGGTAACTCACTGTCTTCTGATGTTTGCTAGATCTACATCTTCACGTTTAGCTTTTCTTGGACAGTGTCGTTGACAACCTTCTTCCAGCAGCAATGCCATTCTTCCTATCGGTGTATGAAAGCAAAGAAAACGGTCAGTTGGGCGGATGAGATTTTCGAAACAAGATCATGAGGAGAATGATTTCACTCTCGTTTCCTGTTCATTTCATAATGATATCACGAACCAATAAGACTAGTGGCGACTTGTTCATTCACGTGCCTTCTTCGTGGTTTTCTTATTCTGCACTATTACAGCCAATCATGCGTGGGAGATGCTGGTTTCGTCAAGAATCTATGGCCTCGCGATTGGTTGTTTTTTCGCTGTCCTCATGTCTCATCGTCACGGAAGAAAACCGCCTGTTGTTGTTGGTAGGCGACACTAGAGAACTGAAACACTGGATGACATTTAAGGTACGATCCTTGACGTAATCGGTGTACTTCTCACATTACTCATCACATACGTTCCTTGCGGTGTTGCTGTGGCCACAGTTGGCCGATTGATAAACGGAATCGGGCAAGGGATGGTCCAAACAGCCGGATCGGTAATGCTCTCGGAGCTTCCGCCGTTAAAGAAAAGAGGAACTGCTCTAGCTACTCTCGTACGTTATCTCACAAAGATTACTGTTGAACGGTTGGGTTTCAGACAATGTGGGCTTGCATGGGAGAGCTAACTGGGATGACCATCTCGTTGGACGAGTTTTTGGGCACTCCAGGCAGCTGGCATTGGGCAATGGGATTTCCTCTACTGGTTCTTCTTCCGGCACTGGTTGTTATCTGGAAAGCGCCAGAGTCGCCACGATATCTGTTTCTGGAAAACCGAGAAAGTGAGGCACGCAAAGCGATGTTGTACTATCAAGTGAGAAAATTCACACGTGGCGTCAACTTCATGAACAAACATTTTGCAGAGCGCCGCTGATTGTAAACAATCAATGGAAGAGATTCTGAATGAAAAACAATTTGTAAGTCTGCAAGCGAACTGAATGCGGCCATTATTTAAACACCTTTGCAGACGATGCAAATCACAAAAGAGAAAGTGGATGAAAACGGGAATTCGAGCAAAGTCACAAATGATACGTTCCTGGGATCAATTTTCGAACGTCTCAAGGTTACAATTCGCTCCAATGCTTGTGTTTATTAATGTTTTCCGTTTCAGGACGGAAAGTTCACTCGTGCTCTTCTCATCGCTTTGTTTGTTCAAACGTTCGTTCATCTTGACGACTGGGTACTGAACAACCAACGAAACACTTAAAAGCACGCTGACTTTTTACAGCTTTGGATCTCATACTCAACTCAAATTTTCGAAAACTACGGTCTCTCGTCAGGAAAAGCTCAATCTGCTTCACTGGTGATGTCAATTCCACAAGCGGTTATTAGCATTGCGCTTCTTGGGTTAGTGAATGAAGAAACCGGTTTGGAGTGACATGTGACAAGTGTTTCAGATGCTTCGACAACTTTGGACGTCGAGCTCTTCTCATTGTGCCAACCGTTTGTAGCGTGATCTTTGGCTTCCTGGCAATCGTGTTCTCAACACCTGGAGTGACGACATCCATCCCGTTGTTTGTTATCATTCCCATCTTGGCCACTCTGGATCTTTCGGTTGCCGCGATAAGCGGCGAATCAGCTTACGCGATCGTGCCTGAACTGTTTCTTGCAAACGACAAAGTCCTCGGATCGGCTATCGTCGGCATCGTTCAGGTTTTGTGCTTGATCTTTTGAAGAACAATCACAAAAAGTTGTCTTCAGAACGGCTTTGGCGGTGTGTTGACCAACTTCCTTCTGACCGCATTGAACACCCACGGATTGTACAATGTACTCGTTCCGTTCGTCGTCATGAACACCGTTTATGCGGCAGTAAACTTCAAATGGTTACCGGAAACAGCTGGAAAGACACCGCAGGTATCAAAGATCACACAGTCTCTGATTCTGTTTTATATCTTTCAGGAGATAAGCCGCCATTTCTCGTCAGAATTTCCGGGCGCCAACTTTTTTCTGTATTTCAAGCACAAACTCATAAAAGCGTCGACATTCGTCAGTTCAAAACCGGCGCTGCTAAATGTAATCAGCTTTCTCGCCCAACTCGCATGTTGCCTCTTTCTCATAGATTTCGGAGTGAGCGTCTACAAAAGCCTCGGACAGTGAGATGAGGAACACTGCCTCCCATCTGCGCCATGCGTGGCGTTCCGATCCATTGGTCTCCCACACGAAAAAGGGTTTTGTATATGTAAACATTCAGTTCATTTCTTTAGACATTTCATTGTTTTCCCCCCTCTTCCTTCTCAACATTTCTTCCCTCTCAAATTGTGTATAATTATGTGACGATTCGGTTCATTTTCTTTGAAACATGTGAAATGACAATAAATGGGTATAATAATAAACATGTTGTTTTCTATTCTCGACTGACACATTTGATTGAGGTGCCGCAAGATTGCAAAATCGCGTGTGGTTCTTGCAAAAGCGGACCCTTCGCTTAACCTTGGGCGCGAACATGTCCGTTTGAAAATGCCCCGAATTTTCCGAAAGCACAGTTTCTTGCTGTTTTTTTCTGTTTTTTGTGCCGTTACCGTCTTTACTGTGCGATATTCACAAAGAAAAGAGGAGGGCGGGAGAGAGAGAGAAGAGCGTCACAGCGGGAGATTGCGACACACCCCGAACCTATTGCACATCTCGGTCATTATGCACAGGTGCACAATGTGTTTCCTGCATTCTTCGCAATAACACAACTATCGATTTTATATTCGCATTGCTTACAGGATGAGTACTACAGCCGCAGAATCCGAGAACAATCAGGAGAAGAAATTCAAGGTACTTTCAACTAGAAAAACTTTTCTGTTTTTAAATGCAATTTTCTTTATTGTTTAGGAAATGTTAGAAGAAATTTCACCGGGATTTGAGTATATAAGTGAAAACATATACTCTTCAAAGGACCAGAAGAAGTTTCTGGAAGTAGAAAAGTAGGTAGATCTCAAGAAACGTGTCCAAAACCCTTTTTGTCCAGATGTGTCTGCAACACAGTCGGAAATAACTGTTCTACCACCGACTGTCAGAATGTGGCAATGTCGTCGGACTGTCCTCCTTCGTGCGACGTCACCAACTGCCAGAATCAGAAGGTGACCAAGAAGGAGAACAAACGAATGCAGCTCTACCAAACTGAAAACAAAGGGCACGGAGTGAGAGCCGTCGAAGACATTGAAATGGGACAATTTGTCGTCGAATTCATGGGCGAAGTCATCAGCTCAGCCGAGTATGCAAGAAGAAGAAAGCGATATCTGAAGATGGGAATGGCACATAGCTACGCGTGCACCCTGGATCAAAAACATTTTATCGATCCGACAAAAAAGGGAAACGTTGCTAGAATGATCAATCATAGCTGCGCCCCAAATCTGAAGCTAGAGAGATGGGCAGTTCATGGAACCCCGGGTGAAATGACACGTCTCGTGCTCATCTCTCTCAGGCCTATCACAGCTGGTGAAGAGCTGAGCTGGTTTTATGGAGGCGGTTTTATTGGGTGAGTTTCTTATTTGCTAATGTGATCAATCGTTTCAAATTCTAGAGATACACCTCAAGAATGTATGTGTGGATCCGAGAAATGCCTGAAATGGATTGGAGGATCACAAGACAAAGTTGCTAAACAGAATGCAGTGACACCGCCGATGGAACATCCACAGCAGAACTCAATGAAGCGAGCACGATCAGGTCTTTCAAGAAAGGCATCTCCTTCGTCTAAGCTCTACAGACCAGGGAATCTGTCAAAAGTTACTGAACGGACAATGATCACTCGTCATACTCTGGCCCTGAGTAACATGCAACCATCGGTCAATCCAACTGTTGATGTGACATCGCTCACAAAAGTCGTAAAAGAGAGACAACCACTTGGAGACCTACTGCTTGTCACATCGCCAAATCAGAACTGAATAATACTCGGATGCACTCACTTCATTTGTTTCCATCACTCGCCATTCTTTCAGATTAGATCTAACCTAACAGTGGAAAAGTCAGTGTCTTCTTTTGATGGCATGTATTATCTTTCTCTTCTCCGCTGCCTTTGTCTGTTCTTCCACTCGCCGAAGCTTCTCTGTCAGCTTACGGATTCGTTCCTCAGCTGCAGCCGCACGGGCAAGAGCATCAGCCTGCACAATACATGCATTGTTTTTAAAGTACCATTGCTGAACACACGCACCTTTTGAGTTTCGATTTCCTCCATCTTTTTCTCAACTACCTCCATCTTTTGTTGTAGTGAACCTTTTTGCTGAAAAATTGAATACAATTTTGAAATATGTTTTTTTTTTCTGTTCTAAGAGCTTTTGAAATTCATGGGAAACTTTCTTGCTCCGATCGGCTCATCTTCTTCTCTCTCTCTCGTTTTCTTTTCTTTCTCTCCATTGCTTCACATCACACACTTTCGAGCTTATTTCCCTTGAGATTCGATTTCACCGACAACAGAGTGATTTAGTGTAATAGAAGCGACGAGGCATAGATGATTGTTAATATCCAGAAGCTTTGAACTCTCGGAGATAGTTTCGTTTCTTATTTTGCAACTTACAGACAAAACTGAAAAAATAGAGCAAACACGTGTTTATTGATACAATAAAAAGTTTACATAATCATTTGGAAGAGTTATACAGACACATACTTAGTATGCTATAACGGATTGATCAAGATTATCCCGTGAGTACAAGTTCGACAGATAATCAAAGGAATGCAGAGATAATTACAAAACAAGTTGAAAGTTATTGCGCGCATTTGGATGGGTCCGGCCGATCGCACATCATAGTGTCAGCGTGGAAGCTCAAACCATTCGGGCATTCGAAATTGTACGAAATACCGTTGACACAGCGGATAAACTTGAGACAATCTCCGGGGACACCGAAGAATCCGTCTTTAGTGCACTTGAAGGATGCGGTAGTGGTAGCCGGTTTCTGAGTCGTTGTGGTGACGGTTGGAGCTGCCTTAGTGGTAGTTGTTGGCGCTTTGGTTGTGGTGGTCGTCGCTTTCGTGGTAGTGGTCACTGAGCATCCGGCGGCGGCGGCGGTTGTGCAGTACTTGAGAGAGCTGGAGAATTGGAGACCGGATGGACAAGTCATGCTGTAGGTAACCGCTGGAAAAAACATTTTGAAACGATCTGGGTTTATGCTTTCAACTTACAGTTCAGACAGAGAACAAACTTGCCGCAGTTCGTACTGTCGGCGTATTGTCCGTCGGCTTTTCCAGAGCAGAAAGCAGAAGGACTGGCAACAGTCGTCGTGGTAGCTGGTTTTGGAGTAGTCGTCGTAGTGGTAGTGGTGGTTGTCACAGCGGAAGTCATTGCTGGACGGCCAGTAGTCACAGTAGTTGCGGCTGTTGTCGTTACAACTCCACCCTTCTTCGGAATAGTGACTCCTCCGAGCTCCTTTGCGATAACACTGATAAGAGGGTACAGTTGACCATTTGAGTTGCTGCACTGTGCGTTGAAGTCGTCAAAGTCAAGAGTCCAAACAAAAGCGCCTCCAAATCCCTCTCTTTTGATGTAGGCCATTTTGTTGGCAAATGATTCTTCATCATCGTAAGACCACCACTGGTTTCCTTGTACGAGATACGGCACCTGGGCTTGGCTGTCCCAGTATCTCGTAGCTCCACTGGCGAGCATCTCGCAGAACTCAAAGTAAGCTCCAACTCCGGCTTCCTGAACATATTGGGTGATCTTGGCCGGCGATCCGCTGGTTCCCGGGGAGATGTTAGTCGAGTTGTTGAGAGTCCATCCTCTTCCGTAAGTCGGGAGTCCAACAATGATCTTCTCTTTCGGCATTCCTTTCTCATTCCAGTGGCGGGCAGCCCAGTCCACATTCCACGTGTTCCATTCCGCTGGCAGCTCAGTTGTGGCGTACAGCGGCGAGTTGAATCCAACAAGAGATGCCCAGGCACCGAAAAAGTCATAACTCATGAGTAGAATGAAGTCAAAGTTCGGAGCAAGGTTGGCAATATCGTATCCAGCATCGATGGTGGCTTGTCCAGAAGCGACAGCGGCCGTCACAAGCAGACGGCTCTTTCCAGTCGAACCAGCCTCAGAATCGCATGCAGCTCTCAATTCCTGAATTCAGATGTTCTTCTTCTGTTCTCAAAGTTAATCGAGTACCTTAATCAGCGCAACATAGTTAGCCATGTCAGTAGCACCAGATGGATACTCCCAGTCAATGTCAATTCCATCGAATCCCCATGTCCGAACAAAACTGATAGCTGAGTCGATGAACACTTTTCGTGAAGCGGAGCTGGCTGCCATTCCCTGCAAAACCAATGTTCCTATACTTCTTTTTCCATGAAGGTTTTTATACTTGGAAAAGCGCGGTTCCGAAACTCCATCCTCCGAACGACAATAGCGTCTTGAGTTGAGTATCAGTATTCTTCAAAGCGTTCACTCGCTTGTACATTCCGTCTCCCGCCCAATCGTTTGGCAGATCAGCCGGGTCGTACGCTCGAACCGTGTAGTCCGCGTTCATCCATCCGAAAGCGAAAAGAATATGGGTGCAAAGTCCCGGAGTATAATCCTCCGGCACGAACTTCGCGCGTCCTTGCCTGGAAAAAAAACTTCAGCTAGAACCAGACGCTTGCGCTCGGCTACTATCAACCCTCCCCATTCACAAATACGATCAAATTTCAAACCTGTATTGGGCCCAGTTGGTGAAATAGCATGGTCGGATGTAGCTGCTCACGTCTCTGGCGACGGATCGAGAGGAGACCTTGTTGCGTGCGGCGATGACATCAGCCGGATCTGAAGAAGAGAGGAAACGTGTGAGCACAGTGCTTGTTTACGTGCTGTTGAACTATCCGCAAATAAATCGGCTGAGTGACCATTTGAAAAGTAAATAGAAAGCAGTCATACAGACATTCTAGTTTGGTGCAAAGTAATGATCGGATGGAGATGTCCATCACAGAAAGTGCATGATAAGTATGACACTTACGGTTTCTGATTGTGGCGCCAGTCCAGGAGTAGATGGTCGGCAGCACAACTAACGCGGCTAGCAAAAGCTTTGTCAACAACATTCTGAAAATTCTCCTGACATAAATCACACTTTCATCCAGAATCGAGGCGAAGGGGATGAACAATGAACACGAAAGGGGAAGTCAAAAACAGCACTTTCAATAACGAAATGACCAAAATGTACATAGGTAGCCGGACTGGTGGTTGTTTGAGCACCTCGGCTCACAATGCACTTCGTACAGTGTGCTCATTTTCCACCGATTATCGCTCAGGGGGAAAGAAAATGGGGATGGGTGAGGAGCTCCTCTTTGCGCAAAAACCACCGCACAAACAATCAATTTATGAGGAGAAGGCGGATGAATTTGAAAACATCCCGAGACTGTTTGGAGGATGCGACCGCTCGTCGAGAGGGAAACGACCACGACTGACTGACCAACCCTCAGATGGTCCGTATTTAACACGGATTAGGGCGTGGCCTATAGGGTGAGGAACCCCTTTAGACAATCGCTACAATGGTCTTTATGACGTCAACCATAATGGTCTTCTTATGTTGATCGTTGGTCTTCTGTTCTGAGCATTGCAACAGTGTCATTATGGATGGAGACGTCCTCGAGATAGGTCAAATAGATGGGATCAGAAGATCGAACGACGCAAGAGCAAAGAGAAGGTGTCATGGGAATGCGGCCCTAGACCTTCTGCATGATGGATAAGGGGCATCCCCTGCTGGGAATGACCTCACCTTCAGAGACGGCTTGGGAAACAGACGGCGAACCTTTAATATCGAATGTCCAAGTTGTTGTTCCGGTGAGCACTTTTTTAAAGGGTATTGAGCCGCTTAGCGACAGCATTTCCGTCGGTAAATGTCGACTAAAAACTCAAAAAAACTGAAGATAAAAACATATTGACATAAACTAAACCGTGGGAAACAACATTTACAGATTACTCTAACCAACTTCCGGTCTTATGACAACATTGCTACAAACAAATTTTAGTGTGCACGTCAAGTAATACCGCATCTGAAAGTTCAAATCCACTAAATTAATTAAATAGATATATTCACAGATATCGCTGAATCTATTGTTCTCTGTTACCAACCGAACACATTGGATTATGCTGAAATGAATTACAGAGAAACCTTTTCTTCAACAAATGGACCGGCTACAAAAAACTTTCAGAATGTTTTTTTTTTGGTTTCGAATCATGTCTATGGGAAAATTTCGCTGGTAACCAAACTTCTCGCAGAAATTTCGTCTCGTGATTCTCATGTCAGCTTTCTTTTCTTCTGTTTCTTTCATTTTTCAGCTGTCCTCTTCATTCTCAGGGTATAATGACTAGCTCGTTTTTTTTTTCCTGTGGGCATTCCTTATGCCCACAGGAAAGGCAGTCTCGATATAATTTCCTCATGGGAAGCACATTATTCCCATTGTGCAGTCCATTATTTCCATTCCTCGTGCCCTTTCCCAGCAAATCCGACGTCTCGCTCGTCTCACTGCCGTCTCCCCATTTCTTCGCTTGCCGATTGTATTTGGGGCAAGTATCTTCACACGAGACGAAAAATGGAGTGCTGAAGACAATATATTGTCTTTGAAGATATATCTTCTCTCTTCCCTTTTTCGAATTAGCACACACACACACACACACACACACAAAGCACTCTCTCTGTCTCTCTTTCTTACTCTCCCTATCTCTCCTCCAATCTCACACACTCTCTCTCCCTTGTGGACGCCAACCCGAACACATTCGGTCGCCGTCGAATGACTCATTTGCACATCCGACAACGTGCGCCCTCCACACCACCCCAGTCCCTCGTATTCTCTTTTCGACCCTTGGGCTAATCAATATCACAAGCGACCTGTGTTTTTTCGACTTTTTCGTTATTTTTTCTCTAGTTTCTTACGGTTTCATTCCAGGCAATCGAACAATAGAAAACAAAATGAACTCGACTTCCGTCGCCTTTGCTGCCAACGTGTCTGAGACGGGACTTCTGAAGCCAACTGTAAAAATTGTTCTTGTAACTACACAATCAAGTTAATATGTTGTAGGACAAGGCTGAGACCATCGGAAACGGAGCCGGAAAGGAGAACACCGTCGACGAGAAGGACATTTTCGTGGGTTTTCCAATTTCATTGCGTTTCCTGAGTAACACCTGTTTAGGACGTCATGGTCGAATTGGCGGCCGCTTGGGGCGAGGAGAACCACGCGATCACAAAGAAGGAATAGGTATTGGTGGTCAAAACAATAACATCATACTCCAATACTTGTGATTCTCGGCTTTAAAATGTTCTCTTTCTTTTTTCCATGAATGCAATGTTAAACTGTTTTTTCCACATTCAAACCACTCGCGCGAGTGTGAGAACAAAGATGAATTTTTGCTGTCAACCTGAAGATTTTGGAGAAAATGTCCGCTGCGAAAGCCATCGGTCACATACATGTCCAACAAATTTTGCACGTCGTTTTGATGCAATCGAGTGACACTTGTACTCTGATCGCCGATTTTTAACATGCGCACATCAGTCTCCACTGATAATGCGGTAAAACGAGCGATTGACACTGGGTTTATCTAGATATTCTGTCAAATTAGGATGATTTCGAAGAGCAGTGTCAATTTGGAACGTCCGTATAAAAGGAGGGGCGCGAGGTGAATAGTCACTCTCGCAATGAAGTCGATCATCATTGCCTCCCTTGTCGCTTTGGCGATCTCCGCCGCCCCGGCCATCGAGCAAACCTTCACCCCGAAGACCGAATACGTCTACAAGTTCGACGGACTCCTTCTTTCTGGACTCCCGACTACTTCTACCGATGCCTCCCAAACCCGCATTTCCTGCAATGCCCGCCTTCAAGCCATCGATGACCGCTACGTTCACCTTCAACTGACCGACGTCACCTATTCCGCTTCCCACCTTCCACAATCCGAGCAGTGGCCAAAGATGGAGTCTTTGGAGCAACGCGAGCTCTCCGACGAGCTCAAGGAGCTTCTCGAGCTTCCAGTCCGCGCCCAGCTCAAGAACGGAGTCGTCTCGGAAATCCAATTCTCGTACGAAGATGAAGAGTGGTCTAAGAACGGAAAGAGATCTATCCTTAACTTGATCTCGCTCCGCAAATGGGCTCCAGTTGACGAAACCAACGAGAAGGAAACCCCAGTCGAGAGAGACAACCAGTACTTCACCGTCCCGGAGAAGACCATGGAAGGAGACTGCGAGGTCGCTTACACCATCGTCAAGGAGGGAGAGAAGACCATCTACACCAAGTCGGTCAACTTCGACAAATGCATCACCCGCCCAGAGGCTGCTTACGGACTCCGCTTCGGATCTGACTGTCAGGAGTGCCAGAAAGAGGGCCAGTTCGTGAAGCCACAGACCGTCTACACCTACACCTTCGAGAACGAGAAGCTCGAGAAGGCCGAGGTTCACTCTGTCTACACCCTGAACATGAACGGACAGGAGGTTGTCAAGTCGGATACCCGCTCTAAGATTGTCCTCGTTGAGGCCCGCAAGTTCAACAAGGAGATCAAGAAGGTTTGTAAATGCAACAGATTCATTTTACAGACATTTCACATTCCAGGTTGACGGAGAAATCGAAGAGATCATGTACTCCATGACCAACGAGAAGAACATGGAGGAGTTCTACCAGAAAGGAGACGAGACCACGGTCAACCCGTTTAATGTTATCCCGACTGAGCAGAAGATTGAACAGTTCAAGCAGATCTTCCGTCAGATCCAAGAGAACGAGGAGAACACCCCGGAAACCGTTCACATGATTGCCCGTGTTATCCATCTGTTCCGCATGTGCACCGTTGAGGAGCTCAAGAAGGTTCACTCCACCATCCACATAAAGTCCGAGAAGAAGGTAAACTTGTCCATCAATACAACTACTACAACGAATCTTCTTTCAGATCCAAGTCATCATTGAGAACACCTTGGCCGTTGCCGGAACCAAGAACACCATCCAGCACCTGATCCACCACTTCGAGAAGAAGACCATCTCTCCGATCAGAGCCGCCGAGCTTCTCAAGTCGATCCAGGAGACTCTCTATCCATCTGAGCACATTGCTGATCTCCTCGTCGAGCTCGCCCAATCGCCACTCGCTCAGAAGAACGAGCCACTCCGCCAGTCCGCTTGGCTTGCCGCCGGATCCGTCGTCCGCGGATTCGCTTCCAAGACCCTTGACTTGCCACTCGTCCGTCTTCCAAGCCGTCAGCTCAAGGAGAAGTACGTTCGCGTCTTCATGCAACACTTCCGCAACTCCGAGACCACCTACGAGAAGATCCTCGCCCTTAAGGCCCTCGGAAACACCGGACTCGACCTTTCCGTCTTCGAACTCGTTCAGCTCATTCAGGACCCACGCCAGCCACTAGCCATCCGTACCGAGGCTGTCGATGCTCTTCGTCTTCTCAAGGACGTGATGCCACGCAAGATCCAGAAGGTCCTCCTCCCAGTCTACAAGAACCGCCAAAACATGCCGCAGCTCCGTATGGCCGCTCTTTGGCAGATCATGCACACTCTCCCAGAGGAGCCAGTTCTCGCCCACATCGTCTCGCAGATGGAGAAAGAATCGAACCAGCACGTCGCCGCTTTCACTTACCACGTCATCCGCAAGTTCGCTCAGTCCACCAACCCGTGCAGCCAGCCACTGGCCGTCCGCTGCTCGAAGGTCCTTCTCTTCACCCGCTACCAGCCACAGGAGCAGATGCTCTCCGCTTACTCGCAGATGCCGCTTTTCCACGCCGAGTCGCTCTCCGGAATCCAATTCGACTTCGCCACCATCTTCGAGAAGAACTCGTACCTCCCAGCCGAGATCTACGCTTCCCTCGAGTCGGTCTTCGGTGGAAACTGGAACAAGTACTTTGCCCAAGTTGGATTCTCCCAGCAGAACTTTGAGCAAGTCATTCTGAATGCTCTTGAGAGACTCTCGTTCTACGGAAAGCAGACTGACGAGCTCCGCTCCCGCCGTGTCCAGTCCGGAATCCAGATGCTCAAGGAGATCGTCAAGAAGATGAACATCCGTCCTCGCGTGCAGAACACTGACAACAAGAACGCCCACGCCGTCTTCTACCTCCGCTACAAGGAGATGGACTACATCGTGCTCCCACTCGACATGCAGACCCTCGACTCTCTTGTTGAGAAGTACGTCAAGAACGGACAGTTCGACATCAAGTCGATTCTCTCCTTCTTCAACACCGAATCCAAGTTCGAGCTTCACCGTGCTCTCTACCTCTATGAGACCGTCCGCAGAATCCCAACCACTATTGGAGTCCCACTCACCATTTCCGGAAAGATGCCAACCATCTTCTCGGTGAACGGAAACATTTCTTTCGAACTGGAGAAACTCGGAGCCCGCATTACCATGGATGTCACCCCATCTGTCGCTACCACTCACGTCACCGAAATGCGCTTCTGGAGTGCGATGTTTGAGCAAGGAGTCAAGTCTCTTCAGACCGCCCGTATTCACACCCCACTCAAGCTTGAGTCGGCTGTTGAGCTGAAGAAGAACACTTTCGAAATCTCCTACAAGCTCATCGTCCCGGAGAGCAAGCCAACCACCGTCTCTGTGCATACCCGCCCAGTTGCCTTCATCCGTATCCCAAGAAACCAGGAAACCGAGTTCGTTGAGGCCGAGGAGAAGACCATCACTCACCCAAGACTCCAAATGCTTTCCGAGGAGATTGACCGTCAATACGAGGTCCTTGGCATGAAGATCAACGCTCAAGGAAACGTCATTTCCCAGTGGACTCTCCCGAAGGTGTTGATGACTGAACAAGACTTCGAGTACACTCTTGTGAACAAGAACCGTCCAGCTGTCTTTGCTGCTCACTTCACCATCGGAAACCTCGAGAAGACTGATCTTTCCGAAATCAAGTTCGACAAGGTCTTTGAGAAGGAGTTCGACCTTGAGAACACTGATTCCCAGAACCGCCGCGAGTACTTCCACAAAATGATCCGCCAGATCCAGTCCGAGCAGGGATTCAAGAACCTCGTCACCCTCAAGATTGAGGCTCCAGAAAACTTCTTCTGGAACACTGAGCTCCGCACTGTCTGCGATCAGTCTGTCCGCATGTGCAAGATCCAGATGGACTGCCGTCGCTCTCCAATTGGCGAGGAAAACAAGGAGTGGACTCTTCACACCGAGATTGTCGCCGCCCGCCCACAAATGCCATCTTCCCTCCGTCAGCTTCGTGAGCAGCCGCACCGCGAGGTCCAACTTGCCCTCAACGCCAAGTGGGGATCCAACAAGAAGAACGAGATCACCTTGAACGCCCAGCTCGAGCAATCGAAGGAGCAGAAGAAGTACGTCCGCAACATGGAGCGCGAGTTTGCCGGAATCCCCGAATACGAGCTTCTGATCAAGGCTGCCCGCCTCAACCAGATCAACGTTGTCTCCGAGTACAAGCTCACCCCAGAGACCGAGTACACCTTTGCCCGCTTCTACGACCTCATCAAGGCCTACAACTTCTGGGCTGTCTCTGAGAAGCGTGTCGAAAACGAGGAGCGCCGTCTTGTCCTCCAGCTCACCGTTGAGCCAATTTCCCGCCAGTTCCTGAACATGACTGTCCAGACGCCGCAACAGCAGGTCGAACTCCAGAATGTGCGCATTCCACGCGTGTTCCTCCCATCGATCGCTTACCGCGCCACCCGCCAGCAGATCTGGGAGCAGATCGGCTCTTCGTGCAAGGTCGACCAGTCCGAGGTGTCCACTTTTGACGACGTCGTCTTCCGTGCGCCACTCACCTCTTGCCTCTCTCTTGTCGCCAAGGACTGCTCCGAGGAGCCAACTTTCGCTGTTCTCGCCAAGAAGGACAACAAGCAGTCTGAGGAGCTTCTTTTGAATGTTATCCGTCGCGAGGAAGAGGTCGTTGTCAAGAAGACTGATGAGGGATTCCTTGTCAAGGTGGACGGAAAGAAGATCCAAGCTTCTGAGTACGAGCAGTACGAGTAAGTCGACCTCTTGTCTAATCTGATTGCAACAAATATATTCAGAATCGAGATTCTCGGAGACAACCTCATCGTCATCCGTATTCCACAAGGAGAGGTCCGCTTCGACGGATACACCATCAAGACCAACCTCCCATCGGCTGCCTCCAACTTGTGCGGACTTTGCGGAAACAACGACGGAGAGAACGACAACGAGTTGTCGATGGCCGACAACTACCAGACCGACGATGTCGAAGAGTTCCACCGCTCTTACCTTCTCAAGAATGAGGTATGGAGGCGATAAGAAAATCGGTCAAAAACATTCATTTAAGGAATGCGAGGTTGAGAACGACCGTCTTTCGGAGAAGAAGAACTACAGAAACAACAAGTGGGAGAGAGAGGAGAAGAACGACGAGCAGGACGAGCAGAACTACGACGAGGAGACCACCGAGAACAGTGAGTTCGCCCATCAACTTGAGAATGTTCAATTAATATTTTCAGAACTCGTGAAGAAGACCCTCATCAAGGAGTTCTCGCACCGCGTCTGCTTCTCCCTTGAGCCAGTCACCGAGTGCCGCCGTGGATTCGAGTCGGAGAAGGAGTCGCACAAGAAGCTCCGCTTCACCTGCATGCCACGCCACAGCAAGAACGCCCGCCGCTACCTCAAGGAGGCCCGCGAGCAGATCCTGGACCTCACTGACATGCCAGTCTCCTTCGTCGAGGCCGTTAACATGCCAGTTGCCTGCGTTGCTTATTAGACCATTTTTTTCTCGCTTCATTATTCATAAAAGTTCTATTCAACTCTTTTTCTCCTGACTTATGACACAATCCGTTGCTTCCAGCCACACCTAGGCTGAGAATTTCAGTTGTGCACCAAAAAATTTATTTACGCGTGGATTTAAGGCTGTGAAGGAGGTGATACATAAGAGTCAATGAAGTTTAGCAGTGAAGTGTTCTAGGATGGTAAGTAAGTACCACCATCAAAAATCATTGGCTGGCTTTAGATACAATTTTTGGAAATACGAGATGCACATTTAGAGAGGAACATTCCAGAATTTGATGTTCGAGTCTTGTCCGGCCGAAACAACTGTGGTCGCATCAAGCCAGAGAACTGCATTCACCGAAGACATGGCGTGGGCTCCCTTGATGATGATAGGGTGTTCGGCCGGCTTGTTCATGTTCCAAACGATGATGCTGTTGTCCAGTGATCCCGTTGCAAGACGAACGTTGTCCGGAGACCACGAAACACAAGCGACCTTAGCAGTGTGGAAAGTCCACGCGTTCGGGCTCGCCACCTCAAAGTTGTTTGCAACAGAGTACGGGATGACCTGAAATAATGAATGTATACATACGAATTAATGTTTAATGTTCCCTACCTTGCGAGATTGGTCAGTAGCGACAAGATAAGCTCCATTGTTCGAGAAAGAGACGGCAGTGATTTCGGCCGGGTGGACAATGGTCTTCACCTCCGTCAGGCTGCTTCCGGACAGCTTGTACACGTGTACTTTAGAGTCCTGGCCTCCAACCGCCACAAACTGTTTGTCACTAGAGATAGCGATGCAGGACGAGTTGTAGTTGATTGGCACTTCGGTGAGCTTGCCTTGAGTATAAATAGCCACGTGCTTGTAACATCCGGCCACAGCAACGTCTCCGTCGGTCGAGACGGCGAGACCGAGTGGTTGAGATGAGAGTTTGTTAGAAACCGTTTTGTTGGATTCGACTCCAGATGCTCCGATTGGCGCCACTTTGAGGTGATCATCCCAGCTAACAGTAAACAGATTTCCGTTGTTGGCAGAGTTGATTCCCGTGATCATCGTGGTGTGGATGTCCGGGAACACGCGTGTAGATTTTCCAGTAGCAACTTCCCATGATGCTGAAAATTAAATATTCTCTTTACTGAATTGTCACTCAAAGCTTACTGATATGGCCTTCAGCATCTGCGCTGTACAGTGTTTTGCCATCAGCGCTTGTGGACAGAGCAGTGATAGCCTTGTTGTGGCCGAACCGTGTCTCGTCAACGGTTCCGAGCTCGGGATTCAGGAAGTTGATGAAGCCGTTGGCGGAGATCGAAACAAGAGCTTTCTTGGTCCAAATGATACCGAGCTGCTGGTCCTCGATTCTGGTACCCAGAACGATAGTCTTCTCGACCTTCAGAGTAGACACATTCCATATCTTGACGGTTTTGTCGGCGGATGCAGACGCAATCTTGGATCCATCCGGACTCCAGGAGAGTCCGAAAATGCTTCCGGAGTGAGCGACGCCCTTAAGAGACTCGTCCACGAAAACTCCAGCCTTTTCTCCGTCTACTCCGTTGTACAGAACAATAGTTCCATCACCTCCCGTAGAAGCAAAGAACGAACCGTCGTGGTTGTAACGCGTCGAGTGAACAAACTTTGTATGGTCGGAGAAAGTCTATAATTTAACATGCATTGATAGGAATAGGAAACGGTGTGGCAACTCACATTCTTGAACTTGAACGGAGGTCCTTCGAAAATGGCAACAGTGTTGTCATCCGATCCGGAGACAATGCGGAAGGGACGCGTCGGTTTGAAGTCCACACTGTTCATGACACGAGCTTGTCCGGTGAGGTTTCCGTTCGAGGTTCCAGTGTCGAAAAGGAAGACGTGTCCGAATCGCTCCTTTCCTTCTCCGACGGCCGCAATTCTCTTGCTCTCGCTGTCCCACGCGATGTCTTTCACAGCTCCGGAAAACACCGGAATGGTGGTCTTGAGGATGTGAGTCGTCTGGGTAGTATCCCAAATTCGAACGTTTCCATGAATGTCGCCAGAAGCGCAGTAGTATCCACTTGGACTTGTTTTGGCAACCGTCGTTTGGTGCGAGTGCTCAGTGTAGATTTCCGCATTCGTCAAGTTGTCAATCGGCACAGTATAAACCGATGTTCCGTTGCAGAATTGAATCTTCTCACCAGCCGGGGTGTTACCTTCAATTATTATATTTTTCAGACAAAACTTTAAACAAAAACTCACCAAGAACAACAGCAGTTCCTCTCGCAGTGCGAGGAAGAGATGGGAAGAGAGCGGTGAGGGAAAACTCCGACATTCTGCAGAAAAAAAACAATTGAAAAGGCGATTATTTAAACGATACAAAGGAGGGATTTGAATGCGAAAAATCAATACATTCGAATCGAGCAGACCCTGAGGAGGCAAGCGACGACAGCGAATGAGGTTCTAATGAGGGTGTGGGCCGCTGTGGGTCGACCAAACGACCCTGACGCGCGCAACGGTGGCCTAGCGAACGCGTTATTGTTTTCCTAGGCCGGCACACATTTCCCAGGAGAACAGGGCTCCGATCAGAGAGAAACGCAAATGCGGGGTTCTTCCTTTGAGAAAACTAGCGATTCTGTCTCGGAAAAAGGGAATACAAAAGATTTCGAAACAAAAAATGGAGAGAAAAGTTGAGTATTATTGTTGTGAGAAGGAAAGAGGGGGTCAACAGAAAACGGAGAGGCCGCTGCTCGCCCGCGCTCCGAAGAGAAAGAACGAGAGAGAGAGCGCATTGGACAGCGAGTCGTCTTTTGACGTCTGCGACTGCCCAATCGGCCCAAACACTCGATGGAAAGGAGGTTTACGCAAACAGAGGATCGGCTGTAAACTCGTCGTCGCTCATCGACCGCTTATTTCTTATTAGCTGCCATCGCAGAAAATCAATAGAATTGCGTGGGTGTTGGGGAGCGAAGTTTCAAATGTTCGAAAGAAAAAAATGCGAGTAAGTAGAAAATTGGGTGTTTCGCAAGCGGCCCAGTTGCGATGCGCCTTCGATGAGACAACTCACAAACCACATGTGATTCATGTTCCATACGGAGGGCGAGCGACTAAGCAAACTAAAGCCTTATCGCTCAAAAAATGACTTTTCGCAACGAACCGTACATGGAGTGAATATGATGTCGCTTTTGTGAGTCACCTTTACTGAACAGACTGCCAGGGGACATATTTTCAATAAACCTTGACAATTCATCGGAAACAAAACTTTTATTGAAAGAGAAGAGAATACGATGAAAACAACGTGAAAACCGATTAATTGGATCAAAAGCGAAAAGTCATTCAACAAGAAGTGGGTATCGAGAAATACGGGCCGGAATGTGCTCAGTTGTTCTTTCTCTGCTTGTTGGCCTGGTACGAAGCTACGCGGTGCTTGTGAACTCCGAGCATCACAATCGGAACGAACAGAACTTTGAAGAACCAGAACGAAAAGAGTGTTCCAAGAGCGATCTGAACGTCGTGTTGCACACATCCGGTAGTGATCTCCCAGGTTCCGATGATTCTGACGGCTTGCTTGGCAAAGTTTTCCGGAGTGACGACGAAGATGTTGTTGGCCTCTTCGGTTTCGTACGAGGCGACTTTCGTGGCGACGAGCATTGGAATGAGACACTGCAAAACCGGTTTTCTTGTCTCTGTCTTGGAGGCTAAAGAAAGTGATGATCCTGAAGTTTGGTTCTCTGATAACCTAGGTGTTAATGTGGTTCGATCACATCACATTTTGATGCTTTCCGAGAAGACGGGCCTATTTGCAAACCGGTTTCTCTGACTTTTTCTAGGTCGGTGAGTACTTTATCTGCATTTATGTGTAGCCTACCTGGACGCGCACACCGGAACCGCGGTACTCGTCGGAAAGGGCATCGGAGAAGAATGAGAGCGCCGCTTTGCTAGCCGGATAAGAACTGATGTACGGAAGAGGTCTCCAACCCTGCAAAACACAAAACTTTGGCAATGATACATTCATCAATATTTGACTCACGGTCATTGAAGAGATATTGACAATGATTCCCCGTTTCTTTTCCGCCATTCTTGGAAGAACCAATTCAACCATCTTCACACTGGACATCAAATTGACACGGAGAATCTTCGAGGCGAGACCATCTGGCAACTCAGTAAGAGTTCCAATGATGTGAGGAGCGATTCCGGCGCAATTGACTGGAAAATGGAGCTGATATTGCAAGATGATAGATTGAACATACTCAGAATCCCAATATCCATAGTAGTAAGATCCTTCGGAAGACTAGAAAGGTCATCCTTCTCAAAGTCATGGACGTGGCACCGAACTTCGCATCCGTAGCTGTCTTCTGTACATAAACATGTTTCCATTTTGAGAGAGGCGAGTGCTCACCCAGTTCCTTTTTCGTTTTGTTGAGTTTATCGATGTTACGCCCGATCATATAAAACTTTCTGATTCCGCGTTTCAGAGCGAGCTCTTCAATATAGGCTCTTCCGATTCCATCAGTACCTCCAGTGATCACTGAAACCTCCATTTTCAAACACTATCATACTTTCCGCGTTTTTTACCAGTCCATGAGTCTTGCAGATAATCCAAATTGTGCTGGGGCGTTATGAAGTGAACAACAAAACTTTTGGTGAGAATAAAAAGGAACTTGAGCACGCGAACACATCCATACGAAACAACAGCGAACTGTAGAGCACTCCACAGAGCGTCCGACATCTGAAAAAAAGAGCGATTTCTATTGTTTGCCTGAAGAAGGGACAAAGAGAAAAGACGACGGTAGAACTGACAGGATGGACAATGAAAGAGGCACCCAAATGAAAGACATTTACGAGTACGAGAGAAAGAACGGCGACGCGCAAAGGGTAATGAGAGACGACGGGGCCTCCCAAACCAAGGACGCACGCGCGCGCGCGCATACCAGGATTGAGTGTCCATGAGTGTGTGTGTGTTGCGGTACAGCGTAGAAAGAGTGATGTTATCGGCCGGATGACCTCGTTCAGCCTTCCGCGCCCTCACTGTCGGTCAAACTGATCCGATGGATTGTTCGGCGGACAGCGCGCAGTGGCGTTCCGTCTACGATTGGAAAACCACCGAGTAGGTGCGATGTTTGAAAAGTGGCCAAGTGTAACACTGTTTTCCATCTTTCCATCTTATTGTAATACGTGTTTTCAAAAGTGCTGAAGAGGTTGTAGATCACTAGAAGAGTATTACAGTAGCACCACCTCCGCGTCGGTGACCAGTTCTCTACCCTCAGAAAGATGTTGAAAATGTAGGTGTTCAAAAGTGTATGTAGGATGCGGGAGAAGTTGTAGATTTGGACGTTGCTCACGATCATTCGCACCTCCAGTCTTTTTGCTGATCCACCCCCAGAAAACACGCGGGCAGCTGAAACATCTGAATATTGCACTAGTTTGAAGAGAATCTAAATCCGATGATTTGCGTTTCTCTGAAAGAACATCATCGAGCGCCGTCAGTTTCTTGGAAGTGTCCGCTAATCCCTCAGTTTGCGACGGATTTGTCATCTTCATTTCTTGCAACAAACATGGCCAACGTTTTCGTCTTGAAACAGACGTTTTGGTCATTGAGTCTGAAAGCATTCAAGCATGAGGCGTTCCTGTCCGTACCAATCCATTGTTTGTAAACAATTCGGATGACTCTGAGTTGTTCCGTTAAAAATAGTCCACTGCTCCCTGACCAGTTGCAAGTTTGGAAAGTTTTTCCGATGCGATTGTGAAACTCGCGGAATCCTCTCGGATCGGTGCCAGTTGTGGAGGTGTAAAAATGGTTTACTCTATATATACATATATAGATAAATAGTCAGTTTTCCTTGAAAAATGATGAAGACGATGCGGTGGCGGTTGATAAACTTTAATTCTATGCTCAAATAGGATGATTTTTCCTGTTAAGTCACACCCGGCAGACAAAACAGTTTGATGCTTGCCACGTTGAGGTCGAGTACATGTCATTCGCTTTTCTAAAACAACATTAATTTGTGCCACCAGTTCGTGGCCCCTTTAATCTCTCGATCCCAGACAGATTTGTCATCATTTTTTCAACAAACATGGTCGACGATTCCGTCTTGAAACAGACGTTTCAGTCATATAATCCAAAAGCGTTCAAGCATGAGACGTTTCTCTCCGTACCAACCCATTGTTTGTAAACAATTCGGATGTCTCAAATAAGTTGCGGTGACAAAAAAAATAAACTTTATTTTGTATGAAGACAAAAGTTTCAGACAAATTTGGGGTCATGGAAGGAAAGCTGTCAGACAACAAATAAATAGTTGATCGAGATCGATTGAATTAAAAATATACCGGATTCTAGGGGGAACCTTATCACAAATTATAGCCTCTATTAATATGAAATGATTGAAATGAAAAAAAAATCTACAGTCTCTGAGAGAGTATTAGTAAAGCGGCAGAAATATGGTGCAAAAAATATTGAAAACACATCTTAGAGAGGATATTCGGGGTACTCCTCTTTCATCGCCTGGATAGCGTCTTCCCAGGCACCGAGCACTTTTTCAATGATGTGCTGCAAATTAGAAGATTATGAATTGTAAGTTGATTGCCAGTAACAAACCTCGTTTCTCAGTTGTTGTACGTGCTCATCGTCGGCGGGCTTCACACAGAGCATGATGGAAGCGATGAATGGAAGGTGAAGAGCATGGGAAATGAAATTGCGGCGATAAGCACGAAGGAATTGGGTCAAAGTGAGTTTCAACACTTTTCCGGCAGCCGTGGCCTTCCTCTTCAGCTGGTTGTAGTAGTTCGGAAGGAACACGTTCTCAGCATGACGTCTGATCTCCGTGTCACAACAGAAAGTGAGAAGATGACAAAAGTCCTCAGTGATGTTTCCCGTGTGCACATTCTGCCAGTCGATGATGGCTCCAAGGTGATTTGAGGCGTTCTCACTTCCAGAAACAGTCGGAAGCCACATCAGGTTGTAGAACCAGAGATCTCCGTGACAGAGGAAATCATCAATCCCTGAAAGTGAAACAGTTTGCAGCAGAACAAGATTTCGAGTAATACCGAGTAGTTTATGAGAGTCGCGGAGAACGCTTGTAAAGAGCTTGCGGTCGGAATACAGCTTCACCACTTTGGAGAATCCTTCCTCTAGTTTCGGGTTTCTGGCGACGAACAGCTTGACAATGTCAAGCATGTTTGAGACCGTATCGATCAGCTCCATCGGGAAGGGAAACTTTTCTTTCCACTCATTGGGCATGTCGATGGAGAAGAGATGCAGATTCAGAAGCTGTGATCCGACAGAAGCCACTTGTTTCAAGTTCAATGACTCGTAGTATGGAACACTGACCATTCCCTGCAAATCCTCCATGACAATGGCTCCGGTGGTTTTGCCGAAATTCTGAAAACCACGAAACGTTGTAAGAAGTCAAACAACAGTTTCAACTGACCCATCGCTGGGAGTGGTAGCACTCTGGAAGCCTCAGTCCTGGAATCCTTTCCATCAGATAGTAGTCGACTTCTCGGTTGAAGAACATTTTGAGTCCACCGATGAACTGCTCGTCAGCACCTTCTGGCATTTGCTTTTGTGTCGTTTTTTCAAGAGCAGCCTTGATGTTGGTTGTCTCCGGCATCTTCACAATGATCTAAAAACCGCAGGACTAGTCTCTTTCCGAACATATCAGCTCTATAACGTACTTTTTTCTGTCGCTGATTTTTAAAGTCAATCGAGACACGCATAATCTGGGACACGAAACCATCCGAGCCCAGTTGTTCACACTTGATGTTGTGAATGGTTTCACTGTTGAGCAGTTGGCTGAGCGAGTCGACGAGCCAACCAGCAGTGAGACCGTGACGTCCGATGGGCAAAAGTTCGCGGTCGAATTCTACAAATCGTTAAGGTTTAAAACTATAAGCTTATTGGAGGTTACTTTTGCTGAAAAACTCATGCTCTCTGATGCCACTCGCTTGCAAAGCCAATATACGGTGATAGATGGCCTGAAAACAGCAGAAGTGAAAACGGAATTGACAAAAGTCACGTAGGAAAACTGTTGAAAAGGCCAAATACGATTTGTTCATCCAAAGAGTCCCTACCACGAAAAAGTTGGAGTCTTTTGTATTTTGTACCTTAGCATTTTACAGCTCTAGACAGCATATCAAATTAGATAACACGATATGTGCTTTTGTGTTTGAAAAATGGCAATATCGAAAGATCAAACCACTTCAAGAAACATTTCCGGGTCACTGATCGAACTTTACAGAAAGGCTCATGCTAGTGTTTGGGATAACATGGTCTGATTAATTAATGAGGCGGGATTAAGGAAATGTGGTAGGATTATGGCAATTAGTGTACCAGCATATAATGCACGGTCTGACTGTAGTTCTACAGCAGCGGAGTTTGGAATTCGAGATTGTAGTAAGCGAAGAAAGGATGCGATAAGGACACTCTAGTTTAACTAGTACTTACTTTCATTGTTTGGTGTACCTTCCTCGATCGACGGTTTTCCTGTACCACGGCGACGACACTGGACTCCATTTCTGTCGGTTAGGTTGATAACTGAATACAAAAGATGTTTATGTATGTCACAAGTCAGAAGGGGGAGTTTCGGGGAGGGGGAGGCGAAGGAGGCAAGGGTGGCCAGAAACACTGGGCTGCTACAGAGAGGCGTTCTCATGGAGCTTATATAGCCGGTTGGGGCGGATCGGTTTTTTTGATACGGGGGCACACCCAGATTCTAATTATTAGCCTGCGTCTTGCAAAATCGTGTGCATAGCCACTGAAATGGGCGGAGCAACGACGAGGCGGTGGGAGGAGAGAAGACTACGGTGTTCGGCTGAGCTTCCAGAGGACATCGGCTGTGCTCTTAGAAACGGCAAAAAAGGGGCGGACTCTCGCGGGCACTTGTGGTGGAAAGAGTTTCGCATGGCTAAACATCATGAATCAATCACATTTGGAAACCGATGTTCGTCCTCAAATCAAACCGTTTTCTCAAAGAATTACGCACACAGCACAACATTTGAAAGTGACGTGCACTATTGTAGCAATTTAAAGACAACACGTAGTTTATGTTCGTTGCAAAGGAAAAGGGAAAAGACCAAATCACTTCTGGATTTGTTTAGAACATCAACCGAACCAGTCGGAAACGACGATCAGACCTCGTTGCAAAAACAGTAGTACTATAGGTTTAAATAGCCACCGCCATGTACTTTCGATGGTTTTTGTAATGAGATAAACGGCAGTTTTTGACGCGATGATTTCATAAAACAAAGAACTCTTTTTAGGATACACATTTCGAGTCTGATTGTGAACCGGTGGTCTTGAAGTTTCATGATGACGTCCACAATTCCTTTTCACAGTTTTCAATTTCAAAACGAACTCTGGCCATGTTAAACGTCATGGTTAGTGTGATCAGGAAAAAATCAACTAGTGGAGTAGTAGCTAATTTGGCAGTGACGTCAAGACCGACGAAAGACTGCTGGTCACTTCAAACAGTTCTAATTAGAAGTTCAACGTCTAGACTGTAGTATTCGAGAAAAAAACCGTGCGGAATACGGTAGTAACTTCCTGATGTGTGTCCAGATTGTCCTCGAAATCCGTGAAGACAAGTGAAGGTGTCGTCCGGGTGAAGTAGTCGCAGCGGTACGGTAACTCGATGAATAAGGCGCAAAGACAGTGGACGAGAAGAAGAGAATCATCCGCACGACGAAGAAGCAATTCCCACTGTGTTTCGATGCTCTGATACTGATTCTCGGGAATAGATTTCACGTTTTGCGCGAGATTCATAATGAAGATATGCATAAACATTGTTATGATCTGTGTTGCGACTTTTGCCTTTTCATCCAAGGGTATACTGTAGTGTTCCGCGTCAAAAGATGGAATTTCCCCTAAGCTTCATCATCCTCTTTGTTGAGAACATAACAAGTTCTTCTCCGAAACCTCAAAAGGACACATGAAAGAAACTAAACAACCACTGAAAACTAATAACATCCTGGAGATTAAATCGCCATTCCATTGAGTACCACGCCATATTTCTTCAATTCCTCATGACTTTTCCTCTATTTCATAGAGTGTAGGGATTCGTCTGCAAACCTGGATTATTGTGTGATTTGTCACGTAAGTCCAATTTTCAGTACGACTATAGATGTTCCTGTTGCGTGGGAGGCCTGTTCGGGAAGATAAAAGTCGTCGTCGGATTGACCACCGAAACAAGGAACGCCTGTTATCGACAGATCACTTTAAGATCCATATCGAACTATCACTTATTGAATGATGTTTGGAGGAGAGGCAGAACGGGAGCAGGTGTCGGAAAGATAAGATCTTGACGAGCTTGTATTGACTTTCCCACCAACCAATTAACGACGTCTGCCGTGCTTTGTCGCGTAGTTTGTAGATAAATTGAATGACTTTCCTTTTTTTCCCTACTCCGAATTTTATTAGGCTAATATAGCGTTTTGCGCAGATCGGTAGGTGCCCTAGCACAGACCACGCTGGGGTCATGTTCAATGAGCTCAAGATCAGAGACAATCTTTTAGGGGATTAAGCTGGGAAGAAGGAAGCGATCCGCCTGATCATCCTTTTTTGAACATATGAGAAACCTTTTTAATCTGCTCTCTTTTCGCGGAACAGATCAGGGTCTCCGCTTTTTGAATTACTTTTGAATGTAGTTTTTCTTTCTTTATGGGAACAATGTAGGCATGCGCCCACGGGATTGGAGCCAGACACCAACATCTTTAAGAGGTCGCTCAAGCGGCTCGCATATGCTTTTTCAACTTTGTCCCAAATGTTGACCAGTAACTAACAACAGGCCAAGTGAAACGTTTGGAATGTTTATGCCAAGATATCAGAGACAAACACCGACTTCCACGGGAAACAATCTGTGGTTCAGGAAGTACATGACCTGTTTCCTTCCCTTTTCCTATGGAGTTTAAAGTCGCAAAGTTCGAATTGCGATATGTTGTGGCGCGGATCAGTGGTGTAGCAACATGACCATTCTCAGAAAATCGTATTTTTTTTCAACAAAACAAGTCTTTTTCTTCCCTTCGAGTTTTCTCGGCATAATTAGCCGGCAACCAACGAAGCGGGAGATCATTTTTGTAGAAGACGTCATCCTGAGTGGAAGGGATAGTAGAGTGGAGTGGACAGGTTCGAAACCGTTCGACGGAACACAATCACTCGGCGCCATCTGCAACAAACCGCTAATGGTTCCTTGTTTGTCTAATTACATGACCGTTGCCTGGTCACCCCATTTGATTTTTTTGCTTGAGAATAGTGTTGCAGTACTACCAGACGATGACAGGAACTGTTTTCGGGTGTCACACTTGGAACCAGGAACAAAATGGTTACAGACAACACAAATAAACCACTTTTACGGCCGGACAGAGGAACACAAACGTCTGTGTTCTGAAAACCCTGTTGGATGAACGACTAATGTGTCTTGACTGTCACCGAATGCGTGTAAACCAAACAATTTTAAGGTTTCACGATAGGGGGAACGTTTCCATTTCACCTACAAACTCTGTTATGGAAGTATCACGCGCAGATGATCGCTGGATACTAGTGCACCTGCATCGTCATTCCCGTCGGCCTCCGCACCTTCTGCAGCAAACTGGCACCGACTGATTACATTTCCAGAGTCAATTGGGTCTCGTTAAACGTCAAAATGTTTCCTTATTTATTTCCGCAATACATCTATGGTCACCGACAACGTGCTCAATTGCAAATTATTTCTTGAAACTTTATTAAATCATATGTTGGCACAATTATATTGGCACTCTTGTACTGAACAAAGTGTGAATGAATTCTTGGAGCCGCTTAACCAGGGGCGTGGTTATTGTTATAGCCTGTTGGACTGGTGATGACGTCAAACTTTGTGGTTCGATGAGAAAATATAAGTGAGCACTGATTGAGGGACTTTCTGTTTGACGAATTGAAACATGGACGTTTGGTGAGCATGTTCATTATCTGTGAGTCGTGATTTCGGAGTGATCTTCCACTCTGAGATAACATTTCCATAAAATGTTGCACTCGAAATATTTGCGCCGTCATGCTCTGGGATAAGTGCTCGCGATGAGAACATCAACAAGTATATTCGCGCTCCGCAACACACACTAGCGTATTCGCCAAGATTGGCTCAAGGCTCTTCAAAACCGTCCACGCAGGCTTGTATGCAAATGGAGGAAGAAGGCGCAGACAACTAATACAGTATATCCAGTGCGAGTCTGCGCGCAAGTTCACGTTTTGTTTGCAAATCCGCCCTCTGTCCCGAGAACAAGGAGAACGGCACAAGGAAGCAAGAGCCCACTTTGGGTGACACTTGTCCTCTTCTTTTGTTCTCATCCCTCCATCCACATTTCCTTCGCACCGCCGGACAATGCGTGGCATCGTCGTCTTGATCCTCTCTGCCATTCATGTATCACAGTAAGTTGATCTCCGTCCAACGCGCTCTGAAAACCCTCTAAACATGTTTTCTCATTTCCGTGTTCATTTTTTAGTCATCTGCAAAAACAAAGGCTCAACTCTTTTTGACAATTAGAGATTATAAACCAGATCAGAAGGGTGGAGGAGCTGTTCAAAGGTTAACGGAAAGTTAGAGCCATGTTGATGTTGAACTGTACAAAAACACACGCTGTCGCGCACTTCACAAATGCCAAAAAAAGCGCGTAATGCCCTTCTGATGCACATCTGATGATCTTGAACACTGCTCGGCACAAAACATCTTGTTCAGGTCGAGAATAGCTTTCCCGTATCGGAGAGAGTCCAATTCGACGTGCAATTGTGTCCCGGAGATTGATCCGGTGTGTGTTCGAGAAGGTCCATATCAGTACACCTACTCGAGTATGTGCATCTTCCAATGCGCCCAGGAAACCAAAAAAGGTTCGTTCGTTCCAAAGTTCATTTCTTGTGATCCTGAAGTACGTCCCGTTTTGCTAATCCTTTCATTAGATTCCAACGAGAGCACAACCACGGAAGTCACAAAATAGTCTAGTTTCTAGCCGTTAGTAACTGGTTTCTGATTTTTATCCCAACAAACACAACAACTAAGTCATCGGGTACATCAGATGCACTTGCAACATAGTTCATTCCAGATCTTGCGCTGTTATACGAGGGATCGTGTTGCTCGGCGAGGTACTGTAACATGTTCGAGCAACCAGTTTGTGCCGAAGGGCAGGTAGCCTGGATAAAATCTAAAGAAAGGGGGAACACTAATTGGTTGCAGATGTACCAATCGGTCTGCGAATTTGAAGAGCGGCAGTGCATAGAGTATAAACTGTTCAAAAATCATATCACAATGGATTCGAGCCAAGAAAAGTGGGTCTTTTCAGAAAAAAAAACAAAGCTAAGAAAGAGCCAACTTCCAGATGCTCGTGTACAGCTCCTTGTCCATCCGAATGGAACCCAGTTTGCGATAAGAAAGGCCAAACCCATGCTAACTTTTGTACCTTTCTCAATTCAAAGTGTTATCATAAGAACCAGTATGTCATATCTGTGCACTGCTCGTAAAGTGAACATTTTTCTTCTTTCAGATTGAACGAAACTCTGGAAGTCGATTATTCCGGAGTGTGCTGCGAGGACATGTGCTCTGCTGGCCAAACATCTCTGACAGTTTGCGATTCGGAAGGTCGTACCCACACCGATATCTGTTCGTTCTACGTAGTAAGTTTTTTGTAGTCGATGTCTATCCGCCGTCCAATTTACGTCACAAAGATCACAAACTATTCGCATGAACATTTTCTGCCAGTTCCGGTCAGTTAAAAGGATAGTGATGACGTCCTCAAATCCGTTTACAAACTGTCATCTATTTTTGCTATATGAGGTTCATCTCGACCAGAGTTATGATTGACGCGGTTATAAACCATGACAAGTTCACACCGGTGACGTGAAGTCATGTGAACTAATCGAGTTCGGCGCGTGAAACGCATCCAATCAGGGGATGCGCATTACAAACACAGCTGGAGTTTCAAACAGCGGAGGGGCCGGAACGATCTTGGAGTCTTTTCCCGAATCCTTTTTCCGCTGCAAATAAAAGGACTTGTGGCTCGGTCACCGTGAAAAAATGTGTCCGCCCTCCATCGTCTTGACTTTATTGCACGTTATTTGTCGATCAAAGCGAAAAAACAATGACTGACGTATTTTTTTTCCAGGAGAAATGTCGTCAAATGAGGCGAGGAACTGGCAAGAAACGACTGCAAATAGCCGGTGTCGGACCTTGTAAACCGAAAAACCCCACATTCCGCTCATTCGATTATTTTGTCAACCGATTTCCCAATTACAATCGAGTGATTCGAGTCTAGAAACCAAATATTTATTTACTTGAATAAATGAATGAATACGATGTTTCCTTCTGCATTAATTCAGATTTGACGAGCATTCGGGAAGTTTGCGGGAGGGGAAGAACTGGGAGAAATGGAATCGAAGAGCGGGTATGTGGGTATGGACATTGGGTGGAAACCAGTAAGCAAGTGCTTAACCACAATGATCGAACGATGATTCTGGATACTGTGGAAGTGTGTGACAAGATGCAAGAAAAACAAAGTAATAGAGAAAGGTGACTGTTTTTGAGAGACTGGGATAGCTTTTCAAAGTCTCCACACAAAATATGCAGGGGGGAAACGAATGCTTACAGGCAACGAAGACATGAGATGAGACAGCGAATTGAAGCGGGGAAAAATGTCCGGGTTGGACCTATTCTTAGCAGTATGATGGCGCTACATTTACACAATCAAACGATTTTTTGTTGTTTTCGTTCTGTTTTTAGGTTTTGTTTTTTTCCAGAAGTAAACAAATAAAATAATCAGAGCATATCGCGCAGACATCGGTCTCTAGACAGGGTCAATTTCGATTCCGTCGATGTCGATTGAGTTGTACTGCACGATTTTTGGACGCTCCCGGTGCTTGTTGATGATGTCACAAATGTCGTCGTAAATCTGAGATGCAAATATACAAAACATGTTTTATTGACCGGAATGCGTCACCTTGTGGACGTCTCCAACGGTCACCAATCCCAGAGTTTGGGCGATTTCACCCTCCATCACCTCAATCCAGATGATGTTTCGTTTGATTGTTCGATGATTCTGAAATGGAGAATGGTTCATTTTCTCTGTGTTATTATCGTTTCCCGAGTTATTATTTCTTACGTCAGGAGTGTATGTCTTTCCCTTGCTGGTCTTCTGCACATTCAGAATCTCGGCAGTGTAGGAGCCACCGCGTTTTGAGCAGTCGAAACGTCTCGGACGGTAGACGATCGCCTCATCTGCCACGTAAACGATGCCTCCGCGGCGAATCTAGAAGGAAAATGATGTCAGAATGCGAAATGCGGAAAGGAATGAATCGAGTGAGAAGATGCAACAATTGAGTTTCCCTCGTTTCCTCTTGATCTGTCTACCCACCTCCGAGTTAGTGCCGTCATCGAGGATGAAGGCGTCCACGTGCCACCTGTAGCGCACCGACGAGTCCGGAACTCCAGGATCACAGTGACGGCCGAATACGCAACCCATCTTATTTCATAACCTGAAAGCGAAACAAAAGTGTTGGGAAGTGGAGGGAGGGGGAGTATAGGCTATTTTTGAAACGAATCATTCTTTAAAGTCAGCTGTTCGATTCGTCATTTGAATGGCGAATTGTGAATTATAAGCAAAAAAAAGAGCTCTCGTGAGACTATTTTCGAATAGATTATTCTCAGTTTCACACATTCGTAATGAAGGAGAGACAAAACACTGGATGCTTTTGGGTCAACAGGCAAAGAATGAGAAAACGGAGAAGGGTCAATTACTCAAAGAACTGAATAAGAGGTATCATGAATCTTCCACTTGCCTGCAGCACTTTTCAATTAACGCGAGTAGTGAGCAGAAGGCCGTCCGATGTGGAGTCAAAAAGAGAATAGGAGACGACGTGCACCAAGAGAAGCGCGCAAAAGAAAGGAAAATCCGAATACGTAGTGAAAGAGCAACGGAGGAGCCGGCTCTATTTATACACGCCAAATGGGCGGAGTTCTTCGGGCGGACCCCTTCGCGAAACGCTCTTTTTTTCAAACGAAATTGAGAGGGAAAGAGCAATAGAACCAAGTGAGAGAGAGTGATATAACGTTTCGACTATGACGACGACTATTATGAAATTTCCAGAAGCGAAGCGTCGCTTATCTATAAGTTTTCAGCGAAACAGGTCGACAGTCGAGTTTATGGCGTACGAAACAGGAAGCAACGTTGTGCTGTGGTTTTGGTCAAGAGAGAAAGCATCAATGAGAAAAAAAAGAGCAGTGGAGAGATGTGGCAAGACACTTGAAATTGGATCCTTGTGAGAATTAGGCTGCCTTTTTCTATTTCGGCAAAGTGCGCTTTCAGGTGCTCGCCAGCGTTTTGTCTTTTTTGTCCTACGATTGCCACCCAGCAGTTTGGGCGGTTTGAGGAGAAAGAAACGTGAGAAAGAGAGAGAAGCGGCTCGGGAAGCGCATGAGAATCAATTTCAACTCAACTACCACCCGTAAGGAACAGACGGCAGGAAAGAGACGTTTTTCGACAAATTAGTTTTCTCGCTTTTTTTCTCCTTCTTTCTCTTTTTCCTCGCCTGATAATTAGACGCGTAGTTCAGTTCGCTAAGTCACTCCTCTGCATTTATCGTGCGCATGCCACAAAGAACAGAAATGCACACATGTGACAAGAAAAAGATATCAGATCTCTAGTCTCGCCATACGTTATGTCTTATCAGGGCAAATTGAATGACGTCGAGAATACTTCTGGAACACGCGGTTTTTGCAGTTTGTCTTATACGTGGCGTACTGGAAACTGTGAATTCACGCTTCATTTCTTTGGTTCCCGCTTGAATCGTTTCGAACCGTGTTTATCATGTTTTTCCAATCTATACGACTGATAACGAAAAGAGTGGGTGTGAGGTGTGCTGTTTGTACAGCAACGTCCGGTTCGGAGTCTGCATTCTCTTCCGGAAGAAACTGCTATCTATCAACGTTGCATCACATTATAGCAAAAAATAGCAGCCGCCTGTGAACGGGAGCTTCTCATTTCCTAAACCATTTATATGCTAAACCGGCACTTGAATAATGAGAGGTCATGGCCACCATCCGTTCATCTTCTTTTCCTTTTTTTGCTCAAAGAGAAAACGTTATGAAAATAGGAAATTGAATATAACTGAACCGCGCGCACTGGAAACCTATTTTTCTGTCTGATTGAATGCCCTTCCCTGAGAGCGAGAAAGAAAGCAATTGGAAAAGGGAGCGGAAGGAAAGGATGAGAAAAATTGGCAGCGGGGGAAAGACACTGAACAACACTGTTGCAAAGCAATTTCGCCTCCGGTCAACGTCCGTCTTATCCCATTTTAATTGTGTGAGACGAATGCGAAATGCCACGCTGTTCTTGATGCATCAGAAGTTCACAACGAAGAAAATGGGAAATGTTGAAGACGTGCAGCACTTCCTTCTTCTGGCGACACCCCTCTTCTCAACAAAGGACGTTCAACAATGAAATAAAATGTTGGCGTGAAAAGGCAGAAGCAATTTGAAGGTTATTTCTCATCATCAGACAGCAATTCCACCAATCTGACATTTTGGTTGGCTTTTTCGGATCGACGGAAACAGTGAATAAGAGCAACGATCGAAAAATTGCGGGAAAATCAATAAACATTGGGGATTTTGGGTTGCTTTTAGTAGCTAAGCAACTAGAGCAAGAGATATTTACGAGGAGCATAATCTTCCTGTTCAGAATGCACAGAAAAATGAAACATGTGAGGGATGCTTGCAAGAAGAAGAAGAAGAAGTGAGTTATTGGTTTTCGCATCGTAACTGACATCGTGAACACCAAAAACCTCGATATAATTCATGAAAAAGTGCAATTCCGAGAAGAAGTGAGGACTGGAAGAAGAGAGAGAAGTGCTAACGTTGGATGGATTGTCGTCACGAGAGTGAACTGAAATGGACATAATCGAGTACCTTTTGTGTTTGCATTCATCTTTAATGTATGAGATTTTGTGCAGCTTGCGTCGGTTTGGGAAACGCTTTTATTGATGTGATCGGTTGAACATGCATGAACACGTGGAACTGAACTTAATGAACCGTTGCAGACACCGCAAAAGTGGCTCTGAGTGGGTGGTGGACGGCGTTGAAATGCAGAAATTCGCGAAACAAGACTGTTTGGATATCCAAAAGCCAGCGAGCTTTATGGTGGTAAACAAAAAAGGGGGAAATAGAAGCGGCGGCCAAGTTTCGGAAAACACGCTATTTGGCGTTCAAATCAGATTTTCTTCTGCTTCGCCGGACAATAGTGCATTCTGTCGGAATCGGAGTTGGGATGCAGGAAAGGTCATGGCCAACAGGAATCAAAATAAACCACATCATCTATTGAGGGAGACCGAAAATAAGAGAAGAAAGGAGATTTTCTCAATGCTCGATCGCTGTTTTCATTATTCATAGATTCGAAATAAGAAGCGAAAGCTACGAATAAATTATTATTGTCTGCGAGGAACGTAGCGATCATTTTTCGCTGCATTGCAGATATAGATTTCATATACCCTGAATCGAGTTGGAAAACCCGCGCAGGAACACTTTTCAACTTGTTCCATCTCAAATCGGGAACTTCAGAATCTTTGACCGAGAGTTTGAGTCGACGATAAAAAAAGACGAAACGGGTGAGAAGGGCAGAAAAAAGTGACAAGTGGAGAGCCGAATGCGGAGGATTTGATTTAATTGAAGTGTGACACAAGTGTTTGAAGTGTCGGCACAAAACATTGATGGAATGGACAAGCACGAATAAGAGCCCCCAGATTGAAACCTTTCACCAGCTGACTCCACCAATTTCCTCTCGGTGGCTCGTTCAATCCCCCGTGCCGAAACATTATTTTTTTCGGATGAAATGGGAGAGAGAGAGAGAGGTGTCACAACAATTGCTTCTTTTTTCCTCATTTTTATTAAAGAAAGTGTTGTTTTGGAGGCAAGAACACGAATAACATGAGAGAAGAACTAAAAGTCAGCGTCAAGAAGGAATATGTTTCCAATATACGTCAGTGTATTAGGATTAATGACTAGAATGTGTAATAAAAGAAGGAAGGCATACCAACATGCAACTCTCTTTTTTCCAGAGAAACTCTCATGTGCCCGCTAATCTGAATATCCGTACCTGGAAAACGAACGATTTCAGACAAACGCAGCGGATTATCCGATGGGAACGGCAAACCTGCTTAACCTCTTTGTACCTGCAAAAAAAAACTCGAGATTTCGGCAAGAGATTAGAGGAATGGCCGGAAGAAACAGACGAACTAAACGGTGTCACGAGGAGATTAGATCGGACAAAGAAGCGGTGCCATTTGAAGAGTGTGGAAGAAAAGGAAGATTGAGTGGAAAACACTGGTGTTTTTGATTGTTATCAACTCGTAAAGGAAAGTAAGAAAGAAGATGTGCGGAGGAAAATAAGAGAGTGAAGTGTTTCATTCAGTAAAGGACCCTTAGAAGCGGCTAAGAAGTGTCTGTGAGAAGATGGAAAGAAAGAAGCGAAAGGGGGGACAAATGACAGCGATGCTTGGGCGTAATTTGGCTCAGAATATGGCAGCAAGCAGGTGCAAATTGAAAGCAAATGAATCGGACTGGCATCATACATAGGTGAGACAGACAGACACCGGATATTTTATTGACGACAGCCGAGAGAATGTCATCGACTGGTAATTATAAAAAACCGAAAAGGCATTCTGAATTTGAGGGAAAAAAGCGACAAACAGCAGATATTTCCACCGGAAATATCGCTTTTCTTTTCGCCAGGATCTATCATTTCTTTGTCCACGAACGAAGCCAACGCGCGCATTTTCGGGGGGAGACTCACGCCAGCCGTTATTCCACATAAAAAAGAGGAGGGAAACCGAGAACCATATGACATTCGCACACTTTGCGTTGCAAATGTGACTAGGATTCAGTGAAAAGAGGTCAAAAGATCTGAATGGCGGACAATGTCGAGAATGTCGAGAATCAATCTGGAGCGCTTCTGGCAAACAAACGCAACGTTGATGATTTTGATGCTCTATTCCAGACAAGGATACACGCCGCCTGCGGCTCACGCAGACATCACTCATTTCTTCATGATGATCAAAATAAGTGTATTTGAATGACCGAATTTGATTAGGGCAACACGATGGAAGAGAAAGGAGAGGATGTGCACGAGGCGAAAAAAAGAAGCTTGGCCCAATTCCAGAGAATGTCGAGGGCAGCAGATGGAGTCAAGTTCAATGAGGATTAGAGAGATTGATGTGAGACGTGTATGGACGGGGCGGATGAAGAAGAGAAGGAGCCCTCGTCGTCTATTCCATTATTACTCTTATGCAGAAGTGAGCCGTGAAAGGGGGAAGAAGGGCGGACTCCGCTCAAAACAATGCTTTACGAGCAAAGGTGCGAGAAACTTGAAATTTGAGAGAAAAAGTGAAAACGGGCGAGAGGCACGATTTGAGCAATGAGGACGGATACGGCAGAGCATATAATTATGCTAGTGACACTACGCACGAACTCAACTTGCGCGCAAGGACTTCGGATGTCAACAAAGTTGTCAAGTCGGGCGCCGTGCACTTCAATCGCGTTTTGATGGACACTTTGGAAAACGTCTGAAATTTGGAACGACACGAGACGAACTTCGGTTCTCTAAGTATTTATTGAACGAGAATCGGGCATTGCGTGACTGCGAGGGCATCCTAACTACCAGTCTTCAAAACAAATATAGTCTCAAAGGCATTAAATACCGCATCAATAATAAGGAAAAAACTGACTCGAAACTGAATTCTACTGTAGTGGAACCGCATGAAAATGCGTGAAAAGTAATTGGTGCAAATCTGTTTGGAAGCTAATGGAGGGTAAGATGGGGGAGAATAAAGTCACATCACTTGGCTGTGTTTTGCGCGTCCCCCGGGGCAGAATCCCGCCTGCTTCGTTTGCGTTGGTCAACTCGAGACTCCAGTTTGGAGGGACTCTTCTTGTTTTGATAAAATATTCAAATGGCTCCCACACGACACTGGATGAGAATGAGGAAGAAGCGGAAATTATGCGAAGCGTGAAGGGAATAAAGCGTCTCCCACCAATCTTTTGTTCGGAAAATGAGGCCGACTTGAAGGACACCAACTTACACATCCAAGTCTTGTTAGGACAAGATGACGAATAGGATCAGAAACCGAATCGAAAAGTGCGACGAATCACTGAGAGCGTGCGAGTTCTCAAACTCAACCCATGTTCAGTAATTCATGTTTCCTGAGTCGGGTCTTCTCTCGTGCTTCCTGAATACTCAATAAGAACTACACACGAAACACAGACGGCCATTTCTGATCGAGAAACGGGAATTTCGAGACGAGAGTGCACTAAGTCACTCAGGCTCGCACAAGTGTTCGATGAGTAATCGGTTTCACAAGATGGGTGAGAAGACGAACAACAAAAGCTTTGCGCTGTGAAATTTCCGATCATCGAGAGCCAGAAAACACGCGGAGCTTCCCCCCGTCGCTTCCAACGTGACCCACACATAACAAGGTGGAATGCGGGCCAGACGGCGGTCCCTGTTATCTAAAATCCCCACTGGGAACGAAGACGGCTGGAAGTTAGTCATGAGACAAACACTTTTTAGAGGTGTTGGATAAGAAAAATGGGTTTTCGTCTGTGTGGGTTCTCTTTTGTTTGTTTTTTATTTTATTTTTGAAAATATGATCACATCATGTTTTCAACAAATGTCTGTTTAGTTTTTGTGCAACAAGAATATCAGATTACGAAGCAAGCAAAGAAAGTGAGAAACTGGCAAAAAGAACAATTCGAACTGAACAAACTAGAATTTCGAATGGATCGAAACTGAGCACATGTTTAATTATTGTTCGGAAAGCGGTTCCCAGCTGCAACGAGGGAAAAGCGTACTACCGGGGAGCGAGTGAAAACAAAAATACAACATGCGAGAGGAGTGTATGGGGGGGGGGGGGGGGAGTGTCAGTTGTTTCGCTTTGCAATTGATTTCATCTTTGTCCATCTATCCACACCGTTTGATTTCGCACCTATTGAGTTGTGGCAACTCGTTTGGCGCTTCACTCCAATGTCTTCGGTGCCAAGAATTGAGAAGTAAGCTTTTTGGCTCGGCCACTAGTGTGATCTATCGCTTATCCTGCTATCTCTTTCAGAAATGTTCTTTCTATCATTCACCTATTCAAAAAAAAAGTGTATGCTGAAGCTTCACAATGACCTCCTGTTCTCCTGTCTACGTGATCTCTCCAAATTCCATTTAAAGACCGATATGGGGTTATCGTCGAAAAAACCTTCGAAATACTCAGGAACTCCCCCAGTCAGGGACTATGGGATGCGGTCACATTGAAAGAGGTTTAAAAAATGGTCACCATCGATTCATTTAAACTCGGAGATTCTATAGCGGTCTCTTCGACCGCTCAGTACAATGCGTAATTCAATATCCTATCAGTACAGAAATAAATATGTTTTCTCTCAGTCACCCCATATACTTCCATTCGGAGAACAACGTCCATTTTCCGCTTTCAATGAACCTGGAATCATACTACTACGTAATAACTATGTATTTCCATTACAACTGTCAATGACAATTTCAGAACGTCGAGCTGTCATCTCGTATCCGCGGGGAGTGGGACTACCCACAAAAGAATAAACTCCCTGTGCGAAACGGGAAACGGTCGAGATAGTCTTCACCATTTTTCCGGACCAATTTCAGATAGCTTAACTTCTTTCCTCCCGTTCAACATCATGATATGCTCAGATCGTAATCAACGAGGATTTCGTAGTCTGGCAAACGCACAAAGTTCGATTCCAGCCCATTGAAAAAGTCACCGTCGAAGGAGATACTGTTGTGTTTCGCATCGACCATTTCAAGTACAAGAAAGATGCCAGTGAAAAAAAAGAAGATACGGACACAGCACGAAAAAGAGACCGACACTTCGGAAATAAATGGAAATGAGTAGCTTGTACTTATGTTTTAAAAAATATTTTATAGCGTAAGCAAAAATTGTGATAATGGGTAAAAATAACAAAATGATAAATAAACAGCTGCAAGCAATTGCTGGCTCTTTAAGAACACATGCATTGGTCAAGATAAGAGCCAATTATTCTTCTCGCCACCACGATTTTCAAGCTGTAGCCAGCTAATTCACTGTCTGGCATGGCATTAGGGTAAGGCGATAGTTCCTCCGAAGAGATTTCGCTTGTTCCCTACTGTACGTACATTCTTATGAATACTCTGTTTTCCTCCTCTTCACTCGTCCCTCACTTCCAACTGCACGAAACGTTCCTTTCTAATTTCATCCATGATGCACTCTGCATCTTCGACAACTATCGCTGCTTTCGTGCCGACATCAAAGCCTCCGATGGCGGTGTTGATGTTTCCTTTAAGACCGCGATCACCTTGAAACGAGTAGATGCTCTTGAGTCGACGTTCTTTCACAAGCTCTACTGTGAGGTTCTTTGTCTCAATCTCTACCCCGCCAAATACCGCTTCATACTCGTTTACCGCCCATCGGACACTACTGTCGGATCGACGGATTCACCCGCTGAAAACCTAATTCATTTGCCCAGCTTGTTGGAAGGGGTATAACAAGTACCGTGTGGCTTGTGATTATTTTATTTGCACGGAAACACCAAAATTGGCTGTGACATCACTTTTTCAGGGACATTCACATATCGGTCTTTGGACAGAATTGAGAATCATCACGTAGACATGGGAACATCAGACTATTGTTCAATTTCTGTTTACAAAAAGGATGACTATCCCAAAACAAAAAATCTGAATATATATGGCAGAGGTAGCCATTCAAGCAAGCAAGAATCGGCCATGAAGCTTCTCCTCGTCTTGTGCGCCCTGATCGCCACTGTTTCCAGCTACGGATGGAATGCGAATCCGTACCCGCAGCCAAATCCCTTTGGCTATGAGTGAGTGCCAATCATCTAGCTCTCAAAGCGAAAGCGTCTGTTTTCCAGTGAAAACCCGTTCTACGCACCGGACCGTTACCGCCACCGTGGTCATCGCTATGATAGCCGCAGTTGGGAAGACTCGAGAGACAGCGATGAGGATGACGACGACTACAGCTTTGAAGGCGGAAGAAGACGTCACCACAACTCTGGTTCGTTCGAAGATGGCTACTTCTACCTTCCGTCTGGACCGCGACCGAACTACGGCGGAAACACTGCTCAGGATCCATCCACCAACTACGGATCGGCTTCCAACGACGCTCCGGCTCAAGGTTCTTATGGCTCTCCAGTCACCACTTTTGGAAGAAAATAAGAAATAATTGAACTATGATGATATTTTCTGGGCTGGAAATAAATTAATCTTTATTCATTCAAACGTTCATGACTGGGATAGCAGATGATTAAGTTTTTGCACCGGGACGTTTGGTACGGAACTGCGGAATTTGACGTGGAATTTTAGAAGGGGCATCTTGCCGCTTTTTTTTCTGTACACCTGGTTTTGCTTTCGATGTAGCCGAATGATTTTGTGGCGAATTAGCGACTGCCGTTATTTCTTGTGCTGAATCGGAAAAAACGAGTTTTTCAATCGAGCTTCGCATACCACATGGCGGATCAGTTTCATAACTGGATAGAGATGGTGTGGAAGTCCACTCGGGCTGAATTTGATAACCGCCTTGCCCTTCCGGTTTCATTCGTATACCGTTTTCGCTTCTGACTAATGTCATCACTGGGGAAACATCTTGGTGCTCTTCAATTTAAGAAAAAGATGAGTTTGTGGAAGATAAGTAGTCGTTACCTTTGTTTCCAGGCATATGACCAATTGTGGGAGGATCATATGAGCGGCAGAACATTACTTCTTTCACTTTCATCCAAACATCATTGCACCAGCATAACATCTGAAACCATAGTGGTACACACAATTATTCATGTGCACCTCTTCTCAACGCACAATTATTGGACAAATCAAGGGGAAAGCAAACTTCAGCCATGTGATAAGAGTATCTGCATCTTGTGGCAGATCTGTGCTCACATCAGACAACTCTCGACTGTTATAGGTTTCGAAGAAAAAGCACAGTGTGATGTAAGGACCTTCCACACACAAAAAGACACATGTGATAAGAATCATCTGGAAAAAAGGAATTCATTCAGTTCACATTTTTCCACCGACTAGTTTGGCCCTGCTTCTGTGTTCCTGCATGGCTCTATTCCGTTTGATAAACTCTGCATACTCCTGCGTGTTTGGAGGGATAGAAGCAGCGGTCTGAAAAGAAAAACATATAGCAGAGATTCTCAAATAGAAATTGTTTACCCTTTTCTGAAGCACCGCTCCAATTGCAACGAGAATCACAGCCAAACAACCAAAATATACTATCAATCGTATTATCACGTATCCAATCGGACCTCCACTGAAAACGTTGTTTTTCAATAACGTGGCAATCGTGGGAGTGAAAATACCCGTCGATTCCACAAACATAACGATTGCGAAATGGCTTTGTGGGAATCACATTTAAGAAAACAACCGAAGCAAACGAAATTGAGACACAACTGAGAATCAAGCTCACCACTGTAATCAGAAAATTGGTTTCGGCTTCTGTTTTGCTCGAATGATTGAAATACCTGTTATTCTCAAACCGCTCAAATATTTGTGCCCATACGTCACGTATTCCGGTCCCAGTATGATACCAAGGGCTCTTTCCGCTCCGATGAGCATGAGAACAAAGAGGGTGTGAAGATGAACAAACTGGAATGGATGGCTTTGTGGAGGACTTCAAAGTGTTACGTCATCAGATATACCTCTTGAACGGCTACATTGAAAGTACACCAACCGCTTCCCAGATTCCAATTGCCGTTGGCCACAAAGATTAATGCAAAAAAGATATTGAATGAGAGGTCGACCAGATTGACAAACGTTAAATGACAGTACATTAAGTATATTGTTGTTCGAAATTGTTTTCTTCAAAAACTGCATGTTTCGGAGGATTTGAACGAAAACTCACGTGATAAAAACCGCAACCATGAAGAATACATTCAAGAAATATGAAGCAATAAGTAAACCGGCTGAAAGATTTCAAATGGATGAGTGAAAAAAGCTGAAGGTTACCGATTAATATCGCATTGGTAGTACGGAGACTGGCGGATTGTGTCTCCTTAATAGTAACAATCGCGAGAGTATCTTCTTCGGGCACATACTCCACAGTGATAGCCATTGGTTAGCCGTCGTTAAGAGTCGGCAAGCCGCAAAACTTGTTTTCGCTCGATAATCCGTGGTCACAAGGGACTAGCGGGCTAATAAGAGAGGGAGGCGAGTATGCGACGATGTTCCCATAGCAACCGAGCTGGGCAAATCGGAAAGCGCACATTTTGTGGCCGTGTCCGTTCTGCTGCCTCTCTAATCCCTACTCTATTTCAATTTCCACTTCAATAATTAGTTTTCCGGCGACTGCCCAGCGGATTACATTTTTTTTCGAAAAACATGTATAAAAAGAAAAAACGGCTTCAAATTCATACGATGAAAGTTTATTCATTCTTGAAAAGCACAAAAAGCAGGTAACATTAATAACGGCCTTATTGATTGACCTAAACAGTGTGTAAACCGTAATTCTCACGCTCATGGAACAATTTTAAACTATTAGATAGTAAATGTGATATAAGAAATAGTTTTTGAGCTGAACACCGATTTGTGAGTTGAAAATGGTTGGCAGTTGAAAAACGAAACATGAAAGAGTGAGAAAACATGACAGAGTACAAAAGAGCACACATCACAAGAACAATGTCGGATGGGTGGAGGCCAGCCGATTTTCTCTGTACATCGAGATCTTCTTGAGCAATGAGAAGCAGCAAATAAGTAGCAAAAGCAATGACAAGTGAAGGACAATTAGTGGTAAGAAGGAGACATTTTGGGGGGGATGATTGACTCGTATTCAGAGGTTTTGATGGAATAGTTGATGATGACGTTAAAGCACCGATTCAATGAGATTGTTTCTGTTTAGATCTGTTCGTGCGGAACCGTGTTGTTGCCGCGGGGAGCCGTCCGGAAGCGTTGCGCCGTCCCACCATTGCCGTCTGAAAGTGGTTTTGTTCAGTTTCAGGAGCAGAATTGACAAATCAACTAACAGCAACTATGAGCAAGAGCGCTCGCTGAAATGCCCATGCGCGGAACGTTCTTTCTGACACCACTGCGTGGGGCGTCGCCCTCCGAGTTTTCTCCGTCCGCTTCCGATGATCCACCTTCGTCATCCATCATCAAAGACGACCGCTGACTGTCGTCGTCTCGCTTCCCTTTCAATGGTCGCATGCCTAAACGAACTATCCATTTGTTAGATGTTTTCATTTTTTTCAGAGTACTGCTTACCCATATTTCTATTTCGGCTAGTTGGTCTGGCACTCAAGTCGACTCTTGCGAAAGCACCGTCACTCACTGAATCGTAAGTGTCTTCTCTGGGAGTGCTTCCACGGTTCAATTGACGACGGTGTGCGGTCTGGAATATGTTATCAAGTTGTTTTGGAAAGCCTTTCATATGCTCACATCATAAGTATGTCCAGACGGCGGTGGGTTGGATGGTGGTGGTGGGATGAAGTCCATCAGAGTTTTATTCGGGGGAGTCCTTCGTTCTCCGGTCCTTTCCTTGCTGCTGCCGGTACCGTCAGAAGAGTGCAACTGAACAATAAATTTTAAACTTGAAAAACTGTGGAACGTTAGTCAGAAGTAAGCAGTTAGTGAAAAATCATGGGTTATTGTTTGTTTTGCCTAAAGGTACCTGAACATAGCTCACATCAGTGTGAGGTGGACTGTCCGATCGCTGACTTCCACTGGTGCGATGATGAAGCGGTCCGCTGAGAGTGGCACGTCCATCCGAAGCACGACTCGAACGGGATCTTCTTCCGGCGGTCTGATCAGCATATCTTGCTGGTGGCTCCGGTGGAACTGGATTCGTTGGCATCGCTGGAGCACGGAGCATTTTGTCGCTAAGCCAAGCAGGTTGTTGGTTTGAGAGAACAAGCGTTGTTGTGGCGTACGGCGACGGGTCATCATGGTATTGGTTGCCGTAGAACGTGGACATTGGATTGCCTGGCCCTCCGGTCAATTGAGCATAATGGTAGTGATGCTCAGATCCAGGACGGTGCATTGTGCCGCTGTAGTCATCACACGTATTGAAAAAGTCCTGAGCGTTTGGCGTCAGCGAGTACAGCGCCTGTCCATTTCGATTGTTCATCGTCAAGCGACCGGTCGTGTTGTACATCTGGTTCGGGTTTTGAGCAACATCCCATAGGTTGTTCGCAGTCATATGCACGCTTCCGTCGTTGATCTTGATGAAACTGCGATCTTTGCCGTCCGAGTTCTTGTTGCCTCTCCAGTAACAATAAGCGACGATGATAACGAAGAGGACGATTAGAAGAGCAACAATGACAATGATAGGGATGTTTGCCTTGTTCAGAAATCCGAATAAAAACGACTCGTTCTCTTGCAGGGCAGCCAAATGCTTCTCTAGAGTGTCTTGATCTGCAAACTGAAAGTTTTTCACCAAGCTCTACTTTTCATTTTCTCACTCATTGTCACTTCACTCGTTCCATGAGATATTCCAACTCCACCGTTGCTTCTCGCAGCCACTCGAATCTTGTAAGTCATTCCAGTAACCAGGTGGAACAAGGTTACACTGGCGGCTCTCTCGTTGGTTGTGATGTTCCGGTTGTTGTTCGGCGCTTGTCCGGTAATCAGAATTTGGAATCCCTTGAGAATGCCATTTATGCCTTCGACTCTCGGCGCCTTCCATGATACACGAAGAGTGGTCAGGTTGAGCATACGTATTCTGACGTCCTCTGGTGGTAGAGACGGTGCTGAAATGATAAGAATTTTTTGAAATGAATGTTTGTCTAAAAACTTACGAGCTTCAGCAGTCAGAACATCCATTGAATTGCTCGGTGCTCCGTGAACACTGCGAGCTCCAGAATGATAGGGTATGACAAAGAACTCATAGTTGGTGAACGGCATCAGATTGGAAACCACGTAGTTCTCAGTGTTCGCATTTGTCACATTCACGTATTGATTGTCGTTGGTTCTGGGAGGCCCTCTCCATTTGATGTAGTAACCCTCAACGAGCTCCTCCACTTTTCTTCTCTTCCAGAACAGACGAACTGCCGTTGAGTTGATGGTCTTCACTTCTTCCAATTTGATCAGTTGTTCGGAAGTGAGCCTCTTCTCGGCAATCGCCATATCCATCTTGTTCTTGTCGGACGCAGCTTGGTGAGCTGCTGGTTTACTTGTAGTAACAAGAGCAGAAGAAACACTAGGTGTCCCGATCCCTTTCTCGTTTTCCGCTCGAATCACAAACATGTACGCATGTGACGGCTTCAACCCCTTGATTCGGTACTCTGTGGATGACACATAGTCCGGAATGTTGAACCAAGTCTGGCCTAGATCTGGACTGTAGTACTGTATGATGTACCCAGTGATGGGGCCAGCTCCAGATGTGGATGGTGCGTTCCACCGAAGCTCCACTTCCGTATCTGTCACATTGACTATGATCGGCTGAGTGGGCGCAGAGGGGAAGTTGGAGGGATCGGGCATCCGCACGAATTGCGCATTGCTTGTGTGATCCTCAACCGTCAGTGAGGCCGACCACGTTGATTCTCCGTCTTCATTCTTTGCGGTGCAGGTGTACACTCCAGTATCAGGTTTCCTGAAATCATATCGTTTGTGTGCCGCCTATCATGTTGTTTTCTTCAAACGCACTTCAAATCAGCAATGTGAAGACTGCCGGTTGAGTGCTGACTGATGCGACTATCCGTTATATCGATTGGTTGTCCGTCTCTTAGCCATGAGATTCCGGGTGTCGGTTTACCGCTGGCCTGGCATGGGAGGATTGCCGAGGATCCAACCATGAGTGTCTGATTCTGATGACCATGCTCGATTGTTGGTGGCGGTTTTGCTGGTGTGTTTCCAGTCACGGCTGAAAAGAGATGGACATTAGAAAGATCCCTCGCGTTATCTATCATCTGCTTTCTCCCGTCCTTCTGCTCCACTTTTACAAAAAGAAGAAAGCGAGAGAACGGAAGAAGCACAAAACAAAATCCTGTCCGAAATTCTCATTTTTCATCTTGTTTCCAAACCGCCGGACAAGTGGCTCTTTAGCAGAACATTTGGCGCGCTTTCGCTCACTCTCTTCAGCAAAGAGAGCCGAGCTGCCAGGAGGGATCCAACAATTTATCATTGTTGGGACAATTGTTCGCACATAATTGAGATGTGTTGTACATCGTTCTCTTCTTCTTCTTTTTCTCGTGAACAAGTGTTTATGAGCACCAGAACTTACCCAGGCAATCCGTGCCGTTCACGCACATCAGCGCCGAAGTCAAACTGAACACCGAGCCAAATATCATTTGACTATGTCATATGGGTACTCTAAAACGAGTAATGGGAAATTCAATCGCGACTAATTGCGAGTAATAAAAAGTTCGGAGAGTGTGATAATCAAGATAAGAGAGACATGAAATACGGACACCAAGATTCATTAGCATGATGAGTTTGTTCACGAACCACCCGCATGGGCGCGTCGTCTTCCTCCCAAATGACTACTAGTACTGAGACACACACACACAACCACACGCATGACAAGGTTTCATCTTGCATCATTACTTTTCAGATTGACTAGCTAAACGAAATAAGAGAATTTCGGTCGGATAGGCGACGAAAACGAGGAGGACACTGGGCCGAGTGGTGAGACCCGTCGAAAAATGCAATTGTTTACGATTGGTTGGAAAGAAAGACAAATGGGAAATGAGTTCGAGAGAGACGGAGGTGATTTGAATCTGATAGAGCGGCCGCTTTCTGACTTGAGACAACTACAAAATCGAGACGAACCCGGAGGGCCTTCCCTCCAGATTGTATGTTTTTCTTCGCTTCCGAAATATTATTTTGACCAACAACGGGCACGGGTTGTACATCTCGTCATAAATCTCAATCTCTGTTCTGTTCAGTAAACAAGTTTAGAATAAAAAATTTTCAAGTAAGCTTTCAATAATGAGCTCAATTCTTTGGATTCAAAGGTTTTTTTTCAGAATTTAGGAAACGAAAAGTGTTCAGATGTGTGCTCTTCGCAAAAAGTTTAAAGGAAAAGCCGAATCAGCATAGAGACAAAAAAGGAGAAAATAGAAAAGAGGAAAGAGAAAGGCTTTTTCTTTCTGACAGCTGAATTGAGGTGTCTAATGATAAGTGGCCGAGCGTCTCTCTACGAATCCTCCCGTGGGGGGGGGGCACATGTCGGCATATTACATCGTAGAGGAAGGAAGGACAACGACTGAACAGCAGCAAAAAGGAGCACCGCCCCGCGCCCCTCTTACAAATTGATGCATAAATCAGTTTGCCAATATTTATGTTGCTACTTTTAATTGAGTGATCTCGATCGCGGCCGCCCGTGGGTGAATGTAGCAGAAAAGAGAAAGAGAGCGGTGGGGATGTCCTTTGTGTTCGTACGGCATATGGTGCTTTCGACGAGGAATCGCGGATGAGTTATGAGACCGACAAAGGCACAGCCGGGGCAGGTTTCGATGCTTGCCGAGATAACGGGAACGAATAGTTAAAATCTAGGGAACCAAAGAGTCGAAGACCGAAGGGTGAGTTTCAGTGGGAGGAACATTATGAATATTCAAGCGTCCCTTTCGCTTCCACTTCTTTACCCTCGTCTTCTAAAAGTTCACATAAATCACACGTCCTAATCTTTGTGTGCTTCATGTCGCAGAAACGTGTCCTCATATTCTATCTGATCAGATTTCTAGACGTCACACTTGACGGACCCCCCATTCCGGAAATATACGAAAATGGCCGCCAGGCTGGGAAAAGGAATGAGAAAAGAAGATGAAGTTTACTTTGATGCGAAACATATGATAATAAATAGTGTGCGAAAAATGTCGCAAAAACGCGGCGGGAAAGCGTTTCGGGAGAAGATGCATTATTTCCAATCGTCTTGGATGCGATGAGCCGAAGAAAATGGAAAGGGTGCAAAAGGAAGAAGGCTCCGTTTTCAAGTACTACTTCTGGATTGAGCTCTCACTGCCATCAGTCGAAAATGAGAAGCAGAGATATAACACACACAAAAAAACAGCCAGACTAGGTGGAGTACTGGAGAGAGAAAGACTGACTGTTGGTGAACGAAGAAGATAATAGGGTTTTAGGGGTGGAAAGGGGGGAGGAGTAGGGGGGAACGAATTTATTGCTACTGGACTGGCGTCGGTGGTGAAAAGCAGAAAGGCAAGAGGAAGAAGGGACGACGAAATGCAATAAAGACGAATGGTTCGGGACCCGAAGCGTGGACGTTCATATTTTTACACACACGAAACGTAAATTATGCACATCCCAAATGTCCTTAAAAAATGTTCTCAATCCCTGAATACCGTCGTGTTGCGTTGCAAGAAACAAAAAAACAGAATCGGAACCATAATACTGCTAGAAGGACGAGAAAAAAGTTCTGGTTAGCTGGGCGGGAACAACGACTATTTGAGGCCCCATTTGGTGGTTGCATACAAGATTGCTACAGCAAATAGATCGTATTCATGACAACACACACTATGTTTATTTTTTGATAACTGTGTACGGATGTTGAAAGGAAAAGGAATGGGGGGGGGGGGTCTGCCCTCCCTGAGAGGAAAGCTGTAAACGGATGTAGAGAACAGGTTGCAAACTTTCCTTCCTCTCAAAACATTGGCGAGTGGGAAACGAAAACAATGAATAAACGGTGGAAGGGAGGGAGAGGAGCTTATTAGGCAAGGATACGTGTGACAGAAAGGTCATCCTCAAAGACGACGTTCCCCTTCTCTCATTCTCTCTGTCTTCCTCTCAAACGGGCCGCCTGCCACCACCGGAACTCGCGTATAATTAGCGCACTTATCGAAATTTGAGCGCCGCCGATAATTGGTAAACCTTTTTGCCGTACCATACAGTCACACCAAAACATCCGGTAGAAGCGCGGAACAACGGAAACGGTGGGGTGGGTGGACGCAATGTTGACCAAAAAGATTGTATTTTTTTTCATTCCGTTTCTTTTGCTTCTTGTGTTTTGTTCCTAGACTCACTTTTTTCCTGTTTTTTTTTTCAGCCTCAAAGAATGAGAATTGTTAGAAAAACAAGAAAAACAAAGAAAACAATCGAAATTTTTCCGAGAGAGAAGTGAGTTTTACGTAAAGTTTGAGAATAAAACAATCGAGGTGATCGTTAGAAAGAAAGCGTATTGCTCTATTTTCAATATTTTATCTTTACACTTTTCAATAAGACCAGTGTGACATTTCGATTGCAATGAATCGAAAGTTTCCTCGCTTCTTTTCCGATTTTCCGATTTGAGGGTCGAAAATGGTGACCGGAAGGAGAAAAGAAACGTCTCTTTTGTTGTCAAGAAGCGAAGAGGGGACCAGAAGCGGTGTGTGTGTGTGTTCATCTCAAATTCCCCAACGGCGCTCTATTCAGAAAAAAACGAGTACAGTTCATGAAAGATTCACTGCGAAACGACGGAGAAACGCGTCTTCACGGAAGTGAACTGAAGTCGGATCATGTACTACGTGGTCAGTCGAGGGGCAGGTAATTATTAGGAGGAGGGTTGGTCACAAGAATGAATCAAAAGTACGCTCGAATGAATTCTTTCAACGCGAAACTGATCCTCTGACGAAAATCCGAAAATGAGCCATTGAATGCGAACGGGACGCGTTGAAAGAGGCAATCCGAGACGATGACCCCGTATTTGGAGGGGCCTAGCCAACTTGTCAACTGTCGAGCCCACATTTGCTGTGTGAAAAATCGCGCGCATCTGGCTTTTAGCGGGACGCAGAGAGGGGGAGAGGGGATTGGTGGGGCCTTCGGAACGTGTGAATATGGTCACACGAGTCACAAGCTGTCTAATGGTTACGGAGGCATGGATTGACACCGATAAATCATCTCGAGGAGTAAGCGCGCTTGATTTTGATTAATTTATGAGGTGGTAGCGGGTCGACTGGGGCGCTTTAGAGTGCGAGAAGATTATGCCATCAGAGGCCACCAAAACGGAACGAATTCAAAAGCGATCTCAAGAAATTGAATTCCTCGTCTCTTTTTTATTCTCATTGCCTGTCGGTTTTCCGAAAAAACGATGATTACCTGGGGACAGGTGTTCACGCCAGATTGAATGAAATTCAAGCGTGATTGGAAACGACAATCGACAATCGGACACCATTAAATGCCACCTTTTCGCAGGAAAAAAACAAGTGAACATACCCGTACACACACACGCAAAAACTTGCCGAAAAGGCGGATGTCTTAATTCGAACCATTCTATCGGTTTTGTGTTTTATAGTGATTTGGTGAAGTCATTCTTTTGACTTCAAACAAAAACCGTCGTGGCGGATAATTTATGCGCTCTCGCTACTACTCGTCGCCTCGTCGACTTCTCTAAACACATTTATCCTCTAAACCCTGAAGAGACCGGTCTGAAAATCTAGTGAGAAAAGGGGAAAAGCAACGCGGTCTGCACATTGAACTATACGATTTTGGAACAAAAACGCGTAAAATGGTTAGAAATTAAAAGCTATTCGCATCGACGCGTTGTTTTGTTTATCGTTTCCGTCCTGAAATGGATGGTCACTAGTACCTATGGGCAGCAGGGTGCGAAATGGATTAGTGACGGGCCTCCGAGAGAGGATACGGATGGACTATGCAAGAATACGTCTATTGAGGGGTTTCCTCGCTCCAAAACCAAACAGAGTGGAAATGTACGAAGAGAAGAGTCTTTCGGATCGAATACCGATCCGATTGCTTCTTCTTTTTTTCAATCTCAATTATTCTGAAGATCATTGTGAACGACGTCAAGGTCGGCCTCACCCGATTGTTAGTTTTTTTTTTCTCCGAGTAGCCTTTTCAAACCATCATAACGGAAACAGACGGAAAAAAAAAGGGAAATTGGGTTGTTGGTTTGAAATTCATAGGTTGGCCACTAAGAGCGTGCGCAATTCCAATGACAAACTAGAAAAAAAAATTTAAAGGTCCCCGCATGAGGGCTCGCTTGAAACACGCCAAAAGTTGAATTTTCAATTGGCATGCGAGCTAGGCTCGCTCTAAACAGAAACAATGGGATGGGATGGGGGGCAAGCAAAATGTCTGCGCGGATCGGTTTGGAAACAAGAAACAAGTTATGCTAATCTAGTGTTGCCTTCTCATTTCTTTTGATTTGTTCTTTTCCACAAGACTAACCTTTTGTGGTCACTTTGAGAGAAGCCTTGCTCAACGAGCTGCCTGCCGAGTTCATGCCAGCACACACATAGGCTCCCTCGTCCACCTGTCGAACGTCATCGATTGTCAGCGTCCCTGTCGGAGAGACTTTCGTTCTTCCGTCCGCAGAGACGTAGCTGGGGAAGAGAAGATCTTGTTGGCCTTCTTTGCTCCAGAAGTACGCGGGACTCGGCTGACCGACCAGAGTGCACTCGAAGACGGCAGTTCCTCCGGCTGGAACCGATTGGTCCTGGGGTTTCGTTTGGAAAGACGGCGGAGCTTGAACGCGAAGATGTGCGGACGCTTCCAGAGTTCCGGCTGGGTTTCGAGCATAGCACACGTACTCTCCTTCATCCGATGGCTCCACTCTGAAAATAAGTAATAGAAAACTAGTTTTGTATCTTTTTCCACAACAGCTACCACAGTATACATTCAAAGTTTTTCTAACAATCGCATCATTTATGCTTCAGTTATTTGCATCCTTCCAAATCGAAATCGAAAACGGAATCTTTCCCGAACAAGGATTATAAATCCTCAAAAGAACATCCAAAAACGGTTATTAAACTAAGATTTGTTGGCGGGCGCACTTTGATGATAAGAGCAACTCGGAATTGAGATATAATCTATTTCCGACACGTCATTGACATACTTATCGATCCTCAATCCACGGTTGTCTTTGGCTATGAAGGCCCGAGCCACTGGCATTGGTTCATTTTTTCGTTTCCACGTGATCTGCGGTTGTGGGTCACCAGTCACGCGACAGTCAAACAAAACGGCAGCTCCGACGTCGACAGTCATGTCCTTAGGTTCTTGCTGAAAATAAAAGCGGCTAAAATTCATTTCACTCGTCGGAAACCCCTCTGATTTTTCATGCGGAGCGATCATTTTGGAATGAAACGTTTGATCGCAACCTTGCGAGCGATTTAGATTAATCGGTTTGGTAACCAACCTCAAACTTTGGTTTCTCGAAAACACTCAATCTGGCCGGGTTGGAGACTCGCTCTCCGACCATGTTGTTGGCGACACATTGATAAGTGCCCGAGTCACTTCGATCCACTGGCTCGATGATGAGGTTTCCGTCGGAATGAAGCGTGTAACGAGGCATGTCCTGGATCCGGAGCTCTTTGTCATCCTTTCTCCAGCTAACAACTGGTTCCGGGAATCCTCGTGGCGGACTGCATTCCAAAACTGCCATTTCTCCTCCCAGCGCCTGAAAACACACAGTACAAGGCAAGGAGTGATCAAAATCAGCAAACCTGAACTGTTCTTGGACGAACTCGAAAGTCTTCGCGAAGCATCGCCAATCTCAATGATCCTTCATTTGACTTTGCTTCTCCGTGCTCATTGCTGGCAACACAGTGATACGCGCCCGCATCACTGTCTTTTCCGTTTTTTCCATTATTCACTTTTAGAAGAAACAATGAGCCAGTGTCGAGCACTATTCGATGACTGTTCACTTGCTCTTTGTTCGTAATCACAGGCTGTCCGTCCTTGAACCAAGTGATCTTGGCCGTTGACGGCTTGGCTCCGCAGTTCAAAGTGGCCGGAGATCCTCGGGAAACGACGACATCTAATGGATGTTCCGTGATGACTGGCGCGAGGTTTGAGGCATCTGCAAAAAAGTCCCTTTGTCCGATTCTGTCTTCAAATTTCCCTCGCCGCCCCCGTTTCATTCCATCTATCACCATACCGCCAAATGTGATTTTATCCGTCTTGACAATCTCAATAAGAAAGGTAACGTGCCAGAGTGCATTAAATCAAACTGGCCGGCCAGCCACGCGCAATCCTGTCACATCTGCATTATGCGATGAAACGAACACCTCTCCCTCGGCCTCTCTCTTTTTGGAGGCTACTTGTCCTTGATGGTGGGGCAATAAAGTGACGATTCACGGAATCTAAGATACATGAGACACATTCTTTTCTTCAAATTTATGCCTCTCCACGCAGATAAGACGACACCTTTATGAGGTAAGGCCGATCGGAGCAGTTGCATAAGAAAAGGTTTGACCCCTTGTTCGGGTTATCCGAACCTAGCAATTAACTCGCGACGTTCTATCGGATAAACCCAAAAATCAATTCCGTATAGTGGCCTCCTTGTTTTTGGCGTCCGCCCGCTGCGAACAACCATCAAACAGCTCTCTTCAAAATGCACTTAATGAAAATTTCAGCACCACGACAGACGTTTCGCTTTCAAGTGGGACGACGTTTACACCCCCGAACCCTTGTTTACCAGAAGTGTGACCAGTTGGCCGACCTCCTCATGACTAACAAGCTGACGATCAATTAGAAATTCGCCATGGCGGCCCTCTTCCGGAATTGACCACCCCAACGCATGCCACCCAATTAGAAATGGGTTGGCCTTTCAACCTGGCGTGTCAAAATGAGAGTAAACTATCCATGAACAAATGCATTGTGGGTGCTGCAATTTAATGGGCGAGTTTACCTTCACAATGTCCCTCAAAACTGCTTCCGTACGATTTTCTTGGCAAAGCCGGAGAAAGTTGAGCAGACTTGTCGACGCCCCGTTTCACAATTCCCACATCGTCACTCTTTCGCAACATTCACATGAAAGTGTTGAAAGCTGACAAAATGAAAGTGAACCAAAACATGAAGCGAAGAAGGCGCCAACAGCTCATTAATAACCAGAAGCTGGTCCCCAGTGAATTCAAAAGCGGGCTTCGATCCAATCGCACTCATCCGCAGCCAACCTTATGCTAATGATTGACTTTGAGAGCGATGACGCCTCAAATTTCTGAAGAGAGGCTTTCTTTTGCATATCGAAACGAGCAGCTATCCTCTCATGAATAGGTCACACTCTACGACTCGCGAGGAAGAAGACAAGAACAAATCGAATGGACGAATTGCGGACACTGACAGCCACAATCTGCTTAATTTGTCACTTTGCTAAATGACTTGCACACGGCGGACTATCGCGAACTGCAGGGTGGCTTCTTTCAACTGTTTCTCATTTTCTTTGCCAGTGCACTTTTCGGCGGGTCGCTTGCAAAGAAAACGACTTATTGTTTTTCGAGATTAGCATTACAATGACGAGTACTCGAGAACGAGTCGTACATGCCCTCATTGAGGCAAGAACGTCCCTTCTCTCATATTAGCGAGAAGAGGGGTCCCCATTGTTTTCTCAACATCTTCCAAGCCAAAGAGGGCTTCCTTGCGAAAGGGCAGATGGCAGCGCCGACAACGATAATCGAATCTTTTTTCACTACTATAGTCAGCAAACGAGCTCGTTGAGAACCCACTTTTGGTGGGGAGGGCGCGCGAATAGATGAAGAGTCAGTGCCCTCATCGTTTTCGAAAGAAAAGAAGGCATCACATTCATGTTGCCCCCTGTCTTTCTGCACACTTAATCCCTTTTCTAATCGGAGTGTGCGACGCTTCTTCATGGGAAAAAGCGCGGAAACATTAGCCCTCAGCGAAAAAAAAACATGTGCCGGATCGAATATCTTCGTTTTGCTTGCCAATTTTTTTCGGATAATCGAAGGAAATGTGGAATTTGACACCCACTCAAGAACATGAAATGAAAAAAAAGACGTACCTTCACAGATTCCGAGATTCACCGCGATGAATACCAGCAGGATGGTGCCAAGCTGCGCGTTTCGATTGAACATGATCTTGCTGTATTCAATCTTTGTCCGATTTCAAAGGCTGCATCTAATTGTGGCGGGTGATCAGATGTCTAATCAGAGATACACCTACAAAAAAAGAAATTGAATTGAATAATGAAAAGAAAACAGTTCAAGTCAGGAAAAAGGTTCGGGAGGGCGAAAAATGCAAAAATAAGTGGCGGACGAGAGGGCGGCAAATAGAAGCGTGGACTGGGTGTAATCATTCATCTTTGCTGGAGGGTGACACTACGCAGAATAGATTTGGGAACAAAAAAAAGAGAAAGAGGAGACAAAATGGGCAAAGTAATTGAAAAGTTGACGAGCGTCGTCGTCGTTTTCAAGAAGAAGTGCCCGAAGACGAATTGCTACGTTTTCGGGACACGCGCACGGACGGAAGCTGGCCCAAAAGTGGACCAGAGCCTCCTTGCGAAGAGAACAAATTTGGACCTTTGCGCCCTAGAGAGAAGAGAGCGAAAAAACCGCACGGGAGGAAAATGCAGCCGAAAAAAAACGAGGACGCAAAGTTAGAAGGCAAACTAAGTGTGTGGTGGTTGAAGATGACGGGAGGATAGAATGGAGGAGCGAGGATAGAAGAGATGAAAGGACAAGAACGAGTTAGATTCGCCTCCTCCTTACGAAAGGTTGCCATCTCTGTGTGGGCGCATAAATCCGTGAAAAATGTATTATTCGTCGACGAGTAAAGATCAAGGAGAGAAAAAGAGCAGAATGGGTTGCATGTTGGGAATACAATTTGAGGATGGCCCGTGTGCACTATTGCGGGCGACATGCTATAAATGACGACAATTAGAGGAGGGGGAGGTCCGAGTGCGAGAGAAGGGAGGACTAGACACGCAGACAGCGGAAGACGGATATTAGTCACCGCGTGAGGTGTTCCGAGTGCCGTTCACCTCGGGAAATGGATCGAATATTGGGTATTTCCTTGAAGTAACTGCTGTAATTTGTCAACAAGGCAAAAGGAGAAATAGGCAAACTTTGATGACTGGAGCCATTTTGGAAAGTCATCATGGAGCCAATAATTGTCAGATAAATATGGTTCCGGATGAGAGAAAAGAGAAACGAAGACGGATGTGTGTTATGAAGGGTGGCTCGGTGGAACGGGTAGAATAAGAGGTCCAATAGGGATATATACGCATGCGGTTAAGTAATTATTCCAATTCGTGACCGCTCTCTTCTGTCCGCTCTGTCTCTGTGCTGCTGCCCTACCCGTTCATTAGGTTCATTGTGGACTGAGCCTCCCGCCGCTTGGACCCACGGAGAAAGCCGAACGGACCCACGCGGGCATACAACATCTGTCGTGTTGTGTGTATACGTTGTCAATGAGCAATAGTTACACTTGTAGTGGGGGAGAACTAATAAAAGCTTCCCTCCGGTGAAGAAGAGGTGGAAGCCACCTCGAAACGACTGGAGACAAGGGCGCTAGCCGAGATCCGAGCGATTCAGCAATGCGGCGGCAGGAAGTGACCATAAAACGAGGAATCCGAACATAATTCACTTCGTGAAGGTGTCGGAAAGAGGAAGCTAGACAATAAACTTTATGAGACTTTCTAAAGTGCATTTTTCTATCAATAGAAAGAGATCATTCATCGTTTGACGCGTCTTTGAGACAGAAAACAATCGAAAGCTGTATCTCTTCGACAAAAAGAATCCGGAGACTTGAAAAACGACGAAGAAACGTATGGTGGGCGAAGGATGAGAAAGTCCTCCCGCCCAGCAATCCGTCTCTCTCTCTCTCCCTCCCCCTCTTCGTCCACCGCAGAATTACGTCGTCCAAGGGAGGACCCCCGTGGTCCGCGGCAATCCGTCTGTGGCCACCTGCTTGACCGGACAGCTCGATGGTGTGAAAAACGAGCGGAATGAGAGGGAAAGAGGCAGAAGCAAAAGACGAGGGAAAAGCAGAGCATCAGTGTGCGCCAAATGATTTTGTCCCAGATTGTGTGGGGTAAGGGGTCAACTGACGAGAAGGCAGAGGGTTATGCAAATAGTTGAAACTGACGTTTTCCAGTCGTGAGTAGTGGTATTGATTGGTTTTCGGAAGGAAGTACGCTAGCTACCTCATCGGAAACATGAGAAAGGTGCGTGTGAGCCCAGACGCAGTCAATATTCTGTGCATGAGAAGATATATTTGAGGATATTTGGTGGGGTGAACCAGACCAGATATTGTTTGCTGCTTCTTTTCTTCGTTTTCTTCCTCCTCACCTTCTTTCAGGCGAAAAAGTAATTGAATACTCGTGGATGTTCGTTGTTGTCCAAAAAAAATACTGAAGACTAGAAAACGAAAAGCGAGAAGATGCTTTGGAGTGCTAAGCCGAAAATTTCTCGAAAATTTGAATACGCTTCACTTTTCGAGGAAAACGAGAAGAAGAGATGCTTTTTGCCGGCCGCATATCAAAATGAGCTGGAAAACACATGTCCGAGGGCATACTGCACACAAAGTTTTTTTTATTATTTTAGTCTCAAAAATCAATTGAGTCTTCGAGAGCGCGAGAGAAGAAGGAGAAGTTAATTCACTTTCTTCATAAGCCGAGGATGATGATATGCATAATGCATCTGTTTTCAGAGCATATGCGCGGATGGAAACGGAAGCTCAACAAGGATGCGGCAAGGCGGCATCTCTCAATAAATGAATACGAAATGAACGAAAGAGAGAATGGGAAGAAGAAGAAGGAGAAGGTTTCGCACTCAAATTGAAGAAGCGGAAAGAGGTTCGTAGAAGTGGAACGGACTCCGCGGCGGAGCAGTAGCTGCAGCCGAGACAGCAAGCCAAATTGGTTTACCTTCAAATGGAATTATGAGTAACGGCTACTGACGACCGCTGTGGGAAGTGTGGCGGACAAAGCAGATGACAGAATGATGTACTACAGCTTCAGCGCGAATTTGTTACGGAGCTTGGACGACAAGGGTCCCATTGTTGTTAGTAGTACGTACACGTCTTCTCATCTGCTCCATACGTCGCCAAAAAGGGAAAGGGTGGGAAGAAAGTAGTGCAAAAAAGAAAGAAATACGAGAATGCATACGACGATGAATGATACTTGCTGCTGAGCGTTGTTAATAGCCCTCCGGGTTGTCGCCATACATATACACTTGGTGCTCATCCTTGGGCAAAAAGAAAACAGAGAAAGCAAAAAAGACTTCTAAGTTAGGCTCGTTGTATAGAAGAAAGAGGCCTCGTGCAGGAATCGAAGATATAAGGGGTCCTTTAGTCAGAAAAGAAGACTCCCGTCGTCCACTCTTACGGAAAACAATTTCCTTTTTTCCTCCTCTCGCAGTTCATAACGAGAAGCTCAAGAAGAAGAAGAAAGGGGTGGCTGAAGAAAAAAGAAAGCAGAAGCACAAGCAAAACAATAGTCTCTTTTCAGGTTTTGCAGCATTCATCGACTAATTCACGGACCGCACATTATTTGTCATGGCTACAAAAATGTCGAGTCCGTGTTTGCGTTGGTTTGAGCGACCGCCTGAAGAGAGCAAAACGAACTGCCGCCGAATCTTCTGCCGGGGACCCATCCGCACACTTTGCGCGCCCACTCGGACATACGTTCATTTATCAAAAGCACTAAGTGTGCTTCGGGCCCTCATGACAGGAGACGAAGACGAACTTGTCTTTCGGGGGACGGGAGCGGGAGGATTTTTGAGAGAGTGTGAGACATGTCATTTATATTGAGAGACTGATGGACAGAAAAAGGAAATTGAGACGTGGGTTTTGCATCAAATCGGGTAATTGCTAATGGAGGTTGCGGCGTTGAGAACGGAACGCTAAAAGGTTTTCAATGCAGTGTGTCTTCTTCGTTTGATTGAACCCGAAAGAGGTCACACGACGCCCGGCGGTTTTCTGACATTTCAATTCGCGCTTGCTGCCAGAACAATCGTAAAATTGTCAGCAGAAGATGTGAAGACAGCTCCAAAATGGGCAGTGAGGAGCACAAGCAGTGACGACGGACGGCTCTTCTTCTGCGGCAGAAAGCGAGGACGGAACAAAAACAGAAATGAGACGGATGGCGTGGAGGGGCGAACACTACTTACTCACTGAAGAAGCGCCATGCTGAGAATGGCAGCGGCGGGAAACGACTTTTCCCTCTTTTCTGCCTCTTGCCTCACAATAAATGAGTTTGAATCAAGGGCAATCTATTAAAAATGCATTGCCTGAGGAAGAAAAGGAGATGGGTGTACTTCTCTCAAAGTTGGTGTTCTCAGAAAGTGAATCGGTAGTAAGAGAGGAGGGTGACATAAGGGGGGCCCATCGTCTGACGGAGGGAGATGCTAACGAGCGATAAACGAAATTTGTGCGTCAAGGAGGGCTGGAGACACTGTGTAAACCGTCGGATAGGCAGATGGTCGATGAATCGGAGCAAAGGGAGGGCGACGACGCCTTCATTCATCTTGTTTTTGGGGACAAAGACGAGGAAATCCTCGCCTTTTCTTCATGGGTTTATTGTCAGAGAATTGCTGCTGACGCTCCAGAAAGTGCCCCATTTCGGGGCAAGCTTTTACGATACTGCCACTGAGAAAACGGGTCCTTTGCGGCATGCTAGATGACATTGGGCCAACCAAACGACTTCTTGAATCACTTCTCATTTGGTGGCTCAGAACCCAAACGACTAGCACAGCTAATAGTCACCGAATCGGAATAAAACTAGTGAACAAAAAGCGAGGGACTGTGCAAAACTACGCCTTTTCAAAACACATCGCGGTGTATTGAATGAGGAAGAATGAAAACAATAGAAAAAACTGTGAGAGCGATGCTGCGCAAGCGGCGAGAATTGAATGAATTGGTTGTGCAAAAAAGCAATAGCGAACGGTAATACACAACAATCAGTTGAGCGTAGAGGCTAGAGCGCTCAGCGAGAGAGTGCAGCAAAGGTGGAGGGTCGGGGTTTGAGGGTGGACACACAGACAGAAGGTAGGCCCCGGTGGGTGTGTGCGGACGGGTAGGGCCGAGCGAGGTAACTAGCGCTCGATTGCGCAGAGTTGAACACACGCAAGGACGGCGGTGGCGGCGGCGGCATCGCTCGATAAGTGACCCTTGGTGTGTGTGTTCCGCGCTTCTCTAATCCCTCTCCATCTTCTTTCTCTCCCCCCCACCCGTATCATCGGTTGATCTGATGCACCAGAACTGGGTGAGCGAGCGAGCGAGCGCGCGGGGCAGTAAGGTCTGGCGGGAGGATGCGAACGGGTAATATAACGTGGAGAAGACAACACCTCGTCGCCAACAACCAGTCCGGAATACTAGAAGCCATTCGACGGATGACCATCGTGTGACGGATCATAGCATTTGGAAACTTTCATTGTTCAGGGTGGGCTGAATTTGAGGAGAAGTATGGCAGCTTGTGAGGTGATGTGGAATAGTTCTATTATTGGGTGCTAAACGAAGAGAAAGAGCGATTGTTTGTTTGAACAGAACGTAAAAGTAGATGAACAAAAGTTTGGGTGTCGAACGGCAAACTGAGTGGTTGTCGAAAATGCACATGCGACGAAATATGATACTTTTGCCATTTGAGCATTCTGGTGTCCGAAAATTTACTCACTCTCAATGAACATTTTCAAATAACTTGAATATACCAACTGAAAGTGGTGAAAAGTGAGAAGCCGGGAATTAGAAAATGTTCGAAATCGAAACCGGCAGAAAAATGATCGCAAATGACATTTTCAACTGCTGATAACAAAACGAGTGTGTCTGACAAGTCGCGAGACGAGAAGCGAAAACAAATAGAGAATACAGGTGCACAAATTATACGAGCGCAGGTGGAATCGACGCTCGCGGCGTTCGCGAGCCGAACAGTACAGGTTATCTTGATTAGATAGTCTCACCGATGATAGATTGCGAAATACGACCTACCTGCTACGAAGATAGCCCGTCTTTTCTCTTTATGACTCACCTATTTTGCGTGAATGAAGTCGTTAGAGTCAGAGTGATGGATGATGACTAAGCGATGAGAAAAAGAACGCAAAATGCGGCAGAAGAGAAAGCTGACTCGCGTGCCGAATTTCGAAAGTAAAGTTGTCTGATTTCGGAGTGTCAGCCAGACGTGGTATTCAAAATATGTAATCTGCGTCTTGTGATCTGATTATTTTCTTCGTCTATGCATGCACACGCATACATTTCGCAAAGAATGAGTTATGAGCAACCCGTTTCCTGTTGTAAATAACTCCGGATAACTTTGAAAAACTGGGAGAAAAAAAAGAAGCTGCGGCCCTTCGGAATACTTGAAAAACGAGCGGAAACATTCTCACGTGAGTATATAATTCAATAAGGTAGACGACGAGTTTCCGCAAGTACTTCGACTAGAATATTGGCCATTTCCGCCGAAAAATGACCTCCCATATATTTTTGAGCTCCATTTGAAAGCTAATAAGGAAAATTGGAGGGGGGGCATAGTGAGGGAAGGAAGCCGAGACTCAAATAAACAGCTTTTCTATAGTTGATCCAGAGACGAGGGTGCACACAACGGAATAAGAAATGAGATTGGAAATGGATGGAAGAAAGGATGGAGTGGTCATTCTAACAAGTTCTGATAATTGAAAATGAGAAAGGGCTGGGACGCGGATTTCCAATCATTGTTTCGTCTTTGCATAACGAATTGGATCCGACCAGCGAAGAATCAGCGACATCCGGAAGTGCAAATTCTCAAGTTGTAAGCAGATCCCACATTTTTCATTTGTCATTGAATACGAGAGAATGCTCAATGAGTTAGTCCATGTGCCGAAATATTTGTGTAGAAATAAGCAAAGGACACAAAGCTTGTTGCGGCCGGAGGGAGCCATACACATACAAATTTATAAGCTCCTCGCTGAGTTTTCCTCAAATTTCTAACGAGCCGCCACACCTGTGAGCATGATTTTTGTGTCTCTTTTTTTCTGCCGCGGGTATACGAGATGCGGACAGTGCGGCAGGCTGCGATTTTTGATGATTAGTGTTTATCCGCGAGGGCGACTTTTTGTTTGTTTTGATTATCCGTCGGGGGGATCTGAGCCAACAAAAAACCGGGAAGAAAGCCGGCTTTGTTCGTGGTGTGATAGCTGGAACATGTGATGGGCAGGTCGGATCCGCGATTCTTCTCAACCCACCCATGTTCCCAGAGTTGAAATTTCTCAGCCATATCACATTGTGAACGTCCGAGAATGACCGTTGTTCTTGTGATACCTTCTCATGCCTAGTTCAAAGGAGACGTTATGAACGATGGAATTGGAATTTTTATTGGTCTCGTTTCCCGAGCGAGATCGATCCGATAGATTACTATGGCTTTTAAATGTTTTTCGTTATGTGAGAAAAAGTTCAGGTTCGAAGTTTGGACACTCCTCGACACCAATCGCGAATCCGGTCTCGAGAAAGGAGCGGCGGCCGGCAATTGAATGAAACATTCCACGTGACAGTTCCTCATAATTGGGGTAATTAAGAAGACGAATACCAACAGGACTGGGCGGCAGCAGGGCTACTTCATTATGCAAGAACGCCTAATAAAAGTGATGGCAGGCATTGAGAATCCCGACCGGAAAAACTAATAAAGCTGCCTTCTCCCGGCTATAACTACATCATGTGATCCAAGGAGGATTGCGTAAATCACATGATCAGGTACGACTCATCTGAAAGTGTGTCTTCTTCCGACTGAAAACGTCCGACCGTTATCTCCCTTGAGAAGACACCTGAACTAATCGTAGCGCATCTCTCCCGATGTCATGACAGAAAACAGTTCCGTTTGTTGATGTTTTTTCTGCTATCGGAGGTGCTAAGAAACGATTAGCAATGAAAGCGAAATGTATACGCAGTAATTAGACAGAACTGATGCGATCGTGTTTGAAGGCAAAAAAAAGAGCGGCGGTGCTACAACAAATATCCTCCCGAAATGAGTTGTGTTTAATTGAATTCGACACGTTTGGTTGTTTTCCTCCAAATTGGATTTATCAAGAGTTCACAGAAAGTAACAACAACGGTTACTGACCGTAAAGTAGGACAATCGACAATTGTGGAAGGGATCTGTCAACGCAGACTGTAGTCTTGAACGGGATCGTTGTAGATTGGAATCTGAAAATAGAGATGCTAACTGAAACTAATCTAATGATTGAGAACTTTCAGTATAAAGTAGCTAAACAACGATATGTTTTGTGGCGGAATATCTTGTGCTTGTTTCGTTAAAAATTGCTTTCGAGAACTTGACCTCCCCGGTTTGACACTTGACCAATCTGATTCAGCTTTTCATTCGTGAACTATCCATGTTTCTTTTCTTCGCTTTCTTTATCCCCCGCTTAAAGTATTCTTCAAGTACAGATGATGTCCGTTTTCCTTCCGTTTATCCGCTCCGGCACTTTGCATCCACTCATGGTGTTTCGAAAACTGGGAGAAACTAAAGTATACACAAAGAGAAATCATTTCGGACTTTAGGGACATAGGAGCGGCTTCCACGAACATCGAAGAGGTAGGAGAAGGGGGGACAGCGAGAGGGGCTTGACGAGAAGAAGTGGGCGGGGAGAAGAAAGGCCGCCACCGCCGGCCAAATTCATAAAAACGCGCTGAAATTAGGGAAAACCGGGAGCGGGTGGGGGGCGGGGAAGACGCTCGCATCGCAGATCGTATAAAAGTGGCGGCGAGCCATCGTCTTGGCATATCCGTTGTTTGGCGTGTTTTCCGTCCTCGACATCGGCCTAGTTCGACTTTCCGCCTTGCCCTCCGTCAGAGAGGGTTTAACACCGTAATCCAACAATTACACGGTGTCGATTCTCTCCAGAAGACTTCTTATTCATGTTTCGTGGTCAGCGACCAGTCTTCATGTTTCTCTTTCTCAAAATCCATTCATTCCATTCAACTCGTATTTACAACCGATTTTGCTTAAATCCGTACAATATAAGCCACGTTTTCCTTTTTGGATTTGTTCGTGTCTCTCGGTTGTGATTCTTCAGCTATTCAAGTTTCGATTTGCAGATGAAACTACTCAACTTGTCACTGTGCGTCCTGCTGGGTCTCGTTTCTGCTGACATCTACCACGACGGTGGCTCGTGTGGAACCAATTCGATTCCCTACAAAATGGAAGTGGATAGCGAAGGAAAACCAGGTGATTATACAATCCATTCGACTCGATCATTTCGTCCGTTCCAGTGATTTCGTGCGAAGTGCCCGCTTGCTTCGGAATATCCTCGTCTTCTTCAAACCGTCGTCGCCGAGAAATGTCTGTGGTGAGTTCATTGTAACATGCAAGACAAGCGTTGTAAATGTTTTACAATCGCCGAAAACTCGCTTTCCGGACAGCTGTATTTTCTCTCGTTTTCCAAAAGCACAACAATAGACACGGCGGCTCGAGAAAGTGAAATTGCGGGATTCGGACGGTCATTTACAATGCGACTAGTGGTCAATGATCCCATAGAATTGAGAAACTGTAGTAAAACCATGTGCTAATTATTCAGAAGAAGTGACGGACAACAAAGGTTAGACGTCACTGTAGAAATGACGTCCTCCGTGTTTCTTTGGATGTTTCACAAATTGTTCTAATTCGTCTGTAGTCTGAACACCGAGATCTCTGTTTTTACGAATGAATGGAATTGGAGATGTTTGAGATGTTACCCAATTAGGGACTCGCTAAATTCTCATTCAAAGTTGCTTTTTCGGCATCCGCTTTCTCTCAGCCAATCATCACCATACGAGAGTAGCAAAAATAAATACATCCGCGAGGTCATTTAATGACGTTTGCGATCAAAAGTGCGACGAACAGGATGCCCCGATCGTTCGGGATGTAGTACTTGACCAAAAAGCACAAGACTAGTCGGCAATTGTACACTCTCGCGTATGATTTATGACTGTTGAATGAAAAGACCCGATGAATCCCGAAATAAAGATGAGTTCAATTAAACCACTTGAACTTTTTTTCAGAGCTGTGATCCATTCAAAGAAGTTGTTTGCATCGACGAACTTCAATGGACTTCCGGACTGGTCGAGATTAATAATGGAACACATCGAACGTATGGAATATCATGGAACATCTGTAAAATAATTTGTTTTCAGTTTAAAAACCGAATGTTGTTCGTACGATGGAATGGCATCCGCTCGGAACGTGAAGAGCATTTTCCTTGGACCATCGCAGTCTTTCGTCGGAGGTCTCGTGGAGAAAGACGGAGAGGAAAACGGATTTGATCTTATCAAGGAAATCAGAAAGACTGTCAATGCTGATAACCAGTAAGCATATCCAATAGTAAAATAATTCACCGAAACCATGACTTTTCAGGGTTCAATACATTGTTGGAGTCTACCGAATGGCTTGCAGCACACCATCTGACTCAAGTAAAATCGTTTTTGAATTTGAATCTGAAAATGTTCGTTTACAGGCGAGGAAGCATTGCCAGTGCTTTCAAGAAACAAGAGAAAGCTTCGCGACAGAGTTGGAAAATACGACGACTACGAGGAAGATAGACACTATCGCAGAAGACGTCCGTTCGCCGCCAGAAGACGTGCTCTTCTTCAGCGATTGGAGGACTACTACGACGACTACGACTACGACTTCAGATCCATGAGACGCCCATTCAGAAAGTAGTCACAAATCGATCACTTAATCTTTTTCAGTGTTTCATTTTTTCCAGAAGCCGTCTTCCATACAACGAGAACGCCCTGTGGCCCCTTCAGTATTCGGCCCCACAGAGATCGCGCACTTACGCTGAGAACACCTACCAGGACAAGTCAGGTTTGTTGACGACAATGCAAGACGGAACCGCGGCTCTCTCTAACTATGGTGATTCTTCAGTCGAAGCCGGTCCACTACCACCACCACCCAGCTCCAACTACATTGACGTGAGTTTCACTAACCAAATAACCAACCTAACATGTACTAACGTTCTAGTCGCAAAACATTGCGCCAGCCTCGCCGGTAATCCAATCGCCTGCTTACCCGCAGTCGCCAGCAATGCTGCAACCGCCACCGTCGGACTCGTACGCTGGAACTTATCAGACCCAGAACTCTTATGCCCAGTACCCTGGATACCCAACTGATTCTGGAAATCAATACAACGGATACCCAGCTCAACAGCAATCGGCGTATCAGCCAGCTTACCAACCAGCCTATCAACCAGCCTATCAACCTTCCTCGTATCAGAGTTACACGGTACTGCATCCTCTTGCGCATAACAAGCTTTTATTACTAACACTTTCAGCCAAACTTGAATGGAGTCTTCACCCGTCTTCCGTTCCAATGCTTCTCTGGCGATATGGAAGTGGAAACCGAAGAGGGTGTGAAACTGATCAAGGATCTGAAAGTCGGCGATAAGGTTCTCAGCATGGACGAAGCTTTTGTGACCTACTCCCCAGTTATCATGTTCCTTCATAAACGGGACGAAGAGAAGGCCGAATTCAATCTCATCGAAACGTCGAACGGACATTCCATCAAACTGACCGATAATCATCTGATCTACGTCTCTGACTGCAATGCAAGATCCGACTTGAAGTGGGAAAACAAACGGAAGCTTTATCACCAAGAAAGTGTTCATTTTCAGGCTGGTTGCTGCTAAGGAAGTCAAAGTCCACGACTGCATTCATGTCACCACAGATAACAATGTTGTCGTGAAGAAGCGAGTTTCGAAGATCAGCAAGGTAGCTGGAACTGGTATTTACTCTCCTCTGACTTCTACCGGTGACATCATCGTCAATCGAGTGCTCGCCTCTTGTCATTCCAACCTGGCGTTGAAGTCCCTTCAACAAACGTTCTTCTCGCTCTACAAGAAAACGTCGAGTCTCTACAACAATCTGATGTTCTTCAAGTCGTCCTCTTCCGAAGAAGGTCACCTTCCGATCGGAGTGGAAACATTGACCAGCGTCATGGACTTGTTCATCCCGCAATCGTTTGTTTAGTTTCCTAATAAGGCTACCTATAATAATTTAATGTTGTTGTAATAACTAATGCTTGCTTCCTCTCGCTTCTTTCTCGTCTATCACTATGCGGTTATTTTGTGCAATTGGTGACAGTTTCTTCCTTTCCCCCTTTTTTTCTTCTGTCGCCCTGCCATCGTCGTTTATAGCAACATAAATAAACATTCCAACGTACTTTGAAGTCGATTGTACTTGAGCGAGAAGGACAACGTTTACCATGTATCTTCCACGTTTTCGTAACATGTACACGTTGAATGAAATCCGAGCAGGTCGAGTGTTTGAAAAGAACTGACCAGGTGTTACAAAACATGTCTTTTCATTTTCCTTGGGCCGTCGAGAGATGAGTTATTCTATACCCTCGTCCGCGCTTCTCTCTCTCTCTATCTCCTCTCGAGTCTCTCCTCTTGGCTGAGGACCCCCGTTTTAGTGCACACGTCGTTTTGCCAGCCGTTGACCTCTTGTCACTTGGTCCACCGATTGTTGCCATTTAGTCGGGCGCGTGGAGTGACTGATAGATGTGTTGCCACCAGACACGACAAATCTTTTTTGTTTGTTATTCTGCTCATCAATTGATTTCTTGAACAAGTTCCAAAGAGAAGAATGATAAGAGAGAAGTTGACAGGCAATCGGGAGGGTCCAACTGATACCTCATACCTTCCCATGACGCTGTTTTTTTTGTGCTTTTTCCTCTCGTCACTTGGTACTTTTCCGATATTTTGAGAAATAATGTAATGTGAATAGATCGGCACAAAAAATTCGCAATAGGAACGGAATCATGTTAAGAAACGGCTTGAGTGCTACTCTTCAAGATCAACCGGAAAAGTTATCAATTCATTATTTGCATCATCAAGCAAAGAGACTGTAGACGAAAGCATGTTTCCGAAGTTAAGCGATTTCGATACACTGTCGGTGGAGAGCCCTCCCGACCGATGGCTTGTTACATCTCTCGTTGCGAAATGACATCAGAGCAGAACACGGGGGCTCTTGTACGTGTATCCAGTCGACACGAGAAATTGAGAAGTTTCCGGATTCCTGGGAAATGACTAGCGTGTACAAGACATTCGCCGGCCCTTCTCATGTATCGCGACACCCCCTTCCTAGTCTTTCTGCAGAATGGTCTCTCTATTTTGAACGTTGCGAGCTCTTTGACGTGTCACGCTTAACTCCGGTTAGAAGAGATTAGTTTGAAAAACCGAAATAGGGATTAACTATATAACTTCACCAACGCAGTCATTTCTTTCGAGTGCTGCCCTCCGAAAAAGAAACATGTCCTTTCTTAGATGACCTTTCTCGCAAATCCCTCCCACTAGTCATTGCACATTCCAAAGTTTTTGTCACACTTTTCATTTCAGAAGAGTTTCGTTTTCAGTGTGAATATTTCTAATTATGACTAGCGAGATGACCATCAGGTGGTGGGCATTAATCATCAGATGCCAATGTGTCATGGCACGCATACAAACTCGACGATATATCCAAGTTGTCAGAACACGCCAACTGACGTTCGGCTAGGAAAAGAGACCTTCTCGCGTGCGGAGAGGACAGAGAGTCTACGGGGCCATTTTCTCTCGATTTGCAGGTGTCAACCGCAGATTTATCAATTCAGAATGCTAGCCCGTTGTGCCCTTTCACTCGTTCGACAATATTTGCTGACTAATCTCATTTTGTTTAACTCGATCGTTTCGCATTTTCTTGCTAAAGAGCACATAAATCAGACATCGAATGCGACGAGCAATTGGCTTCGCATTGCAACATTTTTGAAAAACATGCGTTTCCAAACGAATTTCACATGTTTTCAATTCTCTCCCCCCGTTCACAATGAGATTTATTAGGGGATTCATCAAAACCAGTCCTCATTATTCAAACCAACTACTACTTTTACTTGTTGTTTTGCGAACGGGTGGCCCCTCTCCGGCCTCAGGAAGACTGGTGTAATCTCCAAATTGTCTCTTCTCCTCTCATTGTTGCGTTTCGTGTAATTTCACTTGTTTACTACTTGTCAGGGGAGACCGATGATTTATTCAAGCGGGTTTCAGCATGGGTACGGCTCAACAATGTAGTCCAAGCGATCCATACTTCTTTGGGGAAGCCTACACCACTTTCAACAACAGGATGCATGTCACTGTGAGTTTTTTGGCTCTGAAAAAGAAGTTGGAGATTTCAATTCAGGTCGCTGCTCGTATCATTCTCGCAGTCGAACTGTTTCTACTCTTCATCACAGTTGTCATTGTTCCTCTCACAATTGGCTTTTTTGATACGATTTCACTGTTTCAAGTGCTCGTTATTGGATCCATCTGGATGATGGCGGCCGTTGCCCTTGCCAGACACAGGCACACTCTTCTCTGGCCTATTATCATACTAAAGGTTGACAACTAGGCTGAAAGTTCTGTGAACAACGTTGATTTTCAGATCTGTGAAATAATCCTGGGTGTGTTTCTCATTGTGATTGCGGCTCTTCTGGCAGTGGTCCGGAAACGAGTTCTTCTACGTCTTATGCAATGGAGGATAACGACAATCGATCGTAAGAACATTTTTACCCGGTTCTTAACCATTCGTCTCATTTTTTTCAGATTCCAACCAAGGAATTCACATTATTGGCTTATTGCTTTTCATGTTTGTCCAAATTGTGTACAACACAATAGCAGTTCAAACATTATGGGACGTGTTCGAATATCTGCGCCAACGAACAATATTCCTTTACAACCAGGAGCGTTCACAAGTTCACCAATACTTTTTGTGAAAAAAAAACGAAACAACTTAGTTTCCCTTTCTTCCTTTTCCGGTTTTTTATAACGTTAACTTATTCGAACGCTTTATTGATGATCTTGCCTTCGGCAACCAGAACGATATTCTCCAGTTATTTATTGTCTCTATTCCCTTCCCCCCCCCCTTTCCAAATCTTCTCGGGCCAGTTCAGTATTGTGATTCAACTTATGTGATGTTTAGGAAACAAAGTTCTAGTCGCTCAATTCGACACAAACGTTAGTTTTGAATGCAGTTCAATAAAATGACCTTTCTTGACGCAAATTTCTGATTGATAACAACAACCACTGATGAGATCATAGAATGAATGCGGTTGGGAGTGTCTCTCTTTTCATTTCTCCCTTCCCCATTGTTTTCCACGCAGCTCCCAACCGTCACTTCGCATTATCGTTACAGTCCGTTTCAAATTGTTTCACCGAATTCCGCCTCTCGCAATGCCACACAAAATTGACTGGCCAAACGAGTTAATGTCTAAAAAATTACAGGCCGCGGCATCGGGTAACGGTGTGTCGGAGGGAAAGTATGAAAATAGAAAGAGAACTACTCTTTTTTCTCTCTTCAACCATTGCCCCTTCTTTTCGGCTGAATAACAGCCGTTGCTAGTGTCGGATTACGTGTAGAAACACTTTTTGAAGTCAGTCGAGGAAAAACAACGAGCGAAAACTTTTGAAGATGATTTATTATGCTTTACTTTTTTGCGTGCCAACTGTAGCCAGTGAGATCTGAAGTCGTTTGCATCGACAGAAAACACTTTCAGAGGAAGAACGGAGAAACAGGATGAGCCACACGAAAGAAAAAAAAAGCGAACCGACAATTGAATTCGCGAAAAATTTAAACTTTTTCTAGTGACTGCATGGTTGAACGCAAATAATATGCAGACGAAGTTAACAAGCGCCTTTCCCAACAATCGAAAACCGTCGAATTTCATATTCCACATCAAACAACATCTCGTTTGGCAGTCCCCGCGCCGAATAGTTTGGGTTCAGCCGCTTTATTTTCTTCTGTCAAGGTTATATTCAGAGATTTGAAAGGGTTTTTTTACTGAGTGAAGAAAGGCATAATGCGATTATTTTCTTTAAAAGGAAGAAGAGAAAAAGAATGGGAGATATGTTTCTTCTTCCGCGAGAGCCAGAACGTCCTTCCGTCTATTTTTGTAGTCGCTTTTGAAGTAGCGAGTAATTCGACATTTTTGTTCATAAAAATTGTCTCATTTTCAATTTGTTATCATAACCTGAAACAAGGAACGCGCGGCTGACAAAACGAGTTTTTGACACATCTTCTCTCTGTGGTGTTCCCATTCACACGACGAAAAATGATATGACGCCTTCTTCGTTTTCTCGTTTTTCGTGCCATTTGAGATGTCCACAGAACGTATTCGTTCCTTTTACTTGCTGGCGACCGTCGAGATCCGGTAGTTTTTTTTCTCTGTTTATTTGCGCAGTGACTTTTACCTTGTCGCGCACTTGACTGTATGTATCCATATCACAAACACTGTATATCAGTATGAAGATCACCTTGTCTTGTCTGCCTCTTTTTTTATTTCCGACTTGTTCTATTTGTTCTTACCCAAACAGTGTTCGATTTGTCTATTCTTCATTCGTTTCTCGACACATCCACCGTTTATATGCATCTTCTCAAATTCTCAAAACTCGTTAAAACAAAACGGCGATATAATTGTGTACACACACTTTTTGAATAAAAAGTGGCTGATAAGACGGAAAATGACCGAAAATAAGATTGAGCTTTTTCGCTTCACCTTATGATAAAACGGCCGTTTTTTTTCGTCTTGTGATGTAGTCCCATCACATGAAGGACAAAATTGTATTTCTCGTTTCTTGTCTGTACTTCAAAGAGCCACTTCTGAAGCAAAGATGAAAAGACTAAAGAGCCGACGAGCATCGAAAATATGAAGTGTGAGCTTTTTGTAAATAATTTCACAGCATTTCGCCCTCGGGCCCCTTCGAAGAGGAGCATTTTTGCGAAATGCTCGACAGCTGTTTGTCATACTTCCAAAATTATGAGGCATTGCCGTTTGGAAGAGCCCGCCGACACATCACTTGTCATTGAAGCGGGCGTGTTTGACAACAGGTCACCTTTTTCCCGTGGCAATTGGTCTCACCTCTCTCTGCTGTTTATTGGAACTCTCCGTTCCAATATTCATTTTGCCATCATTTTTGGCTTTTGATCTTTTCGCAATGTTTCTCATTTCCATTCATTTGCAGGTGCCTTTACATTTTTAGTCATCGGAAACATCCAATTGATATGCATGACCAATATAGCATGCAATTATCCCTTCCTCATTTCCTCTTTGTACTTTTTTTTGGACATTCTCTTTCTCCGGTTGTGTCCCGTGTCTCGTTTTTCAATCAGAAAGTGGAAAACAAAGTTTGTGCCCATAAAATGAAAGTATGGCAGAAAGCAATATCAATTCTTCATTTCCAGCCACCGTATACTTCCTCTGCTTCTAACACTTTCATTGCCGCAAAATGTCTCCACCTCCAGTGTAACCCATTTTTTTGTTGAGTTCTTCTATCCGACTTGTCAACTCGACTTCTCGTCAATTTTTCCGTCCTCCAAGTCTATAATCATCCACTCACTCACGGAAAAAAGTTGCGAAACTGTCGCTGTCAAAACTTCATTTTTTGAAAAGGTCGTCAAATAATCGTCGAAAAAAAATGACAGTACTTTGGAATCGCAGTGAGGGGGCGTGCTTTCTGGACTCCGCCCCTTCTTCTTTTCCTCTATATCTTTTGAACTGTGGCGATCAAAACAAAAAGTTGTCGGCCACCGACTTTTACTTCCCTTCCTTTTTTTCGGGAATGATTTACATGCAGGTACAGTGATATTTATCCGTCTCGTCGCCCCGCTATAAAGTAAATATTTCGAGAGCGAAGGAAAGCAGTCGAAGTAAATCGAATTCATTCAAAATACAGAAAAAAAAGAAATGTTTGCTTTACTTCACATATCTTTCTCTTCTTATCAAAAATATCTTCTCCTCTTTCATTCTCGCCGTTTCCTTCGTCTTCTTCTTCTGTTTTGATGCGTCACTCAATCAAGTAGACGAGAAAAGTATCTCATTTCATCTCTAATGTCTTCTAAAGATTTGCAGTCGTTTGTGTCATTTTGATTCCGTCAAAAACCGTTTCACGTCAAAAGTCAAAAGAAAATGCCGCCAGACACTGGAATTAACAAAGAAATTGTGAGATCAACGAGAGAGAAGAAGAAAAAAAAAACGCCCACTGGCCTCATTTAGACGTCTTGATCATTGTTTCAGTTTTCAATTTCATTTCGTTGTGCATGTTTATCCGTCGATCTCCCCCCTTCTTCTCATTACTTTTGTTATTGCCCGGGTAGTAGAAAAGCGACCCCGTCTGAGGCGCGTGGAGCAACATTTTGTCTACAGCACAACTCTCTAATGAGCAGAGTAAAAAAGTTTTGCGATGACACGGCTCTCTTCTCTTCTTTTTTTTTCACTCGAGACCGCCCAAAATAGTTATATACATACGTACGTAATGTGTACATCCCTTTTGTTTCCTCGCATGTTTTTTTTTCTCGTATTCCATTTAAATATTCTTCCTCTGTTGTGCCTCTGTTTTTCATTACTACCTCCTCACAATGTGCCTTCTTCAGATGGTCTCCTGGTTACGGAAGAACCTGCTCCTAGTCATGACGGTCGGTTCCGTCGTGCTGGGAGCCGTGCTTGGATTTGTGCTCCGTAGCCTGCAACTATCTCCTCAGGTTGATAATCACCTGAAAATTACAGACAACTGTGTCTTTTCAGAATATCATGTACATAAGTTTCCCGGGAGAGCTGCTCATGCATATGCTCAAGATGATGATCCTCCCGCTCATTATGAGTTCGCTCATCTCTGGTCTCGCCCAATTGGATGCTCGCCAGTCTGGAAAACTTGGATCTCTCGCTGTCACTTATTATATGTTCACCACCGTCGTCGCTGTCATTGTAGGCGGCTTTACAGACGGAAAATGAACCATACACGCCTGTTTCCAGACTGGTATCTTCTTGGTTCTGGTCATCCACCCGGGAGACCCGACAATCAAGAAAGAGATTGGAACTGGTACCGAAGGAAAGACCGTCAGCACCGTCGATACTCTTCTCGACCTTCTCAGGTGCACTAAACATGGGTTTGCTGAAACAAATGGAACAATTTCAGAAACATGTTCCCGGAAAACGTTGTCCAGGCTACTTTCCAGCAAGTTCAGACCAAGTACATCAAAGTCCGCCCTAAAGTTGTAAAAAATAATGATTCTGCAACACTAGCAGCGTTAAACAACGGAAGTCTTGACTATGTCAAGGCTTCCGTCGAGTACACTTCCGGAATGAATGTTCTCGGTAGTCGCTCAGTTCAGAAAGCTCACCCATCTTTTCGTTTTTCTAGGAGTCATTGTTTTCTGCATTGCTATCGGAATCAGTCTCTCTCAACTCGGCGAAGAAGCTCATGTCATGGTTCAATTCTTCGTTATCATGGACAAGGTCATCATGAAGCTGGTTATGACGGTCATGTGGTATTCTCCATTCGGAATCCTCTGCCTGATCATGGGAAAGATTCTCGAGATTCATGACTTGGCCGACACCGCTCGAATGCTCGCTATGTACATGGTCACTGTCCTCTCGGGACTCGCCATTCACTCTCTCATCTCCCTCCCACTCATCTTCTTCGTTACCACCAAGAAGAACCCGTACACTTTTATGAGAGGACTCTTCCAAGCTTGGATCACTGCTCTCGGAACCGCTTCCAGCTCTGCCACTCTTCCGATTACCTTCAACTGTCTCGAGGAGAACTTGGGTGTCGATCGTCGTGTAACCCGTTTCGTACTTCCGGTGGGAGCAACAATCAACATGGACGGAACCGCTCTCTACGAGGCTGTCGCTGCTATCTTTATTGCTCAGATCAATGGAGTGCACCTCTCATTCGGACAAGTCGTCACTGTTAGGTGGGTCCGGTTTTATCAGTTTCTAATTTTGATCTCGGTTTGTAATACGTGTCCTGTTTTATTAGTTTCCTTCTAAATTTGTTATGCATTGCGTTTGCATCAATGTTCAAAACACGAATGTTCAGTCTGACTGCAACGCTGGCCTCGATTGGAGCTGCTTCGGTTCCTTCCGCCGGACTCGTGACAATGCTCCTTGTCCTCACTGCCGTCGGACTCCCAGTCAAGGATGTTTCGCTCATCGTCGCCGTCGATTGGCTTCTGTAAGCGGATAACTATAAAAAAGTTTCCAAAGTTTCGGGTTTCAGTGACAGAATCAGAACCTCAATCAATGTGCTCGGAGACGCCATGGGAGCTGGAATCGTTTACCACTACTCGAAGGCTGACCTCGATGCTCACGACAGAATCGCTGCCACCACCAGATCGCACTCGATCGGTTATTTTTCATTTGTGTCTCTAAAACAAATAGACCAATTTTCAGCCATGAACGACGAAAAGAGAGCTCTGGCCGTTTACAGCAGCCTACCAACCGACGAAGACAAACACACCCACTGATAATTACGAATGCAGTTCGGACCCCCCCCCCCACCATGCTATAGCTTCTTCATTTCATCCTTACGCTGCTTTTACAGTTACTCCTTCGCATTACTTGCTTCTATTTTTTTCGGTTTCATCGCCCGACGCTTTTCTACGTTTACCCCGACTGCTTAGCATATACCTGATGATTGCTTATAGAAGTTACCGATGAGCTTTGACTGAAACTAGAAATACTTTCGAATTTTAGTCCGTTTTCTTCATTCAAACATAATAAACCGTTGTATGGTTGGTTAATGACCGTAAGTGCAAGGTGCAGAGCGGCGGAGATGGGAAACGCGCCAGGTTTGGTTAGCAATAAAAGCTTTCCCTCTACCTCCTTATCACTTGCTACGAAATGTGTTCACGACGGCTGGTTGGTGAGTATTTTTCTCTTTCGAAATTGATATTGTGGTGAAATACATGCTTAGCAGAGTGTCAAGATGATTTCCAGAGCTAGATGATTAATGAAAAATAACTCTCTACTCTATTCTGCAGTTAGTTTCGTTCAGAACCCGCCTAAATGTTTTATCACCAACATGATTTTGAACTTCCATTAACGGAAAGATCGGTGCCAAATCACCGCAAGAGCACTTTTCGTTTCTGATCATGTTTTCATCTCGAAACTGTTGAATGTATGAGTCGGATGTTTGAGCACATCGAATTGTGGCATAAAAATACATGTAACTTCTCGTTTTTATGTTTGCCTTTGACTACTTTTATTGCTCGGCAAGATGTCGTTGAGAATTCACACGTCATACTCCGTTTCATCTTTTATCAAAGACAAACCCTATTAACAATCCAATAACTTTTTATCAGCTCAAACGTGTAAGATTACAGTTCGCCAACACTCTCCCGGTTTTTTTTCTGCCAAAAAGAATGTGAGAAGAAAAGATTACGCGACAAGTTGGGAGTATTAGAATGGAAACTAATAAAAAAACTGAAAATCCTCATATTTTTTATGGAAGTGTATCTAAACGAAAAATGTGTGCTTAGAAGACTCGTTTTTCGGAAACTTCTCGATTTCAAAATAAGATGCAACACTGCACAAACTTTCGCGTTTTCATACAACTAAGTCATCACCTCTCAATTTCTAACTCTATTTGACTACTGATAATGCAAGACGGCATGTCACCGATTCCAACAGTGCACAGTGATTACGATGGGGTGTGACCGATGTAGAAACATGAAACGTTGGAAACGATATGAGTCAGAGGAGGAGAGAAGAGGGGGAGGGTCTTCCCTTGATTGGCTCAAACTCTCCACTTTACTCCGTCTCCCGGATGGATCTGACCGTTCTTCTAGCACTACTGGCGTTCTGCACGGCCGCTAGCGCTGTGGACAGTGAGGGCACCAACTTCGTTTTTGCTTTCGTCAGAAATGCCAACACGGACATCACCAATCAAGTATTGACGGCAACAGGTCCGAGTTTCAAGCGCTCTTTTTCCCTTTATGCTGCAAAGTTGAGTTACAGTACTGAACAGGAACGACCAAGACTGCAAGTTCACTCTGACCTACAGACCTGACTCTCGAAAAGCCACTCCCGCGGAAAACATCACGCAAACTGTCGCGTCCCTTTCTGCAATTGAGGTTTGGAGCGAAATTAGCTAATCCTATCAATCGTTTCCTGCTTGAGGTTGCAATTCCTTCCTGGTATGGTTGGAATTATGCCGGAAGCAATGTCCAAGACGATGTCTACTTGACCCTGACTGGATTCTCAACGTGTCCAGTGACAGTTCTTGCTAATAATTATGATAATGTGACAAATCAAGGAGACACCTACATGGGTTTAAATCTACCAAAACGTTTTTTGTTAGACTTTTCCTTAGTTTTCAGTTCTGCCAATGACTTGGGGCTCGAATAGTTTCACATTCTCTTTGCCAGCTGCTATCACCTCTGCCTCTGCAGACGAATACGAGCAAGTCTATGTGTTGCCTACAACTGAAGTACAGTTTGAGTTTTGTTTCTAAGTGAGAGTAATTTGTGTTAAGGGCTTTACCCGTGTGATTATTGCTGAAATTGGAAACGCGCAGTCTGTGTTCTACACGAACGCCACATTCGGAGACGCACCAGCCGTTTACATCGGTGCACGCACCCCGGACAACCGCCCGAGAACGTACCATGTGACTTCTGACAAGCCTGTTTTGGTGAGTTGACAAGCATTTCTTCTTTCTTGACCTCACCCCCAAACGAAAAAAAGTTATTTTCTATTCTGCTCATATTCATAACCAATGCTCCCCTTATAACCTCAATTACAGATTGTTGCTGGAGTGACCTGTGCTGGGTTTGACGCCAGTGGATGTGATCATATTGCATACATGCCTCATCCTCCTGCTGCTAGCGGTGAGATTATTTCTGTGCATAACAACGACGATTGATTAATTCAGATTGCTACGCATATGACTACTACGATGACGATCACATTAGTTTCTTGCCAACTACATCACAGTTTTTCACTGATATCCCCGGCACTTGCACTATCGGACAGAACGTAGAGATATCGATACATGGAAGTTTTTGAAAAAAAGAATCTTCAGATCAGTAGCATCTTGAATGATGGACTGACAACCACAATGCGAATCAAACCAAATATGGAATCTCCTCTTTGGACTATCGCTACCACTAAAGACGATCAGCTCGGAGTTGCCTTCCACAATGGGTACCTATTGTTCCTGATATTTGATTTTGAATAGATTTTCAGAGGATCGAACATTCATATTGCGCGTTACTACGATGGCACCAAGTTCAACAGCCGCGGAGCTTTCATTGCCACCTCTCCGTCGATTACACAGTTTCACAACGATTACAGCTCTTTTTATACCAGGAACGCTAACGACTCTCTCGAGATTTACTGCACCGTTCTCTCATGTGCCTCTCTAACTCTGGATGGAGTTGCAGTTTTTGGACAAGCTGCTCAAAGAGTAACGCAGTCGGTCGATGGACAGAGCTATTTCATTTTCGTCATCAAAGTGGCACAGCCAGGTTTTCATCGACTTGATTTGGACCCATCGAAATCAGGAAACTACGCGTTTTTCGTTTTTGGAAAGAACGGACAGTACTCCTACGGATACGAGGGAGGAGCGAACAGTGAGCACACTTTTCGAAGATATCAGTCAACAAAGAATGTTTCAGAGCCCACATTCGTTCTTGCTCCAGGAACTTCGCCTTCTCCTAGAGCAACTACCCCCTCTGCTGCTCCAGTTACAGGAAGCACACCAACAATTGCCACTGTTCCAACTGTCACCGTTCCGGCAATCGTGAGATTGGAAAATTTGCTTTTTTTTCATGTTTCTGTTTCAGACGACTGCTACAAACTCACCAATCACTACAGCTACAACTGGCCCAGTCACGCTCCCCACCGGCCCAGTGACAGCAGCAACCACCCCGTCACCCTCCCCCTCCACTTTGTCTACAGTCACAGTTGCTACCCCAACTACAAGTAAGCTATCAAGTCCAGTTACTGCTTCCACGAGTTCAGCAACGATAAAAACAAGTTCTGTTGTTACCTCTATTGGCACTCTCCCAACTGACACCACTAATACCACACCCAAACCCGCTACCACCACTGGACCCATCATCCCTCAATCCTCATCCACAGCCTATTCCTCCTTAACCACTCCAACGCGTGCTGTAGTCACTTCAGCTGCCACAAACCCAATAGTAACCACCTTTTCAACTGCACCCGTCACTTCCACTCAACCACTAGTCGTGACTTCTACAACTGCAGGCCCAATGACAACAGCCACCACTCAAAATCCCGTCGTGAGAACTACAGCCACTGTACCGACAACTCGAATCTCAACCAATGGACCTCAAACATCCCAAACTACTCCAGCAGCTACCCAAACCGTAACGACTGGAACTCAAGCGCCAGTCACCTCCACGACGACGCAAGCCCCAACAACCCAGACCCCAGTAGTTACCACAACTACGCAAACTCGTTTACCTTCCTCCCCAACCACTCCCACCCCTGCCCCTCAAACACCACTGCCGACGTCAGCAGCTTCATCTGTAGTTACAACACTTATCGTTACAACATCAACACCGAGCACGGGTGAGACACAATTATTATTTTGTTATTCAAAACATTTCTGAGATTGAGAATCAAAAACAATGTTTCTATTTCAGCTGTCCCAATCCAAACGACGGCAACAACTCAGCAACAGCCGGTGACGACTCCAACGACGCCAGCCGCAGTGACGACTCCAACAACGCCAGTTCCAGTGACGATTCCAACGACTCCAGCCGCAGTGACGACTCCAACGACTCCAGCCGCAGTGACGACTCCAACGACTCCAGCCGCAGTGACGACCTCAACGACGCGAGTTCCAGTGACGACCCCAACAACGCAACCAGCGGTGACACGGCCGTCTTCGACCGCCGCAGCCACTCAAACAGTCGCAACTACTTCCGTGCCAATCACAACTACTCAATCCTCTTCAGTTATCTCGCTTGTCATCCCAGTTCTCCTAACCATCATCGTTTACTTCCTTTAAATTATTGGTATTGATGTAAATTGTTTATGAAAACGCTTCTCCCTTCGTGCGTTCCAGTAGATTTCCGAGTCTTCCTGCTGCTCGCGATATGATTCCAAATGTGTCGATGAGAAAACAAAAGAATGACGGGGTCTCGTTATCAGTTGAACAAGATCATTTGCCTTCTCCAACAATGTGATTCACTCCTTTAACACGATTGAAAGGTGACTAAAACTAACAATGTAACAACGCCTTTTCTCTTTCCATATCCAATTTTATTATTCGCGCGAGAAACAATGAAAAAAAGACGAAGACGAAGATGGGGACAAGAAATAGGTGGAGAAAGTTGGAGGAGAGGAAAACAAAAGGTTTTTAGGGCTTCGTATTGTTATATTTGTCACATGGAGATCTTTTCAAAAAGGATAATTCATCTGTTTTGATAGGAGATAAATGGGGAAAAAAAATGAAGGAATAAGTTCGGATTCTTAGAAAAAATATTGTTGGTCGTGTCGTACCGTTTGTTTTCTTTGTCGAACGAGTGATGTGCGAAAAAAAGCAGATTATGATTTTCGTTCGAAATGACAAATTCTGACAATAAGTTATAAAGTGAGTCGTAGACAACATTCAGTCATGTCCTGCAGATGCTTCGGCTGAAAAAGCGTTAATCGTCTCTGTCACTTTCATGTAGAAAGTGAGCAGGTTGAGCGGCGTGAAAAGCATCGAAGCGGCAGCCGGTGGGACGACGGCTTCTTCGTTCGCACTGTCGACGCTTCCCGTGCTGCGTCCGACGCGCTTTCTCCGTCTTGGTCTGTACACATAATCCGGATACTCGCGGAAATGTTCTTCGCGTAGTTGTTTCGCCTGCAACCATACCAGATTAGGTTTGATAACGCAGGAATTATTGGGAGAGTGTGATCACGTACGCGGTCAACAAAAGGAATCTTCTCTTGCTCTTCCATACCGCGCCACTCAGCCCCGAGCATTTTCGAGATGTCCGAGTTGTGAAACTTTTGTCCCGATGCCGAAATTTGTTGTCTTCGCTGTTGCGACCACACCTGCAAATTGCGCAACATGTGCAGCTGAAACACAAAACTCTCGCTCTCTCTCTCTCTTACCATAAAGGCATTCATCGGGCGTTTGATTCGCGGTGTCTTAGGAGAAGCAGCACGTAGAGAGTTGCCAGATGTCGGCTGGTTTGCCGTTTGGGTGATTATCTCGGCGAGTGAGTTCATGTTGGAGAGAGTTGGTGATGGGATGGCGGGTAGCGGTGTGGCGACGGAAACTGCGGATTCTGGAGATTCGGACCAAGTCGGAGAGTCCGATTCTTCTGATCCGTTGGTGATCGACGGTGATAGCATCGCAAGAAGCGTTTGAGCGCTGTCAATGGTCTCAGGAACACTTGGCATACCTATTGACGGCCGTGTCGTTGTTGTCTGAAAATTTCTCAAAACGTATATGGAATGGATCGCATTGTTGTTCTCTTTATCCGGGCTTTTGTGCGCGGCAATGAGCAGGTGAAGAACATGCCAATCTCTTCTCCCTCCTCTCCTTTTCCCGCTCTCATTATCCTCGAGATACAAAAATATGTTTTCGCTCGCGCGAATGAGACAAGACGTACAAAAATGAGCGGAAGAATGACACTGCGAAAGGAAAAGGAGGTAGAACTGTTTGGCGGGGCGAGAAAAAAAAGAGAATGCGGGAAAACGAGGGGGTTGTTCTAAAAGAAATGATTAGCAAGCACTGTCGTATCATTGTGTGATTGTGTTTGTTGATGGAAGTTCATGGTATGAACTTGCACGGTTCTTGTGAAATAACAAGTTGACAACTGGGACAAAATGCGCATTGAGGCGGCATTATCATAATCAGAGGGAAACAGCGCTAATGTCAAACGAAGCTCGCGTTGTCCGAGTTACCTGCCCGGAAATTCTCGCGCATTAAACCGAAAGACTCCCTCCGCATGAAAGGACATTCGCAGGTGGGGGGGGTGGACGACAGAATGGACTTCGGACTAGATTTGAGGGCTTAGTCGGCAAGATCAAGAAATAGGCAGGGGGAGGGGTGGAGGAGAAAGGGGAGCGTCCTAAGATGCGGTAATGAGAGGGAAAGCTCACGACCGGCACGAGAAAGCTGCTCAATTCCGACTATTGTATTCGCTGGGATTATATAACCGCCCCAACGGCGTGGATCACTTGATTGAAAAGGTACATACAATAATATAATGGGCGATATTCATGCAAACGGCTTTCTGGCGGTTACAAAGACTACGGCTACAACAACTCTTGTTAATCTGAAAGCCGCCTTTATCACCGTTGAATATGAGCATAATGTGTGAATGAGCCCCTATTGTGAATTGGTGTTTACTTGATTGAGTAGAAGATGAAGAAATAGGAGGAGACTACGAAGGCGGACGAGGAGGCGGAGGCGGGGTTACAAAATCGGGCAGTGAGAGCCGACACGGAAGGTGTAATTTTTATCGAATTCTGGATACAATCGGACAATAATGAGCTATTGTGTCCGCTGTTTTGTCAAAAAGACGGGGGGCTCCAAATCGAGAAAAGTGAGACTTGACGAAAAATAACAGGATTTTGAGGGCCGAAGCCTCGGAAGAAGTCAGGTGTTGGGTTTCGTGAGAAGCGGAAACGTGACCCAGACGATCGAGCTGACAATGATATATAACTAAATGCCATTGCCCTTGAGCAGCCAACAAAGGGACGGGGGGAAATGAAAAAAGAAAACCAATTTCCGGATTCGCTAAAACTTCAAAAGTGTTAGCCCAACAAATAAATTGATGGATTAGTGGTTAATGCCTTTACTGAATCACTTTTATGTTCTCTGGAAGGATCTTTCGAAAGGATGTTGGTTGTTTTCAACAAAGCGGGCATAATGTATAAATTAGTGTTCTCGGAGATCAAAATGCCAGAAGCCCTAGTAACGCGAGCCTGGGAAACAAGGGGATAAGTCGCAAGGAAAGAGAATGGAATGCAATTACGAGCATAAGGTTTCGTTCCCACCCTTTCCGCATTGTCTTTCAATCAGAAGGTGTTGCCCGTGTGATGAATAATTTATGCTACTACATACACCGCACGTACATTTGATAAACGAATAAGCGCGCTCGTAAGCGATAAGCCAGATAGTAGAGCAGTGTGAGATTTCATAATATTAACAGCTTCAAGAAAAAGCTTACTTGTAGTTGTTGCAATGGATAACGCTGTAACGAAGACGGATACGGTAGAGAGAACATTGGCTGTAAATAAGAGGCATTTTGGTACGCGTGGAATAAAAAATGACGAACGACGGAACGGTCTTTTTGTTTGTGGAGCATCATCAGTTATGCTATTGTTTATAATATAACCGAGAGGCGAGAACATCACTATCGCCCCAAAAAAAAGCGACGTTTGTCATGTCATTGTTTGTATTCAATCAATCGGCTATGAGAACTTTGGAGGGAATCTTGAAACAAGAGACAGTTCATCAACATGTTTTGTCTCCTCGTTTTGGAGGCTCTGTCTGCGTGGGGGCGGTGTGCTCCTATCAGTCATCATTGTCACGGCGGATTTCAATATGAAATCGCACTTTGTTCAATGGTGCAAAGAGATTTGACAAGTCTGGAGAGAAAGGAGGATGTTTCTAAAAGTTCAGCATTCAACGAGATTAACGAATCAGTAGTATTCTACGAAAAATGATCACTTTCGATGTGTCACGTACGCCGTTCTTCAAACATTGAAACTGGTACGGATGACACAGCCACAAGTACCGGAAAGTTGGAAAAAAAGAATGACTGTAGATGGGAGTGGAAGAACGAGGCAACGGAGAAAGAAGGCGGCCGGCGGTGCGAAAAGAACGATTCTTATTTGAACAAAGAGAATTGAACATTGCTGTGGGGGGAAATGGAAATTAGTCACTGAGCGGAAACAAAGTTTTAATAGTAATTTTCGTCTTATTACCTTCTCTCCTTTTCAAGTGGGTGCGAACTGACTGTGAAAGTGAAAAACGCCTTTTTGAGAAGAAAAAAAGGTATAATTTGAAGATCTTTTGCGATTTCTTGTCCTATCAGCATGCACATAAATTAAGGTTTCGTTTCGGAATCTGACCAAGTTTTCAAAAAGTGATTGATTGAATGCACTGAAGCAAAACCAAAGTTTAGCAAGGACACGTTTGTCAATCAGGCCACAAATGTGACTGACATGTGGGTTGAGCAATTAACATATACTGCGTGTCATATCTGCTGTCACCCTTTATCAATAAATATGAATCATTCATAAATCGGACTGTTATGATAAACGGTGCCACGTTCCGTACTGTTTATCATCCGGACCCTGTCTGTGACAGTCTATCAACTCGTGTTTGTTCCTGCCTGTTTTGTGCCGGTCCCCGACTCTTCCCAGAGTGACCGCCAATGTCTCATCCCTGTTTGTGAAGCAGAATGAAGCAGCATGAGAAGAACGTGTGTGTGTGTGTGTGGTTTGGCCTCACGAACGTCTATTCTCATCGAAATCCCAGTCGAAAAAGAAAACGGCTTTGTTCTCTGATGATAACTCTGATCCGAAATCAACACTCAAATACCAACGAAAAGGCTGTTTATAACAAGAGACTTTGAAAAACAGATTCATTTTTTGGTCTCTCCTAGGTGGGATTCTTCTTTCGTCACCTGAATTACTAAAATTTCCCCGCAAGTGATTCGATATGCGGAAGTATTGGAAGGCTTTCTCATGGTAAGCATGTGACAAAAATACAGGAAATGTGCTCTTCTTTCATTGTCATACACAGATGAGCCAATCTCAGTTTTTTTCGGTTATCTTATCTATGTATACAAGTAGATACGATACCGTGTTTGTTCTTTTCTGATTCACGCACTGCTCTGCCCAAATCCCAAAGACAAACGTTGCGATCCTTGACTTCGAGAGACTCAGAACCCTGCCCTTGTCCCCTAGAAGGGCTCGAGCAGCGCAAAATGGAGAAAACAATTGGATAGTGTTGAAATAACCAGATTGGCACGGATGAGCACTTTTCAGGCGTATCTCTTCACAACACCGCCTTTCCATTTTGTGTCGAATCGCACACACTCACGTTTACAAAAACATGCGGCGATTTCATTGAATTGGTTCGATTAACCTTCAGCCTTTCATTCATGGAACATCCAACACTAGTTCCGGGATGTTTTCGTCGGTGGCGCTTCCAAAAACTGCGTGGGGGGCTCGTTCCAATATTCATAACATTTTTCAGCCGATCTCTGCATGACAGTCATTTCTCTACCGAGATACGTTCTTTGAGAATAACGGGCATTTTTCTGTCAGTCTTCATCAGAGATTCTGCACACGCCGAGTTCTGCCCAATTTGCATTCGTAAGAACCTTCGTGTGCCCTTGTCACTCCGTTTTCCCCTTCGTACCGAAAAGGTCCTCCGGCTTCTTGATCATTAGATAGATCTTCCCTTCTACACTTTCATCCTCAAAGATCGCACGTATTTCGTCTCAGCAGGTATTCATTGATGTAAAACGGATAATGGGAAGTTTACTATAATCCGGCCTCGGATCCACTATATCGCTTTCTCGATCTCCGTGACACTGGGATCAAAGTTTTTTCTCAGGTCACCATTACTCACTCGCTTTTTTTCGTTTCGTCTTTTCTCCGGCCTTCTGTCAACGAGTTCTTATTCGACCGAATTCGATATCCGCTGTGCTTCTTCTTGCTCTTTTTTTACTTTCCGGGACGGCGAAATGCAATTTCTCGCCTCAAATCTTGTTTGTAGTACCTTCTTTTTGAAGTCATGTTTCTTCTTCATTCGTCATACCACAAAATGTTCCGCATCGTCCTCCATCGACAAAACACAGACTGGCTTTTGCGGATCAAGCCGAACGGCACAGCGTTTTTGACGTTCGTTGGTGATAACGTTGCTATTTCTGAACTGAAATGAGATGTTTTTGTGTGTCCCTACCAAAAAAAACACACACATTCTCCCCCGTCTTTGAACATTTTTCGATTCGTCGAACATGCTCCATTTCTCAATTTCCGCACGCCAAATTGAATGATATCATTGTAGTGACTATCAGAAATTGCATCTTCGCTCGTCGTCGTCGACGCGGAAAATTGAATTATTTTGATTCACCAGGTGATCCGTTTCGCCCTTCTTCGAGTGTCATCTTTTTTGCGCATCTCGAATCCATCTCGCGTTTTTTTCTCCCAATTTCGGAGATAAACGAAACCAATTTTCGTTGGAGAGGTCCGATCCGGAGTATGCAAACCCAAACACCCAATTCTGTTTTTTTTTTGCAAACGCAAGGTCTGGTTTCAGACCACCAAATTCCGAGCTGGAAACCCAAAAATGAGATTATTAACCGAGCAAGTTTCGGTTATCCAGTGTTTGTTCATTCAGTCGAAGAATCCATTGGGAATCTCACAGATTACACGTTTTTGTCAATGTTCCCGCCACCTAGCAATTTAAAGATAACAACCTTTACTAGTGAATTATTCACAAAGCAACTCGCGAGATGCATGGATTCCTGCAAACTCTTGCTTCCTTCTTCTTCGGTGATTACTGTGAATTCGAAACTAGAGAATAGAAAATGATCGGAGATCTCGCGATCGCAAATGCTTCAGTTTCCACAAAAACAACTGTAAGAAGCTTTCCTCAGACCTCAACATGATCCTGTAAAATTTCACACCATGCAAAACAGAAATGATGCGTTCCTGTCACATCTTATGTACCCAAGAAGAGAAAAATCATTCTAATTTCCTGATTCTCGTTAATTCGGAATCGTCAGTGTTACACTTTCACACTTTCCACAATCCCAGATTACTTCATTCGTCGAAAATCCTATCAAAGTACAATTCTGGAATAATTCCGTGCTTTGTGACAGAGTGACCCTCTTTTCGCTCCCTTGTTTTCGTGATTTCCCCATCTGTTTGCCCAAAAAAGGAGGGAATGCGTTCTCGAATGTGTTATTTTTTCATCTGCTCGGTACTATTTCACGTCTGTTTTTCTGGCTTTTCCTGTACTCGTTTTCCTCAAAAGGCAAACCTGATTTCTCCGTTTCTTGAAGCGGATATATGAAATGAGCACAGTTTTTCCGCCAAAAGCGTGATCACGGCAATCCATCGCACACGGTTTCGGCTCAACCCGAGAGTCTCTGTCAAGCTCATGCAAGAAGATCACTTGCTAATCTTTGACAAGCAGATTATTCCTTTCAACCCGCACTTTCTCATATTTTCCGCGTTTTTTTTTCACTCGACCATGTGGCAATTCAGTAGTCTTCCGTCTATTTATAGCAGTGCCATCTCGGGCGAGTTACGTCTCTCCAGGTTTATAGCAAAGAGTTGATTGTTTTCCAGTTATGCTCGTTGCAATGTAGAGTAGTGGGATTAATTATTGTAGGCAGTAAACCTCATTTCCACCGTCAACCGGCATTACATGTTTTGCTTTTCCCACTCAAAACACTCATGCATAAAGACACAAAAAAAACGACTCATCTGTCGGTTGCATACCAAATAGGGCCAAAACTCACGGCGGCTTCTGGACCACGAGAGGCGTGTTATTCATCTATTTATTAACGCGTCGAGTCACTCCTTCGGACGTCCTTCCGGACATCTTCTCTCCCACAAGAGATACATCTTCTCGTTCCGTTGTCTTCTCAACTCCTCGCTGAATATTTTTTCCTGCCTCGAGTCTACAACCAAATCGGTGGGCGGGACCACGTCGACGTTGAAAAGTCGAGGTCGACACTCATCATTTTGTGAAAGCGCTACACGACAGGGAAGCAGAGAGCGAGCCACCTCACTCTTGTGAAGCTTCTTCTCGTCTCGACTGCATTTATTTATTTTGCGGTTCAATCCGAGCGAGGTGCCCACTGTGGTTCGAACATTGGATAAAAACACTTCTTCTTTTCGCTTCGTCGCGTCTTCCTCCTCCGCCTTTCGACGCTTCTCAATTAACGGCCCTTTTTTCAATCTTGGACGACCAAACAATATTTACTGAAGAAATCTCCGCACGGACCCTTTTCCTCCCCGCTTCTTCTCGCCTAGTATTTCTGAAAACTTCGCGAAGAAAAAGATGAACGAGATCATGGTCCCTGCTGAATATTTTGAGGTGAGTCACTTCTAAATATTCCTGTACGTCATCATCCAAACCTGGAATCCGAATAGATAATTTCTCGGAGAAGTCTTCTCATGTTGAGTTGGAGAGTAACCGAATGCTCTATTTGAACAGTTGCATTTCCGTCGAAATAGAACAAATTGTCTGTGCAGATGTTTTCACCGTTTTCGCGAAAACCACTACTTTTCTCATAACTGGTTGAAATTACAGTTGTGTCGTTCAAAATTGTTCATAGAAAGTTAGCAGACAAATGACCAGAGCGTCAGATTACATTAGTGGGATCGCAGCTAGTGAACGGAAACAAGACGGCATTCCCGAATGCTCCCCAATTCTGAGAACAATCTCCTCTTCTGCCAAAAACATCATTAACCAGACGGAACGAATTATTTATGTCAATGGAAAAGGACTGTGTTTCCTGTCAAAAAGTGTTCGACACCTCGTCGATCTCATTAATTCACCTAGAGAAGTGCGATTCCGGGGGGCGAGGGTGTTACCAAACAAGCCATGATGTCACCCACACCGTCTTTAATTTTGCTCATTTTGGAAGTTCTCCAAACGTAGTCTATGAGAGGAATGATGAAGCAGTTCTTCGAATCTCAACAGGAGTTCCGTCTCGGCGGGTCACGCAACCTGAAGCAGCGTCTTCCCTCCGATTTCTGCTTTCTTCTTCTTCCAGATGTCTGTTTTTCGAGTTTCTATCTTTAGACCTGGTGCTTCTTCCTACTTTCTAGTCGTTTTGTTCGTGAACTTTTCTCAATCTCTTCTGATTTGTTAGTATCGAATTGTAGCCTTCTAGCCGCAATCTTTCCAAATCACATTTTCGCTCCATTCGACATGAAAATTTTCGATCAAACATTGAAAAATCTGGAGAAAACGAGTGGGCCTATGTCGGTCTCGATGAATTATTCATCGGCCCGATATTCTACCACGGATATGGTGCTTTCAAGAGGATCTCTGAATATTCAAGCGTCACACATGTTTCGTCGTGAGCTGACGAGAGAATGCGGTGTGTGGTTGAAGTGAAGATGTGTGGAAGTGTGAAAAAGAGGGAGTTTTTCGAATGGCAGAAATGTTATTGTCACATGTTTATCAAAACGGGAGAGCAGCTACGGCGTAGCGGAATCTTAATGGATATTGTATTTCGGAGAGAAAGGAATGTTGAGAAAGAGAGAGAAAACGATGGAAACAATGTGAGTGGCAGCGAAAACTGTTTTCTTTTTCCCGAGAGATCCCCCCTCATGATCGCTTCGAGCAGCTTCCTAGAATCACTGAACTTGGAGGTGAGTGGCACACTTGCAACTTAGAATCATGAATAACGCCTAGTTAACATAGTCTTTGAACTGGAACTGAAATATGAAGGAAAGAAGGACACGTCGTCAACTGTCCCGCAAAACTCAATCTTCAGAGAACACAATCGAGTTTACTAAATTGATTTTATGAGCTATCAAACAGAGAGCAATGCATGAAACTCAGTTTTTCTCAATATTTGCTCTGAACTTTTGCTCCAAACATACCCGCAGGCAGTCGAATTTCAATAATGATTCAACAGGAATAGGACCCTTATCCTCATAAAGATCTTCAAAACATAGTTATGGTCATAGTTGACGAAAACAGATGACATCACACAAATTTACCTAGTTTTTTCCTTTCCGCTCATTCTACATCTTCTTTTTCTACTTTTCTTCGCCTCGAGATATTTTGCCTTCTTTTCCGGAAACCTCATCACATTCTCATTCTCACACTTCCTCCATACTTTATATTCGTGTTTTTTTTCGCCCAAACAACATATGGTTTCAATTGGGAGAAGATTTTTCATTTATGAATACCTCACACGATTTCATTAAGATTAAAATGTACTTTTGTGTGATGTGAGGGAGAGAAACCCTATTTGACTTCCCGAATCATTTCTTCCGTTTTGTTTCACGCCGAGTTCTTCCCCCACAGCTATTCCTTTCAAGGCTGTGACTAATTCAATGCCGAATTCTGCCGCTTCATGAGTGAGTCCGAAAGACTTCTGATTGCTCATTCTGGGCACGAGCAAAGTATATTTGCGAGCATTGTAACTGCCATCGGAGCAACAAAAAATTCTTGCCCCCTCGCGAATGTACTTTTATAACGAGAAGATGCGAATCATCTCCGTCCTCCTCCTCCCATTTCCTCTCTGACTTGATTCGGGAGACTCCGGATACATACGCATTCGTGACTAGAAATGCAAATTTCAAACGGCTCTGATATTGAAATGGTAAGTGAGTTCACCGTTTTGTTGTCAGCACTCGCTCGGATACCGAAAAGTTTGAAAGAATAGTCTTTCTCACTGGAATTCCAATGAGTTGCGGGGAAAAGGGAAAAGCTGGAACCAAAGTCACACCCGACGACTCAAGTAGCTCCTTGTCTCATTTCGACCACACTTGTGTTTTGTTCTGTGCGGAAGGTGATCGCATTGAGTGATCATCTTGTTGTGGGTTGTGTTTCTGATCGGAACGCTCGCGTTTCGAACTTTTGTCATTTGAGTCGTAGCGATAGCGCGCACCCGTTTTCCGTGAAGTATAATGCATTGAAAATCAGCGACAATGTGCCCTCATGTCTCGCACGGTCACACACGTGCTACTTGTCTCGTGTGATACACCCGAATATGACGAATACCTATTAAAACGAGAGAGAACAAGATGACAACATGACAATCCTGACGTGTTACACTGACAGCCGGACACGAGGGAGAAAAAACGGCAGTGCGTCGACTATCGGGCGACTGCTCGACTCACGATTTGGCTAATCACCGGCCGATGCCTTCTGCGTATCACTGTGAAGTTTTCCTCGACCGGGAACGAAGCCAATCACGGGGCGGTCCCGCCGCATCGGAAAACGTCGGCGAGAGGAGTCCCCGCCGTGGCATTTCCTTCATTTCTCATATGTCTTTTCTCTCGAACTTTTCGCCAAACAAAAATTGACAAGCGAAGAGCCCAAAGGTTATTCGGTTGCTGTCTGTATAGCCTGAGAGCCCATGTTAAACGACACCTATTCCAAGGTAAATTTATCTCAAGTATTCTTTAAACTTATGCGACCGGAAGTATTAGGACGCGTCCTGAAAAATAGAGATAAAAATGATGTTCGCATCTCATCCGATCTAATGTAGAAATCGGCGTTTCAACGAGAATTCGTGAGAAAACGTAAAAAAGTAAACTGGCATAGAAATCAGATAACGTCATGTAAAACATGTTGATTCCGTTAGCTTTCCACCAGTACCTATTGAGGGTTCCAATCTGCTTCCCTCAATTTTTTAAAGTTCTTCTCTTGAACTCTTATTTACTCGATCCTGTTCGCTTATCTCGATTGGGAACAACTGACTTTCGGAGCCATTCGGTGAATTGGCGAGCAGTTTTTGTCAAAAACGGCGTCAAACTCCAGATTTCGACGGCAGACGAATCGGGACGTTTTATGTTCGCTTATCCTTCTGAACTTTCAAAAGGTATTCCGTGCGACCAAACATCTTGTGTGACCAGAGATGTCCTCTCTTATCATGTTAAAAGCATCGCATCTCATTTCCATTGACTCACTGCTTTCTCTATAAGGAGACTCTCTCAGACATTCAGACATTCTTTTCCAGATTCTGAATCGCACACTTCTTACTTTCTCTAATTTTTTCTTCGGATTCTCACGTACCAGTCATTCTTTCCGCATTCAAAAATCAACCCGAGGCAACTTGTCGATCTCTTTCACCCGCCGAGATGCATAAATTACTCATTGCTTCCAATCTTAATTATTCTTTTACGTTGCGTCAAAGATTCCTCTCACACCACTTTTTTTTCTTTCAAAGGGGTTTGTGAAACCAAGTAGAAAACGGAAAGAGGCACACTTTGATTAATTCCGTGTCTTTTGGTTTCGTGCTTTCGTGCCAGCAAAAGCAGCACTGGGTATTTTCCACTGCAAGAGAAAAAGACCAGGATCTTGCGATTCCATCATATGTTTTCGGCGCAAAAATACGGGAAAAAACCGCGGAGATCAAAATCACTCTTCAACAGCATCAAAATAAGGTGGGAGAAGATAATCAGGATCAACGCTGCCTGGTCCACGTTTATTGCCACCATTGAGCCTTTTTTTTGCAAACTAGCGCGTTGCAGCCATCAAAACGGAATGAAAACGTGCGGAATTTCTTGTCCGGAGTGGTGGCCAATAAAATTGAAAGTCCGCTTTTGTCACACGTCATCGAAACCAGATGGCGAAGAAGGAGAAGAAGGAAGAGCGGAGGCTTTCCAATTTGGCATCTTCCTTGTTTTCTCTCTTGCTCTTCCAACTTATTCCTCTTTCTCTTCATACGCAGTCAGATGCGCGTCTGACTCATTCGGAAAGCAGTTCGGGCGCATCTGATTTCTAGCACGTCTTCTTTCCCTTCTATCTCTCACTAGATTCCATTTATTAGTTGCACAAGACGTTCGTGTCTCTTCTCTTTCTTCTTGACGCTGATGGCCAAGTCAAAACAAAACACATATAGATTTTGCATATTTTGGGGAACACGAGAGGGGGGGGGGTTGTGATGGGCACACAGTCACTTGACCTACTTCTACAATTCCCTCTCGTCGAACCGATGTTTGACATCCGTCTGTTTACTATCTTGGAGACGTGAAGAAAGAAATACACGGAAAATATCATTTTTCAGAAATGAATGGAATGACGTGCATAGGAGATGCGCTAGAATTAGGGAGAGAGATCCCATTAGCCGAAGAATAATGAACATCTTGGAGACGGATCCTTGTGTTTCCAGACCCCGTTTCGGTCATCCATCCTGCTTCTCCCCCCATTTCTCTGCATTCCCAGATCCAATGATTCATCTGAATCCTTTCCCATTTTCCCAGTTCTTTTCTCTTCTCGAAAGTCATGAGCAAGCAATCCGTGACGAAGTGGTTTCCCAGTAGTTTTCTGAATGCTTCTCACGCTTACCTTCTGCAGAAACTAGAATCTCGTCCCTGGTTCTTCATAACACTGACTCACTCTAACGTTTCGAATAATTGGATGCTCATTTCTTTCCAATATACCAAAAATGCTTTTTCGCCCTGCATCTATTGCGCTCTGTTTTTTTGTTGCGTTTCGTTGATCTCATTCTCATTCCTCCTCTTACAGTGGCGTTGCACTATTTTGAAGAATGAGTGTGCACCGAAAAACGTGACTTACACATTTCAATGAGTTTGATGTCATTATTTTGCCTTCGTCTTTCTTTTTCTGATGTGTTTTAGTCCTACACTGATCATTGCCTGACAGGTAGATGTTAATACATCAAAATATAAGAAAAGTTGTGTATGGATTGAGCGATTCCTCGCCTTCAGGCATGCCACTCTGACAGGACACATATATCAAATTCTCATCAGGAATTCAACGATTTTTTGATTTATATAGGAGGTAGGTGGGAAGGAATTTTAGATACCCTATCCCTTCCACGGTGAAAGACCCTCGGAGCACGGACCAAAAACACATTTTTCCCTCTCTCTTGGTAGGCAGAATGGAAGCGGTGGTTTGGTTCCGCCCCATTTCCCGCCATCTTTTTTATCTGACGCTCATATCATTCCTTTTCGACGACGTGCAGCCGCTTTTTGTTCCATTTCTGAAACTCACCAGGGAGTAAACTGAACGCGCGTTTTTGTTTCGATCACCCCCAAGGGGACCATTTGACAGCTTCAAGACAAACGACTTATGATAAACGATTGGCGGAAGGACACGCCTTCTTCTTGCCTTTTCCACTTGCTCCTCGCTTTTCTATTTGAAAACTCGTCTGTGCATGCAAGAATGAAAAGTTCCAAGTGCAATCCGAGGCCGCTGAGAGAGTGAATAATGTAATACGGGGGGACAGATCAACCCATTCATCCTCGGTTCACTCACTCACCCACTCCTCCTTTCTTCTTCTTCTCCTCCCTTTGACCGCAAATAGACGCCGTTTTTTCCACGTCTCGCCACTTTTTTCTTTGTAACACAGTGGTCCAGAGAGGAAATATCATCTTTTGTTACAAGTCTCTTATGTTTCTCCTTGAAATCTGAGCCTCATTTTCTGCTCATTGGCACACAAATCAAACAACAGGTACCGCCGGAGGTGAGGTGCCCGAAACCTTTTCCTGTCCTCATGCCGCCTCTGTTCCATTTCATTAACCGAAAGAATCTTGTATGCGTCGTGTCTCACGTGCTTTTGATCAGTGAAATCACGTCACGATATTAAATATGTGCAGCTCCGATGCTCTGTTTGTCCATACTCCCGAGTTGACAATCCTGTCACATTTCCAATATTTTTGTGAGGGTCCCTTTTTCACATAGTTTCCGTAAATGCAAACAAAAGGAAAAACACATTTGAGATGAAATTGGAATTCTTTTGGGGGCAGACGAGGTTTGACCCGCAAATGATTCATTTTGGGCCTCGGGCCTTCGTGGGACCTCTTTTTGGGAATAAGAGGGAGGAAACCTTTTCTTTTGTCTCTGGACCGTGAGTTTTCTCACGGTATCAAAGATAGCTTATTCTACACCACTCTTACTTTTCCCCCCAAAAGCCGAGAGAAGCACATTCTCTGTTTCCTGTTCTGTCAACACAATCAGAACCTTCCTTTATTCCAATAATCGAGGTGTTAACACTGGTTGAGCTGCTTCTAATCGGTGCAGAGTGTATTGGCTTCTGAAAATACACTCGTCGTCACAGCAGCACTTCCTTGAACAGTCATCGACACACTAAGCTAGGTACATGTAAGATGTTTAGAAAATGCGGTTCGCTGGCACGTACCTTGAGAATCGCTCTCGAATCTTCTTCTTCGCTCCTTCCCGCCTCGAAGAGATGTCGCTCTGAATCCGCGATTTTCCACGCGCTCTTCTCACTTTTTAATTGCCCTGGCAAGGCCTTCTTTTCTCGCAAGCTGTTTTGATAGGTTTTCTCGCCCTGTTTCGACCTTTTCATGTGCTTTGGTTCGGATCCAGGCATTCCTTTATTTTCATCTCGCTCTAATATTGGACCCGAATTTTTTGAGACATTGCTCATAAAACCTGTCTCTTGTTTTCTATCAAAAAAGCAGAAAAATAAGACAATTTTCAAAAATTTTATCTGCCAATTTTAGTATTTTATTTTTCATCGAAAATTTTCTAGTAGTCGTTGTACGCAAAAACTGTCAACAACAGGCATTTCGAATTTGCGTAGATCCGCAGTTGCATTGGCATAATTAGACTAGAGAAATGCTTCCGTGTCATCATTTTAACGGGATTCGTCATTAAATGGTTTTGCAGCATGCGATGAGCGATTCTTCGCAACATCTTCGTCTCGCATTGACGGTCACCCACCTTCTACTCGTCGCATTGGGATCTGTGAATTTGATCGTCATACTGCTCATCATAACAAGACCGTAAGACACTCACTTCCGCCGGTTGCTCCAACAGGTGTTGTCTTCAGATACCTCCGATCGATCACAAATGTATACATGATTGGATTATGTCTGGCAGATTTTATCTATCTTGCTGATCTGATATTGGTGGCGGCAACGTCACTAAATGGCAAGAGCTGGCCTTTCGGGCCGACAATCTGCCACTTGTTCCACGGCACGGAGGCGACCGGAAAGTACGCGTCCGTGCTTTTCGTCGTTCTTCTTGCCGCCGATCGCTACATTGCGATGTGCAAAAGCGATTTGTGCGGAAGATATAGGTCAGCACATTACAAAATTAATTGAAAAACAAAAAGAGAATTCAGAACTTATCGTACGGCCATCTTCTTGAGCGGACTCGCCTGGATCGCTGCACTTATCTGTAGTCTGCCTTTATACGTGTACGCCGACGAGGTAATCAGGATATGTGGAGAATTGGAAACTGTTTCTTTTCTTTTGAAGATCAAAGTTCGTATGCGACCGAAGAACGGCACGGACGCCATCGAAAACAATCACACATTGTGCATTGCTCACTGGCCGAGCCCGCCGCACGCGCAGTGGTACGTGATTCCTTTCGCAGACGTTTCTCCCTCATTTTCCATTCCGTGACTCTTCCTTCTTCCTTTTCCGGGAATAAAGGCAGCGCGAAACTTTAAAAATTCCGGGAATTATTCACCAAGTGGTCTCTTCAGGTACATCTCGGTCTGCTCGATCATGATCTTCATCCTTCCGGGACTAGTCATCTTTTACTGTTACTACCATGTGTTCTGTAAACTGCGCGAAGCGGCAAAAGGCTCCAGACGGCTGCATCGCAATAAAAGCTCCAGATCATCGTACCAGAGAGTCACACGGAGTGTTCAACGGGTCGTCTTGTTTCATTTACTTTGCTGGTGAGTGAACGTCTTAGGAAAACGACGTCAGCAGCAGTAAACTGATAAGCTGAGACTAACAAGGAATAACGGGATTGAGAGGATGAGAAGTCTGAAATTGATTTCAAGATGAGACGAGTTCAAGAGATCACTAGAGCATATTTGGTCTTCAGGTCACCATTCTGGCTGTTCAATCTGTTCTCGGCCATCTTCCGGGTCCGAATAACCACGCAACTGATGAGAATCGTCGTCAACATCATCCACCTCTTTCCTTATGTCAACTGTGCTCTCAACCCTGTTCTGTATGCCTACCGCGCTGAAAACTTCCGGACCGCCTTCAAGTCTCTTCTTTTCTGGAGCCGACGGTCAGTTTCTAGCAAATTGTGAGTGTTTCTCTATTGCTGTAGGGAAACAAAAAAGTGCAAACGTGCGAGTGAGTAAGTGTACGAGAAGCAATTATCTGAATGTATACGTGGGTTCTCTCACGCTTTCCGATTGACAAGTAATTAGGAGTCGGGATTGAGAGAAATGTAGCGCGAGAAAGGGGTGTAGTGTCCCACTTCAAATTATTTTTGTGTAGGCGGAGTATAATTGGGTTTTAGAGATGAATGATTACAGGAACCGACCACTTCCGATGCCCGAGGATATCCGAAGCACATCAGCTAGCACTTACTACAGGAACAGCAGCAAGTGAGAAAACGAATACATAAACATAATTGTTAATTAGTCGATTTCAGTTTGGATGGTCTTAAATCACAACTGCCTATCAAGTCGCCAATTGAGACTCCATCCGTTTATCAGCCAGAGGAAGAAAGCCCAGTTGAATCTTGTCAAGAGAAACTTGAGATGGAGAGGTGAGTCAACTTATCAGCGACCAAAACCTATCTCATTTTTCAGAAAGAAAGCAGAGCTTCAAGCATGGCGACCTTACGATGGAACAAACTGCGAAGTGCTTGAAGTGCAGTACGATCATCATAAGTGCTCTGCGCGGAGCATCCTTCTTCCTGCCGTCACCATCGAAGAAGGCACTAAATTGTAACTGTTTGTGACAGACCACCGTGACTTTCTATTACTTCATCAAACACCCGGGTTCCTTCTCCGCTTCCTTCCCGTTGAAAAAAAAAGAAAATTATTTATCGAACCGTCTTTTACCATGCAATGAATTTTATTTATTTATGCCAACTAGCGATATCACAAATGACAGGAATCTCTGTTGAAAATATGTGCATGTTGAAAGCTCCTGATTTAGACAAGATCCGGAAGCTCATGAGAAACAAAGTGTTGTAATTTGGTTAGGACTTGCAGCACAGCGAGTTTGGGGAAGCAGAATCCTGCAATTACACCTTCTTATCCATTCAGAAAACCGCTTCTCCTTTCTGCATTTAGATTCGTAGAAACATTGAGTTAGTTTTCTTGTTAGAGGGGGTACGGAACAAAAGTTCGAATGGCTCACCTTTGTGAAGTCAGTGACGCTCGGATTGCAAGTGTATCCAGCTGGGCAACCATCGTCACCGTCGGCTGGGTCACAAAGAACGGGAATTCCAGAGTAGCTCATCCCTCCTGGACACTCTGGAAGACACGACGAGAGACAATTAGAAGACAGTATTACGCATTACTTGGCGCAGTGGTTCCAGCCTTTGGATTGCAACACACATGACTGCCGGCCTTCACATCCATCACACACGGTGATCCCCCACAGTCGGCATCAGAAGAGCAGGGGCCAGAAGGTTGCAGAAAAGCGAAATAACAGTCAGCATCTAGGGAAGAGAAGTCGATAAACTTTTTAAAGACCGAATAAAACTTACGTGATTTTAAAATGAAAAAGGAGAAAAGAAGGGCAGTTAGGACAATTCTGATGCCAGCCATGGTGGTCGTTTGCCATTTCCAACTTGCCGTCGCGCCATTTTTATAGAGCTTCTATTTGCGCAGGCCACGAACATTCAAGGAGAGCACAAAAAACCCTGGACACATTTCCTGACGCTTTGTGGATTCATCTTCCACTTTGTTTACTCACGTGTATCAAATCTGATATTTCACTGTTGTTGCGTGTTCTTCCTTCTATTTGTTGACCTCCGACGGTGACTGGGAAGCGAATTCAGGTGAGGTGACTGTTAAGAATAGAATCGGAGAAGAACTTTGGGGATCGGACAGTGAATGGCTGAAGCTGTCAAAAAATAGAATGACGCGCAGTATCGTCGTTCCTCAAAATAAAAAACAACAACATCCTCAACATTTCTCGAGATTCCCCGTTTCTCCTCGTTCAGTGTTGTGTGGAAACTCATCAACCTAAAATTTATTCCAGATGGACAGCAAAACCCATCTCAGCAATAAAACAAAGAGATTGTGGATCGGATGGTAGCTGAAATGCCCTAGCTTACTTATTTTGCTTACAAAACTCCTTGCCTCGCCAATCTCAAAACAACTTGAGGCCATAGCCTTCTCGCATCTGCATAAACACCGTGACAGCTGCGGAAAATCTGTTCACTTTTCTTTTCACAACGTTGCCAGCTATTTGCAAGTTTCTGAGTTACAACAAGCTCTTTGCTCGAGTTCATCACTTGCAGAACTTCTCGCTATCAGTTGCTGCCCCCCCCCCCCCCCCCACTTCACTCGGCTTCTTCGCCCGTCTGTGGCACCCCCGCTTCTCGCCACACTCTCTTTCGTCTTCACGCTCTTCCGGCGACGAGGCAACTCTGTCTTCTGCGTTCCGCATTTCTTGATGTGCCCACTCGGTGCAGTTTTCTTCACTCTCTCCCTCTCGCTTTTCTCTCTCCTGTTTTATTCTTGAAATCCCCGCGGCGTCAGTTGTAAACTTAAGAATTTGTCAAAAGTGAAAGAAGCGGACGATAAAATTTGAAACTTATTATTGAGAATGCCAATTTATGATAAGAAAAAGGTATGAGAGCGGAGATAAAAGTAATAGTTAACCTGAAATCACGTGAAGTCTTGAGTTTTATCACTTTCCTCACTGCCCTCTTTGAAACAAACAATCACAAATGTTTGAAATGGACAAAGAGAAGATTACACACACTGTCCACTCTCATCAATGTTCATTGTGTAATCGAAATTTCGCTTCTTCCCCTACATCTCGAGGGAAATCTGTTAGCGAGTGAATCAAAGAAGACTTCCGACAGAAAAAAAAACAAGAAGAAGAAGAAAAACGTGGAAAATACTTGTACCCCTTATCCCGAGACAAGTGGAATGTGCCACATCTCACGTTTCTCCTCTTTTCGCCCATACACATCTCTCTGCGCCCCCAATTTTTTTTTCATACTTTGTAGATGTGCGGAGAAAAAAGCAGTGCTCTTGCTATAGAAAAGAAGAGAGACAGATGGGAAGACGAGAAACGGGATTATTCAGCAGGGTGCACTCTTCTCCTTTTTTTCGTTGCCTCTCACACAAAAAATGCATTTTCCACCCTAAAACGTTTCAAAGCGTTTTTCTTGAAGCAAAAAAAAAAAACAAAGGCCTTGTTCTTTTTCTCAGTGCGACCGGATATGTTTCCCCTATAATAATCATTACATCTTCCTTATTTACAGAGTCACCCCATTAGCTAATCATTTGGCAAATCAGCATTGAATTTGTTATCGTGATAATCTTTGTTAAACTAAACCCTGCAAAGAAAAAAACCGGTTAAAAGTGGAGAAACACTGATAGGTTCAGCTTCAAATAGTTAAGGTAGCTGCGTCGGGAGAGTGGACTATTTATGACCATCACGGGATTTCCCTTTTTTCTTCGCTGACTTCGGCACACTACACGTATTTGTGTTGTCAGCGGGTTTCTATGAATTCAAGACGGTCGATCCGACATTGAGGTTCTCAAATTGTATTCTTTGTATGACGTCATTTCTTCTTTATTTTTGATTTGTTTATCAGCGCCCTTTTTTTGCGCCTCGTGACCCGCAGAAACAGAAACTTTTTTGTCGGATTTTGTCCTTTTTGTGAAATGTGACTCACTACCCTCCACCATCTTCTTTTTTTTTCCCGGTTTCTCAGTGTGCACAAACAGCACTAATCATTCACTTTTGCAAAGTCTTCCATCAAAACGTCAAGTTTAACCAGCAACCTGCTGCCTCCGCTCTCGTACCCTCAAACTTGACTTCCCGAGTATTTTTCAACAATTTCAATCACCGGAAACGCCCCCCGTGATTCAAGAGAGAAACTCACTTTCGGATGAGCAAACAACGGCCCTTGGGACTCCTCGTCGTTTCATGTGATCACTATTTCCTCCTGTTGATACAAAAAAATTGAGTGAAGCGACAAAGTACGATTGATCATTCTCTGACCATGGGAAGGTCTCATGAAAAGGAACTTTCTAGAAACACGCGCTGCCCGCTTTCGGATGCGTTTATAAGCGCGCTTCTCCTTTCCTGTTCGCTGTCGTTGTGCTATCAGTTTTTCCCACGTTTCTCCATTGTTTGCCTCCAGTTTTTGCACCGCGGTGGTCAGCGCGGCCTTCCTTCCACTTGTGATCGATCTCCAATCTCTCCAAAATAGTTTAAACCGCTGCAACCGTTCTCGGACGGCATTTATCGCACCCACTCTCCCAGTTGCACACGTTCTCTAATCATCCAGGGAAGCGCGGAAAAAAGTGGTGGATGGGGGCCGAATGGGAGAGAAGCAAGGACAGCTGTCCCCGAAACAGCCTGTTGTCAGAAGAGAGTGAGCGGCCTTTGGGCTGCTCACTGCAACCCACACACTTGCCGCCAGATCTTTTTCCCTGAATTCGACTGGGGATGCTCACTTCTTGCATCTCTCTCTTTTCTTTCTCCTCGCACTCGTGCGCCCACCTATTTCTCCCATGATACAATTGTGATGAAATTTCTCGAAGCGAGGATGCATTTCGGGGCCATTTGTTCCTATGAAACAACCACCTCTCGCCTTCCACTGTCGCTTACTGTGACGTCAGTCTCCTGTTTCTAGAATATTCTACGGAACAGTTAATGAGTTCGGCGATCTTTTGCAGATGTGTTGTTCAGTTCTGCCGGTATATTGTGTAAACGGATATGCCAAGCGCACTTTTTTCACTCTCTCTTTCTCTCTCACTCTCTGTTGCATGCACACACTTACACACTTGTTGACTCATCGCCGTCCGAAAAACTGTTTTGTCAGTTCGCTTCAAGCCCCTCCCCCATCCGCGTGTGGGCCTTCCCCTTATTCTCTTATTCATGTCCGGCGGACATTTCCTCTCTCTGCCTAACGGCTCTCGGTGTTCAGCCGAGTAAATATATCACTTTTTCGTTGTTGAGGTTTCGAGTTCTTCTCTCTCTCTCTCTCAGTTTCAAATCGGTGTGCAAACAGCAACTGATCACTTTTTCTATTTTTCGCTGCAACCTTCGAGACGGGTTTCTCTTGCAGAATCAAACCATGTCTGAGTCTTGGGTCACTCTCGCTACTAACGATAACTACGCTCAAGGAGCCCTCGTTCTGGTGCACTCGCTCAGAACCGCCGGTACCACTCGCAAGATCCATTGCCTGATCAGCAACCAGGTCTCTGCCCCGGTCCGCAAGCAGCTCGAGGAGCACTTTGACGACGTCTCCGTTGTTGACGTCTTCAACAGCAACGACTCGGACAACCTGCAGCTGATCGGCCGTCCGGACCTCGGCATCACTTTCACGAAGCTCCACTGCTGGCGCCTGACCCAGTACACCAAGTGCGTGTTCTTGGATGCCGACACACTGGTGAGCTTCCCGACACCAGCTGGCTATGACTCATAATGTGTACTGCAGGTGATCCGCAACGCTGACGAGCTCTTTTCTCGTCCCGACTTCTCAGCTGCCGCTGACATCGGATGGCCAGACTCGTTCAACAGCGGAGTTTTCGTCTATGTGCCGAACAATGAGACTTATAGTCGGTTTCTGATGCGATCATGTCGAAAAACTGTCGGATGGTTACAGAGCAGCTCGTCGACTTTGCCGTCACGCACGGATCGTACGACGGAGGAGACCAAGGACTTCTCAACGACTTCTTCAGCAACTGGAGAGACCTCCCGTCGGAGCACAGACTTCCGTTCATCTACAACATGACTGCCGGAGCCTTCTACACCTACGCCGCCGCTTACAAAAGGTGGTTTTCAAATGGTGTATTTGGTTTGGCAATGCGAGTCCGATTTCAGATACGGAGAGAACACCAAGATCGTTCACTTCATCGGAAGCGTCAAGCCATGGCACGGAAGCGCCGCCGTCCACACCGGAGAACACTTCCAGCAGTGGCAGAGAATCTACCATGCCCACGTCACCCACACGGTTTGTCAATGAGTTTGCTCGAATCGCAAGGTTCCGTGTAAATTGTGATGAATGCATGTAGGCATGTCGTGTGTTTGTTTCCCATTATTCCAGTCAAGAACAAACGCGCATTCAGCCGTGCTATCTTCTCATCATCACGTCCCAGAGCATCGGAGTCATTCGGCTGAGCAGCAGCCAAACAGGCAGAGAAAAGACTCGATTGTTAGGGAAATTGGGAACTTTGTGATGCATGTTGTTCAGTCATCGGTTAACATGTTGCCCTCTTACGATAACGATGCTCATAGCAGTGAACATCGGGATAACCACCATCATGAGCCGCCCCACCAACCTCCCCATCAGCATGAACATCATCATCAACAGGAAGAACTCGATATAGTTGGTAGTACAGATTGTTTCGGAAGTCAGCTTCCTGATTATTCAAATGACCATGAAGTGGAGCAAATTGTAAGTTTGCGTGCATGGTTTTTGATAGTTGTACCGGTGCGAAATTCATTTATTGTGGTGAGATTAACCAGTTTGAAGTGACTCTTTCTTCCAGACTAACAACATTCCGTGCCCCTCGTTCGTGCCTGTCGAGAAGCGCGATGAGTTCCTCCCGGTGAGAATTTATAACCAACAAACCGGTCTGGGAGCAGTTGACAGTAGTTTTTTCTTTGCAGGCCCCATCGCCATCGCAAGAGGAGCGCCGTGCCGCTTGGGAGGCCGGATCGCCGGACTACTTGGGCCGTGACGCCTTTGTCCACATCCAGGAGGCGTTGAACAGAGCGCTCAATGAGTAATTCGCTTACCGCTGACACATTGACCCTATGTTTCCCTTCTTTATTTTTTTGTCCTTCACCCATTTTCATCGTAATACAAAAACCTGGTACAATCATTACTCTTTCCCTCTCCGTTTTCCCTATTGTATCGGTTATGTTCTGTTGAGTTTCCCCATATCATGTCACCTCTGTTCCACGGACCTTGGTGATAATGAATATTGCGACAACGAGACCATTTTTCCCCCGGCTCATACTAGTTTAGTTGCCTCCACGATCCTTCGGTTTTAAACTTGATTGATGGTTTGTGGACAATTGAAACGGTGAAAAAATAAAGTTGAATTTATTCACAAAGAGGTTCTCCTCAGCTGCACAGACAACTCACCTTCGGCATACTCATTATTTGTGGTTTGGCCCAGCTCGTTGCCGTCTTCATTGGCAGGTGGCGTTGAAGGCCATCCAACCGCGCGCGGAAGCGAATGGGGGCCAATTGAGAGGAGGCCAGACGGGAGACGACCAGAGAGGGGAATCGGAACACTCTCTCTGCGTCTCTACCCCGTTTTTGATTTGGATTGGCCCGCGAACGCTCATCTTTTAAATCATCGCTTATTTCGATTTAGCCTATTTCGCTCCGATTTTCCATTTGAAAAACCCGTTTTTATTGGATTTTTAGTACTAAGGAGTGAAAGGATGTTCCATGAGTCCGGTATTGACTTTGACAAATGACCGATGGGCCGGTTCCTTCACGGTTTATTGATTTTCGAATAAATTCGCTAACGGCGCGCTCCGACTCAAGGACGAAACAAGTAAAACTTGTAATCGAGACTGTACGTCGTTAGTCACGCCACATTTTCTCCTCTCTACTTGTGGGTCAGTGGGTTAGCCGGTAGAAAATACGGTTATCAGCTGGAAAGCGGATTAACTGTTATCGTGCGCAGTGTTATTTTTTTTGATATGCACAGATTCCACTGTTTTTACCGACTAATCACATCTGTTTCTCTTACTGCAAACTTTTTCCGTTCGACACAAAAAATTCTCGATAAATCTTTGAACCAAAAAAACGGCTACTGATTCGGAACATATGTATTGTTTAGCGATAAATCTTTCGCTTTTTTCGAGTCACATTGAAAATTGGTGTTATTCTCGAAGAATAGCTCTTCTCGACGACTTTCTTTGTCGGCATTCCATTCAGACCTTGTTCACCCATACATCTTTTGTTTTGGTGGAGAAGAACACATGTTACGCAATGCATCGCAAAGTTGCCATTGCTTTGGTGTGCCGCCAATCGGACGACATGCCTGTTGTATCCGCACCATAAATTTTGGTCACCTACACCTTTCACTTCACTTCCTGCCGATTTCGTCGTAGTGAGACGACTCGGAAGCGCTAAATGTTACGGGTCACCTACAAATTACTACTTGCACTGTTTCTCCGGAGACTCATTCTCAAAACAGTTCCGCCACTGATTCTATCTTAGCGCAGTGATGGATTAGAATTCATTGTCGGCAAGTTGTGACATAAGAAGTCCGCGTGCTTCATGCCTTGCCGTACTGATCAAACACAGCCGAGGTCACTCTCGCCATCTCTCTTTCTGACTCATTCCACTCTTACTGCTTCATGCTTCCAACGGTTCCTTTATTCATTTCTTCTTCAGATGGAAAACCAAAGAATCAAGCTCAACCTGCACAAGTACAAGACGGCTGGAGTGCATCAGTTTAGCATCGACCGAATGTCTGATGAAGACGACGACTTTGACGATCAGTCTTCCCGTCAGTGAAACCTCTCCCGCCATCACATTCTAAATATTTCTGTTCAGTTTCCGATTCGGACAACGAGTTCTCCGAATCAGAGTCCGAGAGCTATCAAGACACCACCGAATCAACTGGACCATCGGAAGCAACGACTGACGAGATA